>CM041640.1:30586047-30615215 GCA_023333625.1 Bothriochloa decipiens
ACCAATGCGATGCGTACAGCAGGTCGACTCCCGGCCCAAATCAAAATTAGGCTTCGCGGTCGGAACGACTTATCCTTCCAGCTAAATGTGAGGCATAAATTCAATATGACTTGAGGACGTACAACGGACGGGGTCCTAGTTCGACACAGACGGGATAAACCACATTGAACCTCCAGTTCATTCTCAACTCCAATCCCGCCCGGTCTCGATTTATTATCTCCACATGGTTATCCAAGATAACAATGTATTCAACCATCCGAGTTACCACCTATAACTCGCGGATGACAGGAAATCACCCGACTTCTACCGATCTAGTTAAGCAGGGCTAAGCATATAATCGTACCTGAACCTAACAGGGTTGAAGTATAAACAGTAGCAAGGAATATAAGTAATGCAGCAACGGTATAAAACAACGCCTATAACTTAATGCAACAAACAAGTAAAGGACTCAAGTTAGATATTTTGCAAACCACAGGGAGAATGCTCCGGGGCTTGCCTTTCAGGAAAGCACTTGGCTGATTGTCGGGACACTCCGGAAGATCAGCTTCGGGATCCTCTTCTGCTGCTGCTTAATAACTCTTAAACTAAGCCGAATTAGCAAAAACTCAAAATAGATGAAATGTAGCTTTTGAAGAGTAGAACATTTCATCTTAAAGGAGTTTTACCAGATTCTGCATAGATTTTGAATTACAAAAATTCAAATAAAATACCTTTGAAAAATTCCCAAAATAGAAAATCAGCCTCCAATTTTGCCCTTTTTCAACATTTTTGAACACCTTCCAAGCATTTTCATGAAAAGTGGTAAAAACAACTTTTGTTCCTTATAAAATTATCTACAAAATTTATTTAGGGTGCACACACATGCAAGCACTCTAGCTATCACTTCCAATTCAGTCAAACAAAACTACTCTAATGGTCCACCTTGGTCAACCATGACAACAAAACTCAATTAGCCAAAACCATGAACATAAACCTAGGTTCATTTGGTGTCCTAATCATGTCTAGGTTACCCTAGAGGTCATCCAACACCAAACGCTCATACCACATATGTACTTCATGTGAAAGGCAAGCAAAATTCGAATAAACAAGCATGATACATGAAATGACAATCACGCTTTTCATCAATGCTATGCATAATGATGCTTATGCTTAAGAATGCAAATGATTATGCATGCTTAACACCTGAGTGTTACAGAGAAGAAGGCGGCGGAGAGGTCGTCGGAGGCTTTGGGGAAGGGACGGTGGGCGGTCGCCGCCGGCGGTAGACCCTACCGCCGGCGGGCGGGGGCTAGGATGCCGAGTGCAGGTGATGGGCTGGGCCGGCCGTGCGTGAGGGGCGTCCTATCGGTAGGACGTCCTAGCGTTTGAATTACCGTTTGAGCAAAATCTCACAAGGCGATATGGGCCTATTTGGTATTCTCGTTGTAGCACTTCGATAAGTGGAACAATCTCAACCTATGGTAGGCTAAAATAAATAAACTTATCATATCTAAAATTTTGGTTTGTTTTAGAGAATAACTCAACAAAATCAATAAATAGTTAAGTTTCCATAAAATATTGTTTGGCAAAGGTCCTCTCTTAGATTAACCATAAAACAACGCTCTATCGCACGACCCCTAAAACCCATGATAATTGAATAGGGTCACAACTATTAAATAGTTATCATCAAATGGGTCACAAACTTGTGGAAACATTATATATTATCAAAAGATGTTGAAAGAATTTTTTTCTCTCATATACTCGTGTGTGTGTGTAGTAGGTGAACATATGGTACTCAAGAGACCAACCCGCATTCGTTCAGCTTTGGTGCTATCTAAAATGGCACCCTACCTCTTAGTACACTCTAGGGGTAGTGTTAGAATTAGATTATATGATGATGTTAATTAAGTAAAATTATTGAAAAATATTAAACATTAACTGAATGGATTTCTTAGAGATTATACAATGCCAGTTTTCAAAGAAAAAAATAATACGCTATCTTACGCCATGTAAGAGAATAATTTGTTTAATCTTTAGCAATTCAAAAAAATAAATATATATACATAGTACTCATCTATTTTAAATTATAAGTTATTTTAATTTTTTATATTCATTTTGCTATGCATCTAAATTTAATGTATGACTAGATATATAGTAAATTCTAAAGAAAACAAGTTAAAGCAATATATAATTTCGAATGGAGAAAGTATATAATAAGTCAATATGTAATAACTGTGAGCTATATAGGATACTATTATGACATTAGGTTTGTACACATCTGTCCCAAGATAGACGCACATCTTATTACTCGTCTAGTTAAACCTTTAATATTCAACTAAATATTTACAAAAAATACTAATATTTATTTATGATTTGAGACCGTGAGCATAGGAGTACAATCAGGTGGTGCCCCCAAGCAGGGGCGGAGAGGAAAGCAAAAGCAATGGTCCTGTCATGTCCTGCGCCTGGCGCTCGCGCAGCGTTGTGTGATGGGCAAAGCAACAGTGGAAGCATGTACTGTACGTAGGCGTATACGGAGAATGTACGGCAGTCCATTCCGTCCGTCCGTCTCTCTACTGCTGCTGCCTTGATATGCGTCGTCCTCTGTCTGTCTCGCTGTAGCATTCTTCAAGCAAGGTACACCCAAGTAATGGCACTGTTTAGTTTTCTGAATCGGAGCCATAATTCATGTAATTTTTATAGTATTTTTTTATTTAATAAAAATTATTTAAATTTTGACTAATTAGGTTTAAAATATTCGTCTAGTAAAGTATAACTAAATTATATAATTAAATTTTGATTTCATATATATTTAGTAATTTATGTATATGTTGATATTTTAATATGACGAGAAATCTTCTTTTTATATAGTGCCAAATGCTGGACACATCTAAACAAGGCCAATAATAAAAATAATAAACGGTAATAAATCGTTAATGATCGGGCGGACTGACGGACACGGCAAATGACCTCAGCTATCCATCCATCAGTCCTTTTCCAGCGTCAGCTTCCTCCAGCGCCAGGTTTTTTCTAATTTTTAATCCTTCTCGGCTACTCGCTGTGCTGTAGAACGACAAGCCATCGCTCGTTTTTTTTTTTTTTTTGAAGACCGTCCAGATTCTGGGTTTGAATTTCGAACGGGTTCCAGTTTTCTGAAGCAAAAGTCCATATAATCCCTACCTTCTTCGGTTAAATAATATAAAAAATTTATACTCTTTCAAGTTTCAAACTCCGGTTTTGAAAACGTTCTAGCTGATACGGCGCCACGGTCAGGTGTCTTGAAGCATCACGTTGGCCACCACGACCTTCGTGATTGTTGGTATTAGAATAGAAAGTTTTCAACCAATTATCCAAATGTCAACTTGCTATTAGAAAGTTGATACATCTGTCCTTAAATAAATCATTTCTGGAGTTATTCTAAATGAATTTTTTTAGTTTAATCCAATTTATAGAAAAGAGCACCAGAATTTATTTCACCGTTTTAATATCAATATATATGCTGTGACATACATTTTCAGTAATTTATCATTTGTGCCACGAAATATTATTGTATTTATTATAAATTTGGTTAAATTTAAAAGTTTCACTTAAGATGACTCTAGAATTTGTTCAGGGAGTGAGTAGAAAGTTTGTTTTAACTAAAATAACATAAAAACCAGTTTCACATTTTTCTAAAATCATACTCTACCGTTCTTCTTTTGTTCCTTGCACATAATTACTTGAATCTTATATGGTCTTATAAATTTGAAATTAAGCCAAATATGAAATGGAGAATGCATACCAATACAAATCCTTGCAGACCTTGACATGAATCGTCGTGCAACCCGCTATGCAAATTGCAAATAAAACATTTTCCTAACAGCAGTGTCTTTACCTAACCATGGAGACTTGCACGGAAAATTCGAAATGACGTGTGCAAACCATCGAGGCACGTTGCAAATGCTCGATAAAAGAAGATGACTACACTAGGCTTTGATGTAGTTTTAGTTTCTAATAAAGTTATTTGTGTTAAGTTATCCATATATTGTACTAATTATTGTTAACTATATTGAATACCTTTCTATTAAAAAATATTCCCTCCGTCCCAAAAAGATGACGTTATGGGAAGTGTGTCAGTCAAACTTTCTCAACTTTAACTAGATTTGTATAAAATACGTGTAACATTTATATCTCTAAATAAATTTATTAAAAAACTAGACTTAAAGATCTTTCCGATGATACTAATTTTCGATGTTGACTTCTTGAGAAGCGAGAATAACATTTATTTTAGGACGGAAGAAGTATGTGTCTTTCGTTGATTCATCCTACCCCAGTAGATAGTATATATATCCAATTTTCTAATCAAAATAATACCGAGCTTGATCGACCTTGCTAGACGATACAGTGTTTTCTTAATCGCTTTCGATTGACGCTGGGTCGATCTTACTTGTTCGTATGAGCTAATGTCGTTGTTTCAATTGACTTTTAGCAACGTATAATGCACAGTCAATATGTATGCGTTGTCAATCACTTCCTTGTATATATGCACAAGAAATCTTCGTAGTAGGATACCAGATGGAATGGATAAATAAAATGAACGAAAAAAGGAACACAAAACAAAAAAAAAAGATAATTAGTGACAACTACTCGAGATAACATTGTGAATGTCCCATCACGATTATGTGCGCTAGAGTAGGAGTAATAATAATTTTACAAACACAAGTTTCCAAAACATCACAATCGGAATGACATACTCGTCTCGGATGTCGTTTTCTCATTGGTGAACACAAATTCTTAGTGACACGTGGAGCCCATGAGATTGCTGTCTGGTGATGACGTGCGACCGTGGGCAAAGATTGCGTGGTCTTTGGAAAAGTTAGAGCAGGGGGGAATTGATTTGTCCCTCTGAATTTGTCGCTAAATTCAAAAGATGTTTCTTGAACTTAGATACTAGACTTCTTGTTTCTCAACTTTCAAATCTTGACTAGTTTCATATCTATATATGCACAAGAAATGTTCAAAAGCATGTAGATATCATTGTTTGAGTCTCTAAACGATCTTTAGTAAAAAAGTTAAATTCAACATCCTAGGTCGTTTGAAAAAAAGAA
Organism: Bothriochloa decipiens; assembly: GCA_023333625.1. NCBI lineage: Eukaryota > Viridiplantae > Streptophyta > Magnoliopsida > Poales > Poaceae > Bothriochloa > Bothriochloa decipiens. The sequence goes on from CM041640.1 coordinate 30,591,114, forward strand.
GGCACCGAAGATCACACTTTTTGCTCATATCCGAGTCCAAATCTGTTTAGAGGAGTTCCAATTCGTTCTATCTGAATTTAGATATTTAACATCGATACCGTATCTGTATCCAAAAATCCAAATCATATATTTATGATGTCAATATCTGTTCTGTCTAACATAGTTGATATATATTATCTATATTTGAATCTGAATTCGTGAAATACCGTAGCTATCTGTCTCTGTATCCGTAGTTATCCGATCATGCACCCTTAAGGAGAGATATGACTAAAGTTGTGTAGTTTTGCTGATTTTCGGGACCCGTTGGTCGCATCTGATCAATTACATTTACTCCCTCTATCCGGAAATAAACTACCCATTAGCTAGAGAGGTTAATAAATAGTTTATTTCCGGACGAAGGGAGTACAAGACGTGGTCTTGCGAAAACCTCTGATTAAGTTGTACTTTTATGGTAGATGCTTAGGGTGTGTTTTAGTTCTCAATAGAATACAAAATGCAAAATGCCAACTATTTTGATTGATGAAATACAAAATATCAAATTTTTTATGGATGTGTTTAGTTCTATCCAAAATGCCATACTTTTCATGGTGGTGGGCAAGGCTGCACCACTTTTGGGTTTTTTTTGGGTCTGTTGAGGCCAAAATGCAAAATGGAGAATGAACCACTTTTTGTCAAATATTTTAGGTGGTGTTTAGTTTTATTTTTTTAAAAAAATAATGGGCTAAAACCCAAAATATTTTCGGTGAAATGAGAAACTAAACACCACTTAGTTGCTCGTGATCAACTACACGTGAGGCATAGCGTAGTAATAATAGGTGTGGCCTTATGCCGTTGAAGCTTGGCCAACTACACAGTGAGATATTGACTTTGCCTCGTCGACAGTTGGCTAGAGTTCCTTCTGCCCTCGCCAACGCTAGAAGTATGTGATCATGATAAAAATGGACATTACACGACGACTTACGACGTTGACATGGCATTTAAATGATGCTGGATGATGAATGACAGCCTCTCAGCATCTCAGATTAGCATGGTCTTGCTAACACGAGGCATTATGCCTTCCACAAAACATCAGAACCTCTGCTTGAGAAGCTCTCTATCAATATGCCATGACCGTGCATAAAAAATCCATGGATCAACTTCAACGACAACTGAAATTACGGGCACACGGAAAACACCCGCTCAATTTTCATAAATGACGCAATTGCCGTTAAGGAGAATAAGGTTGTGCTGAATCAAAGGAATTTTATAGGAAAAGTAGAGGAAAGGAACTCAGGAACGTTCGGAACAAAAGAAAACTATAATACCTTTCCTCCGGAAGAAAATTGTTCCATGTTCACAGTTTAGCATGAGAACAAACATCTAGACCTGTTTGGATTGCGGGAAAAAAATCATACCTCTATTTTTCCTGTGATTTTGAACTGATTCGTGAGATTCCTATAAAATTCCTGCGTTCCAGTTCACCTCTGTTTCTCTTCATCTGTGGAAGCCCGAGGCAGCTGCGCGTTAACTCATCAGATAAGATTACCCTTCAGAGGTTACGTGTAGAAATGCAGATGTATGCATTATTTTTGCCACTGTGATTCCAAACTGCTCAAAAACTGTGATTTCTGTATTCTAAACTGCTCAAAAACTGATCCGGCAGAGGACCAGGAGTCCAGCCGATGATCGCTGGCTCTACATGTCAGTGACAAAGTCGTGGGTGACTCGAATGCAGAGGATTCCTCCAGTAGTACGTACTACGTGCTATGTGTAGTAGAGTAGCAGCTCAACATGATCCGGGGTCTTATAGAATATACCAAAGCCTGATTAGGAAAAGGACGCTGAGCAGTAAGATAAGTTATCTCCAGCAGCACTGCTTACAATGAAGGCCACAGATATGTAACCAAAACTAACTGCATCTAGGAGTGCAGAGTACTCGTACTAGTTGCCAAGCGACCCTGATTATGACACATAGCAGTACTAGTATATTTCAACGACCTGCAAATGCAGGCCATCGGATTCCCAGCAGCAGTAGTTTGCTTGGCGTCACAGCTCACCTCTCAAAGCCAGTTGGGCATGCAGTGAAGATTAATCAGAAATAGCAAAAGGAGCTAGGGTTGGCGTGGGAGCATGTGGGTCAGTGGGTAGCTACATAGCTTAGCTAGGTCACACCGGACGCATTGGCAGTACATGCTTATTTAATGTTAGAAAAACTTTAATATTTTTACCTGCATTTTTGGTCAAGGATACTTTAACCGAGAATGTAACTAGAATTGCATTCTTGTCAAAAACAGAGATAGTATTGACATCATGTTTTATTTGCGCATCCGTAGCTCTCGGCTGGTGATGTCAAAAGATTACAAAATAGTAAAAGGAGTAGACGAGGAGAAGAAAACCAAGAGAAAGTGGCATCTTTATGGGGAGCTACCCTACCCTAAGGCATTAAGATAATGGTGCATTTGCAACTAACCTAAGGGAGATCCTAGCATGGATCCACAGCAACCTCCTGTGGCTTAGGCAGGGGCAGGGCATTTGGTGGAGTAAAAGGCTTGCTTTATTTCCCCTCCAAGAATTAAAAAACACAAAAGGACACACCTTAACCAATCAGGTGCAGAGCTCAAAAAAAGCTCAGAGAGGAGAGAGCATGGAAAGGTGGTACTACTACTACAGCGAGCTGTATGCTCTCATCAGTACTAGTATTTGGTAGTAGCACCCTTGTGATATTCCCGGAATGTTTGAGCACACAACCACAGCCAATCAGTGACAATGGAGGACGGAACCATATCGAATATGCTCATGTAGAAAATCTCGGCCATGACGTCCGTAAATTATGCGGTTAATTATGCTCATTCATTCATGAATATGCTCATTCATTCCAAAGATAGGCTGCTGGCAACCCGGTTAATTTTAATTGAGCTTTACCAAAAGGATGGACGCATCTTCCATTTTCACCTGAATTTTTCTAGAGTATCTTTGAAAATAGTTTGATTCATACGTTTATAACACCAAATTATTTTGACTAAACCCACCAATTGATAATTTTTGTCAAAGTTACCAACACCTCTCGCGTTAGGCAGCAGCACCGGATAAGTGAAGTCATGCAGTGACCTCAGTGGATAAGTGATGTGGGAGGATCCAATCCATCGTCAAGATAGATTTATATCATCACGCATATCCTCTGATCCGGAGGCTGCCTTTCCCCCGGCCCCCTTTCCTTTGGGGGTTGATGGAATTATGCATGCGGCTCGGCTCAGACCCGGATCAGGCACTGTGATGGCTTCAAAGGAAGCATGGCATGGGGAAGAACTTATTCTCCAGACCCCGGTTCCAATCATGTGCATCAAGGACCACCACGAAAGCGACGCACGCTTTACTATTCATCTCGTTCTAGCTTCTGGTCCATGCATCACATGTCGATCCGGCAACACATGGTAAGGCCTACGACCGTGCCTTTCTTTAACTGCTATCTTGCTCCAGCACATACTGCTCAGGACAAGCCGTCGTTCAGGACATCTCCTTGGTCTATGATGATCCCAAAGATCTGCAAGACCTTGCCAGGAGCTAGTCCAAGAACAGCAGCCGGATAAGAGAAGCATACCAGGGAACAAGGCTCCAACTGCACTATACCACACAGGAACCATAGTGCAGTGCCAGCAAAAGCATAAGGTCAACAACAGCTACTGGAAGCTGCAAGGCTGGACCCACGGACAGAGGCGAACCGTTAACAATTCAATCATGATCACATCATAACCGTTTACCAAATCTTAAGCCTTACTACATAGTTAGAACTAAACACGTGTTCTTAACCACACCCTACTGATGCCGTAAATCATGGTGACAGACACAACTCTTAATGATTGCCGAATTACGATTAGTCTACCCACGAACAAACCTAACAGAGAACATGCCCATCAAGGTCCCCAGGCACAGAAGGATACAGAGATACCCATCACCAAAAGCCACCATTCATTCCTGCAGGGAATAGAAAACGAGCACAAAATTAGCAACAAGATTTTATTGGTTTCCTACCTAAAAGGACGGGAAAATGCATGACTCCGAGCTCTACAACAATGAGCACATCACGTTTCAATCATGTGCTTATATCAGACCAACAAGAAAGGGCTTTATTTCTATGGTCCCAACTCAGCAATCAGAGATCGATACAAGCACATCAACTATTGAGTGGTCAGTAACAGAGTAGGTTTTGGCAGCACATTAATTGGCCGCTACTAGAAACACATGGGAGGGTCCCGGCTAATTATGCGGTTTTTTGGAATGAATGAGCAGCCCTTTAATCATTTGATGCATTCGTGAAAGAAAATGATTAAATATTGACAAACAATAGGCTCGCAAACATCCAAATCCAACCATTATGAGTCAACCAAATACACTTCAGAGTTGCAGATTGAGAACTGCACTAGACAAAGATTTGGGGTGTAAAAACTACAATAGTGTATGGTTCAATAATTCATGTCATATATAGGAGTATATGAAATATGGCCTGGGATTTTTTATGTTCTGATACAGATCACCATGTCACCATGCAAATTTCGCGTTTTTGAAAGACGCCACGCTTCAAACTCTCGCGAAATTGTAATGGCGCCAGTTAGACGAATAGTAATGGCGTCTTTCAAAATCGCGAAACTTACAGTGGTGTATCCAATTGACCCTTCAAATTTAATGAGGTGATGGTAACACCTCAAGTGGACATGAGTGGCAAATTGTATCTTGGCAGATGATTTCAGTCAGAACCATTCAAACTGTATCCCATACATTATATGATATCTACTTGTCTTGTTCTGATTTTGAACTGTGATTTAATCAGAGAAACTGTTCTAGAACCATGACTTTTAATTGTAAATCTGGGCGAAATAGGGGAGCACGGGGCAGCTCAGATCAAACAGAACTTAGGAAATAAGGACAGCCGTACTAACAACGAAGTTCCAACACCAACAAGAACACAAGAATATCTAATGACTTAATAAAGCAACATGGGCGTTAGATACAAGACAGCACAATGGCAAAAAAGTGGTTTCACATAACAGCTCAATAAGTGGCTATCAAATGGCGGGGAAAACAGGACACACTAGCAACTTGGGGTGGATCAAAGGTCACGACCTATGGAACTGTGGAAGCACGTAGGGATGGCTTGGCTTATATATGTTGCAAGATAAGAACCATTGCTCAAGCAGACAGTTATGTGTGGAAGGATATCAAGAAGCACAACCAAACTGAGCAGGTTTAATTTACAGATGGTGGGGCTGAGAAACTAATCGTAGAAAATAACATATAATACAAATATAAATAAGTGTATTTTCTATGAAGAACGAGGTTTAGAATTGAGTGAAAAATCTAAATAGTTGCTTTTCAGATCAATCAAACTCTATAATTCAGTATAAGGTCATTAATGATGCTAGGATTTAGTGCAAAAGTACCTTGCCATCTACATGTTAAATTTGTGAATACTTTTATATGTCCCAAAAGAGGACAATTGCTGAAAAATATTAAAAGGGGTCACCAAGTAGTTACTGAAAGGGGATCCTATATTTGGTTTGCAGGAATTGCAAGTAACTGATGAAAATAAAATTCAGGAAAGCAATTGATAATAAACTGCTAATTTAGTTCATCTAGCATTTGTTTTACATCAATTACAATTTACATGTGCTTTGGGCTTCGGACTAAATGGCTGTCATTTTTGTTGTAAAGCCACATGTGGCATTATAGTGGTCTAGTCTAGGCCAAGATAACTGTGTTGAACAACCTGATAGTGTTAATGCTCGATATTAGAAAACAGTACTTATATTAGAAGTTGATAACCACAAGACAACTGGCAAGCTAAACTGAAACTCAGAAATAACAAAATCACATAAGTATAATTTAAAATATGAATTGCACAACCTAAAAGGAAATCAATACTAAAGAAAAAGCATATTTCTGTTAGAGAAGTTAAGTGAAGTATAAATTTGAGAACATAGTCAGGTTATTCAGGTTAAGGCAGAATGTCACAACATGGAATCTGTTAAGTGTATGAAGATCCTAAGCATTTAACAATTGCTTATGACTGGACTCAAAATCAGGCCGCAAACCATGACAAAACTGATATACTACGGGTGACGATGCAGACCACATTTCTTATGTCAAGCAACAACTTGGTGCACAGTTTCAAATGTCAGATTTAGGTCCTCTCGGTTATTTCTTAGGCATTGAGGTCAAACAGTCTGCAAAGCGTTGCTATCTTTCTCAGTCCAAGTACATACAAGACCTTATTACTCGTTCAGGCATCACTAACCATCGGGCAGCTGCGACACCTATGGATCTTCATTTGCAGCTTCGTCACACTGATGGTACTCCTCTTAAGGATCCATCTAGATATCGGCATATTGTGGGCAGCCTTGTTTATCTCACTGTCACTCGACCTGATATTGCTCATGCCATCCATATTTTGAGTCAGTTTGTGAGTGCTCCTACGTCCGTTCATTTTGGCCATTTACTTCGTGTCTTGCGGTACTTGAGGGGGACATCATCTCACAACTTATTCTATGCCTGTGACAGTCCACTTCAGCTTCATGCTTACTCGGACTCCACTTGGGCGAGTGACCCAACAGATCGTTGTTCTATCACAGGGTACTGTATTCTTCTTGGGTCCTCTCCTATTGGATGGAAGTCCAAGAAACAAGCCGCTGTATCTCGTTCTAGCGCAGAGGCAGAACTTCGAGCACTTGCCACCACTACTGCAGAAATAGTATGGCTTCGATGGTTGTTGACTGATTTCGGGATTTCTTATGATGCTGCCACACCTCTTCTATGCGATAATACAGGAGCTATACAAATTGCCAATGATCCTGTGAAGCATGAACTTACCAAGCATATTGGCGTCGATGCTTTCTTTACTCGGTCTCATTGTAATCAGCACACCATTGCTCTTCAGTATGTGCCATCCGAGCTGCAATTGGCTGACTTCTTCACTAAAGCACAAACTAGAGAGCAACATCGCCTTCATTTGCTCCAACTCAATGCTTCAAATCCTCCATTTCCACCTTGAGTATGAAGGGGGGTGTTAAGTGTATGAAGATCCTATCTACAGACATATAAGCCTATATTTAGCTATAAGGCTATCTATATATATGGCTCCACACCTGTGGAGTACTCATCTTCTGTGATCCCCAAGGTATTGTAACAGAATCATTAATGAAATGGGTCTTTATTGTTTCAATGACTTATGAGCATAGAATATATGCCTTTTACAATTACAGGCAGTCTGGCACAAACCTTCATGGAGTAGTTGAATGAATCAGATGCATACACAATGTGTCTATATGAAGCTGGGCAAAACATATCAACATCTATCCTTGAAACAAGTATGAATTTTAGAATCATATATATTTCATCTTGGGGCCATATCAAGTCCAGCTTACAGATAAAAACCGACTTCAAGTTGATACAGGGCTCATTCCAGGTATCCTCTCATGTTTTCACATAATTTACTAGAGTACTAATGTCCAGGAAAGAAAAAACCTTCAACACCACCTAAGCATTTAGCGAGTTCAAGATCCAAACTCAATACCATTCTCCAAGATGCAACACCAGCATCTCAGCTAGTAGAGTTCCAGAAAATGCTAAGGGCTAGGCAGGCGACTGGGTAGCGCCTAGCACTTAGTCTACAAACACTTAACGAATATTTTCAATGTTTATGAGTAATTAGGGCCTCTGTAGCATGCAATAATCACCAGCCTTGAGGCCCAGTTGGCATCGCTAGGTGTGACCACACATACATACCATAATAGGACCAAACTTCAATATTGAAGCCGGGTCTCAACGAATAAAAAAAAGTCCAAGCCCCTACATCTCCTGCTGTCCCATGTCATCTCACAGCGCAGCCACCACCCAACTGTTGGCAACTTTGGTGCTCCAACAGGAGGCAAAAAGGCCATGCAGAAACAACCAACAATCCACAGGGAGAGCCATCCGCCTCCTTGTTCATTTCCCCAATGGGAAACGTGTCTTGCATGAAGCACCGGCCGATGCCCATCTTCACCAAATCCGGCCACTCATGTGCAGGCGAGGGAGCAATAGTATTGGCTCTCATGCTGATTCTAGCACCAAAGGACGCTCTCATGCCAGTGAATAGCTGGGGCGGCAGGATCTCATGCAAGTGGTGGCGCCTCTCACAGAATCTGACTCCAGGGGTGTTGGAGAGAAGGGCTCCAACAGCAGCAGGTGTGTGACTGCCGAATCTCGCATTGGCAGCGGTCTTGCGCTGACCAAAGCAGGAGCAGAGGCAGCAGCCGGCGGGGAGGTCTGCTGCTAGTGCGTGGTTGACCAAGTGCTGACAAGGATGGGAAAAGAGATTGGGGGATTTCTTTTATGAAGAACACGAGTCACACCTTAAGACCCATATGAGACCTTATACATAAGAGAGGGAGACCCCAGCAAAGGTGGGTCTCAGCTTATGGTTAAGAGCGGCCGTACACATTCCAGATGCCCTTATTTACTATGCCGTTGGGGTCAGGACAGATAGCACAGATGTACACTTGCGTTGAATCCACCTGCACAAAAAACTTTATACCAAAAGCAACATCCCCTCGCCTCCCTCCCCGCCCCACCTCTTTACCCTCTGTCTAGCATAATTTTGTTGCTATGCTTCCTCCCTCCTCACCCAGCACCTCCTCCAAACATGCCACAACAGCACCACTCTGCCACAGTGCCACCCATGCAACCAGTATCACTTCAGTGCCTGTCAATCTTAAAACGCTGCCCCTTGAGCGGCCTAGGTCATGCCAGAAATTAAACTGCCGATGTCAGCCCAAACCAGAGCAGCAGTGTTGCACCTAGGCCAATTTCAGGATCACAATATTGACAAATTTTACAAAGCAAGTACAATTCATTTAAATGCATAAATCCAATATGCAAAACTACCAATCCTCTTGAACAGCATAGCATATTACTGATGATTTAAGAGTAAGAACAATCCATTGCTCTTTCAGTGTATATGTTTCAAAAGGGAACTAGGACCATGCAGTTATATCAGGGGTTAAAGTTATCTCTGTAACACAAAGGCTCAAGTAAAAACAGCAAGCCAGCGTAAATTGGTTTCAACATAAACTTACTTTTGCTCACATCATAACATTTATATCTATAATCAGCACAAACCCATTTTGAGAACATCACCAAACAATGCAATTTGGATGATGTCATCCAGCTGCAAGTGAAACTTCGCAGACAAACGGGGCGCATTTCCATACCAAGGCATAGGCATTGGTGAAAAATGCAACGGATCTAATGCACATCAAACTGCACAGGGTCAGGTTTTAGGTAAGACACGGTCACAAAGCACGGGAACCTTGCTGACAAATCATGGCAATTAAAAACAAACGCCGCAAATCAAAATGCACCCAACACAGATGCGTTTGAGCAGCACGAGAGCCAGGGATGAAGAAATCACCTAGTGAGTCCGTGCCGAGGGAGCCCTAATCGCTTTCCTCGCCCTCCGCTCCCTCATCCTCCTCAGGGGCCGCGTCAGCGTCGTCGTCGTCGTCCTCCTCCGCGGCAGCCTCCTCCGGAGTGACGAGGTACGCCCCGGGCTGCGGCGGCGCGCGGCGGCGGGTTCGCGACGGGAGGATATTGCTGAGATCTACCTCGGCCAACGGGTCTTCGACGAGCTCCTCGTCGTCGTCGCTGCCGCCGCCCAACTCGTCGTCGCTGCTGTCCTCGCTGTCGTCTTCCTCCTCCTCCTCCTCGACTACCATCTTGCCCTTTCCCTTGTCAGCCGCGCTAGCCCTGGCCCTGGCCGCCTCGGCCACGGCGGCAGCCTCCTCCTCCACGTCGGGACGCGCGGCCTTGGGGGGCGCGTCGGCTTCCGCATCCGCCTCGGGCTTGCGCTTCGCCGGGGAGGGGGAGGGGGCCGGAGCCGGGACCTGGACGGGGTCGGTTGCCACGGGCTGGGGCTCGCCGTCGGCGGTGGCCATCGCGCGGGTGGGGCGGTGCTGAGGGGGAGGGGGTTGAGCTAGGGTTTTAGGACGGTGAGCGCGGTGTTGTGTCGTCTAGCGACTAGCGATGAAGAGCGGGGGCCATTGGAGGATATGGGCTTCACAGCCCTAACGGTGGGTAGCGCGTTTTTGTTGGGTTGGTGCGCATTACCATGGGTTATGGGCCGTATTTCCGGCCTGGGAATACCGCGGGCCTGATGATACTCTTGTGCTGCTGGCCTCACGATTTCTCGTGTAATAAATGAATAGATTAATCTCAAAAAATGTAATAAATGAATAGATCATCTAAAAATGTAATAAATGAATGGATTCTGCTAAAGAAATGTAAATGTTTCAGATGTTTTAAATGTTTCATATCTAGATTCTTTAAAAAATATTATCTACTGAGTCAAAATAACTCTATGAAATAGATTGGCTAGCTCCCTTGATTTTTAGACTACAATTAGGAAAAACAAGGTTTGTGTGTTTCTATGAACTAGTACAAAAACAAGAATTGGTTCCAAATTAATGATTCTCATAATACGTTTCTCTATTTGTGGCGTTTGGCTTTGGTTCTAGTGATTTTTGTTAAGAATTTGTAACGTTTTTCTTGGTGTGAAACACGCCTTTAGTGAAACTAACAAGATTGAATGGCACTTCCGACAAAATTTAGCAATAAAGTGAGTCTATGACATGTAAGATATGGTACTAATTAAGGAAGTGTGACACACCTTAGTTGTGAGAAGAATGAACCAAAACTAACAAGAAAAAATTTGGCATGATTGAGTGAGGCAATATTGGGCACGAGCCAAACATTCACTAGGCTTTCAACTATGGACTTTGGGGTCGATGGCTACGTCTCGCTCTAGGAATGGAAAGACATGCAACCACCTGGGGAGGAAGAGTACAAAACCTTAGATATTTTTTTAAAAGAATAGCAGGAGCTCTGCTTTTAACTAATATAGAATAAAAGAGAGTTTATGTATATGTTTTAGTACAAACAATTTTGAAAGTGGAAGAGAAAAAAAGAAGTGGCAAACACACAGAAGCACAACCCGGGTGCAGTATAGACACCGGCTCTCTCTTCATTTTTCTTCTTTTCTTTGTCTCTTCTTCCTCACCTCCCAAATCTCCATTGAAACACCAGCTTTAGGGGGGCGGGGGCTCCAACCCCCAGCCCCCTTAGATCTACCCCTGGACATCGCTTGTTTAGCCCACCTTTTTAAAGCTATTTTCGTTTGCTCAATGTCCTAGTTAAGTCTCGAGGCAACATGTGAAGTGAAGCCAATTCCTGGATATTATTGAAACCTTAGATATCCAGTCTTGTGTATATTGCTTAACATGGCACCCACCTCTATACACACGGATGAACCCATATGTTATCCACGTGTGTCAATATAATCAAAGCTCAAAGAAAAAATGTATCCATATTTGGAGTCCTATAAATATATAATTTTGTTGACGAAAGCTAAGGTGGCATTGAACCAAAGGATCGTGTGGATCCACGGTCAGGCTTTTTTTTCCCCTTGTTAGTGGCAAAATCCCATAATTACATGTCGCAAAGCACACCACAAAACCACGCTCGTCACCTCTTCGCCTTGTGAGTTGTGACTCCGTTCAAGTGCCATCGGTCAACTCCGTTGCCCTTGACTTCGACGAATTGACGCCGTGAGCGGATCGACGCGGTGCGTAGGAATTGGACCCGTCTCCGGCCAAATCGCCTTGCTGAGGAGCGCCGCCGTTACGCCCTTCTCGTGCAGGTGCGCGCTCTAACTCACTTAAATGTGGGTCTACCTAAACCAATAAGCTGGATACAGTACCATTTTCTTCCGTGGCCAGCTCTGGAAAACCCAGCTTGTAAAAAAAAAAATTAAGCAGATCCAAACGTACGACCGGTTCTGACACCGCCCCTCGACCGCCGCGTTTGGCCCTCGATCCCGCCGCGCTCGGCCCTCGATCCCGCTGCTGGTGCTACGGGTTCGGGGCTTGATCCTGCTTGCTTCACACGGTTTCCGGTGGTTTCCCTGCCAGATCCTGATGGCTATCGCGGAGAGCTGTGTTGACGCGGTGGTCATGGAGATGGTGTCGGTCTACTGCGGAGGCCTCTACGCCGCCAAGCCAGAGCTCGCCGCCCGCCGCATCGAGGCCATCGGCTTCCAGGTCGGGCACCAGCTCTCTGAGAGGTACGGCCAGAAACAATTTCTTTTTTCTTCTTCTTCTCCCGTTCTGTTCTTCGTCTGCCTAATTCTTCACTCAGGTTCCGGTTAGGCGGTTACTGATATGGATAGATCTCAAAATGTTTCTCTTAGTTGAGGTCTAGTTGGTCTAAGGCTCTTAGATTTGGTATTACGATCCTGCCTAAACCTCATGGTTGTGGTGCATTTTGGGACCCTTCCATGAATGAAATTCTTGCCTGGCTGTCCAAACCGCCATCGTTTTAATCTGTATTAGGGCAAGAACTACTCGATTAGTGAGCATCATCCAAGCGGCACATTTTCAGTAAGGTCTTGTTTAGTTCCCCAATTTGGCACCAAATTCCACTATGCAAAAAGAAGATTCCCTGTCATATCCAAACGTCGGTACATGTATGAAGTACTAAATGTAGATGAAATCAAAAACTAATTGCACAATTTGATTATACTTTGTGATACGCCTAATTAGTCAATGTTTGGATAATTTTTACTAAATACAAACAAAATGCTACAGTGCACTACTTGCCGCTCCAGAATTGGGGAACTAAACAAGGCCTAAGTTCACCCTTTCTGGTAAACAGGCGCAAGTATTGTTCCACAAGTGTCTAGGTATCTATAACTGCTAGTAATTATATCAATTGAGCACATGTCTAATCAGGGACGTACTGCTAGTAATTATATCAATTGAGCACATGTCTAATCAGGACGTGGATGGTAAAAATCTTCTCATGTATTAAGTTACTGAACCGTCTATCAAATCAAGTTAAAAGATTCTATTCCATCATTAAGTGGATGCTAGTACTGTCGAGGTTCCTAAGGATTGCTGTTTGACATGTTTGATCGTTGGGCTGTGCCACATTTGCCTATCTCAAAACCTGAGCTAGTTGTACCTTGAAGCTAATTTGAATGCTCTATCTATTATTATCACCATCTTCGAATATGTCTTATGATTGGGTACCTAACATTTTATTAGTTGAGGAGAAAGCAATTTGAGCATTTTGGATTGCAGCTTGTTCCTTGAGGCAAATTTATAAACTCCATAAGGCCTAGCTTTATGGAACTAGCGAGCAAACTAAGTACTCACCTTTCTGGTTGTGAAAATTAGTTGTATATGACATATGATTGTAATTGTTGAGGGAAATTTGAATGATGCTTCAGTTTTTTCTTTTGGAATGCAGCAGGGAGTGGGCTGGCTATGGGAATTTAGAACCATCCGTGTTTCATAGCCACATTCTTTTATTGCACATCTTATGCATGACTGATAATACGACATGTTTCCTCTACAAATTATTGACAGCCATAGTTTTTTTTTGACAACATATTGACAGCCATAGTGTCAAGGGCGTAGCGATCTAGGGTAGCTGGCCCTCGACTACGTAGTTCGTAGTCTCGTGCCGTGTCTTCCAGAGCGGAGGTTATTCCCCTCACGGCGCCTGGGCTTGAGAACGGTAGAGAGAGAGAGAGATTTGATAACTGATCTTTCTTGATTCAATTGTTCACCGAGTACAGAATATAAAGGCCGATGGCCATGCAACCTAGGCAACAAACTTGACAAAATAACTAATTATAGAAACCAATCTCCTAAAATCTCGGCATGCCATCTAGCCACTATCTTCAGCCGAACCACCCTCGAGGCTGTCCACCCTCGAGGCCGTCGAACCACCCTCGAGACCACCCTCGAGGCCATCGAGGCTGTCCACCCTCGAGGCCGTCGAACCACCCTCGAGACCACCCTCGAGGCCGTCCACCCTCGAGGCCGTCGAACCACCCTCGAGGTTGTCGTGTGCGCGCGCAGCGGCCCGCGTAGCGGCCCTCCTGATGTCACGGACTCGCCGCTGACGGGTATACGCTTGGCCCCACATGACACATAGTTAATACTGGATTGATGAACTGCATTTCTTATATTCTTATACTATTCAATGAACAATTTTAGTTCAGGTTAATAAATGGAGCATTGCCTTCACCACATGTCTCTTTAACACTTCCTGTGATGTTATCGTTTTTGCTCCTAACTATATTATGTAACTGCTTTTGATATGCTTGAGATTTTTTTCCAACTATTTTCTCCATTCCACAGAGTTTATTTGTAGCTATTCCCAAACATATTAGTGACATGGAGAAAGAACCTAAGGTGTCCTAATTAATGCTGTTAGATGTGATTCTCATGCATGATGTCTTTTGGTTAGAGGCAGGCCATTACCCTAATATTCCACATGCAAACAGCTTGCTGGCTATTTATCTTATATAGGGCAACATCTCCATATAAACTCTTTGTGGGGAAAATTTTGAATGCTAAAAATAAACTCTTTATGGGTGGAGGAGAGTACCAAACAAATAATCGCATCGATTTTAAATTTAAGAAATTTATCTATTCTAATGTTATATGTACGAGTTTCTTATTTTTCTTTTTCTTTTTTTGTGAGTTCTTATTTTATTTTTCATAATATCCTCTATCCTTTTTTTTATAGGTGATCTTCCTCTTTTTTTAGTGGATGATTTTTTTTTAACTTTGCGTACATGTTTACTGTTGTGCTGTGCTTCTTTACCTTTTTAGAGCACAAAGGCCTCTCTGCCTGTAATGTCTCAGGCTTTATGCTCTGCAAATCTGTCTCAGTTTTCTGCATGATTAATTTTTTTAGTCAGTGTAACGCTCCAATGCATGTACTTCTGCAGACTCAACCAAAATTTTGTTCATATTTAGGTATACTATGGAGCGCCCTCGATTTAGTGATCATCTTGAAGCAATCAAATTTATCTGCAAAGACTTTTGGTCAGAGCTGTTCAAGAAACAGATTGACAATCTGAAAACAAACCATAGGGTAATGCAGAAATATCTCCTACCAAGTTCAAAAAAGAGAGAAATATCTCCTAACTGTTTTTCCTTCTTGTTAAACACTGACATCTCTCGACTAATATACATGTAGGGTACCTTTGTCCTTCAAGATAACCGTTTTCGGTGGCTTACTCGTGTTTCTCTAGATCCATATACAGAGAACACAGATTCAACTGAAAATGATTCTGCAGCATTGGGTGATACTGCAGCCCAAACAACTACGATGCTTCTGTATTTCCCATGCGGGTTGATAAGAGGTGCCTTGACCAACTTAGGAATTCCGTGTTCTGTCTCTGCTGACATGTCAAACCTTCCAGCATGTAAGTTGAACTATGCTTTTTTCTATGACCTTTTGACATGTGGTTAGTTTTAAGCATTTGATGATCTGTTGCACATCTTACATCAACCACTGGAGTCAAACAAGTACTAAAGTATGGTGCTTATTGTCCAGAGGTTGTCATGATGTAGAAAGTTCAATTTTAAGATGCTACTATTGCATTGTGTAATCTAGCAGTGAGGGCTATACGAAGTGAAATGTTAGAAGATTGGATTCGGAAATTAAAATCGACTCCCTCCATAGATGTTTTGGCTTTTATAGATACTTTTACTATGTATCTAGACAGTGTATATCGAGGTGCATAGCAAAAGCTATGTATTATAATTATGAATGGAGTGAGTAGATAAATCGTGGTTTATTGTTTTACCTTCTATACTCGTAATCAACTAGATAGCTTGTTGCCTATGATTTGGTTGTGTGACCTGAGATTTGGTCTCTTCCATGCATGTTACCATCATTGACTCATTGTCTAAGAGTGCATCTCCTCTATTGGTACCCATGGAGCATGGGCAATTATTTTTTGGGTAGTGTAGATCTGTACTACTCAATACTCATCTTAGCACATTAAATTGGTTTTGTGGAAGCATGATATGTGCTGCTTTCATGATATTCCTTGATTATTTCTAGTGATTATGCAAACCTTTTTCTGTTATGATCCTTTAATTTCCATTCAGTTTCAGCTGTGAAAATGTTTTTAATGTTTAAACAATCTGGATTGAGTTAGTAGGAAAGTTTCATTCTTTATATACTGAAACATCAAAACAGGGGCCTTCAAGCCTATGAAGAACACATTGTTATGATATAATTTAGGCTCCAATGAAGTGGCAGGAATTCCCTGCCATTCCAATGGAAATCTTTTTGGGTCCTTACTTTCTTTTACTTTAACCACTTTGAGATCCTGTTGGCATGTCCTATTCTATTCCATGCAGCTCGGAAGAGCACTGCACATCTCTTCATTCACCTTATACTGACAGATAGTTGGCACTCCGTTTCATATTTTCAATGCCTATTACTCATGACAGTTGTCTAAATTGTGTTCTTGATAATAGGTTCTTTTGTGGTGCGCATAAAGACATGAACTGTGAGTAATGATACAAATACAGTATGAAGAGTTGACAGTACCTGCTTGTGGTTCAAGCGGGTTGAACATTGAAGACAGCAGAATTCGGAGCATGCATTAGATGTATCCTGGTATTGTATTTAGCCTGGGAAATACTGTGTAGCTGTTGATTTCTGTTTCCTTTTCCTCCATCAATTACCTGTTTTCACTATCTCAAAATGATTTTGCCATTTTGTGTTCATGACCATATTCCAGAGTTTAGGTTGGTTTTTATTGCAGCCACCACTGGCACAATTGTGAGAGATAACTATGGTTTTAGGTTGTATCCCTGTGGCCTGTGTTTGGTTACCTGCCTTTATGAGGTAGCACTCTTCTTAAAGCATGATTCTTGCCATGGTTCGTGGACTAAGCACTCTCCTTAAAGCATGGTTGTGCTCTAAACTTACTACACTGGCATATATGTATTTTTACACAGCTTCAAAGTTCTGTTATATTTGCAACAAGTTTTTGTTGCTCCATTCCTAAAACGGGCATGGTCTTGCTTTGAAGTTTAGTAACGAGCTAAAGTTATGTGTTGTCTTGAGGGTAACTAATATAGAGCTGAATGGGTCTCTGATGCACTTCTTGAGTATGTATTTCATGATGTTTTCTGGTTCCATGTTCATGATTGAAGGCAAAGGGGAAGCAAAAAGCAGTGTACGGCAAATGTGGAAGCTGAAGTAATTACCAATAATTACCCAACTTTTCCAAAGCTCACATTCAGTGGTTCAGTTGTGGTACCATGATTAATCGATTGTAATAACGTGCAAATTAAATAATTCAGTCTTCATGGCAAAAGTTAAAAAGGGAGGTGAGAACACGCGCTGATTCATCAGATAATAGCAGGAAACTGATCGCCAATTCTTCTAGATTCTTTGGTCGACGCAAACGGTTTTAGCGTGCTCAGGAAATAAAACCGGCCACTGCCATTGCTGTACATGACACAAAGGTTGACATTATTTGGTGAACAATTCTTCTTCCAATATAAATTGGGAAAAAAGATTCATTATACAAGGTACCGACTGTAGCAAATATTTCATCATAGCGGAATGTACTCTACATCGTAATTTCCTATCCTTAGGCTTTACTTTCCAACAACTATGATAAGAGTTCTCGCAGTTAGCCAAATGAGCTACGAGCTAGTGAGCTACTAGCCTACTACTAAGTACAAGCTTTTAATCATTAAGTTGTACAACACAATTTTGTGGAAATAAACGATTATGTGGAAAGAAAGAAGAAGAAGATGAGCACGCAAAAGGATGGCACCGACGATAAATCCGCATGCATGCTTCGTGTGGAGATTAAGATTATACATTACTAAACACGATTGGGTCTTTGGATATGCTTTGGCAGTTCAGGCGTGCTCGACCTCCACCATCCATCGGAAATGGCTGACCGCAGCTTTTGCGCCCGCGTGCCTATTCCCGGTGGTCATTTTATACACTGCAACAACTCCATCGTCGGCGAGGCGGTGCGGTGTACGGCCTATTTGGCAGGGCTCAACTTCACTAACGAAGCTGTCTTTTATATTTTTAGCTCCATGAGCAGCTTTACGAGTGAAGCTAATCTATTTTTATATCTTAATTGCAAAATAACTTCCCATGTAAGAAAAAAATAACTAAAATACCCCTCCACCTTATCCTCTCCCAATCCTATCCTCTCGGTCTCCGTCTTTCTTCCCGAATGCTGCCCGCACATCGACCGCTCCCCTCCCGGCTGTAACACCCCTAGTGTTATATTAACTAAAACATGCCATGTCATTATATGCATTGCAAAGCATTCATGTTTTGGTCAACCTTAATGTGATCAACTAAAATAAGTTTACATTTCATAGATTGCTTGTGTTCCTGAAATGTTATGTCACATAAAATCATAAAACCCCAATTTCGAATATCATCTCAAATACTTAGTTTATATTCTATGTACTTGAGGTGTAAACCGTGTTTACACTAGTGTCAAGCATAGTGTATAAATCTAAGTACAACCCTTTAAATGAATTTCATATTTGTTGTTGAATTTGGATTTCAAAGCTTATTCTCAAGTCTTCCAATTCAAATTTAAATTCAAATTATGAAGCTATAAAATATTTTTCAAAAGTCAATTTGGTCAACCAAGGGTGTCATTGGGCCAATGACCTAAAAATATCCTTGGATGATGTTTATGATCACCAATGACCAACCAATTAACTTTGAAACCAAATCGAGTTTGATTTTGGTTTTAAAAACCCTTTATTTCAAAAGCTTATTTTATTCTCTCTTCTCTATTTCAAAATCTATAAAGAATTTTGAGATACTCTCAAAATATGGTTTGTAGATCTTGACAAGAGCTACAATTAAGGTATTCAAATTTTTTTAATTTTCCAAAAAGAATTTCAAATAAATTTAAAAATACAGTTTTCTAGCATTTGTCCCCTTTTTATTTTTAAACCCATAATTTAAAATTTATGTATTATTTGGGAAAACTTTGTATATAAAAACTGTTTGGTTTGAAAATTTGAGCATTCCATAGTTTTGAAGGTTTTCATGTTTTATTGAAAAAACAAAATTAATTTCAAATATTTGTTTCTAGGGTTTTGTTTCCCTTTTGAATTTGAACTCATATTTTAAAAACTAAGCATAATTTGAAAATGTTTGTTAAATGAAAAATATAGCTCTTGAAAAATTATGCAAATGATATTTTGGGATATTTTCAAGTTACTATGAAAAATCTGGAGTAATTTAAGATTTTTATTGGGTGACATCACTGAGCACTGTAGCGCTGATGTCAGCGTCTTCAATTCTTCCCCCTGTTCATGGCGTCGTCGTGGCCGCCGGCACCATACCGGCCTGCCACCGCCCCCAGCTCGCCCCCTCGCGCGTGAAACTTCGCCGTGGACGTGTCAGCCGCCTGCTCGTTGCCGTCGTTGTATAAATAGCAAGCCGGCCGCCGCTTTTCTTCCTCTTTTCTCTCCTATTTGCTATCGCTGCTATTCTCCATCCACCGGCAAAACTCATCGTCGTCCTTCCATCTCCCGTCGTACCATCTTTCCAGTAGCTCTGCCACATCCTTGTGCTCCGTTTGAGCCTGTTCGCGCTAGCTCTTGCCGCAGGAGTCGCCCGTGCATCGTCATCTGCTTCGCAACCGGCAATCCCACCGCCGCAAGCTCGCCACCGTCGCCTGCCCTCTCCAGTGAACTTCGGGTTGCTTTTCTTTGTTCTTTCGCTTCGCATTGATGCCATGCTCGTGATCGGCTTGCTAATTTCTGCAGCCGAGCCCCTACGTCGTCGTGACGCCAACCTTGCCACCGGAGCGCGCCGCCGCCATCTCTGCCGTCGACGAACTTCGACCTCTGCCTCGACTTTTAGCCAACCAGCGTGCGCACCAGACGCTCGATGAGCTCCTGCGCCTATCCATGCCCTCAGATTCACCTCTATCGCGCCGTACTGGCCGGCCACCGTGGCTCGCTGCTGGCACGACTTTGCCAGCGCCGCTGCGCGTGTAGCCGCTTACGCTAGGGACCTGGAATGGTTTCATCTTTTGGCCTACCGCGTTCGCGTTGGTGCGTCGCATGTGCTCGTGTGCTCGCCGTCGTCGGAGAAACCTCCGGTGAGCTTTGCCGTCGTGTCGGAGCTCCGCCGTGCCGCCATGGCCGCCGGCGTGGGTGCTGCTGCCGCTCCACCGCTTCATTAGTTAGCCCAACTTGTTCGCCTTGTCGAGCTGAGCCTGTAGGGCCAAGCCCCGTCACCAGCTACCTCGCCGTCGGAGAGAAATCGTCGGTCAGCGCCGGCGGGTCAATGGTCAGCAGCGGGAACATTGTTCCCTTTTTCTTTTTCTATTTTTAGAAAATAATTTAAATGCTATTTTCTTCCATAATTCATAGTAATTCATGTATAGCTCCAAAAATTCTAAAAATTTATGTGTATGCTCTTTATGAGGTCCTCTAGCTAGAAAAATATAATATGTATTTTTTGAGTACTTTTTGCATAATTTAGAATTATCCCTTTTAATTGAAAAAGGCATCTTCTATGATTTTTAGTAAATAAAATAATTGGCTTTTAATTCTGAAATTTGTTTTGCCATCTAATTAGACTAAGATTTTTTCAAAATAAAATTTTGAGCTTAAGTAGACAACTTTAATTTTATGCCTTAATTTATGCTTTTTAAATAATTAATTAACCCTTTTAATCCTGTTTAATCATTATAGGATTTGTTTGACTTTGGGATTGATTAATGACCTTAGGTCATTAACTTTAATGACCTTTGGCACTTTATTTAATTGTTTGAGTTTTTCTTAATCATGTCAGTAGGGCTTAATCAACGTTATTTCATATGTTTAATGAACTTCGCTAATGAAGTAGTTGACCCTAATGAACTTAGTAAGTAAGTTTTGTTGGCTTGCAACTTTATCGTGAAGGAAAGTTGTACTCAAGTTCTTAATCTGGTTATGCATCCATCAAACATCATGTTTATTATTCCATCATGTTGAAACATATCATGTTATCGTGTACCTTTCGTTAACGAAAAGTTGAACATTGCCGAACCAGATCCCGAGGAAGAGCAGAATTAGGAGTTGGGTGTCGATCTAGAACCCGAGATCGTCTACCCTGACCACCGAGGCATGCCTCGGATGCATTTAAACCCTATCCTTATTTTATAAAGTTTTTATCACTTCAGCTATGAAATGTTGCATTAAGTAATAGGAGTTGAGTGATAACCCACCAATTGCATTACCTGTCTTATTTCCATATTCCTTGTTACCTGTTTTTTTTGAAAAATGTGTAGTAATGCTTAGCCCTGCTTAATTAACTAGGTTTTCAAAAAAATAAAAGAATGAAAAAGATGAGGTTGACTTTTCTTGATGGAATCATGATGATAGTAATAAATCAAGTCCAGACAGGTAACTTGCATTGGAAAGGAGTCCCTTTGTAGTGTTTCTGTCTGTTGATACCCTAGGTCCCATCCGTTGGTGAATTGTGTATATCGAGACTAGAAAATCCACATACAATGGTGTGGTATACCGTGGGTTTGAGTCGTACGTATATCGATACACTGTGGGTCAGAGGTCCCATGTGTATCATGTGGTTGATATATGGCTGCAGTTGTTATCCCGATATATCATGTGATCTGATATGCTTAGGAGTTAGAGTCTCAGCTAGGTACAATCGATTCGAATCGCCATTGCTTCTCAGAGAAGAGGACTCGATCTCTGTTCATCATCGTAGTAACAACTTGAATGATGGTTAAGGATTAAGAATGAAGTTGGTTGGTGATCTTGAGTTAGAGTAAGACAACTTTATTTTCTGTTATAACTAATGATGAGTTAAAACTTGATCTACAAGAGCTTTTCTACAAAAGTCTTTGCTTCTTGCGAGTCTTACCTTGTCCCTCTGGCCTACATTCCTAAGTTTCTCCCTACTTTTTTATCGGGTCAGTCCTGTTGAGTATTTTTGTACTCAGGGTTTGTTGAACCATTGTTGCAGGTGAGCCCCATGGGCAGGTTTGCTTTGCATTCTGCTGTATGATAGTCGTTGCAGAGAGTGACGACGAGTAGGATGTTTGGCTCTTGCGCAGAGCGTATCGTCTGGGTATTATAAATAAGTTATCTATCGCTACTCCACTACTATTATAGTTTGTAATAACTAAACTTATGTTTGTAAGATTTGAACTAAATGGTTTGTAAACCTATGTTATTGTAATCCTTCCGCTCTTGTACTCTGATGTATATTATTTTGTATAAACTGTTATAATACTGCAATGTCTCTTTGTAATGATTGATCCTGCTCGAAGAATCGTGGATGATTCAGGATTTACCTAACAGACATTTTAAGTATTATAGAACACATACATGTCTATCAAAGGTCTGTTAAGACAATGATTGGTGCCTATAGGTCATATTATTTAGGAGGTTCTGCAACACCGACCAAGCCCGCGGCAGCGCAGCTGCCCCCGGTGATCGAGCCCGCAGCTCCCCGACGGCCACGCCACGGTGGCCACGTGCCCCGGCGGCCTTGCCCGAAAAGCCGCTCGCCCCGACGGCGGCTTCCCCCGATGAGCCGCGCCCCCTGCCGTGGCCTTCCCCGGCGGGCGCTCGCCCTCCGCCGGTGAGCCGCGCGCCCCCGCGGCGACCTCCCCTGGTGAGCCACGCGCCCTGCCGCGGCCTTCACCGGCGGCTGCGCATCCCCGTGTTGGCCTCCGCCGGTGAGCCGCACGACCCTGTGGCGGCCTCCCTTGCTCGCGCTCTGGCGGCGGCGACCTTCTCGGCGGGCCGGCAGCCCGTGTCCACGGCAACGGCACCCCTCACAGCAGCGACAACATCCTTCTCGGTGAGCTTCTCGACGAGACGGCTCCGGCGGCCAAGCCCACCAGCGGGTTGCGCCAAGGCGGCCGAGCCTCGACGGAATGTGTCGCCCGAGCCCCCGCGTGCTGCTTCCGTCGGTGCTGGGGGCAAATCTGGCCACGACGGTGCTGGGGTCACTTGTGAAAAGAAGCCGGAGAAAGCTACATAAAACTGGCTCTCTCTCGCTCTCCTCCTCTCCCTAAGCAGGAATTCCGCGGCTTCTCTGGCGAAGCCATGGAGCAAAGGACCGTTTGGTAGGAGAACCTGTTTTTCGGCTTGGTGAAGCCGCCAGGAAGCGGTGCCAAACAGGCCCTATATATATATATACACAGTACCGAATCATTCACGAAGTAATTACATATTTCACGATTGTAATATTACAATATATAGGGATAAGCGAGTCACTATTTCACATACACTTGAAGTTACTCGTGTACTGTATACACATGTGTATACAGTACACGAGTACCCCACTATATGCGAATAGTCTGGATATGCCCATTAATTCTGAGTTCACGTATTCAAGTGTATTGTAGGCAAAATATGATAGGGGAAGTCTTAACATACGTGTATGATATCATACACATTACAAGTAACAGACTATGTGTATGATATTCTTTATAGGTACACGTGTATCATAGCTACCCATATTCAATATAGTGGGGTACTACTGCTATTAGCTATCGTGGTGGTGGATGAGCTCAGAGGGTTTCTGAGTTCATGTTCTGGGTTGTTATGGTGCGAATGCTCTCTGGCGTCCTTCTGATTCGCCTCTATTCGCCGATGTCTTGTGCTGGCGCTCAACTCCTCATTTTATAGAACGAGAGGAGCCTTCTCAGGCGTCAGAGGTCTTCAGCCTTCTGGAGGGGTATGAGTCATCGTCCTTCATTCTTATCAGAAGACTGACAGAGCGTCCTTCGTGATTATCCTCTGCACAGCTAGACCGTCTTCAATTATCGACTTCAACTATTGCAGGATGGCGACCTGCCGTCGTTGCATGGTCATCAGGAGGATGACGATCACTGTTGACCGATTGCGACACTCTAAATTTTTTATTCATATTCTCTATGTATAGCTTTTGCGCTGGCTGTTGTCATTCGTTATTCAAGTGTATGGGTATGGTCTTCCACGCCCGAACGATTAATGTTGCAAAACATTAATCAATTCTGGGAAATGTGTATGATATTCTCCTGATGTTATCAAAAATGGTCTTCAAATTATACAGGGCTCTGATACCACTACAGGGAGTTACTCCGATACCACTACAGGGAAAATATTACTCGGGATTCAAAATTCAAATTTGAAAATTTTAAACTCGTGAGTTACTATTCACAAGTTACTATTCACATGAACAGTACACGAGCACTCGTGCTGCACACGT
>CM041640.1:30677818-30688169 GCA_023333625.1 Bothriochloa decipiens
GGAAGCATACATGTTTAGATAGGAAGAAAAGGAGCATTGACTACCAATTGGTGCTAAGTGTTAATATTATAGACCTTTGAAGCGTGAAATCATCGGAGTAGCGGAAAATACCATCTTAGCACCATCTTTGCTAGATACCACTTGCTAAAAACAACATAAACTTGATACCTTGTGAGATCAAAATTAGAGAGAAGGGTATCGAAGAGAAGCTTACAACTATGATCATTCATCAATCATGTTTATGTCTAGCAAGTCACCACACAAGCAACATATTTGAGAAAAGAAATGCAATACAATGCATCAAACATATGAAATGCACATACAAATGCAATCATTCATGCTTAGGAGCTTGCTCCCCCTGCTTGTGTGCTCAAAATTTTAGTTGACCCCTCTATCTTTGTGAACAACATTTTCTCCCCCTTTGTCACCAAAGATCACAAGGGATAATTTTAGATAGATTAACAAGTTATGTTATGTAGGAGGGTCAAGTTGTGGTTCAACCTAGATTGCTTGCATAAGTAATAGACTTCGGTTTGATCCAAGGTCAAGCTTCTTCACACCTAACTAGAAGGGTTATCATGCACCATGTTGAAGTAATCACTTAGACAAGATTTCTAGATCAAACACTTAGGATCACAAGCTCCCAAACTAGTTATATGCTACCACTAGATCATACAAATCAAAGAAGCAATAGTGGTACCATATAGACTTCAAAATCATTTGTTTTTCATGAATGAGCCTAGAACAAGAGTATCATGACTAGATGCACTAACTATGTCCTTAGCCTAAAATGTATGACATGTCAACCAATGATACCTTGCTTTGGTCGAAGGAGAGGCATGTCAAATGTGGGGTGCATCAACTCATGTTGGAGAAGTCAAGTATGTTCAACTCATTCTTGAGCTTGTGAAATCTCTTCTCATCAAGTGGCTTGGTGAATATATCGGCCAATTGATCTTCGATGCCCACACTCTCAATGGTAATGTCACCCTTTTATTGATGATCTCTTATGAAGTGATGACGAACATCAATGTGCTTTGTTCTTTGATGTTGAACCCGATTGTTGGTAAGCTTTATGGCACTTTCATTGTCACATAGCAATGGCACATTTTTTAATGTAATTCCATAGTCCTTCAATGTTGCCTTCATCCACAAGAGTTGTGCACAACAACTACCCACTGCAATGTATTCGGCTTCGGCGGTAGAGAGTGCAACACTATTTTGCTTCTTGGATGACCATGAGATTAGTGATCTTTCCAACAATTGACATGTTCTGGAGGTGCTCTTTCTCTCAACTTTGTCACCGGCATAGTCAGAATCCGAATATCCAACTAGCTCAAATCTTACACCTTTTGGATACCATAATCCAACATCTTATGTATGCTTCAAATACCTCAATATTCTCTTTGTTGCCTTCAAATGACTTTCTCTTGGTGAGGCTTGAAATCTTACGCACATGCATACACTAAACATCACATCGGGCCTTGATATCGTCACATAGAGTAGGCTACCGATCATTGATCTATATAGCTTTTGATCTACCATGTTGCCACTCTTGTCAATGTCCAAGCTTTCATTTGTGCCCATTGGGGTTGAGATGCCCTTTGCATCTTCCATGCCAAACTTCTTGAGCATATCTTTGATGTATTTGGTTTGACTCACAAATGTTCCTTCTTTCATTTGCTTGATTTGAAGTCCAAGAAAGAAACTAAGTTCTTCAATCATTGACATTTCAAACTCTTTAGCCATCATCTTTCCAAACTCATCACAAAAGTCTTGGTTAGTTGAGCCAAAAATGATGTCATCAACATAAATTTGCATCACAAATATGTCCTTGCCAATCTTCTTGGTGAATAGAGTAGTGTCTACTTTGCCCATGACAAATCCTTTGGATAACAAGAAATCTCTCAATCTTTCATACCATGCTCTTGGTGCTTGTTTCAACCCATACAAAGCCTTCCTCAACTTGTATACATGATTTGGTTTCTTGTCATCTTCAAAACCGGGAGGTTGCTCCACATATACCTCCTCTTGAATGTACCCATTGAGAAATGCACTTTTGACATCTATTTGATAGAGCTTGATATTGTGAGTATAGGCATAAGCAAGTAAGATTCTAATTGCTTCTAATCTTGCAACCGGGGCATAAGTTTCACCAAAGTCAAGACCTTCTATTTGTGTGTAACCTTGAGCCACTAGTCTTGCTTTGTTCCTTACTACTATCCCATCTTGATCTTGTTTGTTGCGAAAGACCCATCTTGTTCCAATGACATTGTGATCCTTAGGCCTCTCAACTAATTCCCAAACTTCATTTCTCTTGAAATTGTTGAGCTCTTCATGCATTGCATTTACCCAATCTGGATCTCTCAAAGCTTTATCAATGTCTTTTGGTTCTTCCATTGATACAAATGAGAAGTGAGCACAAAATAGTGCCAATCTTGATCTAGTTTGAAATCCCTTTTCTATGTCACCAATGATGGAATCCAATGGATGGTCTCTTGCAATGTTTGTTGGTTGAAGCACTTGGACTTGATTGCTTGAATCTTGATGTTGATCATGAGTAGGAGATGATGAACTATCCATTTGTTGATCTTGTTGCACTTGAGATGATGTACTAGCTTGATTTTGCACTTGAGAACCGTTGGCTTATACTTGATCTTTGTTTTCATCCAAATTAATCACTTGTCTTGGTCTAATTTCACCAATGTCCATTTCTTTCATTTCATTAGTCAATTGAGTTCCTCTCACATCATCCAAGTTATTCTCCTCGTCTTGAGAGCCATTTGTCTCATCAAACTCAACATCATAAACTTCTTCAAGTGTGCCATTAGCCATATTCCAAACTCTATAAGCTTTGCTTGAAGTGGAGTAGCCAAGTAAGAAACCTTCATCACATTTCTTTTCAAACTTGTTCAATCTAGTGCCTTTCTTCAAGATATAACATTTGCAACCAAAGACCCTAAAATATGCAATATTTGGCTTTCTTCCATTCAAGATCTCATATGGTGTCTTTTCTAAGAATTTGTGGCAATAGAGTCGATTACTATAGAAACATGCCATGTTGATTGCTTCACACCAAAACTTTTGGCTAACATTGTATTCACTAAGCATTGTTCTTACCATGTCAATCAAGGTTCTATTTTTCCTTTCAACTAGCCCATTTGATTGAGGTGTATACTTGGCCGAGAATTGATGTTTGATTCCAAGCTCATCACATAGATCAACTTTTGTGTTCTTGAATTCACTTCCATTATCACTTCTTACCTTCTTGATTGTGGTTTCAAACTCATTTTGAACCCTCTTGATGAACTTATTGAATATATCAAATACATCGCTCTTGTCCACAAGAAAGAATACCCATGTGTATCTAGAGAAATCATCCACAATCACGAAGCCATACTTGTTTCCACCAATGCTTGTATATGTGGTTGGTCCAAATAAATCCATGTGTAACAACTCAAATGCCCGAGATGTACTCATGATGCTCTTCAATGGATGAGTGTTGCCCACTTGCTTTCCGGCTTGACATGCACTACATAGCTTATCCTTCTCAAATGTGACATCTTTCAAGCCTCTAAATAAGTCATGCTTCACTAATTTATTCAATTGCTTCATGTGGTAGAACCTCCCAAATTATATGGCCCACACGCACCTATCATTGTCCCAAAGACCTCTGATAGCCATGCATGCGTCCCATACAACTTAAAAAGCCCTGTCGGGTGCCCTAAAAGGACCCCGATTAAACCACATTTTATACTCATATCAGGATCAACAAAGGAGTAGCTGCAACATTACAACATTTGTTACAAAATAAGAATTAGAGTGCAAAGAAAAGATAAAAGTAAATTTACAAATTATAAATAAATTATCTTTTATAAACTTATCTTCAATTGCGGAAGCAGAGTAGAACTACAGAAAAACTTAGGTAGAGCGCCTAAGTCGGGAGAGGACAACCAGATCACGTCGAGCCCAACGACATGAATTTGATTTGAACACCAATTAGCACCTACAACAGGGGTTCAACAAACCCTGAGTACAAAAGTACTCAACAAGACTGACCCACCAAAAAAGAGGGGTGAAGACTTAGGAAATACAGGCTAGAGGGACAAGGTAAGGCTTGTAAGAGATAAGAATTTTTGCAGAAAAGCTTGACAGAAAGTAAAAGTTGTTTTGCTTTAGCTCAAGGTTACCAACCCACTTCATCTTTATTCCTTATCATCATTCAAGTTGTTACTACGATGATGAACAACAATCGAGTCTTCTTCTCCGAGAAGCAACGGCAATTCGAATCCATTTCTATACCCAGCTAGGACCTAGATCTAGATATGCATGAGGCTCCAACCAAAATGCATACCAGACCAAAGATATACCAAGATAACAACCATAGCCATATATCACCACATGATACACGTGAGCACTTAGACCCAGTGTACCGATATACATGGGAACTTCAACCCACAGTATAACACACTATGACATATGTGGGGGCTCTGGCCCACTATATATCACTCCATGACATACCTGGGCTCCAACCCTAAGTATATCACTTCATGCATGTGGATTTCTAGCTTCTTGATATCACCAGATCACCATC
Source organism: Bothriochloa decipiens (assembly GCA_023333625.1). NCBI lineage: Eukaryota > Viridiplantae > Streptophyta > Magnoliopsida > Poales > Poaceae > Bothriochloa > Bothriochloa decipiens. Next base: position 30,682,413 of record CM041640.1, read on the forward strand.
GACACAGGACCTAGGGCATCAACAGATGGAAACACTACAGAGGGACTCCATTCCCAATGCAAATTACCCGTCCAAACTCGATTTATTAACTATTTTCATGATTCCAACAAGTAAAGCCATCCTCATCTTTTTCATTCTTTTATTCTTTAAAAACCTAACTAAATAAGCAGGGCTAAGCATTACTACACATTTTCTAACATCAGGTAACAAGAAATATGGAAAAAGATAGATAATGCAATTGGTGGGTTATCATTCAACTCCTATTACTTAAGCAATACTTTATAACTGAAGCGATAAAACTTTTATAAAATCAAGGAAATGTTTAAATGGATCCGGGGCTTGCCTGTGTTGCAGCGGTGGTTAGTTCTCGTCAGGATCATTGATATTACACTTGGCACCAACACCAGGAATGGACGACACCAACATCATAAATCCACGACTTCAACTTCAATGGTGGATAACATCTTCCGAAGATCGTGTACCACGATCCACTCCATTCTCTCGATACAACTACACGTATTAATGATGCATGTTTCAGTATGATGAGATCATGGCATGATGCATAATGATATATGAATGAAAGCATAACAACTTAAATAACTTGAGAACAACTTTACTTTCACGATAAAGTTGCAAGCCAACAAAACTTACTAAGTTCATTAAGGCTAACTACTTCATTAATAAAGTTCATTAAACACATAAAATAATGTTGATTAAGCCCTAATGACATGATTAAGATAAGCATAAATAATAATTAAAGTGCCAAAGGTTATTAAAGTTAATGACCCAAGGTCATCAATCAATCCCAAAGTCAAACAAATCCTATAATGATTAAACTTAATTAAAGGGATTAATTAATTATTTAAAGCATAAAATAAAGGCATAAAATTAAAGTTGTCTAATTAAGCTCAAAATTTTATTTTGAAAAGCTCTTGGTCTAAATAGATAGCAAAACAATTTTCATAAATAAGAGCCAATTATTTTATTTATTAAAAATCATAGAATATGCATTTTTCAATTAAAAGAGCTAATTTTAACTTATGCAAAAATACTCAAAATTAGCATCTTATATTTTTTCTAGGTAGAGGACATCATAAAGAGCATACACAAAAATTTTCATAATTTTTAGAGCAATACACAAATTACTATGAAATTAACAAATTACAACACTATTCATTAAATAAGGAAAAAGAATAAAACATGGAAAAAGAAAAAGAACTGCCTGGGCCCAAAGCGGCCCAACTCGGCCAAACAGGTCGGCCCAGAAAATTGAACAGGCCGGCCCAATGCGGCCTGTTTGGTTTGGCCTGGCAGTTTTTCAAAAAGGCCCTAGAACTTTTATAAAATTACAACTAAGTCTAAAGTACTTTCTGGCACTATTGACATGAGTCATGAACTTTGCATCAAGACCCCTTGGTTGGTTTCTATTTACAAAACGACGTCCCTAGACGGCGCTCGAGCAGAGGACGCCGCGATGGTGCTTGGCCGGAGACGGGGACGGCTGACGGCGAGGTTCCGGACGATGGAAAGGACACCAACGTGTTCCCCGTGACCTCGCATGCCTGATAAGGGTGGTTTCTAGCTAGCTAGGATGGTGGGACAAGCTGACCACCGGCCATGACGGACACGGTGGCACGGCAAAGCCACGCTGCCCACAAGAGGCCGGTAGGATAAAATTAGAGGGCATGGTTCGCAAAAGGAGCTCACCGTGGCGCTGATGCGCTTGCTATATCGGCCGGAGACGGAGTAGAGGAGGATAGCCGTGGTGAAGCGAACTCGGCGGTGATCTAGCCGGCAGTGGAGGAGATGACGACGTCCGGCCAACTCCGGTAGGGAGATGTGGTGCGAGAGGGTGCAACGGGTGTGCAAGGAAGTGGCGAACTTGGCTGCGCAAAAGAGAGGGCAGAGGTGGAGCACCGGCGGCAAAATCGGTCGGCGGCCAGAGGACAACGGCGGTGGCGAAAGGAGGAAAAGACGACGACGACGGCCGGCTGAGGCTTAAATAGGTGACCAACCAGGCTGGGGAGGTGGCTGGTGACTTCCAGAGCTTAGCCACGACGCGCCTACGTGGCCCCTCAGCGAGAAAGCGCTACGGCGCCACGGCGACACTGGCGACAGTGAGGGTAGTCGTTGTTGCTGACGTCAGCGGCACTGTAGCAACCGAGATCTTTCACATAAATAGCAATTACTCTCAAAAATATATAGAAACATGAAAATATCCCAAAATATAATTTGCATAACTTTTCAAGAACTACACTTTTCATTTAATGAACCATTTCAAATTCTACCTAGATTTTGAAATATGAATTCAAATTCAAAAAGAAATAAAACCCTAGAAACAAATATTTGAAATTACTTTTGAGTTTGCAACAAAACTTAAAAATATTCAAAACTATGAAATGCTCAACTTGTCAAACCAAACATTTTTCAAATACAAAGTTTTTCCAAATAATGCCTAATTTTTTAATTATAGTTTTAAAATCAAAAGGGGATAAATGCTGAAAATTATATTTTTAAATTTATTTAAAATTCTTTTTGGAAACTTGAAAAACTTTAAATACCATTATTGTAGCTCTCATCAAGATCTGCAAACTATATTTTGAGAGCATCTCAAAATTCCTTATAGATTTTAAAATATAGAAAAAGGGATAAAATAAGGTTTTGAAAATAGTTTTTAAAGTAGCAATAACCTCATCATTTCATGTATAAAACAAAGCACCACATAAAAGATACTATTAAAACATGAATGCATTTATGCCATGATGCTCAATGATTATGCTTGATAATGCACTTGATCAAGTTTTAGTTGTCATTAACATCTAGGATGTTACACTTCATGCCAACATGACCAAGTCTTCTATGCCACAACCAACCCATACTTGATTTGGAGAATAAGCATGTTGAGAGTTGAGTGTCATTTGCATTGAAATCAACCAAGTATAGATTCTCATATCTAAATCCTTTGAAGATCAAACTGGAGCCATCAACACTAACTATCTCCACATCATCAACACCAAAGATACACTTGAAGCCAAGATCACATAATTGAGCAACCGAGAGAATATTGAATTTCAACTTTTCAACTAGGAGCACATTGGAAATACTATGATCATTTGAGATTGCAATTCTTCCAAGCCCTTTAACATCACCCTTGCTATTGTCACCAAATGTGATACTTTCAATGCCACTAGTATTGGGTTTGATGGAGTTGAACATTCTTGAATCACCGGTCATATGTTGAGTGCACCCACTATCAAGCACCCAATGCCTTCCTCTGGCCTTGTAATTTACCTACAAAAGGAAATCAAGTGCTTTTAGGTACCCATTTTTGTTTGGGTCCTTGAAGGTTAGCTACTAAGCTCTTTGGCACCCAAATAGCCTTCTTCTTTGAGCTCATCCATGGTGCACCAATGAACTTAGCCTTCACACCATTAGTACCCTTAACAATAACATAGAATGAATCAACTTTAATTGAGGATACTAAGGCTTGTGCTTTCTTCTTGGTACAAGCATGCTCTAAGTGACCAACTTGCTTGCAACTAGAGCAATAGCTACCATTGTTCCTCACAAAACTAGTCTTGTGAGTAGCAAAGGCGGCCTTGCCTTTCTTGGGGGTATAGCCAAGTCCCTCTTTGTAGAGAGGAGCTCTTTGGCTACCCAAGCACAAAAGCAAGCGGTCCTCGCCACCATAGGCTTTGCCTAAGGCACGGTTGAGCTCATTCACCTCCTTCTTGAGGGTCTCATTCTCAACTAATAGTGAGGCATCACAAGTGAAACCATCACTAATCGTAGAGGTAGAAGTGGAAGCACTACAAGAGGGGTTAGTGGACTCAACAATAATAGAATTATCAATAATATCACATGTTAGTCCAATATCATGAGTCACAATGACTTGCTCCTTCTTGGCCTTCTTCTTGAGCTTCTCTAGCATGATGTCCTTCTCCTTGACAAGCTCAAGTAGAGTGGAGTGGGCTTCCTTAAGCCTAGAGTGAGCAATTTCAAGATCCTCATGGTCTTCCTTTAGACACTCATAAGATGCTTGAATCTCATCAAAGGATTTTCTAAGATCTTTGAGCTCTTGTTCAAGTCCTTTGCACTCCTTACTCTTCTTAAGGTTCTCAAGCTCCTCCACCAATGCCTTGATCTCATTGCTCTTCTCATTGTGCTCTCTTTGCAATGCCTTGAACTTCTTGTTGAGCTTCTTGTAGCCTTCGCTCATTTGGTCGATGATGTTCATGAGATCATCCTTGGAGTAGTCCTCATCATCATCATCATCACTCCTACAACCATCACTAGCACATTCATCATTACTATCATATTGTACCTTAGCGGGCTTTGCCATAAGGCATGTCGATGTAGTGCCGAAGAGTGAGGGCTTGTTGGAGATGGCGATACTTGCAATGTCTTCTTCTTCATCATCATCATCATCGGAAGCATCACTATCCCAAGTGACTACAAAGCCACCTCCCTTCTTCTTCTTATTGATGGTGAACTTTCTCTTTTCCTTCTTTTCTTCTTTGTCCTTCTTGTTCTTCTTTAACTTCAACTCCCCATTGTTTAATCTTTTGTCTTCATAGGAGCACTCTGCCACCACATGATCAGGGTTCTTGCAATTGTAACATGTAGTCTCTTTGCTCTTCATGTGGTCTCTTCTCTTCCTTGAGCCATATCCTCTCTTCTTCATGAACCGACCCATATTTTGTACTAGAAGGGCCATGGTCTCATCATCAAATGGATCATCATTATCATCAACCACACTCTTGCCCTTTGAAGAGGAAGCTTTGAATGCAATGGTCTTCTCTTGCTTGACCTTGCTCTCCTTCTCATCCTCATCAACCTCATATTGGTCATCGGTCATGCCATCACCAAGCACTTGGTTTGGTGCAACCTTGTCCAAACCCTCTCTTAGAATCATCTTCTTCAACATGGCAAACTTCTTAGGTAGAGTTAGCAAGAATTTATGTGAGAAGTCCTTGTCCTTGACATCCTCTCCTAGGCTCTTGAGATCGTTGACAATGACTTGGAGCCTATAGAACATCTCCGGTATTGACTCATCTTTCTTCATCTTGAAGTTTGCAAACTTGTCCTTGAGCATATAAAGCTTGGCGGTCTTTACTGTTGAAGACCCCTCATATGTTTCTTCCAATCTTGTCCATACCTCACTTGCCATTTCAAGATCCTTGATTTATTCAAAGACCTTTGCATCAATAGCACTATAGAGAGTGTTGAGAGCCATTGTATTGCATTGGTTGTTGATGTGATCCTTGTCGGTGAGGTGATTGGGATCAAGAATAGCACAGTCCTTACATGTCACTTCCCACACCTTCTCATGAATAGAACCAAGATATCTTCTCATCTTTCTTTTCCAATGATCAAATAATGTAACACCATCAAAGAAAGGAGGCTTGCCCCCAACATGGTTGAACACAACTTGTGCCATCTTACACCGAGGTTGTTAAGCCTTGTAAACGGTGACCATGGCTCTGATACCACGTGAAAGGTCTCGATGGCTAGAGGGGCTGAATAGCCTAATAAAATTTCCTTCAAAAGCCACTAAAATAATTTGATCAATATAAAAGGAGGCGATATGCGGTTTGCTTAGCCTACAAGGGGTTTATGCAAGCCACCTATTCAATTTACAATTCTACTAATTTCACACAACCGCCAACAAGATATTCGAACTAGATACACAACAAGGGCTACTCAAGCAAAATAAACAACCACAACTAAGCTAGCAAGAAACAACAAGAATGTAAA
>CM041640.1:30711129-30945761 GCA_023333625.1 Bothriochloa decipiens
TACTACGCGATGGGCAAGGCCAGCGGCGACCGGCTGGCGTTCCCGGCCGGCCTGTGCCCGACCATCAGCGTCGGGGGCCATCTCAGCGGCGGCGGGTTCGGAATGCTCCTGCGTAAGTACGGCGTGGCGGCCGACCACGTAGTCGACCCGCTGCTCGTGGACGCCCGGGGCCGGGTGCTGGACAGGGACGGCATGGGCGTCGACGTCTTCTGGGCGATCCGCGGCGTCGTGCTGTCGTGGCAGGTCAGGCTCGTCCCCGTCCCGCCCGTCGTCGCGGCGTTCAAGGTCCCGGTCTCCGTCGACCATGCGCCGTGGGCGTGCTCACGAAGTGGCAGACGGCCGCGCCGGCGTTCCCCGACGACCTCTTCGTCAGGGTCGTCGTGCAGGGGCACGTCGCCAGTTCGTCCCTGTACCTCGGCACGTGCGCCGCGCTGCTGCCGTTGATGCGCATCCGGTTGCCGGAGCTCGGGCTCAACCGCACCCACTGCAGGGAGATGACGTGTCTCCAGTCCGTGCCCTACATCTACCTGGGCGACGGCGCTACCATGGAGGACATCCTCAACCGGACCACCTCCCTGGCGTCCGCCAGCAAGGCCACCTCCGACTACGTCTGGCTGCCCCTCTCCGGCGCCGCCTGGACGGAGATCTTCGCGTGGCTCGCGAAGCCCAACACGGGGTTCATGATCCTGGACCCCTACGGCGCCAAGATCGGCAGCGTGCCTGAGTCCGACACGCCGTTCCCGCACCGCGGCGGCGTGCTGTTCAACATCCAGTACATGAACTTCTGGCCGGCGGCCAGCGGCGATGGCGACAACGCGGCGGCAGCAACCAGATGGATCAGGGACATGTACGCGTTCATGGAGCCGCACATGAGCAACAACCCCAGGGAGGCCTACTTCAACTACAGGGACCTTGACCTCGGCCAGAACGTCGTCGTGGGCAACGTCAGCAGCTACGAGGCCGGCAAGGTGTGGGGCGAGAAGTACTTCAAGGCCAACTTCCGGAGGCTCGCCATGGCCAAGGCCCAGATTGACCCTGACGACTACTTCATGAACGAGCAGAGCATCCCTCCGCTTGTGCCGAATTACTTCATTAACGAGCAGAGCATCCCTCCGCTTGTGCCGAGTAACTAGTGAAGTGACGGTCGATGAGAAAATTGGCACCGTATGTCTGCCTGCTTATCGATGTCTCAAACTTAGTACTTTCAATCACAAATAATCTGATCAACGAACAAAAAAAAATCTTTTTTTTAATAATTAAAATAACATACATTGCCCGGATACATATGATTTAATTTCACGCATTGATCTATCCTAGCAAATACAAACCCCGTGTTAACGATAGTGAGCTAGCTAGTAGCTATTTTGTTGGATTCTTTTAAGTAAGCACTTGAGCCATAGAGACAAGCAACTATCGGTACAAATCATTCAGCAGAAACTCTTGGTTTCAGTTCAGCCGTGTGTTTACAACCAGTGCATTGAGCAGAAACGTTGAAATAGAAGCAGAGTTTCTTTTTTGTTGGGACTCTGAGAGCTTGCCTTTGAACGAGGATGAGTGCTGTTGCTATAGCTGTTCCTATTTCAACGGTAGGCCTTCGGTATTCATTTTTTCCTTCTATCAAGAGCATTATGGCAATACGAAATCCTTCCTCAGCCTTGTGTATAATTTTCACCGGACATATCTGATTTTTGGACACTTGCTATTAGGCTCTGTTGCTATTAGGCTCAAGCAGCACAAGCAAAAGGTTTTGTAGCTTTAAACTATAACCAACTATGTGTTGGACAACGTCGTCGTGGGCAATATATATGTGTTTATATATTGTTCCTTTAAGTCTATAGGAGTTGTTTAATATCGTTGCCACGTGATCTATCTTGTCCACCTTGTATAATCTTAATCCTTGAACTAGCATGCGGAGATGGATTAGGGTGCATTCTTTGCAAAAAATTCAACTTGAATTGAAGTTGTTTTGTTCCAAAAAAAATGGCCAAAACAGTCCTCCCGGATGATTTTCGCACATGGCTCTCCACTTGTTCCCCTGCGTCTCTGTCTCGCGCGGACCAGGATGCGTCGACGCGTGGTCGATTTGCTCGCGTGGTTTCACGTGCGGGATCACAAGCACGGGCAACCTGCTCAGAAACTAGGGACATGGTAGAAGTTGAGTGATGGCCTATCACTCGCGACATATAGGATGATACCTTATAGATATTGATGATACCATGATGTTGATGAACTTGATACTGAGCGAGAATATGTTGTTGATTGATTGCCAGACAATAAAATGATCTGTTTGGTCTCTGTTTCTATTGGGTAAGGACTATCCAATGCTAGGCTTGAGGGTTAAGTTTGAACATACTAGTCACATACTGAGATGATGGGCTTAGGGAGCCTATGTACATTGTTTTACTACCAATTCTAAACCATCACCCACACTTCTAAGAAGAGGCTATGGTAGTGTGCTATAGTCATAACTCATGTATCAAGCAAGAAGGCTTGGATTTTGATGAGGGCCAGGCTCGGTTGTGCAGATCACTTTGGTCGAGGTTGGTAAAACTTGGAAATGGTGGACTTTTGTCATGTGATTAGGCATATTCAGCTTGATGTAATCGATTTGAATTGTCATCTCTTCTCGGATATGACTACCACTTGGCCCCACCCTACATCATAGTAATGATTATGGAACATGGATATTGATATTGATGATACACTTATATTACTTGTTTTCTAATAAAGTGTATGCTATAGTTGATAGCTGCATACATGAGACTTGATGCTTACTATGAACTACTTGAGGTACTACATTGAAAAATAAGGATCAAAATTAAGAAGCTTTTCCTCAAAAGGTTACTATATTAGATAGGATAGCTAGACCATACAACTATCCATACCCATAGAGTCTCTATTTTACATATTATATTTAGTCATATAATTTTTTGAGGAGTAGAATTGAGTAGTCATGGTTTGTTCCCAATGTGGCAGATGAACTTTTGAGTTTTTTATTTTTGTGGCAAGTTCGTCTTGCCCAATGGAATCCACCATGAGTAAGCCCGTAGTTGTTCTAAGTTTAGTATTGTGAGCTTGACATGGACCTGTATTTATCTTTTGCTACATTTACTTTAGACTTTGGTTGTATTGCATGGTCTCATTATGTTTAAGTACTTTGAACTTTTTTTGATTTTGCCACAAAATACTTCAAACTCTAGTTTGTAATAACTTCTATTCTAACTTGGCTATATACTCTTTCATTATAAAACCGATGTAACGGTGTGTGTGATCCATGGTCATCATTCGATCTAGGAATGTTGTAACATCAGGGTTTTCCTAGACGACTCGATGGTGTTAGATATTTTTGGTAGGATTTTTTTGTACTTTTGCAACGGATACCAACAACCTTTGTGGGGTTTGTATCTATACAAACCTCATCAGTATTTGCATTGAGGTATTATCTTGTTATCTTGTATTATTAGAAGGTAAGAGAATTGGAGTGATAAGTGTGCATCACAGAGTTGTAGGCTTCTCTTGGTCAAGTAAGTGCTTTTTGTTCTTGTTACTCTTAGTGATTGATGTTGGTTAATTGCACAACCGAATAGCTGGCACCCCCGAATGGTACTGTTGGTATTTGTTAGCGTCACTCATGGGGTTGTCAGTCCCAACACTAAAAACACATGACGAAGGTTCCGTAGATTAGGAAAGGATTCTGCAAGCGCACAGAACTATCGTGTAACACTTCGCCTGGGAGTACCAAGTGTCAATTTATTTATTCCCAAAGGAAGGCGGGGTGTTGATGTATCCTTGGGTAGAGTATGGTGAATTAAATGGCGATAGGTAAAAGGGATAAATAGAATGATAACTAAGGATAACTTAGAATCTAAGATAATCCTAGAGTAATGATCGCTACTTCACTCTCAGTGCGTGCACTCGGGTGTAATCTAGGTAACTAAGGTAGCTAAGTGAATAGAAAGATTATATCTAGTAAAGAGGCATACGCACTCCCGATTAAATGGGACACAACGCACCATGAGCCTTACGTTTTACGAAACTAGTTCTAGCGTGGTGGACTACACAGGCGAATAGGGCAGTCACCACCTATTGCTACCACCTCCAAAGGCCTAGCCGCACCTGCAGGTAAGTTATAGCCTAAGCACCGCTTAATCTACAAGCTTACTATCTCTACTTAAGCTCGAAGCAGAGACACCTTAACCAGACGACAGGACAATACCGGATAAATATAATTATCACTAAGATAACTTGGTAAACCTATGCCTATAATCAAAGCTTAACTTCACTACTAATAAATAGTAGGAAAGTAAGACTTGAATGTAAAGGCGTAAGTAAATACTTAATGAAATATTTGAAGTAAAGTACTTGTATTAAGTAGATAATGTATGATTACAAAGAAGTATACCGAACTCGAAGACTCCAAAAGACTCTTCCGGATTCCGAGGCAGGAAGTTCACCCGACTCCTCTCCTCTAGCAGGCGACTGCTACTCTAGCTAACCTGGAGCTAGAGCGAGAGGGCACTAAGCACTATAGCTAGAGCTTCTAAGCTAAGGCTCTTGCCTTCTTGTGCTTGTGAGGTAGTGAGTAGTGATGTAGTGATGTTTGCTTTAATGGCCGAGGTGCCCTTTATATAGTGATGGGGACACCAAGGCGTACTTGTAGGCAAAGAGGGAGGTTGGTTTGCCAGCACCGCCAGGGCGGGCGCCCTGGGCCGAGGGCCCTGGCCAGGGTGGCGGCCGTCCACCTGGCACCACCTCACGATCAAACGGTTGTGGCTCATCCCCTCAGGTCGGTTGCATGCTGGTTAAGTCGGTTTGGAGTCGGTTCCAACTGACTTCACCTCTTTGAGTGCATGACAATGGGCCCAAGGATCCAGGTGACTTAACTCGCGAGCCCTTGGATCAAACTAACTTGACTTCGATGGTTGGGAGACATGGGAAGGTGTTGTCGCGACTCGGTGACGTGGCTGAGTTCAGGACCAGGGCGGGAGCCCTAGGTCCAGGGTGGGCGCCCTGGTCAGGGCGGTGTAACACCTATATTAACTAAAACCTGCCATGTCATCATATGCACTGCAAAGCATTCATGATTAGGTTAATCTTGATGTGCATTAACTAAAACAAGTTTACATTTCATAGGTTGGTTGTGTTTTTGGAATGTGTTGTCACATGAAATAATAAAACTCTACTTTCAAATGTCATCTCAAATACTTAGTTTATATGCTATGTACTTGAGGTGTAAACCGTGTTTACACTAGTGTCAAGCATAGTGTATAAATCTAAGTCCAACCCTAAAAATTATTTCCATATTTGAAGTTGAATTTGAGTTTCAAAGCTTATTCCCAAGCCTTGCAATTCAAATTTAAATTCAAATTGGAAAGCTATAAAAGGTTTTTTAAAAGTCAACTTGGTCAACCAAGGGTGTCATTGGGTCATTGACCTAAAAATGTCCTTGGATGATGTATGTGATCACTAATAACCAACCAATTAAATTAGAAACCAAATCGAGTTTGAATTCGGTTTCAAAAACCCTTTATTTCAAAACCTAGTTTTATCCCCTTTTCTATAATTCAAAATCTATAAGGAATTTGGGGATACTCTAAAAATATAGTTTGTATATCTTGACAAGATCTACAAAGTTGGTATTCAAAGTTTTTCAGTTTTCAAAAAGAATTTCAAATGAATTTGAAAATACAGTTTTCTAGCATTTGTCCCTTTTTGATTTTAAAACCATAATTCAAAAATTATGCATAATTTGGGAAAACTTTGTATATGAAAAAGGTTTGATTTGTAGATTTAAACATTTCATAATTTTGAAGATTTTCAAGTTTTATTGAAAAATCAAAAGTAATTTCAAATATTTTTTCTAGGGTTTTATTCCCTTTTTGAATTTGAATTCATATTTCAAAATCCAGAGAGAATTTGAGGATGCTAGTTAAATGAAAAGTGTAGCTCTTGAAAAGTTATGTAAATGATATTTTTGGAGATTTTCATGTTCTTATATAAATTTTAGAGTAATTTGTAATTTCAAACGAGTGGCAATTCTATAATTTTCTTGAACAGCACCGAGACCTATCGACGGCCGCCATCGCCGGCTTCTCAAGCCGCGCCGCCGTCCACCGCCGCACATGCCACAGCCGCTAGAGCACTCCTGAACATGCAAAGCTTCGCCATCGCCGTGTTCTCCATCGCCGCCAAGGTGGAAAATATTTTACCTTTAACCCTCTCATCATGTTCTCCATGCTTCGCTGACCTTATGCGCCTCTTGGTCGGCCTGATGATGCACAGGAAGCGCCGGAACGCCGTCCTTGCCACCGGAGCGCCGCCGCCGCCATCAGCGCCGCCGTCCATAGCTCGACTCAGCCACTCCAAGCTTTCATCAATGCACGCACCATGCGCGTGGTGAGCTCTTGCATCTGTTGGTTCCCTCAATTTTACCTCCCTTGCGCCGTAGGGTCCGGCCACCGTGGCTCGCCGCCGGCATGGCTTGCCAGCGCCGCCGCGCGCGTAGCCGTTTGGGCTCGGGGCCAGAATAGCTTCATTTTCTGGCCCAACGTCTTCGCATCGATGTCCTGCACCTGCCTGTGCCCTCGCCGTCACCGAAAATCACTCCGGTGAGCCCTGCCGCCGTGCCCGAGCTCCGCCGCGCCGCCATGGCCGCCGGCGTGGGTGCCGCCGTCGCTCCGCCGTCGCGTTAGCTAGCCCAGGAGCTTTGTCTTGTTGTGCTGAGTCCGTAGAGCCCAAGCTCGACGCCGGAGACCTCGCCATCAGCGAGCAATCGCGGTCAAAATCGTCGCCGCCGTCGGTCAGCGCGGTGACACTGTGCTTATTTCCTTTTTTCTTTTTCTAGAAAATGATTTAAATGCTATTTTCTTTAGAAAATCATAGTAATTCATATATAGCTCCAAAAATTATAAAAATTTTTACGTGTGTTCTTTATGATGTCATCTACCTAGGAAAAATATGAAATGCCAAATTTAAATACTTTTTGCATATGTTAAAATTAGCTCTTTTAATTAAAAAAATGCACATTCAATGATTTTTAATAAATAAAATAATTGGCTTTTAATTCTGAAATTTGTTTTGCCATCTAATTAGACCAAGGGCTTTTCAAAATAAAATTTTGAGCTTAATTAGACAATTTTAATTTTTATGCCTTTATTTTATGCTTTTAAATAATTAATTAACCCCTTTAATTAAGTTAATCATTATAGGAATTGTTTGACTTTGGGATTGATTGATGACCTTGGTTCATTAACCCTAATGACCTTTGGTACTTTAATTAATTATTTGCGCTTACCTGGATCATGTCATTAGGGCTTAATTAACGTTATTTCATGTGTTTAATAACTTTCTCAAATAATGTAGTTAACCCTAATGAACTTAGTAAATATGCTTTGGTTGGCTTGCAACTTTATCATGAGGAAAGTTGTACTCGAGCCATTAATCTGATCATGTATCCATCGAGCATCATGTTTACCATTCCATCATATTGAAACATATCATTGTATCGTATAGTTTCCGTAACGGAGAGTTTAACGTTGTCATACTAGATTCCAAAGAAGAGCAAACTCAGGAGATTGGAATTGATCGAGAACTCGAGACCGTCTACCCCGACCATCAAGGCAAGCCCCGAATGCATTCAAACCCTATTCTATTTTATAAAAGTTTTATCGCTTCAGTTATGATATGTTGCATTAAGTAATAGGAGTTGAGTGAAAACCCACCAACTGCATTACCTGTCTTATATCCATAATTCCTTGTTACCTGTTCAAAAAGATGCGTAGTAATGCTTAGCCCTGCTTAATTAATTAAGTGTTCAAAGTAAAAGAATGAAAAGATGAGTTTGGTTTTATCTGTTGGAATCATGCTTTTAGTTAATAAATCGAGTCCGGACGGCTAACTTGCATTGGGAACGGAGTCCCTCTATAGTATTTCCGTCTATTGATGCCCTAGGTCCCGTGTCGATGGTGAACTAGTGACATCGAGAAATTAGAAAATCCACATGCATAAAGTGATATACTGATGGTTGGAGCCAGGTATATCATGGAGTGACTTATAGTGGGCTAGAGTCCCCACATATGTCATAGTGTGTTATACTGTGGGTTTAAATTCCCATGTATATCGGTACACTGGGTCGAAGTGCTCACGTGTATCATGTGGTGATATATGGCTGCGGTTGTTATCCTGGTATATCGGTTCACCTGCTATGCTTTGGAGTTAGAGTCTCCTGCATATCAGTAACCTAGGTCCCAGCTGGGTATGAAAATGGATTTGAATCACCGTTGCTTCTCGGAGAAGAAGACTCGATCGGTGTTCATCATCGTAGTAATAACTTGAATGATGATTAAGGTTTAAGAAGAAAATTGGTTGGTAATTCTGATCTTGAACAAGATAGCTTTTCTTTCTTTCAAGCTTTTCTGCAAAATTTCTTACCTCCTGCAAGCCTGACCTTGTCCCTCTAACCTGCATTTCTTGAGTCTTCACCCCTCTTTTTCGTCGGGTCAGTCTTGTTGAGTACTTTTGTACTCAGGGTTTGTTGAACCCTTGTTGCAGGTGAGCCTCATGGGCAGGAATGCTTTGCATCCTACTGCATGACCGTCGTTGAGGAAAGTGACGATGAATAGGATATCTCGCTCTTAGGCAGAGCATATACTCAAGGTTAATGTAATAAGTTATATTGTTATTCCACGGCTATAAGGCTTGTAATAATCTAACTTATGGTTTGTAAATGGTTTATAAATTTATATTATTAAAATCCTTCCGCTCTTTTACTCCGATGTATATTATTTGTATAAAACTGTCGTAATACTGCAATGTCTCTTTGTAATGATTGATCCTGCTCGGAGAATCGTGGATGATTCGGGATTTACCCGACAGACCTTTTAAGTTTTATGGAACATGTTCATGGTTATTTGGAGTCTGTTTAGACAATAATCATGCGTGTGGGCCATAGGATTAAGATGTTCTGCCACAGGCAGCCGCCCTGACTCCGGGCTGGGCACCTTGGCACTTGGCCTAGTTGCTACCCTATCACGTTCCATTACCTCCTCTTGGTCCATTTGCACTTATTTTTGGTACTTTTCATGTAAATAAATATAAATTCCAAGTACAAGTGGAACTAGGTAAAATTCAAAGAAAATTTAGACATTGTCGGGTTATATTGCCATTTATTTAGTGAAATGTTGATGGTGAAAACAGGGGTTAGCAACCATCAATAGGTATTATGTGATCGGGGACGCCTAGCCAAATCAACGGTACGCAGTGCAAAACACGGAAAGTCGCAAGTGTATTTCTCGGGCTAAAATGCCTCTCCCCCTTTCTTCTTATTACACAATGGCTATTTATATACAGTCATAAACATTTACATGACCATTTTGCCATTCTACCTACTAATTATCCCCAGAATATTCCGACAGCACATGTCATTTCTATCCTCCTGGAGATAGATTCCCCTTGTCTCCCAAGAACCGACTGAGTGGTCCTGCTTCCCACGTGTCCCCTCCCGGTTGCCGGCTCGTCTTTTTAGCGTTGAAGACCTGAACCTGCGTCAAAACGAACAAAGCTTCTGATGCCAATACTGAAACCGAATGGTCCCTTGTCGAACCGGCACAACCATTCGCCGCCCGCCCATCCGACAGCAGCCTCGAAGGTGAATGAACGTCACGCCAGCGTCGTTGGTGAACATAGTACCAATTCGGCGCTGCCATTCGGCTCGTCTCTATTCAGCGATCCTTGGAGGAACATAAAGACAACGTGGCTTCTCCGCCAGTGCCGGCGCCGAATGAAACTGTCCCCAATGGGGCCGCGCCATTCGGCGCGCTCCAAAAAAACCAGCTTTTTAGTTCGGGACGATGGTGAGAAGGGGGTGGCCACCTTGTGCCCATCCCCCAACAATTGAGACTTTGAGAGCACCGATGGTCTGGGTGATTGGAGGTGTCTGCAATAGATCTTTGCAATCTTGTGGGAGCTTGGAAGTCTTTGCGACTTGTACGTGATTTTTCATCCACTGCTCTGGAGATGGAAGATATAGATCCTGAGTCCTAGAGACTCGAGCTTTGCTCACCTCTTAGTTGGTTCAACAATGTGGACGAGGGGGTTGTCCTAACATACTAATGCAAACGAAAAAAACCAGTTGTCTCTTGCCATCTCCACTTCTTGCATTATATTCATGGGTTATGATCTACTTCCTCCATCCTAAATTGTAAATCATTTGATTTTTTATCCTAAGTTTGACCGCTCGTCTTATTCAAAAAAATTTGACAAACATAGTCAAATTTAAGTCATTCTTAAATAACCTTTATTAATAAAACAAACCACCACAAAAGAATTGATATTTTGTATAACGTGAATAATGCAAGTGGTCAAATTTGTGTCAAAAAGGTCAAACGACTTACAATATAAAATGGAGGAAGTATGTTTTTGCTATGTGTGCTTGAAGTACTTGTTTCTTCTCAACCTTGGATTTTTCCTGTGGTATTGTGATCCTAGCTCGTAGGTTTTTATGTTCCACACCGGAGAATACTATTGTTAGTGTGATCTTGCTTTTTTATGTTCCACACCTAAGAATACTACTGTTAGTGTGATCTTGCATATGTTTTTTTTGTGTGCGTAGGGGATCGGTCGTTTTCGCGTGGCTGTATTAATTTGTCTTTCCTGTTCATACCTGCCGTGCCACGAGGGAGAAAATCACAACCAAGACACGGTGGCTATACATACACCACTTGAACTGCTATATTGTGCCTACGCACGCGCCACACGCTAATATAAATTGCAGCCCAGCAATTATCTTGTGCTTCTCGCCGGCTTCTCTCCTTCAGCTACCATTATTTACTCCTGCGCGCTGCTAGCTGATGCCGCCCATGCCGTCGATGGCGCCGCCGCTAGAGCTCGACTTCCTCGGCATCCGTCCTGCTGCTGCTGCCGCCGCCGCAGACCACCACCACGGCAGCAGCACCGGCGGCATCACCACCACCACTTCCTCGTCCTCCATCCGAGGTCTCGATCGCGGCTTGATTTCTTTCTCCCCCACATCTTTCGATCGAAACCGATCATCGAATTGAATTAGCTAGCTAGCAATTATCCGGATCATTGGTGCATATATGCAGGGATGAAGACGAGCGCGATAGCGAGCATCGGGGCGCACCAGCTGCGCCGCGTCATCGTGGGCGACGAAGCGCCACCCAAGAAGCAGCAGCAGGCTCCCATGACCGTCTTCTACAACGGCGCCGTGGCCACCTTCGACGGCGTGTCCCAGGACAAGGCAAGTTATTAATCATCAATTCATTCAGTCTCATCAACAGCTCCATATATCACCATGCATTTTCCATTCCATTGAGATCGGGCATCAGGGTACCATAGTGATAGGATCATCCTTAGGATTTACTAATAGTCTATCGAGCACTAGCTCTAGCTCATCATCACCACGCGAACCATATTTTACTTCAATTTGACAGGCAGAGGCTATAATGAAGATGGCGATGGAGGTTACTACCTCCAATGGAGGCCGCAGCGTCGTCCGTGGCGACGCATTTGCTGGAAATTTGACCAAAGGTAGGCCGGTTTGAATTGCTAACTAGCTACTTACCACACCCAACAGATGAAGAACACAAACAAAAATTTCAATAATATCTTCTTTTTTTTCCCTCGCAGCCTTATTGTTATTTTTTGCGAATATATTGTTAATTAACTGTCCCCTCTCTCCAATTTGTTCTTGCTTTGCAGACATGCCACTCACAAGAACCAAATCGCTGCAGCAGTTTCTGCAGAAGCGAAAAGAGAGGTAAATAACGTACATGGCCATTGCATGCAACTCTGCACTTATTAAGTATATATAATTCTGTTTAATTGATTAATAATTAATTTAAGTACTAGTATTATAATCTTACATATATAAATACATGTGTTTATATTTGGTCAACAAGTAAGCTATATGCGTTTTATTTAGTACACATAGTAGTACATTTGAAGTGGGAAAGACTATTTGAGTAGGACAAATAATAATCGCATGCATATCAGGTTTGGTCACCGGTCGGCTCTTTTATTTTCAACTTTATATGAATATTCCATCGATGACTTGTGCACACATAAAAGTGGGAAACAGTAGGTCAAAAAGTAGGCAAGAATAGAAAATGAGTGCTTGGATTCTATGAACGCTCGGTGTTCAGTATTCGTCGCAGTATATAGTTGGTGTGTTTTGTCTGTAGAAATACCATACGACGACTAATAAGATACTGAACATATTACAGCCTGTTTGGACATACAGTTTTGTTTGGAGTTTTTTGCTTTTTTATTTTTTTTAAATACACAAAAGATTTTACGTATTTTTGTATGAAGATAGAAATGTTTGAAACAAATAATGCATTTCTAGTGAGCGCTCTAGGAGGTCGACAGGATTAGGCTGGACCAACCTAACTTAGCAAATTACTGTTATAAGTGACATTTTTGACATTGTGTCCCTAGATTACAAATGTGGCCACTGTTTTTTTGCAGTTATATATTTGTAACACATAGCAAAAATATACGAAAACTACTCTTCTATACAAAGTTAAAAATATACGAAAACTACTCTTCTATACAAAGTTACCTGTGTAACATCTTTTTTTTTTTAACAACTTCAATTTCAAGAGGATACGCACTACATAGATAGGTATGTAAATCAAATCAAACAGGATACGTGTTATCAGTCGCTGCTGCCTTGCTGGCATCAAAGAAAGTACTCCTATAAACCGTGTGGGTCCTTTTATTTGGACCACAACAATCTCGATCGATCGGTCATCAGTTGAAGGGTAGTAGCAGAGTCAAAACCCACGTTTTGTACATGACGGACAGCGATACCTAGCTTTGCACTTTGCACACAGTCGATGATAGCGGAGCACCTACCGAATCGACGACCGCAATTATATTGAGCACATAAAGCAATATTTGCTCTGATCACAGTATGATCGCGTTTGATTTGGTTTCTAGTTTTTTGAACAAAAAATGCAGGCGATACAATAATTCGGCGTGTTCTTTTTTTGTTCTAACAATCACGGCCATCGGAAGAAGATTTCGTGGGATTTTCTCGATTCTTGCGAATCACGCAAAAGATTTGCGCGTATTTTTATTAAGGAGAAAAGTTTCAATACAACTGGGGCGCTATTACAAAATTGACAATGAAGTACACACCTTAAAAGGTTTTCGCTAAGCATTACTTACTGTATTACACAACTGAGGCTCTTGGCGCCGGCGGTACCGGTCATGTTCGCGCGCGGCGCACGGCGGCGCCTTCTGCGTTCGCCGATGTCACAGCCGTCAGGGAAGAGTTCCCTGAGGGCCTCGTCGTCCTCCGACTTATCACCGAATAGGGCGTTGAATTTGTTGGCCGCAGTGGACTCAGTCAGTGGTGGTGGTGATACTTCGCCGAGGCGCTTTAGAATCAAGTATTCGCCTCGCTTGGACGCCGGTAGCCTTGACATGCTCTGGGCAGCGAGCTGCCAGATGCGCAGCGGCCTGCGCCACGGTGTAGTGG
This sequence comes from Bothriochloa decipiens, assembly GCA_023333625.1. Classification (NCBI taxonomy): domain Eukaryota; kingdom Viridiplantae; phylum Streptophyta; class Magnoliopsida; order Poales; family Poaceae; genus Bothriochloa; species Bothriochloa decipiens. The sequence continues at coordinate 30,724,634 of CM041640.1, forward strand.
CCTTTTTGGGCAAAGGTCGGCGCAGGATGGCTTCAGGTCTTGGCTTCTTGTCTTTGCCGGCAAAGGTCTTGAAGCGGCGCTTTGCTGAGGCTGTGTTCGCCGGTGGCGGCGGGGTTTCCAGCACCGTCCGGTCGACAAGCAGAGGGGTCGACCACGACACCTCCTCTGGCTAGGTCAGCGTCGTGTCGTGGGGGTTGTCGTCGGCCTCCGCGACTGGCGTGGCCTCCGCAACGACTGTGGCCTCCGTGGCATACTCATCTTCAGTAGGTTGGATAACTGCCAAATCGACCGGTGGCGTGGCCAGGGCGGCGCAGTCCTCCGGGAGCTTAGTCACCATAGGAGGGGTGGCTGCCGGCTCGAGGGTCGGCCTTCCGGTCACGTGCGCATTGCCGAATGGTGGTAGCAGTCCTTTGAGAATGAAGGCCCAGGCGACGTCCCTCCAAGTGACCATCGGATCTGCAGAATAGGATCCAAGGCCTGAACTGTCAATTGGAGGCTCGATCGGTGCTTCAGCCACAGGGCGAGGAGTCCGTGGCCGCCAAACCTTCGAAGGTTGGGTGGCGCAACTTGCCTCCAGCTTCCTCTCCCGCCTGCGGCGACGACGCCGGCGCGAGCGGTGACCGTGGCCATGCTGGTAGGAGCTGTCCACCACGGGTGCGCCGCCGCCACCCACGACGTCGTTGGCACTACCACCGCTGCCACACCTTGACCGAGCGGCGCACCTGGCTTCATCGTCGACGCGCCTCGGCCTCTTGCAATCCCGCGCGAAGTGGCCGAGGCCGTGGCAGTGGAGGCATCGCCAAGGGAGGTTGCAGGTGGCGACCCGATTCCCCATCGCAAGGCACTTGAAGCAGCGACCAACGGCGTATGCCGAAAACTGGTGTGGTCCGAAGCAGTGCCCTCCGGAGCTTGCCCCATGGCGTTGCCGCGGCCCCGACGGCTGCGTTGGTTGATGAGGTTGTTGGAGAAGCACGCGCTGCCACCCATCGGCATCCGGGGCGGTCGCACGACCCGTCGACCCCAGACGCCGGTGGACAGGCATTCGCTCTGGCACAGCGTCGGTGGCCGGATGCCTGATGCGCCCGCGTCGGGCAAGGCACTGTCAGGCAGGGGCACGTCCCTCCACTGGCCGAGCGGGAATGCCACTCACCAGCTGGGGAAGCGGTCGGCGGCCCTTCTTCTGTCTTCTTGGAGGCTCACCCGACTTGGCAGCCACCCCGTCACGACCCGGAGGCACAGTCGTATTTGCTCGCGGCCGCCCCTGAGGCGCAGCTGCAGGCTTCGGCGGCTGATGGGCAACAGCCAGGTAGGACGAGGGCTGCTCGTCGTCGTCTGCGCCGTCGTCGTCTGCCCACTACCGGTGCTTGGAGCGCCCACGCGAAACTAGCAAGAAAGGCGCCCACGCGAAACTAGCACGAAAGGAGCCGCATCTGCAACTCATCCTCCAATGGCAGGCGGCGGGGTGGGACTACCTGCGGCGGCGCCGAAGTGGGCGACGCTTGGAAGCCCAAGCCGGAGGCAACAGCTCCAGAGTTGGCCCTGTGCAGCTCCAACCGCATCGATGCCCCGGTGTCGGCGTGCATGCTTGGCTGCGAGGACGGCGCAGGCGGTGTCGTTGTCGCGCCTACGCACATGGTCGCGCTCACCGTGGTGGACTCCTCAGGTCCAGCCGCGGGCGAGCCGGCCGGCGCACCATCACCATCACTGGCGGTCGCGACCCCGCTCCTCGACGAGGGGAGCGACGGCGGCGCCCCCGCAGGGCCGGTCGAGGCAGACTCTGTCTGCGGCCTCACCGACGAGGTGCAGGTCGTTGCGGCCACGGCCTCACCGGCGCCGGCCCCGGGTCCGGCAGCGGGCGAGCCGGCCGGCACTCCATCTCCGTCGGTCTCAGCCCCGGCCCTCGACGAGGGTGGCGAGACAGCGAGAGGAGTGGGGAGGGAGGGGAGCAGGGGGAGACGCGGGGGCCGCCGGCGCCGGGATGGCGGCCAGCGGCGGCGGCGGCACGGCGCTGGAGGCGGCCGCTAGGGGCGCCCCCTAGGGTTTCCCTGGGACGGGCTTTTTCTTGGTTTGGGGAGGTCATACCAACAGCCATGCTTTGGGGTTTATAGGCGACTTGAGCAGCCACCTTCATGCTTCTTGCAATGAGCCTAGGAATCCAATTACTATATAATGGGGCTCATATACCTGCGGCCTTTTTAATCAAGTTTACATTCATTGCATGTGTTTACTGATTATGCAATTGCAGTCCAGTGATTAGTTTTATTTGAGTGGGTGAATTTATTAAACGTGCAGGCTGAGTCGGTTGGGTCCGTATCAGCTGGAATCCGGAGGAACCAGCGGCGCTGGTGCAGCGACGACGACCAAGTCGTTGCATGTGATAGAGGAAGCAGCAGCTTAGCCTACCATGGCGTCGATCCGCTCCAGCAGCCGCCAAAGCTAGCTATTAATTCAGGAAGAATTCTTTGATAGTATATATTATTGTTTCGACAAAATAAATAGAAGTTCTACAGGCATAAGTTTGTTTGATAATTTCATTCAAAGTGTCATTGATAAGATTAACTCTCGAGTTGATCATAGGCATATGTATGTATGTTTGTTATATGTTATATATATTGTTTTTTTATTTACCTAGGATGTTCAATACTACGTCATATTGTCCATTCAAAAAAATGGTGCATGCCTACACTTAATTGGCGCCTTTTCCGTGTGTGCCTGGCATATCCAAGTTCAAAAATCATAACATATTCACTAGAAAATAAATTCCTAACAGTGTTAAAATATTCTAATGAATTAATGTAAGCGAAAAATAAATAAGAATTTCACTAGAACATCATGACATATTCAAGATCTAATCAAAAATTTGTTCAAAAATGCAATATAAAGCATAGTTATATCAAGCTCATGATGTATTCGATATGTATTAGTCCCCATCCGTGACCAAGAATATTCGTGGTTTCTATATCTATAAGACTATATATAACCTTCTCAACTCTAACTAGAAGAAAAGAAAAATATAGTATAGGATAGAAATATGAAAGCAACGTACCTCCTCCTCCTCCCAAAAAATGTGAATCTCGCTTCATGAGAAGTCAAAAATCTTAAGTTTGATTAAATTTATAAAAAGTTATCCACATTTTTTTATTAAAATAAATTTTATGATCAATTTGATGATACTTATTACGAATCCTAAAAATATTTATATATATGTTTATTTACTCAAAATTAAGAATCATGGACTCCTACTTTTTTATTAAAAATTACACATTACAACGCTGACGTTTATAACATACACACACTGACACCTATGAAAACACGTACGTAAATTCTACCCCAACCCCTATTAGCACCTCCGAAGGACTGAGCACACAGTAGATCTGAAAATTTCCAAAGTCAAACTGACGTCTCATTGTTGACGAAAACATTACTTATATCACTTAATATATAACGCCGGTACTTTCCTCTATTCTACAGTTATATTTTGTTTCCTTTTTTTAGAGCATGCACAGTTTTTATTTTTTTATTTTTTGTAGAAGGAGAGCATGCACAAGTGCACGTGCACGGGCCGCCGGGTCGGCATGGACCGGCTATCGGCCCACTATCTCGAACGAGGAGGAGCACATCGTGGTATGTGGGCTTGCGCGCGTGCTGTTGCCGTTGCCCAAAGGCTCCCACCATCTTCCGCCGCCGCAGCCGCCTCGCTCCGCCGGCGCGACTCCAGCCGCGTCGTGCCCCTTCTCTTCCCACCCGATGCGGGCCCTCGCGCGCGCCGCGTCGCTGCTCCGTAGCGCCGCGGGGTCCGTGCCCACCACGGGGGCGCCGCACCACCCGCCGCCGGGCGTAGGCGCGTGCCTCACCAAGGTCTGGACCCCCTCTCTTCCTCCCTCCTCCTGTCCTTCCTCGGTGCGGCGGTGCGCCGGCGCCTGGCTGTCCGCGGCGGTGCTGGAGGTGGGCTGAGCCTGCTCGCTGCCACGGTAGGGTACTGCGAGTGGGTTTGTAACGAGGGGTTCGGGTGGGCCGTCGCCGCCACTGTTTAGGGGCAAGTGTTAAGCAGCTGCTGCTCCCGCGTTTGGATGCTTGCTCCCTTGTAGGATGGGAAATGGGCCTGCTTCAGGCTAGAGTTTGTGGTTTAGGTGCAAGATTGCTCGGTGCCTTGGTCACTTGCCTGAATCCTGTGTCACACCCCATGGCCACCAATTTAATCATGCTGAGATATTGAGCTGCCCAAACTGTGAAGGGCCAACACAGCGCTTTGCATCCGCTAGCAGAATATCTAGCAGATGTTTCTTATGCAATGCCAAGATGTCAACTGGACATGAACACCCAACGACTTTGGAGGAAACTGAAAGGAGTTTTGAGTGGTACTAATCACTGTTAATATTTATAGATCTCAGTATACCTGGATCCCGTGGCCAGATCATTGACAGGATAACTAAGAGACTCTCTTTATCATCAACAATAAGTTGAATTTTTTTTTTTGTGAGTATAGTTCCGTTCCACATACTTAAGCTTCCAATTGAAGTTATCCAAAATCAGTCTCCCAGTGGTTGATCTGTCAAAGTGATTTGCTTCTCTCTACACTTAAGTCCACAACTTTTGGGAACAACAAAAGCATTGTGTCACCTGTAACAAATCCACTATGCCTCTGCACAGGATCCATAGAGTCAACCTGACCTTGTATTGATTTTAACCGAATAAGTCAAACCATGGTGAGCGAAAGGCTAATAATGACAACCCAGGTCATCTTCTCATTAGGACTATAGCTAATATTGTCATGAAGTTCTGATGATACAACTATCAGTTCAGGAGAGTACAGTTCATGAAAATCCCAGAAATAGTAAGTATGAAGAAGTAAAATGAACTTCATATTTCCCTAGTAAGCCACTCTCTCAAACAACATCCTAGTCCTCTGTACAGCCTGTTGTCCTGTTCAGTTTTCCCAGGACTAAAATTGCTATGACTCCATGCCTGAAGCTTCACTAAACCATCTACACAACAGTTTAGGCAGCAGGCCCCTTCTGTACCTGACTCCTTCACACCCATCATGGTGCCCATTTCTTCAAACACTTGGTCTGTGGTGTTCCTTAGCCAAATCAAGCTATCAACAAAAGCAGGCAACATGCCCACTGTTTCTACACCATGCTCGAGTAAGAGAGGAGAAGAGACACTGATATTGCTAGGGATCCTATTGGCTCAATAACTATTAACTGATTCAGTGCTCTTGTTATCCATGTAAAATCTGTGTCCCCTACAAATTTCTGCAATGATCAATGACACAGATGAAGGTCCCGCAACATCTCCACATCCCCCATGACATCCTTGCTAAGCATTTCATCAAACTAATACACAGCATCCATTCCAAGCTCTGAGAGGAGAGGAGCACTGTTGTCATGACTCATGAGTGAGATTCTCCTATGGATACTTCTGCCATTTGCTTGCTGTCCGCACCAGCCAAGTGCTATCTCCATTTGAAGTTACTTGCTGAACACAATCAACTTGTGAGTCAAGGTTGTGCAGCAGCTCATCATCACACACAACCTCTGAAGTAAGCAATTCAGTGAACACCTTGAGCCTGTTAGCACTTTGGGGTACTCTCTCCATTCCAAATTGTAAGCTGTTTTGGCTTCTCTAGATACAATGCTTTTGCTATGTATTTAGAAATACACTATATCTAAGTGCATAGCAAAAGCTATGAATCTAGAAAAGCCAAAACGTCTTATAATTTGGAATAGACAATAGAGGGAGTATTAAGATTTCAATATACAAGTTTTCTTATCTTTTTGCCAAGATCTTGCTTATTACATCCAATCATCTATTAAGAAGTCTTTCTTTTCTCTCCATCCGAAAACGTGTTTTTGGTATATTTGATTGCATGTGAGTTTACATTGACTTTTGTTTTATGTACTTGTTCCATTTCCAGAATCTGCCAGGTTTCTTTTTCAATGGGTATTCTACTCTTTTAGCTCCACCAAGTGAAGTGCTGATTCCACCAGAACTTCTTTCTAGCAGGACTGTGTGGACTCCAGATCGGGAGCTTGGTAAATTCTCCCCCTATTGACTAGTTTCAAATCACCATTTTAGTGGCATTTCTCTCAATATTGAGTATTGACTGGTCTTCTCAATTTTCTTTTGATGACAAATGATCTATCATATGACATACCATCTTATCTCTGGTCAGCTAAAGCTTTACTTACTGTTTGTTACCTAATTGGACCAAAATTTGACATGAATGAAACTTCACTTCACTTCTGCAGCATTGCAGTTATTATGAATAATGCTGATTTTCTTCTGAATTAAGAATATGCTAAATTTTTATTCCTCTGACTTGTTATAATATTGCAGGGCAGTATGAAGACCTGGTAGCTAGGGTTACAAACTTCCATAATGAGGACAAGGGCTTCATGGTTTTGGATGGTGATGTTTTTGATGTTCCAATTAGGAAGGATATTGTTCACCGGGTAGTAAGGTGGCAGCTTGCTAAAAGACAGCAGGTGCACCAATAGGATCACACAATATATTTTTACTTGGCCTTCACTTGTGGAATTCCTGGACTGATGTACAGTTCTGTATTCTAATATATTAGGCCCTTCTTTGTCTTTACAGGGGACACACTCAACTAAAACTATCAGTGAAGTGAGTGGCACTGGAAGAAAGCCTTACAAGCAAAAAGGAACTGGAAGAGCACGGCATGGAACACTGCGCGGTCCCCAGGTTACTTATTATGACTGAATGAATAATGATACATATATTCATATTGAGATTGCTTGAAACATACTATGCAGTTTGTAGTTCAGTCAACTATATTATGAATAATGATACATATATTCATATTGAGATTTCTTGAAACATACTATCCAGTTTTTGAGTTCAGTCAACTATATTATGAACATGACAGTTCCGTGGTGGTGCAACCATGCATGGGCCTAAACCACGAAGCCATGCGATCAAGCTGCAGAAGAAAGTACGGCGGCTGGGACTTAAGATTGCATTGTCTGCTCGAACCGTAGAGGGGAAGGTATTTGCTATCTACTAAATTAATATATATGTGCTTTGACGTTCTCACTTTTGGTAAATAGCTATTATTATATGTCCAAAATTATTATTGACGAATGAATTGCCATACTTAATCATGATTTAATAGTGTGCTCTACGAAGATATATGCTTAGTAATTTTTTAAAATTACACAAGTTGCAATTTTCCACAAAATGACATTCTTTGTAAATATTATAATTGAACTCCTTTTAATATCTTGACTTTTTAGATCCTCTTTACTCCTTAGGATGACAGGATAAGTTGCTAACCACATGATTTTGTAAATAATTATGAGCTGATGAATGTTGTTTAATATCGTGTTATGTGGTGCCCTGTTCTCCCCATTGCATATTTAAACCTGAATCTATATATGAACAGGCTATTCTCTTGGATGGGTCGATTTAATGAGTAATGACATTACCATCAACTGCTTGTTAGATTTTGTTGTGACCTGACTATGTCGTCCTACCTTCCTGAACTGCGTTGTTATTTGCTAAAATCTATTTAGCGGTATGCCAAAACATGTTTGCTTTACGCAATGTTTTCTGGTGTAGCTCTTAGGCCATTCTCAGTGGAAGATTTCATACTGATGTTTCCAATAGTGCCACATATGCAATAGTGTATTGAAATGATAAATAAAATGGTCCAGTGTTATTAAGTTGTCAAATATCGATTTAATCGGACTGATCAGTCCTATGACTCTCATTATGTCTACTGATTCGATTTGTTCGACCACATTCCAAGTGGACCGACTACCATTGCTTAATCGGAATTAGTCGTCTGGTTAGGATGGAAAAGCGCTAGCCTTAATCGGACTGATCAGCTTGTAAGATTTTATTGTTTACATTAAAATTTACTGGTCCATGTTTTTTTTTGTATAGCTCTTGGTCTTTGAGGACTTGGAAGTCCCAAGCCACAAGACAAAAAACATTGTGCAATACATTAGACAGATGAATGATACAAAGAAGGTTCTGTTGGTGGATGGAGGCGACATTGATAAGAAGCTAAAGCTGGCTACTCAAAACCTTCACTATGTTAATGTACTTCCTTCCATTGTAAGTTCTGTGATTTCAGTACTTGAGGTTTGAGTAATCAAACTAAGTGTTCTTTGCTTGGAATATCCTTTTCCTGGTTAAAAGACCAGTATGCTTTCATGAAACACAGGGCCTGAATGTTTACAGTATCCTTCAGCATGACACCCTTGTAATGACTCGGGCTGCTATCAACAGAATCGTCGAGCGGATGCATACCGCAATCAACCGTTAGGAAGGAGGGTTCTTGGTCACATCACTGTTTCTTACAATCAGCAACTGTGCTTCGTCCCCTGTTGAAGCTCAAAGATTTCCAGTTATCTTGGTGCTAGGAGGGAATGGTGAAGCCCTTCCGTGGCTTCTTGCGCGGACTATAATGTTCTACTTTTGTAATTCAAGAATAAGAAGTCACGTGTTTTGGTTTGGGGAATGAGTCCGTCTATCATCTACTTATTTCTCTTTCTTTTTCAGTTTGTGGAAGATAGGTTGATGTATTATCACTTCATTTCTCACAAGCTAATAATTAGTACCGGGATGAGTAATAGAGTTATTCAATTAATTTGAGGAATGGACTCATGATGCAGCACCTCATATAGGATGGAGTGATTTGCAAACCAAATACCTGATTATCATTGTTTTCTGAACACACAAGAGGCATGCAAAAATGAATTTGTTCTACTACATTCATCTTTGCCTGAAGCGAGCAGCATTCCCAGGTTTCCGGAATGTGATGCCTGCATGCCTAGTGTGTGTGTGTGTGTGTGTGTGTGTTCTTAATAGTTAAAATACAATAAATTGATCCATGACCACCCCATTAATTAGGATAAACACATGTAATAAAGTAATTTCTCCATTTTTTTTGGGACGAACTCATAATGTATCACGTTATCTAGTTTACTTAAATACTCCCTCTGTTTCAATTTTTATGTTGCTTTGACTTTTTTCTAATATTCATTTTACAATATATTCAAATAAAATGATATGTCTATATATGTAGCCAAATGGATAAACCAATAAAAAAAAGATTAAAATGACTTATACTTTAGAAGAGAGAGCGTAGAAAAGTAATAACTCTTCTTTTTTATAATGCATCTAAATATAATGATCTGTCTATATATGTAGCCAAATGGATAAACCAACAAAAGAATTAAAATGACTTATACTCCCTCCGTCCAAGAATTTTAATCGTATTAGATTAGAGGAAAAGTCATACAAAATAGATTTTGACTATTCGTTTCCCTTATAATATAAAGTTAGTGGCTAAAAATCAAAATCATCTTAGAGGCACTTTTAATACAAATCTATTTATGTAAGTTTTATGATCTAAACTTTCATATAATTTGACTAATGATTAGTCAAAATTCTTAAAATTTTGACTTTTCCTGATATGATTAATATTTTTGGATGGAGAGCGTAATTTAGAACAGAGGGAGTATAAAAGTAATAACAACATATGGGTTGTTCTATTCCATTCATCCTCAAATAAATCAATTCCTATAATTTGTACAAGTCAAACTATCTTAGGTTTGATTAACTGAAATGGGCGCATATGAATATATATTTTAGTGATACTTGATGTTAGAAATCTTGGCCTTAATTTTAGAAATTTAATCAAAATTTAAAAAGTTTTTGCGTACATATTTATTCAGGATGGATTATAAAATGACCTCTTCACGTGTCTCACATCTCCGTGTAGTATCCCCAAATTCAGTACCAAAATATTGCTACTTTGTTCTAAGCCGAAATTATATGAAAGTCAAAACAAGAAAAAATGTCAATATCTTGGATACCAAATTAGTAACATTAGATCACTTATAAAAAATCTATAATTTTCGCAATATTCTATTTGGTGCAATGGAGATCAACTATTTTTTCACTGCACTTGCTCAATTAAAATATCTGTGAACGTGGTCGAGCAGAGCAGTTCGGAGACAATCCGCCTACTCTATCCTGGTCAGTTTTGGAGGCGTCGTCGATTGGTCATTTCCTCACGAGGCTAAAACATTGCTGTTTTGCCTAGGCTTGCAGCAGATTCCGACGGGTCTTTTTCAGAAAGCGATACCTCGTCAATAATAAAAGCAGTCTACAAATCGTCGTTGCACAAACAACTTTACTATCGAGATGTGCATTGCTGTTGTTTTTCTTCTGCATACGGATCAAAAGATGCAACTTTGACATATATAATAAAAAAATTGCTGAATGATGACCTAAAAGGTCTATTCCCAAGATGCCGATATTAGCAGATCGACTTTATGAATGCTCTTATCATAAAATTTACAAAATAAAAAAAATCAAACTCCAGTGGACCTTTTAAACAAGTCATTATCTTTTCCACCATTCTCTCTCTCAGCTAATAGAGGCTACATGCCTACATTTCTCTAAATTCAAAATACGACATTACTATTATTTTTTTCACATAGGGGAAATTTATGATAAACCATTGTTAAATATATGGTAGTTTTATCATGATTTTATTCACACAAGCAAAATTATGATAAACTATTTTAATATAGAGAACAAAACTATATGAATTATTGAATCAAATATGTGATCGTTGAGTTTGACCTGGACAAGGAAATTTGAGAGGAACCAGTTGGTATGCTAAAATAAATCAACATATTAATAATGATTTACATATTATAATGACATCACCCTAACAGTCAGAAAGAATGTTGACTCCCTACTATCTTATTTAGAAAAGGATCGACTCCACCCAGAAGGCTCGAGCCATGTCATTGTCATGTTGCGGTGAGCAGCATGCATTACGCCGACCTTGAGATGCCTTTGCTCCGATGCAGCAGCTCAGGTTCTGGCTCTGACTATTTATTATGATCTCGCAAAGCACAAGGTCCCATGTAAGCCCTAAACTCATCCTAATCATGACGTGTCTTTAAGAACTGCAGCCATCTTCATCCTCCAAGTCTGTAGGGTATAGTGTGTCGAAAACCACCAGTGTAAAGAGATTCGTTATTTCTGCATGTGAACCATTGGACAGGTTATGGAAATTGATCATCCCATCTCGTTTTGGTTCATAGCCACGCTCCTTTTTGCCATATTGAACACTCTCGATAAATTTGAGAACCTTCAGGCAGGCTTGTAGTGGTATAAACACCTATAAAAGGATAAACTGATTATTTAACAGGAAATAAACACAACGGCCAGTAGCATAAACCAGCACCAGCCGCAGCAACATTAACTGCGTTTTATTCCTTTTTCTACCTTACAATAAACAAGCATTAGCAGAATCGAAGCCAGAACTCATTTCTAATTTCTACTGTTTTTTCCTCGATCTACAGGAGAGCCGTGCATCATTATATTTATAGATATTAAGAAGAAAAAGAGCCCAAGATGACCCATATTATTCCACACACAAACCGATATGCCCATCAGCGTTTTATTCCTCATGTTTGCTATTGTTATTTTCAACAATGTGAACTAAATTGATCTCTCTCCCACTCCCATGACTTTTAAGTTCCAGCATCAGTACAGTAGCTACATCACTAGAGCACTTAATTCTTCAATTATCTTACTGATAAAATGAAAGCCAAAAGCATTATCAAAACTATCAGTCCTGTTTTCAATAATGTGAACTAGTTTGGTATCTGTCCCATTCTAATGACTTTACCAGGATCAGGATAGTTAACAGCACCAATAATACTAAAACTTAATTCTACTTGCTTACCTTAGAATAAAACAATACTAACAGAATGAATTAATTTAAAAAATGTAAATTAATTTCATGTATCTTTCTCACAGGATATAAAGGTCAGACTGCACACACTAAACATTGGAGAAAATGTTGAACATAAAAATAGAAGAGATAAGTTGGTAGTGCTTACAAGATCTGACGATGGTGCTTGAGGGATTTTCACCATAGCATTGGCGACATGATACTCATCAGTCATTTCAGTTAATGCCTGCTTCATCAATGCAGCGAAGTTTTGTACTTCACCTGCCAAATGCTTATCAGTCCAGACTTTGGGTTCTAAGAGCTCTCGAAAGCCAGTATCATGTTGCCGGTTGATTGATTTTCCGATATCGACTGCCAAAGACATATCACCTCCCAGGTAGAAGGCTAGTGCAAAAGTAGCCACTACCAAAGGATCACATGGTTTGCGTGCCAATGCTTCATGAAAGGCTAAAAGGCTTATCCTGTAGCAGTAACAAGCAAGCTGAATATGTTGGGGAAGAACAAAACTACCTCAATTACTTCTTTCTCCATCAATAATGTAAAAGAGTCCACATCATCTAGAAACAGAACTGTGTAAAAAAATTCCTTGTCTGCCAATAGTAGGTTGGATAATTCAACTCACCATAGACTATTATGGCATGGCTTATTAGGTGCTAGAAAATTATCCAGCTTAGAAAATAAGACCTGCACAAAGAGATCGAATGAAACATAATCAACTTAATGGGAAAACCTACCAACTATTAATCAGCAATAAAAGGTCCATTAAAAAGCTACGCACAGCAACAAAACAAAGGAAATGCAATTGTAGACTGTAGCTCTAGCCATATCAGACACGAAGAACATCTCGCCCTGAACGATAAAAACTTGCAACAAGAAAGTCCTAATATTCATTCAAATTTAAATGCACTGATCGCAAAATTCGATTAGTTGTAATTCTAGGGGCTAAGAAACTGATGAACAGTAAAAATGATAATCTATCATGATTCATACTGAACATGACAAAATGTTCTGCTCTGGAAAGCGGGGCAGAGAGCAAAGGGAGAATAAACATAAATTTCCATTTCATCTTTACAGCATGTTAATTTTAGATTTTAAGTTCCTTTCAATCTACATAACAGCAGTAAACTGTACCAAAATAAAACTTACAAGTAGCATATTAGTTCCTTTATCCTTCCTCTTAAAATGAGTTGAAGAGAAATATGCTGCCTATACAGTCCGATCAAATCACTTAGTCAGCAGAATAACAAAAGCTCTCCAAATACTTGATTTTCATGATATGTTTGTTTTCCTGGCCATGAGTTTACCTGAAAGGGCAACAAATGTTCAAGGAGGCCAAACCTCCACAGCAACCTTAAAGAAGGTTCAGCTGAACCATAAGCAAGCATATAATTCATCTCCATGAGTATCCTTGCCTGTAAAATTGCATGAAAATAGAATAAATCAAAGAGGCAAACAAACAAGCTACTTCATCGTGGTTCTTTAGAGAAGCCAAAATCATTGATATAACGAAACCACATTGTCCATGTCAGAATCAGACCTTGTCTAGTCTTGCCACTGAGCAAGCAAGTGTTCTCACATAATAAGCTGTTTCTTTGGGGAAGCTAAACCCTAAACGAGCTGCAATTCTGATTGCACGTAGAATACGGGCTGTTAATTACATGATAGCATTAATGACAATGATCACACACAAAAAGTAGAACCAAAATAAAAGAAATGGCTGAGCTTTGGATACTGACCACAGTCCTCCTGGAACGAAGTGCCAGCAGGAATTACAGTACGAACCTGTTAAAGGGAGAAAACTGCAAAATGAGCACAGAAAAAGATTGTATCCGTAACATTTCCAATGCCTCCCAAGTAACACAGACCTTAGCTTTCTTAATATCTTCAATGCCTCCCAAGTAATCATATATCTTTTCTGAATATGGGTTGAACATTAACCTGCACATTTCCAAGAAAAAAAATAGCACAACCTGCAATATGGTATCCGTAACATTTGATGAAAGTACAGAAGTACTAACCCATTAATTGTGAAGTCCCTCCCTTGGCAGTTCCTCCAGCGAACAAAATCACTCTTGCTACAATTTTGGTTCTTTGAATCGTAAATCTGGCTACCACTTGACCCCCTTGCACAAGTATTAAAACTTGACACCTGCAAATAAAGACTTCAGATATATCTTGCTAGTTGCCCACTCCAGTGCAAAAGGAAAATTTGATTCAACAAATGCCAACAATGAAGTGTGCAGTTTGGCAAGATGTAGCTGACAACTATAGGTATGTGTTGTGCAGAGGGTGCTAAAATTTACAATCAGTAAAAGTTGCACAAACCTCAACAATGGAATTGTTCTCATGTACATGGCATATGGGGAAACGCCTTCCTACTATAACAGCCGATCCTGAGAAAGTGTCTTTCACCTGCAGAGTTTAAAATAATAACAATAATTTTTAACTGGCACAAACAAATTGTATAAGCAATATCTTCTCTGGCATCTCAAATAACAATTCTGAACATGGAAACTCCACAAACAGAATGAATCAATCACCATCTGCGCTGAACTACGCAAAAGTTGGACTCCCAAAATACCATCACATAGATGCTGGAGAATGCAATATTGATGGTTCACCAACATCTCACATGAATTATTGTTGTCACCGCAAAAAAAGGGGACCATAAGAATATACTGAAATCTATAATGAACAAAAGTGTAAGTAAATCAAGATTATTGTTTCCAAGAAAGACATCCTCACATCGTAGACACCATTGAAATGGCAAGGTACTGTTCAGTATGTACCATTTAAAAAAACTTCAAATTAAATCTACCAAGTAGTTTCACTGTGTTTGGGACAAACAGGCTTTAGGTTATTATTAGCAGCACATCAATAGTGAAGGCCAGAGCAACACTGTAACAAAACTTTAATGTACATACAATATACATAACCAAAGTTTATCATCATTTAAAAATTGAAACTTTGCACTCAATAGTCATACAGTGAAAGTAACTCTGTCGGTTATAACCAGCAAATTAATCACAAATCTGTAACATATATGCCATATTTCTTTGGCAATAAAGTAGTGCCTGCTATCAGCAAAATTATGACAGCAAATTTAAAATATTTACACATTTCAGTGAAATAATAGCTCCAACACATGATGCCTCAAAACATTAGACTTTATTGCAGTAAAACCAATCATCATGATAACATCCTTGTAGATTTGAGTTATAACCTGCCTAAGATCAGCTGTTGTTATTATGTCGAAATCTTTTGGCGTCTTTTTCATTATGAGATCTCGAACACAACCACCAACAAGGTAAACATCATATCCTGCACAAAATGGTGAAACACCAGTAATGCAATGAATCAGGAACAACAAAGGATAAGCATCTAATAAAAGATAAGAGAGGGAAAATACAATGGAATTGAAATATCATACATATGTAATTACCCGTATTAATTTACTACTAGTACCCAACAGGATACAAATATGGTTTTGCATTTCTATCCAGCCATTTATCCTGTAATCACTTTTATATCTTTCACAAAATAACGTATCCCATACATGTTTCACCCTGAAATGTGATTTTATCCAAACTACTACAATTTTCTTGCAGAGCAATAGATAGATCTGTTGCAGTATAGATAATAGATTGTTTCTATTCTAATTATTTAAAATGCAACTATTATCTGTTGCCATACTAAGACCTTTTCTCCATCCATCCCTTATATCATTCATGCGCACAGTCATATCCCTTGTAGCAAATGCAGAAGATGGGCATCAAATCAAAGAATCCGAAACAACTCTATATGTTGCTTGTGAGCCACCAAGTACCAGTCTCGCAATAGTATTGGCGTCAAAGGATCGGTCCTTCACTTGTGGGTCGTTCGCGAGTCGAAGTCGCTCTCTTGCCACGCCTTTGACTCACAAATTTGGGTCCAAAGCAATTGTTTGTCTTGCATTGCAGCAATCAAACCAAAATCAAGTATTAAAATTGAAACACTTCTTTTCTTGGTAGCCTAGCTCCCAAAGCTGTTTCAGTCCCTGCCCATCCATTTGTGACAGAACGAGCACTGATTCTTGCAGTCTATTCTGGTTCTAATCGCATTTGTTTGAGGAAAACCCCCTTTGGCATCAATGAAACTCTGAGATATAGCAGTTCGAAAACCTCATTTCGTTAGATAGTGAATTTCTTCTTTCAACTGGAATTGAAATATCATACAAATCTTATTAGCTATATTGATTGACTACTAATACCCAACAGGTTACAAATATGGTTTTGCATTTCCGTATCCAAGTAGCCACTTCTCCTGTAATCACATTTATATCTTTCACAAAATAAAGTATGTCATACATGTTTCAATCTGAAATGTGATTTTATCCAAACTACTCGAGTTGCTTGCAGAAGCAATAGATACATTCATTTGCAGTATAGATAATAGATTGTTTGTATCCTAGATAAGTAGAATGCAACTATTATCTTTGATTCTATATATATGAGGCTATGAGTTGAGTGTCCAATCTAATCTGCATTTGTTCCAACATTTGACACATAACAACCAAGTATAATTAAGTTTAATTAAATGGGATGTGCCCTCACCCCAGGGCTGAACCCACTAGTTCAATCGAAGGATCTCGGACTGGAATCCACTCCAACAGTGACGTTTCAGGATCGGGCACGAAAACAAACCAAACACTAAGCAGGGCCATCGAGGTGGGGGACGCACCTCTACTGCGGAGGCGGTGTAGTACGTTCCATGCCTCTGCGGGGATCATGGACTCCTTGATCCCGAACCGCTTGGCACTGACCTTCTTCCACTCCGGCCCGTCCAACCCCTCCGCTCCCGGCGCACCTGCAGAGAATGCCCAGCGCTCACCAGATAAACAAGAGCAAACCCTTGAGGGGGTAGCATTTCGCTGTCACCATTGGACCGACAACGAGGACGGCGGAGGGGAGACTTACCGGCGGATGCGGGGGCGGTAGACGGGGTGGAGTCGGAGGGCGAGGGCGAAGAAGGGGGCTGGGACGGGGACGGTGCGCGGCGGCGGCGCCGTGGGGAGGCGAGCGCCGCGAGTGGGGATGGAGCAAGGCGGCCGGGACGCGTGAGCGAGCCGAGCCACCGCAGCTCCGGGGAGCGCAGGGCCATCGCGGTGCGGCGGCGGCGGGAGCGGGAGCGGGTGGAGGCACGCAGCACGCACGCAAGCGGCGGAGGGTGGATAGGCAAGCCGCAAGCAGAGCTGGCTGCTGACGGCGGCGAATATGCCAAATCCTCCTCCAGGACTTCTTTCATTCGTTGTTTGGGCTGCTTTGTGGCCCATGGGCCGTAAGGTCCTCTCATTTGTACTATGAATCTACCCATGGGTTGTAGGTTTTTTCTCTATATTTGATTTTTGATTTTGATTGATGATATGGGTAGTAGGCTTGACAATGCAACATCCCGTGTGCATGCCGGTGTCCTCATGTCGACAAGTGGTTCTGTTTTGGAAATTTGCTATACTGAAACTATTAAATCTAGTCGATAATCAGAAAAATGTTTACTTACTTTGCATTACTAAACAAAAAGAATAGATAATTGTTTTTGAATAAAACACTCAAATCGATGCCAAACAGAGTCTTTAGGTCATCCCTAATGCTGCCTCATTTTTAAAAATTGATCACTTAATTCACAATTCGCATGCCCATTTCTAGATTTGCAAGCGCTAGAGATTTCTCTCTTAGACCTAGATTACAAATGTGTATCAAATCAGTGAAATCATATATTGAATGTATAATGAATAAGAGTAAAATGCACCAAAGATATTCAAACTATTGACCTCCTCGCTTAGCAGCTGGGGAACGGGCACGTTCCCGGTCCCGGAAATTTCGTTCCAAAACGCGGAACGCCGTACCAGTGGCGGATCTAGGATTTTAATCATAGGGATACAAATGGAAACCATACAGTTCATCAACATGATCATAACATAATTAGTTCACTAAACGATGATAAAATAGTTACGATTATATATAGATGGAACCTAGAAAGCAACGAATGTAGTGTGTTTAGGCTATTTTATGACTGAGCAGACTAGCAATTGTATTTTACAAATATATTATACATATACAAGGTATTAAAAGGTATATATATTTAATGTTTTTCTAAAAATTTTAAGGGGGACAGCTGTACCTCCATGCTATTATTACTGTAGATCCGCCCCTGCGCCGTACCCGTCCACGATGGAACGCGACTCAGTCCCAAACGAGTGACTTGTCATTAGGGACATACGATGTGGGTGCGTTTGGCCTGATCGACATACGATGCAGGCGCGTTTGGCCTGATCGACATACGATGCGGGCCTGATCTTGGAATGGGCTTTAGTGGCCGACGGCCCAATATGTAAAACAACTAACGGGAGAAAAAAAAAATGTGCCCTGGAAGAGTCGAACTCAGCACGTTACAAAAGGCCACCAAGTCGCACGAACAGGCCAACACGTCCTATGCACGTTCCGAAAGAAGTGGCACGCGTTCCGGTAGTTGAAGGAAGAAGGTGGAGCTGTATACCCCTTGCGTCCCACTGATTTCGTACCGCGTACCACGTTCCTGTACCATGTTCCCTGTGTTCCACGAACTTGGCTGCTAAGCCTCCTCCCATCTAGATACTCAAACAATAAAACTGACTATTTAAGTCCCCCATTTATTATCGATGCACACCAAAAATCTAAAATCTACCACATCATGGTCAATTTTTCAAAAAAAAACTCTATCCATTTTCACTTTCTCGCAACTAACTCATTCCTCTTCTTACCCGCCCGGGTTGCTGGCGATCCAGAGCCTAGCGCTGGGGAGCAGTGAATCAACGAGGTAATCGTGTCGCCCATGCTTTGCCGCCGCGTGGGGCTCCCAGCCGTGCGAGCTCCTGGTTGCGCTCCACCTCCACGCCAGCGCGCACGGGCTCCGCCGCCGCGGCGCCATGGGAGTCAATGGGGACGAGCAGGAGCTCCGCCAACCGCGCCGCTGGACACAGCTCCAGAGCATGCGTGCATGAGGGCGCGGCGCTCCGCGGCGGCCTGGCGGGCACGCACGCGGGGCGGCTCCGCCGTGGCCTCGCTGGCACAGGCGTGAGCGCGCGGCACTCCGCTGCGGCCTGGTGGGCACATGTCGTGGCCTCGCTGGCGCGTGCGAGCTCCATCTCAGGGCGTCGAGTGTGAGAGGAGAGGGAGCAGCGACACGGACAGGTTCAAGAAAAGGAAGGAGTTAGTTGCGAGAAAAAAAAAGGATAGACATTTTTTTAAAAAAAGTGGCCCTGACATTGCAGGTTTTAGATTTTTGATGTGCATCGATAATAGATCAGAGACCCAGATAGTTGGTTTCATAGTTTGAGTATATAGATAGCAGAAGATTAATAGTTTGAGTACCATGGTGCATTTTACTCTATGAATAACGCATTCATACTTGCTGCACTTTCAAACAAGGGACAATGGAATAAAGCCTCCTTTTTACCCCACTAGGACTTTACTTTTTTTGTGAGAAATGCTCCACTAGTACTCCAGGAGAAATATTTTTCACCTATCAAATTTATCTCATAACCACAACAGTGTGATTTCTGAAGTGAAAAATTGTAATTCGGAACAGGCTCGTCAGCTCCACGAGCATGAAAACAAGCTCGATTATGCTAAAGTGGGCTTTAACGGGCCAATAGTCCTGCTTGCTCCATTCGTGTCTGGGCCAGGCCTGCAAGCTCCAAGCCCAATTAGCTACTCCTTATCTCAATCAAACGAAAAGTCAAAAGAGAGGGACAAGATTTGAGTGCTTCGTCATTAGCTGCAAATACAACCTTTTCGAAGAGCAGAATACACTACTGAACAAATAATAAACGCCATGTAGCATCTTTTCTGAGACATGCATGGCCATGCATGCAAGCTGGTGATCATGACCATATGGGACAGCATGTAGGTCCCATACATACGTACTCATATCCCATTCCATGTACACACATATTTTCAAAAGAGATGAGAGAGATATATATACATAATTATACACTGGATAGCAGGCTGGCTGGTACAAATCTATATAGTACTCATGCATGGGCGTTGGGCCATGCACGCACAAGCACAATGCAAGCAGCATCTTTTGCCTACTAGCTCCGCTTTTGTGTACGATCAGCATCCGAGACGCACGGTCAGTGAAAGTGATGCGTCGTCTCTTATGAAAATGAGACGTACGCACTTTTGCGCAATTTTTCTTCTATGCATCAAGTGATGACCCCTATGATGATGATGCGTCAAGGCTTAGTGGGGAATGGTGTGATGTCCCTCGCTGTGTGCCTCTTTCCTTTGCCTCTTCTTTTCCGTCTACGTACGTAGAGACATGCTGTGTGCTGTGTATGTCTACTATTGGATCGATCGGAATCCCCAGCCAATCGATCTGCAAAAATGTCAGGGCAATTGAAGTAGTAGAACCCGTAGGGTTTCTTTTATGCATGCCTGTCTCTGCCTGAAACGTGTCCTCTCTAGCTTTACACCTTAACATGATTGAACGTTTAGGGTTCTTTTGTAATTGCATATGTAGCATCCACATCAGAAGGCACTAAAAACCGGTACGGTTTATTCCTTGTCCAGTGTGCACGCTCATCTCTCTTTTCGTCCCAGCTTTGTTTACCAATTAATTTGCGAGATCGGTTTCTTTTCGGTACGACGTCTGACAGGACTTACATGTGTGTTCCTTCTTGAATCTTAAGCGTGCATATGCATGTCAGCCTCCATCTCAGTCGTCGTCCTTTGCAGGCACCAATGGAGGATCGATAGTAGTGACCACAACTTTGCAGATTACTTCGGAGTTACAGAGCTTAACCATGCATTATATTTGCTAACCTATTTTATGGATTTTGTTCAAGTTGGTGTTGAATTGAATTATATATACTCCATCTGCTTATAATAAATTCAAACCTTTTCTATATATCTTTGTCCATTGATTTTTATAGACATTCATATGGTATAAAGCTATGACATGAATTTATGATTTTAGATTTGCCATGAGAATACTTTCATAACATATGCATAAATTTATGGCAGCTGACTTGTAATGAAGGGAGTATTATATAATAATTTGTATCATAAAACCTTTCCAAACACATCTATATATGTGGTCAAAATATACTGCGGCATATATCTGAATTTAACGAAGTTCACGGTATCGGTGCCACAATTGTCGTAAACAATAAAAACACATTTGATGATGCTTTAGATACATAATGTTACTGTTCTTTTTATATAAATTTGGTGAAACATATATAGGACATTTTAAAAAATTCTCAGAAGTTCAAGTCCCTACTTTTTCTCAATCACGCGTCTTTGTATTAAGGTAGAGGAAATGTTCGTTACGGCCTTAGGGGGGCAATAAATCGTACATGGACGCTAAGACCCTCTAGTGTACTGAAAGCTATGTTATTACATTATACATTGATCAACCTGAATTTCGGCGCCGGCTAGGAGCGCCTAAACCCCCACATCATGAAGATAAATTAAAATCAAGTAGAAAATTCAGTACAAACAGGAAGACAACTTTACTCAAAACAAACCCAATCAGATGGAATCCCAAATATTTTACATATGGGAGGGAGTACAGTGACTAGGTGTGCCCTTGGAATATTTGGCGCCTCAAGTTCCAGATACATGCAGTACCGCCAAGAAAAGAGAGACCATAACTCGACCGAATGACCGATGACACTAGCTGGCAAGAACTGTGCAGGCCGGGTGACGACATGACGAAGTACATAGCTTAGCCTCAACATGTGTGTGCGACAGCGATCGGTAATATAAATATCAAAACGGCACTGTGGGCGAGAATAAAGTACACGTATATATATATATGTATATATAAAATATACTCGTATGCAAGAACAAAGTCATAGAAAGCTCTATTATGTCCATACTCATGGCCTTCGCTATGCACAGAAAAGGCCACACATTACCATGAAAAGCATACACGGCCCGGGCGGCGTTTATAAATAAAAACCCTGCTGGCCGTGTCCAGCAGCTGCCTGCAGCCACTTGTTATTATTTCATCCCCGCGCAGAACTAGCGCAGCGTACGTACCACACAACCCTTGTCACTTGCAAGTAAATAACCTACACGTACTGATCGATGCCAGCGGTAGTAGTGACACAGAAATATAGACGAGCTAGGGACGCATATGCTATGGTGCAAGGCCGGCAGGGACGGGAGCACGCAGAAAGCTTTGCATGCATGCATGAATGCCACTGGCCCCAAAATATTCTATTCCCTGACGTGTGGACCCTTTCCCTTATTACTCCTCTCTCTGCACCCATCCATCTACTCCTCCTATCCATGCCCACATGCATCATCCATGCATGCATTTTATGCTGCTAGGGTTTGCTTGTAGCTGAAATAAACCTGCATGCATCACCGGCGGTAATCATCGTGTCTCCCTAGTAATGGCACTTTTAAGCAAAGCCACGGCTGGTCGCTTTGGAGTCCGGGGGCCTTTGCAAATATATTCCTCCTGTCCCTCTGCCCGTCCCGTCCAGGCCTCACGATGCAAACAGATCGGTCGAGGCCATACGTATATATCGGCCGGCCAGGCCATGAGTGACACTTTTTTTGTTTCTGTTACCAGCTACTATATATATTAGTACTCCTACTAGCTCGTGTAGTATGTGCACTAACTTCCATGTAGTAAATTAGTAAAACATACTAGTGTAGTACAGTAGTAGAACCACACCGATGAGTAGTAGTAGTAGTAGTAGTACGTAGAACCACACTGATGCAATGCATAGCTTTTGCTTCATGCATGCATCAGCTAGGATCGTCGTCGACATGATGAGCGCGCACTCAGTACAAATTATGCCATACACATGAGATCCAGCCATGGTAAAAGTGAAAAGTTCCTTTTTAACCCAACTAGCAGGCTCTCGAGTATATATAGCCCGGCCTATCTATTCTCTTTTTTTTTTTGGCGTTTCAGAAATAATTAACTGTACTGTCTAGTTATCAGGGCCGAAAGATTAGGAAATGATAGTAGAGGACACCACTAGTAGAGTAGTAGTAGTATAGTAGTGCTTTCGATAGATGCTTATTTGAGCTACTCCGTGTAGACCTAGCGTCCGTACGTAGGAGAGACAAAGATTCCTAAGTGCATGCATGCATGGACCAACCTTTACTCCATGTCAGTGTCGTACGTCCGGCCCTAGCTGCTAGCCATCGATCTGCAAATTAATTAAATTAAACATGCATGCATGCATGCCCCGCCTGCGCTGCCGCTGCGACACGTCTTCATCAGCAAGAAGACAGCCCACACAGCCTTGTTGTTAAGTAAGGGTTATTAAAGTAATGTGAGCGTCATGGCATGCGTAGAACCGATGGATCCAGAGCAGGTGTTTGCGTTGCATTGCATGGGCACAGCACTAAAGTAATTAACGAGAAAGCCTGTCTTTCATCAACAGTTTAATCTAATCTTACTATCTGTCTTAGGGTTCTCTGTCGTTCATACCCCCAACAAGTATATATATTAAAATGGAATGTTAGCTGTGTTCTGCACGCACGCATGCATGACTTGTGGCCGACATGGAGAGGTCCGTCTTTCAAGGATCTTCGCGGATATATGAGCTGCTTACGTCAATGCAAACCCTTGCTCCGTCGTTCCCTTAGAATATTAGGGTTAGGTAAAGTCGTTTTGTGACGGAGAAGTACTAATGACTTCTAGTTAACTATACTTTGCAAGAGAAATAAATTAAAAGTCGGTCGAGTCTCTCTCTGTGTAAGTGTAATAATGGAATCCTAGGAGTAGTAGTACGCGTCTTCTCCCCGGGCCTCCGTACGTGGACGTGGCCCGTCTCCTTCGGAGCTCATCATACATACCCGGGACCCGGCCCCTAGGGACTACACTTATACGGTGTCTAGGGTGATCTAGACAACCAGAGCAACAGCTCCTCGACCAGCTGCTGCCCCCAGGAATTCCAATACGCACATCCATCTCTCATGTTGCTTCTTAATTTCTCCACATCGATCACACATGGATTGGAGACCATCAACGGAGGAAATTCTTCATTACAGTAGATTTCGCAACGCATGCCATTGCCAAGACAAGCTGCAGCAGAGCCGAGCCGGGTCCGGGTGGGGTGGCTGGGTGGTCCAGTGGTCAGACACTCAGACCGACGTGCGGTCTGGTGCCAGGGGCTGATCTGCGCCGGGATTCAAGCAAAAGCAAAGGGAATGTAGTAAATAAATAAATAGCGCTCTCACAGAGTCACAGGCCGTGTGGCCCACTCTCTGCACTGTGAGTGCAGGCGGAGTCGCCCCACCAGCGGCAGCCTATCCAGCTACCTCACTCTCTGATCTCAGCACTGCACCACGGCAGCATGTGCATGTGTACGAGTAGATGAGCATGCATGCATGGCCGGGGCTTCGGCCTTCGGTGGCCCGCGCTGGGGCCCTTTCCCTTCACCTGTGTCTTGACAACCAACCCACAGCGCCGGACTTCGGGTGGTGTTGACCCGGCCCACCAAACAATACATTTACCCCACCGTACGTGGGCCGTGCCACGTCCGTGGTGTTTCCCTTTGCTAGTTTTTCACTTACGTCCCTATAGCTCGGTCCCTAGTTGCAATTGCAATCAATAAATAAAGATACATAATTCCTGACTTCTCATTTACCCATCCAGTGTCAAAGCATTATATTACACGAGGGGCGACCGAGTTCTGGAAGCAGCAATTAGTGAGCATGTTAGTAATTTTCTTCAATCAACATTGCTTTGCTTATGTATATTCTATTTCAAGACCAAGAGAATAAGAAAAGTTCATTATCCCCAACCACATGAATGACAAGTTGGTGGGTAGTGCAACGAATAAGACTAGGCTACGCTAGGGATAACGGTGCAGTGATAGCTGAATTATGGCCCACATAAAAAGTTGCTCGTGTTCCCTTGAATTCATCACAAACGTAGGATATATGCGTCTCTCGCGCTCTGAGTTGTACTATGATTACCCGGCCACTGGATCGATGTTACACATACGTGCTGTGCATCCATCGATTGCACGTTGACTAGCTATACACCAGCTAGGTGCAATAATATCTGTATATGCACGAGTTGACCAAACACTCCTGTGTTAATCTATACAGATATATCAATGAATCTGTCTTTTTTTTTAAAGAAAGAACATGCATGCAGGTGCCGCCACATGCAAGTAGCCAAATGCTCTCTGCACCGAGACTCGATGAGATCGAACACGCCTCAGGCCAGGGCCTCGTTTAGTTTCGGCCGGATTTGGCATTCTATACAGTGCCGCGTTAAATCAGTGCACTTTAGCATTTTATTTGTATTTGGTAAAAATTATTCAAACTTTGACTAATTAGGCTCAAAATATTCGTCTCGCAAAGTACAATCAAACTATGTAATTAATTTTTAATTTTATCTATATTTAGTACTCCATACATGTGCCAATATTTTAATATGATAAAGAATAAGAATTTTACATAGTAAATTTAATTTGGTGGCTAATTTAAGAATCTCAAACAGGGCCTGGGATTTACGAGACGACGATATATAGGAGCTAGTACTAGCGAGCAGACGCAAGCATGCATGCTTATACCTGATGGCCAGGACCGGACAGCAGTAAGAGACAACAGATCGAACAAGCATGTGGCTTCGCTACCGAGTACTCGTACGTAGTAGTAGCTAGTAGGCAGCCATGGCTCGTCATTTCCCTGTTTTGTACTACGTTGCCAGTCATATATCGGTCTGGATTGATTGATTCATTCATGCACGCACGCCCGACGACGACTGCACAAAAGCTTCCATGCATCCTCAAGATACTCTGCTCACAATCTAGCAAGAACCGTCGCACGAACGCACGCGCACACAAAGGCAGCATTATTCACACGCTAGTAGAGTACACATACACTACGGAGTAGATAGCTCTAGTGGGTACAGGCGTACAGCAGTGTAGGATAGTATCATCATCATTATTGCACATGCTGCCATACTGTATATGGCGCTGTACTAAGCTTTCGTGTACAGATGCGACCGTACACCAAAGCTTAGCGCACGTACAACGATGTGGTCTCGTAACTAGTCTCATAGAGTGTCACGTTATTTAAGACGATTTAATAAACTACATACACAATGGTTGTCTGTTTAAGTTGTCTCGTATCAACTCGTAATTCCTTAATTTATGAAAAGAGTAAAAATACGATCGTGAGGTGCATGACGACAACAACTCATACAATGATAAAATGGTTGTCTTATAGTCCTAAATTTTAGCTTATTAGGCGGTTGTTTCGTGAAACAACGGCCTTATTATCTCTCACCTCTCTCTTTCCTACACATTATCAAAAATCCTACGTGAAAATGCATAAGACGGCGTATGAGACCGCTCACGTGTAGCAATGTACCTGCCTTTAGGGAGAGGTAGTATTCAATCGAAGGCACGTACATATACTCTACTCCTACAACATGTGAATCATCTACCAGTATATATACCATGTCGTACGGTGCATATGGATATATATAAATACCTGCATATTGTTGCTTTGTGCGTGTGAATATATACCAGTATGTGCACTTCTGCTGAAAGCGAGAAAGGAAGTATGGCCAGTGTGTGCGCGGTCCTGAGCTGCATTATATTCTTTCTGCAGCCAGCCGTATCCGTATGAGGTGGAGGCGCAGTACATGGTCGCATGTGTGTCGTCTGCCTGCTGAATGCAGAGAGGAAAGCCTGCAGGCTGCAGGGTTCATGAATGATAGGCCACCAGCCGGGAGGGCGCAGCACAAATCAAGGAACAGACACAGCGCCATCATCATTCTCATATGCCCCTCCGGCCTGTTGCATGCTGCTGCTTCCTTCCTGTGCATGCATGTAATTGTGCTGTCCACAGCCACCCGCCTGCAAGGATGCATGCATGCTTTCTACTACTACTCCTAGCTACTGTAGACTAGAGGTGGAGGGAGGAGTACGTAGTACGACTGGACCCACTCGTCCAAAATTAATTAAACTTCAACAGCGCGCGCGCCATGGACAGTTAATTGGACAATGCATGCACGCACATTCTTCCACGTACACGTACGTTATTTAAATGGCTACTTAATTGCTGATGATCATCGGTCGGTCCATGCACGGAGGAAAGCCTAGTACAGTCTACAGTACACAATGGTCCATCCTCAAATTTCGTATCCTCCGCATCAGAGCATCTCCTTCTTGTAGGAGTACCTAAAATAAGTATACTCTCTGATGAGCCCACCCGCCGGGGTTCGAGCCCGACGCGCCGCACGCTTAGGCCTTCGTTAAGGCTGGGGGCTAGCAACCCCTTCATCTAAAGAAAATATAAAGAAAAGAGAAACCCCCCTCCCCCCTATCCCTAAACAAATATAGAAGACATGTTTTAGGTAATTTATACCCTCTCTAGCCCTGAAAGAATTAATTTCTAGAGACAAATTAGTATAGCTACCAAAATTAATTTGAGTCCCACCATTAAGTTGCACAATAATCAGTGTTTGAATTATGTGCTAGATGGGAGAATAGAAGGGGATTGGAGATGGGAGGCTAAGAGGAGATGCACCGACTAATAGATGGAAATACGAGGAGTATTAAATGGACTGGTGGACCGTGTCATCATCCAGAAATTGATTTATTTGGAGACAAATTTTTGCTCTACAAATTGATTCTTTCAGGGACGAAGGGAGTATATTGCAACATTACTCTCCTATATCCTAAATTGATTTTAGGGTATTCTGCTAAAGTAACTTATAGGACTACGATTTTAGGTTAAATTAGCCAAAGGGAGTAATGCGTAGGGGGGAAGGTGGGGGAATGTTTTGTTCATTATACTCCCTCTGCCTCGTTGAAAGTGTTGCTTTTTTAATTTCAGACTTCCTTTTGACCATTTGTCTTATTTATTTTTTTATATAAATATTATTTATTTTATTATAACTTATTTAATGTTACAAATACTTTAATATGGAAGACGACGAGGGTTTGATGGTTTACATAAGGATTTTTGAAATCATAATATGCACTAGAAGGCAATTGGCAATAGTGGGCAGGGAACTAGGCTAATGGTTGGTGGGAAGGGAGGGAGAAAGGTGTTGAGATATAGTTCGAAGAGGGGGGTTGTGGAGGTTGATGGTAGGAATGTGAGAAAAGATTGTGCCACTCTGACATTGTAGGGATTGGCGGTAGTTGGTACTCCCTCCGTCCCAAAATAAGTGTCATTTTGGGTTTCATGCCACAAGTTTGACTCCATTTATAGAAAATATATGCAATATTTATATCTTCAAATAAATTTGTTAAAAAATAGATGAAAAGATCTTTCCAATGATACTAATTATTTAGTAAAAATATTTTTATATTTTAATATATAATTGTTGATAGTAGTTTATTAGGAAGCGAGAATCACACTTATTTTAG
This sequence comes from Bothriochloa decipiens, assembly GCA_023333625.1. Classification (NCBI taxonomy): domain Eukaryota; kingdom Viridiplantae; phylum Streptophyta; class Magnoliopsida; order Poales; family Poaceae; genus Bothriochloa; species Bothriochloa decipiens. The sequence goes on from CM041640.1 coordinate 30,752,776, forward strand.
GACGAAGAGAGTAGGTAGTTGGTAGGCGTGGCAAAAAAAATAGTGTTGCTCCGTCATGGTAGGGAAGTTGGAGGGCGTGGGGGGGGGGTGAGGACTGAGGAGCGGACATCGATGGTTGGCATGGGAGGAAAGAGAGTGCTGCGCATGACATATATGGTTCGACGGGCAGAGATGTAGTGACAGAACTTGAGCTAAGATGGAGGGCAGACATGGATCAAATGGCATTAGATTTGGAAGGAAATTAATAGGTATTTTTCAAGTGTAATAACCTCATGAGGAACGAGATCAATGTAGAATCATACGGAGCAGGGGGTGCATATATAGTCCATGTTGGCCAACACTAAGCTCTGCCCCTGTAGAGAGGGGTTAGGGGATAGATAGAGGTCGACGCTATGCATGAAAGGAAAGACAATGACACGCTCAAAATTATAGGGAAGGAGAAGAAAGGAGAGAGTCTCATCACGGTCGTTCTCAGGAAAGAGGGTCCATGCTCGGCAATCAGCATGGTAGGAAAGAGTGTTAACGCTAGGTCCTAGCGTCATCGAGGTGAGCAGCACTCGCTCGACCCCCTCCTCGACCCCTCCTCTGCACCAAAGAAGAAGACGAGCTTGAGCTCGAAAACGCACACACAGCACCTGTTCTGATTCAACGTTGGCTGAACTGAAAACACTGAAATGTGGTAGGAAGTGCTTCCCTTTCATTGCATTGCATAGCATTTATATACAAGCCTTTACCTATTACATGGTATAAAGGGGCATGGCTGCCTACAACCCTTAACTATTTCTAGTACTATGCTTACATCGTCCCAAGACATGGCTGATGGAGCTTCTACCGTTGCCAGGCCTATTGCCATGCTTCTACAGGACCAAGACATGGTCGGCCATGTCCAGCTGACCTCCCCTGTCCTTGCCCATGCTAGAAAAATGTGATAGGATTGCAGCAGATTATGTCTAACAATCTTCCTCTAATCCTGCTGCTAGCCCTTGACCTCCACCATGCCAATCATCTTTCTCAGCTCCTGGAACCGAAGACGCCCAAGTGACTTGGTGAGAATGTCAGCAAGCTGCCGACCAGTGTCGACGAACTCGATGACCAGTTGCCCTCCATCGACGCAATCACGAAGAAAGTGAAACTTCACGTTGATGTGTTTGCTTCTGTCGTGGAGGACGGAATTCTTTGCTAGCGCGATTGCTGGCTAGTTGTCCACCTTGAGCACCGGCGGCCGAGCCTCAACACCAGTGAGCTCGCTCAACAATCGTCGAAGCCAAACCACCTGGCACGCCGCCGTGGCCGCCGCCATGTACTCTGCCTCACACATAAACAAGACCACCATCTTCTGTTTTAGCGATTGTCAGGCGATCGGCGCTTCACCGAGGAAGACGAGCTCGCCCAAGGTGCTCCGCCATCCATCCACATCGCCTGCCATGTCCGCATCGCTGAATGCCATGAGCCCCGGCGCACCCTCCTTGGTCTCTGACGGTGCTTCGTTGAAAACCGACAGCTGAAGTCCGCCGCGCTTGGGGAAGACGATTCCCCACTCCGTCGTGCCCTGGACGTAGCGCAACATGCGCTTGACCACTGTCTAGTGGTCCTTACGTGGATCCTCCATGAACCTTCTCACATAGCCCACCACGAACACGATGTCTGACCGTATGTGAGTCAGCCAGCGCAGCCCCCTGATGATGCTTCGGTAGAGCGTAGCATCCACCTTCACCGCGGTGCTCTACCTCAAGAGCTTGATGCACTCCTCCATCGGCGTGGCCACAGCCTTGTAGCCCGCCATGCCCGCCCGCTCGAGCATCTTCTACGTGTAAGCGCGCTGCCCAAGTCTGATAGCGTCCTCCCTCTGCCTCACCTCGATCCCGAGGTAGTAGGACTGGGCACCCAGATCGCTCATCCAAAACCGTGTGGCCATCTCTTCCTTGAAGTTGGTGATGTCTTGAGCCCACGCGTCGGTGACGATAAGGTCATCTACATACACCCCGACGATGAGATGCTCCTTCCCCCGTTGGCGGGTGTACAGTGCGTGCTCTGTTGCGCACCTTCCGAACCCAAACTCAGTCATGGTAGCATCGACCTTGGCGTCCTATGCCTGCGGTGCCTAACGCAGGCCGTAAAGGGCCTTGCGCAGCCGCAGCACCTTCTTCTCTGTGCCCTTGAAGACAAACCCTAGTGCCTGCTTGAGGTAGACCGTCTCAACCAGGTCCTCATTGAGGAACGCTGACTTGATGTCGAGGTGGTGAACCTGCCACTCCTTGGCAGCAGCGAGGGTGAGCAGGAGTCGCACCGACTCCATGAGCGCGACGGGGAAAAAAACCTCCTCAAAGTCGACCCCTTCGCACTGCATGAACCCTCGAGCGATGAGGCGTGCCTTATGCTTCACCATGGCCCCATGCTCGTCCCGCTTCACCTTGAAAACCCACTTGAGTCCGATCGGCCGGCAACCCGCCGGCGGATCGACCAGTTCCCAGGTCTTGTTCTCCTCGATGGCCTTTATCTCCTCCAACATTGCCTTTCACAACGCTGCGTCACGCTCCGCAACTACGAACATGGTCGGCTCCTCTACACTCATCAAGAGCAGAGTTGGGTCATCGTCGTGGTTCCGCGCCGTCAGACCAGACGCATTCATGTCGCCGACGATGTTGTCCACCCGGTGGAACCGCACCTCCTCTCCTTCATGGTAGGAATCCACGAAATCCAATACATTGGATGGTGGGGTCACATACTCCGCGCTTGCCTCCGCCGCCGCTGCTGCTCCCCGAGGTGGGGTCGTTCACTGCGGAGTAGTTTCGTCAGTTGAGGCCCCAAGACCAGCGGGCGAGGCCCCTTGTGCGGTCAAGGCCCCTTGTGTCATATCTCATTTTAAAGGACTAAAATATGATATATAAAATCCTTACATGCACCCCAGGATGTCGCACACATAAGTTGATAAATTATAAATGGTACCAAATCAGAGTTTATTACATAGCGCGCAAATAACATGGCATAGTCTTTAACCAAAATAAGACATAACTAAGATAACTCCAGATGATAGCTCCACCATAGGGACTCATCAACTGGTTGACACAAGCAAGTAGTCATGTCGATAACTCTCACTCCAATCTTGATCTAGCTGACATGGTTTAACTCTAATTAGTTTTTTAGTGTATGTCATATTTTAGCAATTAGCATCAAGGTAGTAACAAATTCTCATAAACACATGATCAGGTAGACATGACTAAGAATATGATAAAAACAACATTAACATGTAGCATAATTTGAGTTGATGATCCATTCCATAAGAATCCCTTGGCCGCCCTAACCGTGGGCACGGACGATATATTGGTTTAACTCTGCGCAGAGGTGTACACTTTCACTACGGGCCATGATTTCCAAATGCATGGGTTTGTAAGGCCCAAAACACCATAAACCATATAAAGCCACTCATAGGTTCGTCTAATAAGCTAGGGCCGCAGGGTCATTGAATATAGAAAACCCCTCTCCCAGAATGGCACATCCTAGTTATAACACATAATGAAGAGGTAGCCCTTACCCAACTCGTAGATCCTCTAACTTGCTAGAAAAGGTCATATGAACAACTAGAACCAGAGCCATATAGCCCCCATAGCTGTACGTTATGTCCTGGATGACCACTTACAGTTTGAATCTTATTGAAAACCATCTTTTCATTAGTTGCATAGTCATTAATCAAGTTACAAGATCATGGTTATAAAGCACTAGCATTAACTACCCATATGCAACATCCCGGTTATCAAGATAAACAGGTGATCAAAGCTAGGTAATCCTAACAGGGTAGCAAAAGACACATGCATATAATTTTAATATATATAGTGAATAGGTAACAAGGATGGTCCCAACTATACTTGCCTTGATCAAAGCTCTCTTGATGAACCTACTGATCCTAGTTGTCGAAGTACTCTTATTCTCCAACAAACGGCTCACTCTCTAAACTCGATCATCAGTTAGCAACACATAAGCATTCGAGCAATCATACACGAGCAAACAAATAGATTTAATTAGAATAGTACACCATATCAACAAAATAGTATGAGAAAAGTTTATAAAACCAATCTACGCTTTGCTACGATCACATAGACGTAAAGATCACCAAAATCGGAGCTATAACGAGAAAGTTATGAATTTTACAAGATTTCCTATTATAAAATAATAGATTAAATCTAACCTTAAATTTAAATAGTGAAAAATAGATCTAACAGTGGTACTAACATGTAGATCATGAAATTACGAATCTAACGTAACTTGAACAGATCAAATCGGAGTTAAAACGTAGAAGTTATGAGCTTTCGAAGTTAGTGGCAAAACTATAAATAGACAGAACTATTTTCAGAATTAAAATAAATCAAAAATATGAATTATCCATCTGACCAGGGGCTCTTAATTAAATAGGAAAAAGCTCAGGGGGTTTTCTATAAAATTGCAACCCGAAGGGGTATCTTCGCATCTGGATCGTTGGATCGAGATTGGACGGTGCGGATTAGATCGGAGAAGTGAGAGGGAGAGGGCTCGCCGGGGAAGACGACCGGCGCGGCGGTCGGCCATGGCCGGCGGCGACGGAGTTCGCCGGAAAACTCGAAACCTGCCCTACAGTCCACGGTTCGACCTAAGACTTGGACCAAATGGATGCGGAGCTCGTGGCGAACTCACCTGACGTGTGGATGGAGACCGGAGCGGACGGAGGTGGGCTGGCGGCGAACGACGACGGCAGTGAGCTTCCTGCGAAGTTCGGTGACCCGACGTTAGCTAAAAAGAGTGAAAAGAGGAGAGAGATGGGACTCGACAGCTTCAAGTACTCAAACACCAACTCGGTGTCTAGTTGATGGAGGCGGTGCGGTAGCGGGTCGAGGGAATCGAGCTCAAGGGCGGCGGCTAGGGTTTCATGGCGACGCCTGGAGCTCGAGCGGAGGCGATGCTACGCGAGGGTTTAGGCGAGGGCAACGTGGAGCACGGGGCTCGCTATTTAAGAGGTGGCTTCGCGTGAAGCGCACGCTAGGGAAGGTCGAGGCGGGGGCGGACTCCGATGACAGTGTCCTGTTCGGACACGAACCGGAGGTATGGGACGACTCCGGTGGGCCCTACCTATCGGCGACACATGGTGCGGGTCCCGCTTGTCAGCCGGACGGAGGAAAGGGGGCGCGGGTGGCCTGCTTGCCTCACTGGGCCGGCCTAAGAGGAGGCCGAGTGGGCCGGGCGAATAGAAAGGCCTTCGGGCCAGATGGAGGAGGGGCGAAAGCAGGCCGACTGGGCCAGAGGGAGGAGTAAAGGAGTGAAATAAATTCCTTTTCTATTTATTTGAACCAGTTTTCTAATAGATATTGAAATAGGTTTTGAAATCCTTATCAAACTCAACAAGAGCCAAACTTCACCTTAAAATTTATGCAATAGCATGAATGCACAAACATGCTTCTTGACCCTGGTCAAGGCAGGGTCGTTCGAACCCGAGGCCCTTCCGTAAACCGAGGGCCCCTGTCGAGGGGGTGTCCAGCGTATCGGAGTGCGGTCGAGGCTAGGGGACCCTCCTCCGGGTGGACTAGGTGGCTCCTTCACCCCAGCCGCCCTAGGCTCCTCTGCTTCCCCCACCACGGTCTCCACTGCCTTAGCTTCCCCGGTCCTCAACGCCTCCACAGCGTCGCCATGGCCATGGATAACCAGCTGCTCCACGACAAACGAGTCACAGAGCCCGTCGCCGCCTTGCTCGAGGCCTCCTGATTCTGGCCTGTCCCAGGTCCACGACGCAAACTCGTCGAAGACCACATCTCGGGACACTACCACGTTGTCGCTGACTGGATCATACAGCCGATAGGCCTTCGACCCCTCCTCCTAGCCAAGGAACACCATGCGCGTGCTGTCCTCCAGCTTGCCGAGGCCTAGCTTGGTGGCTGATGCAACCGAAGGTACGCAAGTATGAGACATTAGGCTTGCACCCATGCCACGCCTCGTACTGCGTCATCCCCTTCAGGGCCTTGGTCGGCGACCGGTTGAGGATGTGCACGGCGGTTATGACCGCCTCTCCCCAGAATGCTGCCGGCATCCCCTTGGCCTTCATCATCGACCATGCCATGCCGACGATGGTATGATTCCAGCGCTCCATGACACCGTTCTTCTACGACATGTAGGGCGTCATGAGGTGTCAACCCACACCCTCCTCGGCGCAGTACTCGGCGAACTCCACTGTTGTGAACTCGCCGCCATGGTCTGTCCGCAGCACTTGGAGCTGCTTCCCCGACTCCGCCTCCGCCCGCGCTTTGAAGCACTTGATGGCATCCGCTGCATCACTCTTGCTCGTCAGGAGCAGCAACCACATGTACCGGCTACAGTCGTCCACGAGCAGGAGGAAGTACTTCCGCCCACTGTGCATTGCCAGTGTGATCGGCCCGCAAAGGTCCCCATGGACTAGCTCGAGCAGATCCGCCGTGCGGTACTTCGCTGCCTTTGGAAATGGCAGCCGCCTCTGCTTTCTCGCCAGGCAGCTGTCGCACAGCTCCCCTGTGTGCTCGATCCATGGCAGACCGGTCACCATCTTCCCAAGATGGCCTAGTGTGTCGAAGCTCAGGTGGCTGAACCGTCCATGCCACAGCCAGGGCTCCTCCGCGCATACCACCGCCAAACACACCGGCTGCTCCACCTTCAAGTCCAGAAGATAGAGTCGATTATGGGAACGTGTTACCTTGGCGAGCAGACGCCGTTCCCGGTCCTGAATCTACACAACGCCATCCCAGATCATCACCTCCGCCCCACGCTCGTCAAGCTGCCTCAGGCTGACGATGCTCGCGCACAGCTGCAGGATGAAGTACACGTCCGTTCTGGCACCAGAAGACCACAGTGCCTTGGCTGCGGATGTCCACCCGCGAGCCATCCTGAACTTGACCATGCCGGTCTTGTTCTTGTTAGGGTCGGAGAAGGCGGCGCTGCACCCAGTCATGTGGTAGCTCGCGCCGGAGTCAAGGTACCACCTCTGCTCCTTCTCATCGTGGACCGCACCCAGGTACGCATTGCGCCTACGACTCATCAAGTTTGATGGCCTGCAGCACAGTCCTCTGCTCCGCCTTGGCCTCCCCTGCTTCACCATCCTACGGCGCGCAAAACTCACCCATCAGCAGCGCATGCTCATCGTCACTGTCGTCTTGAGCCAGGTGCGCGTCCTCCTTCTTCTCCTTCCTCTCTGGAGACTCGCGTGCCCAGTGCCCCACCTTGCTGCACTTCCGGCAAGCGTTGGGGGCAACAGTCTTCTTCTTCTTTTTCTTGTCCGTGGGAACCTTGCCGCGGTTCTTGCCGCCATCGTCGCCACGGTCACTACCGCGGCGGCTGAAAGGGCCTTCCCCAGACCTGCGCTTCTCTTTCATTCGTGTCGTCCACTTCTCCTCCATCAGCAACAGCTTGAGCTTCTCCTTCTCTGGCAGCGCCAAGCCGTGTCCCTCTACCGCCCGCAGCCACCCCGCCACATCCTCAAGCGTCAGCGTGGACAAGTCCATCATCATCTCAATGGACAGGGCAAGCTGGGCGTACTTGGGAGGCACGATGCACAGGAGCTTGCTGATGAGGTCCTCGTCCTCTAGCGGCTTGCCGAAGGTGGCCAGCTGGCTTGCTAGTGACTGAAGACGCATCGCGAAGTCCTCCACCGACTCGCCGGATTTGAACCAGATGTCGTTGAACTCCTGGCGCAGCTGCTGCCCCTTGCCCCGCTTGGCTCGATCCGAGCCGATGCGGAATGACTCCAGCATCTTCCATGCCTCCTTCACCATTTTTTTCTGGCCAAGCGCCTCATGGAACTCGCCCGGTGTGGAAGCCATGAGCGCCTCCATGATGCCCACCTCCGCCTCCTCGCTGGCACCGCCAGTCTCGACGGTCGCCCACCACTTCCGGGCGCGCAGCTTCCACTTCATCTGCACGGTCCACTCGCCGTAGTTGGTGCGGGTGAGCATCGGCCAGGAACTGCTCCCGCCGAACTCCCTCACCACGCGCACCTCAACCGGCTGTGGCTGCGCCACCGGCTGGAGCTGCCTCTCCGCATCTCCACCATGGCTCGGCAACGCACCAGTGGCTTCCGTCATCGCTGGCTCCTAAGCCTGACGATGTGTACGGCTTCGATACCACTTATTAACGCTAGGTCCTAGCGTCGTCGAGGTGAGCAGCACCTGCTCGACCCCCTCCTCGACCCCTCCTCTGCACCAAAGAAGAAGACGAGCTTGAGCTCGAAAACACACACAACACCTGTTCTAGTTCAGCATTGGCCGAACTGAAGACACTGAAATGTGATGGAAAGAGCTTCCCTTTCATTACATTGCATAGCATTTATATACAAGCCTTTACCTACTACGTGGTACAAAGGGGTATGGCTGTCTACAACCCTCAACTACTCCTAGAACTGTGCTTACATCAGCCCAAGACATGGCTGATGGAGCTTCTACTATTACAAGGCCTACTGTCATGCTTCTACAGGACCAAGACATGGTCGGCCATGTCCAGTTGACCTCCCCTGTCCTTGCTCATGCTTGGAAAAGGTGATGAGATTACAGCAGATTATGTCTGATGAAGAGGACATCAGCACGAAGAGCAACATATGACCAGATCATAGGCAAAGGTGGTGCTTTTAAAAAAAATGAAATTGATATTGCATTGTACCGTTGATGTAATGTGGGTGACAGTGGCATCAAAGGATATAGTTATGGCAAAACAGGGCTTATATATGCCAAACGCACAGTGTGCAGGAGTTGTGTAATGAATGGCGTTAATTTGGAATCCCTGTATTCTTGGTGGACATGGCACTGGCGGGCAGATGACTACTGTTTGCGAAACATAGTAAGTGGGCTGCAGTGTGGAGCCAAATAGTTTTATTAGTGGACGGCCGGGGGGCCATAACTCATAAATGAGAAAAGCTAGGGAGTGTGTGCTACAGCCAGGGAGACCCACCGGCTATGATTTCAAGGAGAGGAGCCATTTGGGGAAGCTTGCATGATGATGAGAATGGACTATCGAGCATGCATGCAGATGCAGGAGCTATTTCGCTACAGTACCTTGCATTGCATGCCCCACCGTAGCTCAGAAACCAATCCCTCTCTTGCTCTTTTTTTTTTTGAAGGGAAGAGAGGGCTTTGTGTGCTTTGTGTGGGTTCTTTTTTATTTTTTTTGTATGGAGCGGATGGAAGACCTGAGCTGAAAAGGTTGCACATGCCATGATTTCTGCGTGGGCGATGAATGCCACATGTTGAATACGCTGGAACAAAAGGATAAATGTAAAACTTGATGATCATGATCCCTAGCAAGGTCTTGTTTAGATGTCTTTAAAGTTTTAAGTTTTTTAATCTCTCTCAATCACATCAATCTTTAGCCGTTTGCATGGAGCATTAAATATAGGTAAAAAACAACTAATTACATAATTTAGTTATAAATTATAAGACGAATCTTTTAAGCCTAGTTAATCTATAATTGGACAATAGTAACCAAATACAAACAAAATTGCTGTAGTGTCAGAATTGAAAAAATTTGCGCAAATAAACAAGGTCCAAAGAAGCAAACCTTAATGGAGAAACATTGGATTCAAATCGTAACGTGTGCACGGCCGACGAGCATGCAAGCTGCGACATCATGCGCACTCCCCTAACGACTCCATACCAAATTTTGTGATTAAGTGTATGGTATTTTCCTTTTATATGGACTTTTCTTGATAATGTAATAAATACTTGAGACCCAAAACAATTCACATGAAAAAGTTTCAAATGGAAAGTTTAGATTTCCTCGAGATATAGAATTTTTCTTATGTTTGTTTTTCTACTTAAGGCCATTTGAAAATTTTAAATTCAAATTCTAAAAACTTAAAAATATAATTTTGGGACCATTAATTATTTTCAATGAAAGAGCCAGCAACTTTGCTTCTGGTTATCTTCTCATCCGAGCTCATTTGAAAATTTTAAACTTAAAAGTATGAAAATATGAATTATAATTTTGGAATTATAAATGATTTCTAATTGTAAAGTCTTCAACTATAAAGTATTAATTATTAGGTCTCGATTTTGGATATTTTTTCATCCAAGGCCATTTGAAATTTTTAACTTTACAACGTGATAACTTCAAACAGAATTATAGGGCCGTAAATGTTTTCAATCAAAAAAGTTGACAACTACAAAGTTGTTGACATCATCGAGATCTGCAACTTTGGTTTTGGTAATTTTTCTATCCGAATCTGTTTGAATAATTTAAAAAATAAATATGAGAATATAAGAAATTCATACAGTATTTTGGGGATCGTGAATTACATTAAATGAAAGTGTCATCATCAACTACAACCTGTAGATATCATTGAGATGTGGGCAAATTTGGTATAAAGTTTGTCTTTTATGGTTGATCTAAAGAAGTTATAGTATTAATCTGCTGCACACCATGATTATCACCATCGGATTGTAATATGAATAGACGGTAATAATAGGTTTATGGCTTTCGGATTCTATTACGAACCAGTGTTTAATGATGGACTATCACCACAGGTTGGTAACACGAACCAGCGATGATGAGGCCTATTTTCAATGTTGATTTGCAACATGAATCGGTGCCGCTAATCTCATTATCATTGGCTCAACCAACGGTGAAAAGCACGTGACCGTCATCAATTTTAACAAATCAGCTAGTGAAAGTATCCTAGAGGATGAGCATTATTTTTGTAGTCGTGCCCGTTTCTCAAAATTACTGTAAATCTTGCATGCCCTCTTACTCATGCATTCGTACACAAATGAGCACTCGATCCATGTGCCAGGCACATGATTACATATTTGCACAACACCAGTTATGCAGAGATTGTCAGTGATCAGTTGCGAGTTGTAGGTCCAGCCGCGCCTGTGATTGAAAAGCACATGCATGGACGTGCCTCCATGCTCGGCCCTGCAGTTTAGGGATGAAGACGAAAGAGAGGGACAAAAGAAAGAGTTAGCCAAGGAAAGCAAAAAGGTAACGTGGCTTATCTAAGTCCCACATTCTTTTGTTTTGACCATTAATGACTAAAAAAGTAGTATACTTTGATCTATGACCTAGGTTAATGTTACTATATTCATCAATGAACATACTTTCATAACGTGTAGGTGCCTAGCTGACTTATGCCGGCGATGGAGTGGAGAGTGGTGTTAACAAAAAAGAAGTGTCCATAATAATTCTCAAAGCCTTAAAACTACCACTTCACTGGAGAAAACATAACAAAATGCACTATTATGTGTTGATAAAATTACCCGCCTCTGTAATTTGCAAAAGGAAAAAAATTACTAAAAATGATATTGTATATACTTCTCGTTACACAAACAATATCATCGAGTATCTTAGTATTTAGCAAACATATAAGAAGTTTGCACATTCATTCTCAATGCCTTACAATTACTATGTTAACTATAGAGAGAGAGAGCTTCTTTGATAATGTCGCACCCAGTATGTGACCTGTAGAGTTTGTCTCTAAGGAAAAAAAAATTGGGTGGGCGACGGGACCATCCCACCGTGGGTGCGCCCCTGGGCTCGATGGTGGACGCGTGGCACAGAAACGCATCGTACACTCTCGGGAACGTGGCTCCTCCTGACGCATCTCTCTTGGCTCCGTCTCTCTCGGCTCCGTCATGTTCGGTAGCGGTCAGCGGCTCGGCTCGCTCGTGGCCGATACGGCCGGCGGCGCAACAGATCGAGGCGCGTCAACGGTGAGAGAGCCTCCGTTCCGCCACCAGTTCGACACGCTCATCCTAGGGCAGAACTTCACCGGGCTCCTCGCCGCCGCTCGTCTCCGCGAATCACCAGTTCGTGCTGTGGCTCGGAAAGATATACATGGTGCTGCACATGATGGCAGCCGGCCAGGGATGACGCTCGTGTACTTGAAGCACACGGCGATGGAGGCGCAACCGAAGGACGCCAGGACGCCGCCGGTCTATGGCCACATCGACCTCGCCTTCTTTGGCCGGGACCTCGACGACGGCGGCTGCAGCCAGAGGGTGGATGTGCTGCCGTTCGATACGTTCGTCCTCAACCTCACCGGCGTCTTCCGGTGGATGACGCGGGACGACGACGGCAACCTCCGTGCGTACTGGACCTGCGACTCCTCTAAGGCGTGCGGCCCATACTGCCTGTGCGTCCCCGGGAAGAGGCCGAGTGCCAGTGCACCGAAAACAGGAAGAGCGCCACGCCGAGGAGATCGCTGATCTGTGCGATTGCAATGGGCAGCAGCAGCTGGGCGGCGTCGACGTGGTGCGGTGGAAGCGCATGTCCATGGCGGCGTGGTGCGCCGGTGCGGCGAGGCACTTGGCGCGTGAGCCGAGCCGAGCTGTTGTCCTGCTGACTGCTACGCGAACTGGAAGAGCTGAGAGAAACGAATCGGGAGGAGCCACAACCCGGTGAACGTTCGATTGTTTCTATGCCACGCGTCAGCCATCGAGCGTAGGGGCGCACCCGCTGTGGGATGGACGCGTCGCCCACCCAATTTTCTTCCATCTCTAAGGGCGTCTTCAACAACCAACTATTTAGCTAGCTAGATGTGATGTTGTAAGGAAAAATAGTGGAGAGTAGTCACTAGCAATGAGCAAATAGCTAGTCTAATTTCAGGTAGTCTAAAACAATGAGAAGAGCATGCGACTCCAATACAGTATAATAATGTATAAAATAGTCTTTTTCACCTCCATGTTGGCTCACCATTGCGGACGTCCCAGCGATCATTTTTGAAACTCAAATCCCCTTAAAATACGTGACATTTTCTAGGGTGGGAAATCCATAGAGATGTTATTTGAATAATCGATTTAGTTGTTTATGGACACAGTTTTTCATTATTGTGCCGTCCCCTTATCCTAAAATTAGCCCTAAATGACATGGCTGTCTAAAAAAACAAGTTTATTATGGGCTCGGTAGGAAAGGTGAGGTTGACCAATGGGGCCAAAGGGTGCTTGGCCTAGAGGTTGAGACACTCGAGCGGCACTCCACATGTCCTGAGTTCGAATCCTCATGAGAACGAATTTTATGCTATGGTTAAAAAATCCTCTTATCGGCCATGTGTGCCAAAGCACTGGTTTAGAACCGGCCCAGGTCGATCTGAGGACCATGTATGGCCCAGGTAGGAGTCTCACTGGTTACCGGTCTTAGTGTCAGAGCAAGGTCAGGGTTCAAGGGTTTTCTCGACCTACATGAGAAAGCCTTTCTTCTTACTTTAATACCGGGGGCGGCTTGCCCCATTGCAGGTCGAGTTCTGAGGTTGACCAATGGGCAAGTCCAGTCTACTCGCACCGCAACAGCAGGCAAACCTAGGTCTTGTTTAGATGTCTTAAAAAGGTTAGAAATTTTACTCTCCCTCTATCACATCAAATATTATGTCATATGTATAGAGCATTAAATGTTAGTAAAATAAATAAGTAATTACATAAATTAATTGTAAATCCATGCATTAAATATTGGTAAAATAAATAACTAATTATACAGATTAATCATAAATTACGAGACAGATTTTTTAATACTAGTTAGACCATGATTAAATTATATTTATTAAATACAAACCAAACGATACAGTAATTTGCAGACTAGAAATTTCACGATCTAAACGAGGCCCTACTCACTCCTACCTGAGACTTCTGAGCCAGGCCGAGACATAAACAAGTCGAGGGAGGCAGCAGCTTCATGCATTGATGCTGATCCTGCTGGTGCAGCAGCAGTGTCACCGCAGCACCAAAGGCGCGCACGCGGCCTGCCGCCTCGCAAGCAACGGATCAGACGGCACAAGCTAGCTTCCAGTAGTCGTCGTCTACGCGCGCGTAGCGTAGACAGATGCACATATGCAGTACACATGACATGCTCATATATGGAGTAGTGTACGTATTCGATGGAATCCCTGGAGATATATATATATATACACAGCCGGAGCCGGCCCTAGAAAGCTGCTAGGAAGACATGGCCGAAGGCGCCGGCCGGGCCGGCAAGAAGGATGGAACGATACAGTACAGGCAGCGCTACTACTACTATCTTGGTCTAGGAGGGCCGGCTACAGGCATTGGTAGGACTGTAGCAGCAGTAGATACTAGTAGGATCGATCGACACTGCTGTATGTCAACACGACGATGATGATGATCGGCTATTAGCTTGCAGTAGCTAGGGGCTCATCAGAGCGAGCTTACCAGTAGTAGTAGATCCAGTCCAGCTGCTGCTGCGACAGAGTGCAACGGCATGGGCTCGTGGATGGATCTGCAGAGAGCTGCACGCAGATGATGAGCAATCATGCACCCCTGCTACTGTTGCTAGTAGTACAACAACGTCTCTTGGAATGGAACAGCTGCAGCTGCTGGTGGCTGTGGCCCCAGCCGAGCCAGATGCCTGCGTGACTGTGAGAGACCGAGAGACCTCACACAATTCGCGGCTAATAACGGGCAACACACATGTATGGACGGCGTGACGGTGGAAGCTGTTGGACATGCATGCTCTCCCTCGTCGCTCCCATTCCAAACGATTCAGGTAGGCGTGCATCATCCAATGTCCACTACAAAAGCAAGTATAATAATAGATTATTAGTACACTGTGTCTGGTCAAACACAGGAGAAAGAGGATGGGTGAGTTTTAAGTTTACAACTAGCTCAAGCATAAGAACAAAAAAACTTTGTAAACGGAAGGGATGGATCATAGGTGAGCCAATTGCTATATGACTGAACTAACAAGTGGATGTTAAGTGTGCATACAACAGGGCTATATTATTGGTCGTGCTCGTTTCTTGTTTCTTTTATTCCTTTGTACTGTATCAAAACTTAATATTGTACCCTCTCTATATTATAAAGGAAGTTGTTTTAGACAAACCTTGTGTCAAACATTTTTGAAATATAAATCATCAGTAACTTTTAAGTTATTGAGTTTTCAAATATGAAAATTATATTGATAGATTTATCTTAAAAATACTTTCATACAAATATACATATATCACTTTTTCATAAATATTTTTATAAAAATAATATGTCAAAGTTGTGCTTTGGAGATCGTGTCACTATCCAAAACAACTTCCTTTACTACATGTAGGGAGTACTATATATTATTTTAATTTGGTAACTGGTCCTATAACGGAACCGCCCAATTAATATAAACCCGAGGTACTAAGTAAATCACCGAGGCAATTTAGTTAGCACATTGTGCTCATATTAACCCGGTAGTCCGTAAAATCTCAAAGGATTTCAAACTTTTTCGACGACACACCCGAATCATACAGTTCAGCAGTTATCATTCACCTATTCTTACTTTTCGCACACAGCATGATTACATCACCGGTTTTTACATAAATCCTTTTTGAATCAGAGTTGCAAATAAATAGCGGAAGAAAATATATTTTTGACATATACTCACACCTATGATTTAAATACATTGCCAGTTCAGAGTCGATATCCAACAACAGCAAGTAGTCAAGATATAAGAGATAACCTTGTCCAAGGTCTAATCCTCCCGTAGTGGGATACAAGTCCATCTTGTCACCATAGCAAACGTCTTATGATCTGCAACAAGTGGGGATAAAACCCTGAGTATGAGAATGTACTCAGCTAGACTTACCAGTCATAAACCAAAAATAAAGTGACTCCAACGAGTATGCAAGGCTTTATAAGGTGGTTAGTTGACTCATTTCTTTGCATAAAAGTTGAGCTTATTAAGGACAATTATTATAACCTTATAGCTTTGCATTTTAAAGTCATTAGCCTGATCATGCTAGATTAGCACCTGGACTAAACAAGCATGGTTTAACTATCAAGCAAGAATAGTAACCAATTTTGGTTGATCATCTTTCAGCATCAACATCATAACCATCTTATCTCTTTGTTCAAGTTTTTCCTATGATGCCGGTGCTCAAGTCAGTGTTCACTATCCAGGAACGCTGACGATTATAATCAACTGCAAACCAGCTGGCAAGGTATTCCCCACACAAACCACACTTCCCCCTTCGGGATCGATTAGGTCACCTTGGTCTATTCGGGTAGAGTCGCGGGATCAACAGGAACCATCTTACCCAGGGGCCGCCCGGCTGCATACTAGTCGGACGCCGACCTCAGGCTTACTCTCCATGCCCATGTGGCCCACGGACACCATCTCCAGTATGATGCGTTCAGTCCAAAGCCCGACCCAAACATAACTCAAGGCTTCGCGGTCAGATGATCGCACCCTTCCAGCTATCTGTGGGGCGTGCGTTCAACATGACAAGAGGGTCGAGACATCGGACGGGGCCCTAGTTCGACACAGAGGGATGAACAACACAGAACCTTCCGTTCTGTCCACAGCACCAATCCCGCCCGATCTCGATTTATTACTCCACATGGTTGTTCCAAGATAACAATATAGCCAACCATTCTGAGTATCCACCTATAACTCGCGGAGGACAGGAAATCAACCGACTTTTACCGATCTAATTAGGCAGGGCTAACCATATAAGCGAACCTAAACTTAACAGGGTGTATGGGTAACTCAGGTGGACAAGGGTAATCATAATGCATCAACGGTATCGATCAACGCCTATAAACTTAATGCATCATAAACAATAAAGGACGCAAGTTAAGTTATTTGGAAAACTGTAGGGAGGAATGCACCGGGGCTTGCCTTCCTCTGACGAGCGGGGTTGAAGCTCCAGGCACTCGATCACTCCATGTCTAGCTCCTGGTTCTCGATCACCGATTGTACAGAAGCTTTCTTCTGGGATTCCTCTTCTAGATTCCTGTTTCACGTCACGTTCTATTCTCCTAGCGATCCTGTATGATGCATGTGCACATATGAATATGAAGAATGCATATGGTATGATAATGGAGTATGATAATGATGAATACCTGCATATTCTTTCTATAAGGTAGTCAACATCATCCAAGAACATGTACCATAAGCACATGTCATCTACTGCATTCTCTACTACAACAATGTAACCCTATCAAGGAAACCCCTTTCCACTATCACCGGCAAACAAGTTAGTAAAGCAACTATCCATCCTACTTATCACTAGCAAATAAGCCAGTAAGCCAAAGACCTATAATAAGCATAACCATCTCGACACATTCATCATGCCCTAATCACCAGCTACTATAGCCTTATTCAAAAACACTAAAACATGGTCACCTTTAGACTTTCATAAAACTACCATAGGCTTACCCTATCCTACTAGGGTCTAGACAGGCACTAACCATCCAATAGATTAGACACCTCAAAAATGCATAGGAAAGCATCATTTAGGGCATGACATCACAAAAACAAGGTTTAACTAAGGCATTCATATAAATAGAGCATAACTACATCATGCATGTAAACTATCTAGAAAATCTACAAAAATTACGAAAGATAAAACATGGCAATTCTAACTTACCATCCAAATTGCACCTCATTTGGGTGTGCCTACTATCCTAAAAAAACAAGGTGACACATAAAAGGGGGCCTAAAAATACTTTGTACTATGAAGTATGCCAAACCTCATGTTTCACTACATCAAGAGCTAACTTATAGCATCTAAGTAGCCTACAAAAATTATCAACCCCAAACTAGGTCCACACAATGCATTTATAAATTATTCCAAGAATAGCCCCTTAATCCCACTTGAACTACAGCTTTAGATATTTCCATGGAAGGTGTACATGATACATTTTTCATAGCTAGAGCATGCTGACAAAAGACTATCCCAAGAAGAATCACATTTTTCAGAGCAACCTACACTTAGTTTTGCATTTTCTAAGGTTTTAGGCATTTAACACAATTAAATCAACATAAATAAAGTTATACAGAAAAGTATCCCAAACATGTCATTTCATATTTTTCATGCACAATAATCTTCATAACAAACTCAGTGCAACTTGAACCATCCCATTTGGAGCTATAATCACTGAGATATTATTTTTTGCAAGAATTAGAAGAGTACTTCTTGAAATTCCTTTTTCTGAAAATCCATAACCCAAAGTGCTAGGCGCACCCAAACTGCACCCGGAGGCGCTGCTGCGCTAGGTACACCCAGATCTATGGACCTAGCAGTGCACCACTGCTGATGTCAGGCCCACATCAGCGCGGGTCTCGCCTGCCAGTGACGCCTAAGGCTGGGGTGGCGCTGACCAATCGGAGGCTCGCCGATGGCGTGCCTCTCTGGCGAATCCGAGGGCATCATCAGACTCAGCACGACGACGCAAAGCCAACGACACTAGAAATGCAACCTACCATGGCGGAAATCGACGACAGCGAACTACAAGGACGAACGACGGGGTCAGCATGTGAGGGCTCTGGCGATGTGGGACCCAAACCGCCAAATTGACCACTCGCTGGTGATTGCCGTGCCCTAGTGCGTGCGCGAAGTGGAAGAACGAATGTCTCTGGTGGTGGCACGGGCTTGTCGAAGCAGGGCTTCATGGCGGCACAGGTCTGACGGAGGAGAAACGGGCCTCACGACCATTGTTTTGGCTTGATGGCGGTGCGGGTGGGGTGTACGTGGGGGAGTGGAGCGGGGTAGAGCGTCTGGGCGTAGTGGAGCGGGGCAGGACGTGGCGGCAAGGCGCGGCCCCAGCAATGGCGCGCGCGGCTAGGCTGCGAAGAAGCTGCCACCGCGGCCGCTTTGGCGAGAAAAGAAGAGAGGCAGTTGGAGTGAGGTGGGGTGCAGAGGGTGAAATGGGGCAGCTAGGGGTGTCCAATTTGGACCAGATGGCACAGCAGCGTCATCCAATTTGGCACGTGATGGCGTGGCCGGTGACGGATGAAAAGGGACACGACGGCCGCGACTAAGCGAGCAGCGTGTGGGTGCTTGAGTACAGCTCGCGTGCATGCGTTGCGCTCATGTAGTACCTGGCCGGTTCCAAAGGGATGGCCAGTGAGGCATGACAGCGGCGTCTAGTCGCCATCAGCCATGGCAAGGGGTACAGTGGCAGCGGCGGGGCAGGCAGCGTGCTCGTCGGCCAAGCGGTGCAGCGGCGCAGCAAGTAGGCGTGGTCGGTAGGCGGCCAGCGGTGGGTGAGGCGCGCATGCGTGCTGCAGCGACTGCTGTGGTGCCCTCACTCGCATCCTGGCATGAGAAAAAAGACTGGGGGAAGGGGACGAGTGAGAGAGGGGAGACTGACCGGTGGGTCCCACCCCTATCCCATTGAACTGCGAAACATTTTGTCCTGTAGCTCGAAACCCTGCAAAATTTTGAAAAACTTTAAATATGAAAAATGTTTATCTCGACGAATAGAACATTTCATATATGGTAAGTTTTAGCTAGTTCGGCCTAGATTTGAAAGTATGAATTTGGGTCAAATTTGAATTATAAAAATTATGATTTTTCAAAATTCTACCCATAGTTTTTGCCCTTTTTGAAGGCCTTAAAATCATTTTCATAATTTAGTGAAAATAGAAAGTTTGTTCCTTACATTTTTCTCTACAAACTTTGTTAAGCATCGAAGTTGAGATAAGTAATGTATCTGCCTTTTCTAGTCTAGGTCGAGCAATCACAATTAGGGTAATTAAATCCTAATTTTGCAATACTTGATTTTGAAACCATACGACCAAGCAAACATTGACCCTAATACCCTTCTAAACATGTTTAGGTCCTAACCACAATCATTTGTACACATTCATCACAACTCTACATCCAGGCCAAACAAATCAAATGAATTGCAAACATGCATCAAAGCAAAACATGTAAATAATGTGATTTGATGCAAATGATATGATTACGCTCATGATACCCAATGCAAAGATGTGGTTAACATCAGGGATGTTACAGCCTACCCCCCTTAAAGAAATGTCACCCCGAGATTTGAAGCAAGAAGTGGGGAAAGAGGAGAAATATAATTCTTTTATTTTATAGATCGGGAATTACATCTAGGATTACATGGCTTCAACTACTAAGCCACTCAAGATTTAGAGAGAACATGGCTATGAGCAACACAAAATAACCATCATCTTAGTCCAGATATTGATTGAGGTGAGGACAGTGGAGGAATAGCAAGAAAATGATGATCCAGAATATGAAGAATGTCCACAGGATCTAGAAAACAGCGAGTGTGAACTCGATCATCGTGAACCCAACCATCAAGATCAACCCAAAGCAGATTAGAACTTGTTCCATGAAATACATATCTTTGCTTCTCTTTGAAATGGTCACCAGATCTTGCAACTTTGCTCCTGATTACTCTCTCTTTCTAATCGGATTGCTCCTCAGGTTTCTTTTCTCTGAGCGCACTCCTTCAGATTTTTGGGATGGGAAGAAGTGATGCATAAAACCGCATCCATAGCGGAGTGGCAAAGGTGGTGATGTCATATATCAGAAGGGAAGGATGGTGTAAGAGGGTTGACGATGAGTCACCGAGCAAGCATAAGACAGGCCACGGTAGGCTTCCAATGCTCGAGCTCGGGCGTGGGGAAGATAAAGGAGGGGATGGATTCGCTCGATGGGAAAGCACGTAAGCGACTGGGTCCATAGCCGAGAAGAAGAAGTGGGCCTGGTACGGGGACGAGGACGAGGCACGAGGGCTGACAGGGCTGCAAGAAATGGAGGGGCACACTGTGCAGGTGCAGCAAGTGCGACACCATGGTCAAGCGGGAACAGTGCACAGGTGGGTCCCACAGGGATGCAGCAGTCCACATCTGGGTTGACTTAGGTGCAACTTTTGGGCTTTAATAGGGCTGTAAATATGTTGGGTAGGCAAGGAGATCGGCTTTCAAACCTGTCGATCGACACTTGAAATGCTTAATTGCCTATATAATCACTTTTCCTCCTTACATGTCCATCCAAAGATATTTTTTCAACTTATACCCATACTTCCAAGGTGATGTCAAATCTTTTTCATCAATCTAAAGTATGAAGACGATAAGGATAGTATGATATACTCTCTCATTAAACATAAGACTATGTCCCATTAGGGAAGGTTATCGCAAGATATAACCGACACTACCCGTTTGGAGGCACCGAAGGGTTGGATGTGAGGAAATCTGCTATTCACATCATCAGATACATCAAAAGGTGCTTCAAAGCCTAATGGATTTATCACTAAGAAACAGATCGTAGCTCCCATACGATGGAAACTACTTTACCGACTTCCTAGGGTGAGAACATAGGATTCCTTGAAACGAGTTCAATTCTGGCATAGCCCTTCATAGGAACACTGGATAATAACATGCCAATATAGCAAGCTGGACTAAGAGAGTCCAAACTTTTACATGTAGAAGTCAAAGTTCTAAGGTCAGAGAGATCCAAATCTTCTCATGTAGAAGTCAAATTTCTTGGTCAATGACTCTCTAACTTAGTAGAAACCTCCAATTTTCTCTTCCACTAAGTAGAATTGCTAACCGAGTAAATACTTTGAGAAGGGTTTACGATTACCAATCTAGCATAAGACCTATATTCTCGTAATATGGTCTTGCTGACTTTTGTTATCCAATACTTTTCCAAAAATAATCATGCCAATTTCTCATTCCAAAGGTACCTCTACTAAACCAAATTCTCACATTCAAAGATGATTGCTTGACACTTGAAACCAAGCACTTTGGTAAACCCATGGTTATACCAAATCGTGCATACAATGCGTACCCAACACACCACTGAATCTAGCATATGGACGATTTGATACAATCTAGGTACAATCCCAATAGTGCTGCCAACCTCCAGCCCATATAGGAGACCTAGTGCCTTGGAAGCAAGACACGTTAGATTCTCATATAGGGACAGGAGTAACGATTGAACACTACTAAGTTGTAAGCATAAAGTCATGACATTAGTCAGGACAATTCTCGAGAATGTCTAAGGTTTTTGTCTGAAGAATTTCCTTCATTGATTCCCATGAAGCATGGATACTCCCCAAGGCATTAGAAGATCTAACGGTTGTAGGAAAGTTCTAAGTCCTTTCGAAGAAGCACCATGAAACAAGGAATCATTCCACTAATTAGACAAAACCCATAATCCAATTAACACTGATTTAGATGCTCCAAAGACTCCATCATTCATACTGATAAAGCGCTTCAGAGATGAGTAGATAGAATGACCAAACAACAATGAGAATTCAACCAGTCTTATTCATATTCTAGTCCAAAGGCTTCCAATTAGCTCGATGTTCATTCGAGGCTCCCCCAACACGTACATGGTGTATCTCCATACAAGCCATAGAGAATTACACATTTTACAAGAGAATGCTATTCCAAGAGAAATACTAGGTAGAGTCCTTTGTCTACCATCTCTTGTAGTCAGAGTAATGTTAATGTTAATGACCTATTCTATTCGAGTTGACTTCCGTCGCACTTTAGGAGAAAATGTTATCATTGACAAGCCATCATCAATTGGTCAACATGTATCAAGAAAAACTCAAGGTAGGGCCATGCAATATGACACATCGAGGTAATCTCTATAATGGGTCAAGATCAACAACTGTGATACCTGTGCGTGCCGAGCAGCACAACAATTTGTCGCGTACCACAGGAGGCTCTCGGATTTGTCACGGCACCTTTAGTGATTAATCAAGACACCACTATAGATCTCACAATTGGGTACAATTTCACATGATATGAAAATCCCTGCACGAATAGACATCACGTGCAAGACAAGAGTGAAATAGACAAGGATAGTTGTAAGATCACAAGATAACAAGGAAGTGTCAACTGGATGGATTTTGCATAACATATATGCGGACACGTCTCACACCTACCGTATCTAACCCCCGATGCAAGGCTTATCAAGAAAACTAAGCATGATTATGTGTAATCCTCTAAAACCGAAGTCTGTCAATATCACCCTGACTAGCGAAAACAACGGTTGAAAATTTTTTATAACACAGAGTTAAGCTACTATCGACGTCTTGCCTTACGCTTGACTAATACCAGAGAAACTGTCCTAACGAGAATCTGATAGTAGCCTTTAAGGAGGCGTCTCTCTAAATACGTATGTCCTAGAATCGGGAAGGATTCACGAGGCAACAATTCATTGCCAATGGGTGACAAGTTCACCACCATTGACTACAATATCATCAAACTTCCAATTGCATGGGTTGTGGGTTGGTGGACTATCTTGAGGAGATATGTATACGCAATCATTCAAGGGAAGTTCCACCTCAGATTAGTTCAGGGTAGTTGAAATAACAGGTCACGATCAAAGATTACAATACCATCGTGTTCCCTAGGAAACCAACCATTTGTTGATCAATTCACAGGGGTAATCCTAGGTTCCTTCGTGGCACTGTAAAAATCTTTAATTAAAACTGCATTACTGAACTATGATCCACAAAATAAGCCACCAGATAATTGAGTCATATCTGGATGTCTTGCATAGCTAAGCTTCGTGCATGAGACAAGATAAAGGAATTACCAGGAATTTCAAAATTGAGGATAGCAAGGGTAGTTCGGGAATGATCATGGTAATTACCACGTATTCTATCATCAAGTCGTTCACCGAGGTCGATCAAAAGCAATTTCGCTTAAAAATTTGGTCTAGGCATGTGACAACAAGGAACCAATGTCGACATATCATCATAGACCAAGACGAATAAAGCGAATTTGCAGGGACAAAGATTGAACCAAATTGGGGCACAACGTAGTTCTAGTTCGCAATATTAGGGGGCACATAGTATTTGTTCTTGTAGGCTACACAGGACAGATACATCATCGAAGCACGCTATGTCATACACGTTCACTAACCCCCATACCATTGTACCAACTGCTTAGGATTATAGGTCATTACATAAGGTCTAATCAAAAGAAAACATCAATCTAACTAGAGACCTATCATCAAGCCTACTCCTCATGGTCGTGGTCCATGTTCTCAACACCACCTGTAGTTTCGACATTAGCACCATCACTGTTAGGCACAACTTAAAGTCCTTCCTTAGCAGCTCCAGGAGGATTGTGGTGAAGCTGATTGTAGACCCGTTGCAATTCTCATTGTAAAGCACCATTGTTGACCCCCAGTGCGATCACCTGATCCCTCAGGTGATATTCCTTGTTCCTGGCTTCATTCCGTTGCTGCAAAACTGTATCAAAAGCCTGCTGCCACTGGCCGAGTAGGGCAAGCAGCTCTAGAAACTGGCTTTGTGCCATAAAGGTCTCGTGTACGGCAGCATTCTCTCTCTGGATTGCCTGATCTTTGGAAAGTGTCATATGCTCAAGCAACAGGGTCACCCTTTCTACTTCCTCCGCATAAATTTTCTTTATCTCACTCTTCTCAGAGGTGACATAGATGAAGTCATGATTAAGGGACACAAATGCATTCTCCAGGCAAGAGTAGCTCTTCATCATAGCAAACATGGCGCTAGTAGTAGGGCCATTGCTGTTCTCAGCCTCATCTTTACGACCAACAAGTGTAGTCTCACTAAGCTGGCGCCACACAACATGGTATGGGTCACCCTTGGGAAACACACCGGCAGTGGCACGAGCAACCTCATCTGGACATCTTTTAAGAAAAATCCCTCAGGGCCTTGTAAGCAACCACATTCGCACCTTCTCGAGGGTTCCTACCTCGAGTGATGAATCGACGTCCACACCAGAGTGTCGCATCTTCGCTCTTGGCGGGAATCACTACTTCAACAGGGAGCAAACTCGGGCGTTGTCTCTCCAGTTCCTGACTCCACTGGTGGTGGGGTTCTTTACTCATGGGATAGCCCACAAAGTGCAGAATTCACCACAGTAAAGAAGGCATTCCATATTCCTTCAGAAACTTTTTGGCACCACGTGGCTCACGGGTGGCAAGCTGTTGATGCAAAGCTTTTCCTTTGGTTGCCTTGGACTTGATGCGCTTCATATGTGCCATCTGTACAACCAAATTACAACTCCCATGAGACAGAGATTAAGTTGGTGATTTTTATCAAAAGAGAAATATTCTTTTATAAGGAGAGAAGT
This sequence comes from Bothriochloa decipiens, assembly GCA_023333625.1. NCBI lineage: Eukaryota > Viridiplantae > Streptophyta > Magnoliopsida > Poales > Poaceae > Bothriochloa > Bothriochloa decipiens. The sequence continues at coordinate 30,777,571 of CM041640.1, forward strand.
AATGCAGTTGACATGAGATGAGCATATGTCATGATGCATGCACGTTTCGTACATCCTCACAAACCTGGAATACATTGTATGCTAGCATTATAGACGGTGGCATACAAACGTGCTCTCATATTGCGATAACTAGTCGAACTACACGATCTTGCAAAGTCAGTGTACCTACAGAAAATTCCATTTCAGCCCAAACCTCCAATGAATGCAAGCGATGAAAAATCCACACACCATCCGCACAAGGTGAAAATGCCGATTACTCACACCCATTCCCATGGATGCATACTACCCAGCAATTCGCTAGAAGACAACACCCACATATGGGGTACCTTCATATAAACATGTGTAAACATTTATATAATTCAGCACCATATAAGCACTCCCCTAGATCGGCAGTGTATCCGATCATGCTGTCACATCTCACACTTACCTTGGCATAGAGGCAAAATGATCCATACATAACCATTCAAGTGAATGGCCCCCATGCATATCCACCGTGTATGAGCACGACAAACAGAAAATATGATGCAATCCCCAAGTTAGTACTTAAATAAGCCACCTGGAGTCCTTAACTGGGCATAAAGGATATGACCACAGGCACACTCTTAAGTTTAAACTCATAGTTTTCAAACACCTATATAACTATAAGTTGGAAAATAGTTTTTTAAAACAAATTCTTTGTTTCATAAATACCCAAATGAATAGTGATAGCTGAACCATGGCTCTAATGCCAGCTGTAACAGAATCGCCCAATTAATATAAACCCAAGGTACTAAGTAAACTGCCGAGGCAATTTAGTTAGCACATTGTGCTCATATTAACCCGGTAGTCCGTAAAATCTCGAAGGATTTTAAACTTTTTCGACGACACACCCGAATCATACAGTTCAGCAGTTACCATTCACCTATTCTTACTTTTTCCACATAGCATGATTACATCAATGGCTTTTACATAAATCCTTTTTAAATCAGAGTTGCAAATAAATAGTAGAAGGAAATATATTTTTGATATATACTCACACCTATGATTTAAATACATTGCCAGTTCAGGATCGACATCCAACAATAGCAAGTAGACAAGATATAAGTGATGACTGTTGACGGTAGATAATTCTAATTTTTAACCGTCAATGAGACATGAAAAAGGACCTAAATATAATTACCATCTAGATATAGGGGTTACACTGACAGAATTCTATGAGTTTTCGTGAATATCTATTTTTGTAGGGTGCCAACTGAAAAGGAGCAAGAAAGGCCCACATGTAAGGTTTACATAGAGAGAAAGACCCCACGCATGAAGAAGAATACTCTAGAACACTTAAGAAGACACTGGACTGAACCGGAGGCTGAGCGGGCCCAGAGTCAGGGCGCCTACCCTAGACCCTAGGGTGCCCACTCTACTATCTCAACCAATAAGGTTGAGTCTCACGGATCCTGATGCCACCGCCTTTGAGATCCAATCCAGGCCGTGTATGAAGGTCGGTTTGATCCGACGACCGTGGTGCATCCTAGGGGGCTATATAAGCAAGGCCCCTGGCCCTGGGAGAAACACTAATTCATTATTCATTCTTCATTGTGGAGATGTAGAGGTGTCCCTCGAAATGATGATCTCTCATCTCTAGAGAATTAGGGCTAGACTTTCTAATGTAGTAGATAGTTCTAGTTGAGAGTTAGGGCTAGCGGAGCTGTGCTCCAGTTCTAGAGGTGTCTTCAGGGATTTGGTGTGCCTTTGTATCTCTTCTTTGCAAGACTTGTGCTTTAATATATATTCATCTTCTCTATTTACTTTATGCCTTTCATATGTATGCTTAGTATAGTTGTTACACCTTCGCATGGGATCTCCGCTCGTATTGAGTGCTCTAGTTATCATATGTAATTAGAGTAGTAATCGATACTGTAAGCATGGTGTCTAGACTATAGGTTACCTGAGGTTGCGCCCAATCCTACGGTTAGTTGTGGTAGCCCCAGAGGTGACAGTTCTGTAAGGCCTTTGTATTCCACCATGTTCGGGTTGGTGTTTCATAGAGCTTTTGGCAGCCTTCCCCTGACTACTTTCTTCCTAGTCTTCTTCGAGAGTGAGAAAGGTACTATTTCTCCAAAGTGTCATGTGTGTGATTGCTATATCTACCCATACTTAGTTACTTAGAACCAAAGTAATACAGAAGTATATAGGAACCTTGATCTCTCCCGTTGTCCTCTTACTTTAGCTAGCTACTCATTTATCTTAGAATTCTCCAATGTGTGTTATCATTCCTATCATACATCATTTATCCCCTGCTTTAGTCTAGTTGGTTTACTAAGTTAGTAGATACATGATGGTGAATTCTCATATTCTTAACCCTTGCTTCCCTGTGGTAAAATATAAAGAACGATACCTAGACACTCTCGGTAAAATACTACAATAGTATATTCTGTGCGCTTGTGGAATCCTTCATATTTTATTTGCACTTAATAAATACCAACAATAACCTTGACCAAGGTCTAATCCTCCCGTAGAGGGATACAACTCTATCTTGTCGCCAGAACAAAAGTCTTATGATCTACAACAAGTGGGGATAAAACCCTGAGTACGAGAATGTACTCAGTTAGACTTACCCATCATAAACCAAAAATAAAGTGATTCCAAGGAGTATGCAAGGCTTTATAAGGAGGCTAGTTGACTCATTTATTTGCATAAAAGCTTGAGCTTATTAAGGACAATTATTATAACCTTCTAGCTTTGCATTTTAAAGTCATTAGTCTGATCATGCTAGATTAGCACCTGGACTAAATAAGCATGGTTTAATTATCAAGTAAGAATAGTAACCAATTTGGTTGAGCATCTTTCAGCGTCAACATCATAACCATCTCATCTCTTTGTTCAGGTTTTTACTACGATGCCAGTGCTCAAGTCAGTGTTCACTATCCAGGAACGATGGCGATTACAATTGATTGCAAACCAGCTGGCGAGGTATTCCCCACACAAACCACACTTTCCCCGTCGGTGTCGATTAGGTCACCTTGTCTTTTCTGGTAGAGTCACGGGATCAACAGGAACCATCATAACTAGGAGCCGCCTGACTACATACTAGTCGAACGCCGACCTCAGGCTTACTCTCCGCGCCCCTATGGCCCACCAACACCATCTCCAGTACGATGTGTTCAGGCCGAAGCCCAGCCCAAACAGAACTCAAGGCTTCATGATCGGATGATCGCACCCTTCCAGCTATCTGTGGGGCGTGCGTTCAACATGACAAGAGGGCCGAGACATCAGACGGGGCCCTAGTTCAACACAGACGCGATGAACAACACAGAACCTCCCGTTCTGTCCACAGCACCAATCCCGCCTAGTCTCAATTTATTACTCCACATGGTTATTCCAAGATAACAATATAGCCAACCATTATGAGTATCCACCTTTAACTCGCGGATAACAGGAAATCAACCGACTTTTACACATAACTACATGCATGATGTAGTTACATGCAAAGCTAGAAGGTTATAATAATTGTCCTTAATAAGCTCAAGCTTTTATGCAAATCCAAGGGCATGTAAACTATCTAGAAAATCTATTTTTCTGTAAAATTTCTGATTTTCGAAGGATCCTGAATTCATGAGTGCCTATGTAGACCAAACCAGTCAGAATTCTTTCTGGCTGGCTGATTCTGGCTGATGTTGATTTGTTGTCAGAGAAAAACATTTCTGAATTGTTGGGTGTATATCATAGAAGTAATCATAGAAGTTATCTATATACCAACTATTATAGAAGTAGTCTATACGGCTATGAACCTGTAACACCCCTGGTGTTAACCACATCTTTGCACTGCATATCATGAGCATAATCATATCATTTGCATCAAATCATATTATTTACAGGTTTTGCTTTGATGCCTGTTTGCAATTCGTTTGAATTGTTTGGCCTGGATGCAGAATTGTGATGAATGTGTGCAAATGATTGTGGTTAGGACCTAAACATGTTTAGAAGGGTATTAGGATTAATGCTTGCTTGGTCGTATGGTTTCAAAATAAAGTATTGCAAAATTAGGATTTAATTACCCTATTTTGATTGCTCGACCTAAACAAGAAAGGGTAGATACAATGCTTATCTCAACTTGGACTCTTAACAAAGTTTGTAGAGAAAAATGTAAGGAACCAACTTCCTATTTTCACAAATTATGAAAATGCCTTTAAGGCCTTCAAAAAGGGCAATGGGTAGAATTTTGAAAAATCATAATTTTTATAATTCAAATTTGACCCAAATTCATACTTTCAAATCAGGCCAAACTAGCTAAAACTTCCCATATATGAAATGTTCTATTCGTCGAGACGAACATTTTTCATATTTAAGTTTTTCAAAATTTTGCACGGGTTTCGATCTACAGACCAAAATGTTTTGTAGTTTAATGGGACAGGGGTGGGACCGACCTGTCGGTCTCCTCTCTCTCTCGCTTGTCCCCTTCCCTCTATCTTTTTCCAACGCTGCCCGCCTGCCGACCATGCCTGCTCGCTGTGCCGCTGCCCTGCTTGGCCGACGATCACGCTGCCTGCCCCGCCGCTGCTGTTGTAACCCTTGCCATGGCTGATGGCGATCGGACGCCGCCGTCATGCCTCGCTAGCCATCCCTCCGGAACTGGCCAGGTACTACACGGCACACAACGCACGCACGCAAGTTGTACTCAAGCACCAACACGCGCGAGCATGCCGTCGCTCTGCTCTCTGGGTCGCGGCCGCCATGTCCTCTTTCGCCCGTGACCTGCCGCACCATCACGTGCCAAATTGGATGACGCTGGGGCGCCATCTAGTCCAAATTGGACACCCACAGCTTCCCCATTTCATCCTCCGCACCCCATCTCACTCCCAATGCCTCTCTACTTTTCTCGCTAAAGCGGCCTCGGTGGTAGCTTCTCTGCAGCCCAGCCGCGCACGCCATTGCTATGGCTGTGCCTTGCCGCTGTGTCCAGCCTTGCTCCACTGCGCCTAGACGCTCTACCCCACTCCACTCCCCATCGTACACCCCACTCGCACCGCCATCAAGAAAAAACAACGACCGTGAGGCCCGTTTCTCCTCCGTCGGACCTATGCCGCCGTGGAGCCTTGCTACGACAAGCCTGTGCCACCACCAGAGCCGTTCGTTCTTTCACTTCGCGTGCGCACACGGCCCCTAGGGCACGGCCATCACCGGCGAGTGGTCAATTCAGCAGTTTAGGTCCCACATCACCGGATCCCTCGCGTGCCGACGCTGCCGTTTGCCCTTGTAGCTCGCTGCCATCGATTTCTGCCGTGGTAGGTTGCATTTCTAGCATTGTGGTTTTGTGTCGTCGTGCTGAGTCCGATGATGCCCTTGGATTTGCTAGAGAGGCATGCCGTCGATGAGCCTCCGGCTGGTCAGCGCCTCCACTGCCTCAGGGGTCACTGGCAGGCGGGACCCGCGCTGACGTGGGCCTGACGTCAGCAGTGGTGCGCCGCTGGGTCCACAGATCTGGGTGCACCTAGCGCAGCAGCGCCTCCGGATATAGTTTGGGTGCGCCTAGCATTTTTGGTTACGGCTTTTTAGAAAAAGGAATTTCAGGAAATACTCTTCTAATTCTTGCAAAAATTCATATCTCAGCGATTATAGCTCCAAATGGGATGGTTCAAGTAGCACTGAGTTTGTTATGAAGATTACTGTGCATAAAATATATGAAATACCATGTTTGGGATACTTTTTATAACTTTATTTAAGTTTATTTAATTGTGTTAAATGCCTAAAACTTTAGAAAATGCATAACTAAGTGTAGGATGCTCTGAAAAATGTGATTCTTGTTGGGATAGTCTTTTGTTGGCATGCTCTAGCTATGAAAAATGTATCATGTACACCTTCTATGGAAATATGTAAAGCTGTAGTTCAAGTGGGATTAAGGGGCTATTCTTGGAATAATTCATAAATTCATTGTGTGGACCTAGTTTGGGGTTGATAATTTTTGTAGGCTACTTATATGTTATAAGTTAGCTCTTTATGTAATGAAACATGAGGTTTGGTATACTTTATAGTACAAAGTATTTTTGGGCCCCCTTTTATGTGCTGCCTTGTTGTTTTTTAGGATAGTGGGCACACCCAAATGAGGTGCAATTTGGATGGTAAGTTAGAATTGCCATGTTTTATCTTCCGTAATTTTTGTAGATTTTCTAAATAGTTTACATGCATGATGTCTGGCAAATCCAAGGGCATCATCGGACTCAGCACGATGACGCGAAGCCAACAATGCTAGAAATGCAACCTACCACGGCACAAATCGATGGTAGCGAGCTACAAGGGTGGACGGCGGCGTCGGCACGCGAGGGATCCGGTGATGTGGGACCCAAACCGCTGAATTGACCACTCGCCGGTGATGGCCGTGCCCTAGGTGCCGTGTGCACGCGCGAAGTGGAAGAACGAACGGCTCTGGTGGTGGTGCGGGCTTGTCGGAGCAGGGCTCCACGGCGGCACAGGTCCGACAGAGGAGAAACGTGCCTCACGGTCGTTGTTTTTACTTGATGGCGGTGCGAGTGGGGTGTACGAGGGGGAGTGGAGCGGGGCAGAGCGTCTGGGCACAGTGGAGCGAGGCCGGACACGGCGGCAAGGTGCGGCCACAGCAATGGCGTGCGTGGCTGGGCTGCGGAGAAGCTACCACCGAGGCCGCTTTAGCGAGGAAAGAAGAGAGGCATTGGGAGTGAGATGGGGTGCGGAGGATGAAATGGGGCAGCTGTGGGTGTCCAATTTGGACCGGATGGTGCCCCAGCGTCGTCCAATTTGGCACGTGATGGCGCGGCAGGTCACGGGCAAAAGGGGACATGGCGGCCGCGACTCAGCGAGTAGAGCGACAGCATGCTTGCGCGTGTGGGTGCTTGAGTACGGCTCGCGTGCATGCGTTGCGCGCCGTGTAGTACCTGGCCGATTCCGGAGGGATGGCCAGCGAGGCATGACGGTGGCGTCCGGTCGCCATCAGCCACGGCAAGGGGTACAGCAGCAGCGGCGGGGCAGGCAGCGTGATCGTCGGCCAAGCAGGGCAGCGGCGCAGCGAGCAGGCGTGGTCGGCAGGCGGGCAGCGTTGGAAAAAGACAGAGGGAAGGGGACGAGCGAGAGAGAGAGGAGACCGACAGGTGGGTCCCACCCCTATCCCATTAAACTGCAAAATATTTTCGCCTGTAGCTCGAAACCCGTGCAAAATTTTGAAAAACTTAAATATGAAAAATGTTCGTCTCGACGACTAGAATATTTCATATATGGGAAGTTTTAGCTAGTTCGGCCTGATTTGAAAGTATGAATTTGGGTCAAATTTGAATTATAAAAATTATGATTTTTCAAAATTCTACCCATTGTCCTTTTTGAAGGCCTTAAAGGCATTTTCATAATTTTGTGAAAATAGGAAGTTGGTTCGTTACATTTTTCTCTACAAACTTTGTTAAGAGTCCAAGTTGAGATATGCATTGTATCTACCCAGTCTTGTTTAGGTCGAGCAATCAAAATAGGGTAATTAAATCCTAATTTTGCAATACTTGATTTTAAAACCAAGCAAACATTGATCCTAATACCCTTCTAAACATGTTTAGGTTCTAACCACAATCATTTATACACATTCATCACAATTCTACATCAAGGCCAAACAATTCAAACGAATTGCAAACAGGCATCAAAACGAAACCTGTAAACAATATGATTTGATACAAATGATATGATTATGCTCATGATATGCAGTACAAAGATGTGGTTAACACCAGAGGTGTTACAGATTCATAGCCATATAGACTACTTCTATAATAGTTGGTATAAAGATAACTTCTATGATAACTTCTATGATATACAGCCAGCAATTCAGAAATATTTTTTCTCTGACAATAAATCAACATCAGCCAGAAAGAATTCTGACTGGTTCGGTCTACCTAGGCACTCATGAATTTAGGATCCTTCGAAAAATTTTACAGAAATTGTATATGAATTTTACAGAAATTAGTCTATTTTTCACCGGAAAAGCACGGAAATGAAAAAAAACCTCGGGAGGGAAAGGAAAATAGAGATAGAGGCAGCCACATCACGCATCGGGTGGTGCTCTGCTCTGTTGTATCTGTACTACTGGGGGTAGGGAAGGAAGGGCAGGAGAAGGTACTACTACTGGGCCTTGTATAGATTATAAATTTTTTTCACTCTCTCTATCATATTAATTTTTAAACTCATACATGAAGCATTAAATATAGATAAAAAAATAACTAATTACATAGTTTAGTTTAAAATCACGAAATGAATCTTTTAAACCTAGTTGATCTACGATTAGACAATATTTATCAAATAAGATAAAAAAATTACTATTTATCAGGTCGAAATTTTTTCACAATTTAAATAAGGCCTAGCTCGTGCATCGGAGGTATACTGGTACATGCATGGCTATATATATAAACGAATGATTGCCCAGCAGCGCGCAGCAGCAGTTAATCCGTCGAGTGCTGGCGCCATGGACCTGATCATGTGGATGGATGGATACGGATCGGAGGACAGCTCTGTCGCTCTCCATCTCCATCTCGCCATGGTCAAGAGAAGAAACAACAGGAAGGAGGTCATGTCCCATCGCCAGCAGCTACAGAGACAGAGACAGGCTCGAGAGAGAGTGAGCCTTGAAAGTGAGTGAGAGCAGAGGAGCAGAGAAGGGCGACGTGAACGCCGAGCTACTAGTCAGCTTTTGAATTGGTCGTTTCAGTTCAGCAGCCTCACTTGCTCCGGGCCCGGACCATAAATCCATCGTTCATGCCATGCACGTCCCGACGAAAATGGAACGAATATTAGTTATATCCTATTTATTTTTATATTTAGGCTCGGATTCGGATTCAGATTCGAATACGGATGGTGTCATCTATACCTGATAGGATACGATTGGGTATCGACATCATAAATATAATATTTTAGTATTCGGTTACGGATACAGTATCAGATATTAAATATCCAGATATAGATACGAACGTATTTAAACCTCTTTAAACGAATTTAGTCTCAAATACGGTCGAAAAATATTCGTACGGTTTCCATCCATACATGCACACACATCACTGCCCTAGCTCCCTTCCAAGTCAAAACCCCAAGCATGAGCCTGCACCTGCAAATAGCCCCACGAGGATCACGGTCAGTGTGTGCTTCAGCTAGGCTCGGAGTAAGTTGACGTTCGATAGGACAGTATTTGGCATTGCTTTACCACCTGATTCTCATTCATAAGTTGCTTTAAGTTTTTTTGGTAGCTAGTACTTATGCAAACAAAAGCCCCTTAAATCATATTCTTACGTAAGAATAAAATTTAATGAAGCTGAAAATAGTAGCTCTTGCTTCGCATAGCATAAATGGGCCCTAACATGTTCTTACGTCGATTTGCCCGTCAGGCTTGTCCACGAGCTCTGCCAACGGAGCGCAAGCAGCACAGCCACGGGGGCTCGTCGCGTGGCCACCGGGGCTTGCCGCGTGAGCGGACGCCATGCCTTCCCTGGTGTAGGTAGAAAATGTTCGGTGGTATATTTGACAATATAGACAAGTTATACATGGTAACCTTAGACATGGTCATCGAGGTCAAGTGTCAATGTTAATGGAGCGATAAATCACATGGAGAAGCCGGTTAGGCCGGTTGGCCAAGTCAGTTAGGCCGGCTCACCCCTCCAGTCGGCTTAGCCCGATCCTGAGGCCAGCTAAACCGGCTCTGCTGCCAGCACGCTAGGTCCACTACGCGGCCGGCTCGTCTTTAAACCGGCTAAGCCGGCCTGACGCCGGCAGGCCAGGAGCTGCCCGGCCTCGTGAAAACCGGCTTAGCCGGGTCTATAGCCGGCTAAGCCGGGGCCTGTCCGAGTCTGAACCGATTTGTCTCCAAATTATGTTTTGGCAAGTTTTGGTCATGGGTGACTTAGAGATTACGATCTGGAGTTGTTTTATACTAGAATAAAACCACCCCCCTCTATATATATAAGAGGATCATGGCCGATCGATCACATTCTATCAATCGACACAATTACAACCAAATTATCCCCTTTGCCCTAATTTTTCTCTTCTCAACCCTTCTATATGATGTCCGACATTTCTCTCTACGAGATTTGTTGACATCTTAAGCGGCTTTGCTGGTCTTAAGAGATCCTCCACGTGCTTCATCCTTTCGGAGGTGGTTTGAGAGCTTTTTCAACAATCAACGAGCTCTACATCGGCCCTATCGGTCTCTAGATCGGTTTGGTCAATAACGCTGTATTGTTGCTGCGTTGCACGTCGTAGAGATAACCTTTCTATACGTTCAAGACTCTGCCTGCGTGTTGACACGGTCCGGAATCGGTGTAACACCTAGTTGTGCCAAATCCTTACTGCCACGCCGTCGTGTATCCTTGTCCTCTTGCTGTTGGATCCACGCGAGTGGAGCGCCAGTGAGCAGTGGTATTCCCTGCTTCCACTGGCTACATATTTCGTGCCTCCTATCGCGGATAGGATGATGACGTCTCTTCCCGACGACCGCGGCCGTCCTACGAATGGAAGCTCCCAGATCAGTCCAGCTATCGCGTGTGAAGTGTGATTGACTGATGTGGTGGAGTAGATGGAACCCCACGTCTCGTCGAGTTGTTGCGTGCGACTGAGCGGCGTGAAAATAATTAAGGGCGTTTTTTATATTTTGGACTGCTGTAAGATCGTTCTCGTTTTAGTTCTTCCGACGCAAGAGAATAAACTTCGTGGCAACTAATGAAATTCTTGGATGACGCCGGTGTCAGAACGGATTAGTCCATCGTCTATTCGTTCCTTACTTTTTTTTTGTCTCATGGAATGAAATAGAACGACGCATCGTCATCTCATTTATTTATCACAAGTCAATAATTAATATCTTAGTATGAGTTTTTTTTGGTTCGTGCAATAAAATAAGATGATGCATCGTGACCTCATTACTCATAAGTCAATAATTAGAAGTAGCAGGATGCATGAAGTCATTCCAACAATATTTGAGGAATGTAATACTTCATCTTAGATGAAGTGGTTTCTCAAACTAAGCACCCTACTCTCGGATAGTAGTAGGATGGGATACTAGTTGTGTAACTTTCATTGGGTTGAAAAAATAAAATACACTTGTTAGGTCCCTTCATTCGCCTTATCTGCTCCTAGGAACTAATGTTCCAAGAATGAGGTGAATCGGACTTCAAAATAATAAACAAGAATCTCACCCTATTCTTTTTTTTCCAAAACCCCTTAGCATCTTGACACCTAATTATTGTATATAAAACCAATCTAAGAAGTCCCTAGCGGTGTGGAACCCCACTACCCCCGCCCCCAACACACACACATTTTTTTTTGTAAAAAATAAGTCCCTAGCGCCATTGCACCTAAGACTACCTATACTCTTGTTACCACTGCACTAGTAGGGATGTCAACATGCATGAAGAATAACTTTCGTTATTGTAGAAGCGATATTCATCATATAAAACATTTTTATGATGAATTAGTTACAAAAAATTGTTTGTCAAAAAGTGAGAGTATTAATTAGTTGCGCAATGATGAACTTGAGCTATTGGTCATAAAAGTGGCTTGATTGGTGATGAAAAATCTATAGTCATAGAACTATTTTTTGCATGCATGACAGGGGGTAGCCACGTAGTCAGATGATATATGGGCCATTCCATTGAATATGCTTCCATGTGTAGATGTTATGACCGGTTATATTGCAGATGCTTTGTGTAATGTCACAATGTGACCTTCTTCTGCATTTTAGGTTCTTACTAGACCACGTGTTTGTCCCTATTGTCCCACTTGTTAATTTTTTATCAGCACACATATCATGTTGCGTTTAGCACATGTGTCACTTTTTCATTGGATCATGTGTTGTGTTTTAATTGGTCCAATAAGAAGGTGACTTATGATGAAGGTGGCATTTGTTATAGTTCTGTAACCGAGCATATATCACTATCACTGATGAGTAGTTGGTGATGAAGTGTTGTTCATCACAGTCATTCAAAAACATAGCATCACATAGATGAGCAGGGATAGTAGAGTGTGTGTGTGTGTTGACGGTAGTTAATGTCAATTATTAACCATCAACATAACTTATATACCTATAAAATGATGATCACCAACATAGGTATAGGGGTTTAAACTAATCAATTCCACGAGCTTTGGTGCATCTATATTTTACAGGGGTTAAACAGGAAAAGAGCTAAAGACAACCAAAATCACAGAATAGAAGTATCTCAAATGATGAATTGGACAACACCATTTCATAGAGCTCGTCGAGACGATCGAAATAGGTATATTATTTGCTATATTTAGAGTCCTGGATGAAGAAATATGAATTATACACCTACGTATACAAAAGATGGTTCTAGAAGACACCAGAAGGCTTCGGAACGAACGGGGCGGCGAACAGCCACAGAGGTAGGGCCCCCGCCCTACTCTCTAGGGCGCCCGCCCTGGCCAGGCAGCCAATCAGGCTCCATCTCGCGGATCGCCCTTCCACCGCCTTTGAGGATCAATAATCACTGTTCTTTGAGGTCAGTTCGATCCATGGGTTGTCATTAAGCTTGACGCGGATCGATGACGTGGCACTTGATGCAGATCGATGATGTGGCACCTCCACCCAGGGCTATATAGGGACGCCCCCACCAGGCCTAGGAGCCATATCTCTTCTACATAGACAAATCTAGGATTTCAATTTTTCATCCAAGTAGAAGAGGGTCCCTCTAGTTCATCTAGTTCTAGCTCTAGTTCATCTAGTTCTAGTTCTAGTTCATCTAGTTTTATTTAGAAAAAGAGAGAGAGGAGGAGAAAGCTGAGGAGCCGGATCTGTTTGATCTTTCTCAACATTGTAATTGTGCAGCATCTGGTTCGTCGTTCAGCAATCTCCAGGTTCTTAAATTATTACTTCTAAGTTCTAAGTTCTTCATTTATATTCTTACTTTATTCTACTTGCTAGAACTCCGCTTGTATTTGAGTGCTCTAGTTATCCTAGGTAATTAGAGTAGTAGACGCTAGCGTAGACATGGTGTCTAGGCTATAGTTTACCTAAGTTTGCGTCCAATCTCACAGTTAGTTGTGGTAGCCCCAGAGGTGACAGCTCTGTTAGGCCATTGCAATCCACCCATTTGGGTTGGTGTTTCGTAGAGCTTTTTGGCAGCCTTCCCCCGACTACTTTCTTCCCAGTCTATTTCGAGAGTCAGAAAGGTACTGTTGCTCCAAAGTAAGTAAAGTATCGTAAGCCTAATCTTGATCATCCATTCAAATTAGAAAACTCTAGAAGGTTCCTCTCTACCCACCAAAAATATATCTATCTTTCTTTCCTTATCTTTATGCTTGGACGGCCTTGAATCTCTAGTACACTTCACGTTCTCCGTGGAAATCGATACTCTGGAATACTCCCGGGTGAAAGCTACATCGGTATCCGTACGCTTGCGGATAATTCTGTGTGTGTGTGATCTGTGATGATACCTTGTGTCTCTTTGTGACAAATATTTTGTAACGATATCAGGTTTCATCATTAACTGTGGACCCTCACCAATGATCAATGATGAAACATAAAATGCATCATAGTTATTTACTCTTTTGTGACTCGATCTTACTTCGACAATAAAAATTTGTCATAGTTGTTAACATTTCTAGTAGTAAGTGCCACAAATTTCAACAATGGTACAATAATTAAATGTTCAATAATTTATATTGGTATTTACTAACATAGCTATAGCTTTGACATTAAATGGCTTGCTATCACCTTAAGGATTCTCTGGTATTTACTCATGATCAATCAATGATAATATATGAATAGGTGATACTAAGAAAAAACATTAAATTAGTCTCATCATTGTCCCCAACCAACCATTTTATGGATATCTAAACATTATGTTTTCATCAAGATTCCCATAACAATATATGATTTGTAACATATATTAATTGATTCTCTTAAGTTTGTAATATATAGGTGGATTTAACTATTAATGTAGTAGAATCATTATATTTGGCAACACTTGAATACTTTCCCAAACGACTCATCCCTTGGCTATCATGTAGAGATTTAGGATACCATTACATTTAATTTAAATAAGTAGCATCAATGCCGTATGTGGACTACTATATAGATTTATATATGAACATATATATTTTTATTTAAGATAGTGATACAAGATATTATTGTGAAATATTAGATGTTGTATATCTATGCTCAAGTATTTAATGAAGAACAAAAGGCATGGGGATTCTTCGACATTTATTAAACATGTGTTGAAGATTAACCAGTGCTATAAATAGAAGTGTGCAATGCTAGAATGCATAGTGAGCTTCAGGTTCAACACTGTCCACTTTACTAAGGGATGGATATGAAAGTTCTCATCCAAGTGCTCCTATTTTTTGCTATGGTTTGTACCTTGTTTCAAACACAAAATGCTGAAAAAGATTATGGTAATGAAAAATCATTGGTTATGAAAGATTGTGAAGCAAGCATAAGCAAAGTTGGCAACTATGAAACTCCAACGCATACTTGTTGCCTTCATGTGAAAAGATCCGACATGAATTGTGTATGCCGTATACTAACTGACTCCGATGAGAAAATAATATGCCCAAAGAAGCTTGTTCATGTTGCACGAGACTCTGAAAATCCAGTTCATGTAGGAGAGTGATGTGGAAGTAAGTACTTACTATGATTTATTTGAGCATACTTTTGTTATTATATCATTAGTAAGCAAGTACTATTCAAAATTCCTTTGTAATGATATTTCATTTAATTTGAATGAAAGAGTCTAATATGAAGTTTACTCCAGGTACGAGAGTCCCCCCTATAAAAATCATGAACCCCACGAAGGGCGAATGCATAAGGGATCATCGTCCTAAAGCTATGTGTGTGTAATTGTATACAAATGAGAGCTAGTTTGCGTTTGTGCCATGTTTGTAGTCAAGGACTGAATACATAATAAATAATTGATTTCATAATTTAACTACATAGATTTGTTTCTTAGGGCGTCTCCAATAGTATGAGCTAGCACTGATTGTAATAGCCCAAGATGATCGGAACATTCAAGATTATTACTATATACACTCTAACATGATCATATCACTAGATAACACGGAAGCATCAAATGTCTTAATAGCTGAACATTAAATTAAGTTTCTACAGTGAGGTAACCAAATTAATATCCACACAAAGTTTGCAAAACTAGGACAACCAACTATTCTTTATTAGAACACAATTGTCTTAAAAGATGTGGATATCATGGAAATTAAGTGCACATATGCTGCTACTCCCATCCTAGGACGCATCCCTCCGTCTCAAAATAAGTATCATTCTTATTTTCCGAGAATTAACTACCGGTAATTATATATTAAAATATATAAATATTTATACTAAGTAATTAGTATTATTAAAAAAATCTAGTATTTTAATAAATTTATTTAAAAATATAAATATTACATATATTTTCTATAAATCGATTTAAATTTGTGACACGAAAATCTAAAATAACATTTATTTTGAGACAGAGGGAGTACGTGAGAGAGGAAAAAACAAGCGTCGTATGAGAAGGAGAACAACACATCGCAGCCAGGTGGTAGAGGGTTGCTCATGCAGCACATATAGGTGAGCCTACAGCTCGAAAACGGTATTTGACCATCTGTAAAAATACAAGACATACTAGTGCGAAACAGCTGAAAACGTACACGTTTATTTGGGTGTCTATGTAAAATACAAAACTTCGATGGCATCCCAAGGTTGTGAAAGGGAAACTCTAGTTACACGACTCTGTCAGTCCATCGATCATTATCGCTTGAAGAATGAACAACTCAACCGTGCGTGATGGGGTGACGAGCGCGGTGATGGCATCATGACGAGCGACGTAGTGAAAAGGAGGAAGACGGAGGCAAAGAATAAATATGCACCATACGTGTGTACGGTGTGCCTACAGGAACACCGAACACGTACAATATAGGCTGATGTTGAGTTGAGGTGACAAGTACGTTTTCATGTATGCCACTAAAAACAAAGAAATTTCGGCACCTCAACCTGAGGGGTACAACGTGCCGCCACACGTGTGCCGGAAATCATAACTGCAACACATGCTGCCATGCATGTACATACTTTTGTGTTTCTTTTTGTATTTTTACAAATATCTTTTTTGCCCATTTGTTATGCTGTTGTTGACGCATCAAGTCCCGATATAATCGAGAGACCTTACTAGCTAGCGGTCCAGCACATGGAAAATAGAGAATCAGAATGTTTCACTTTTGAGCTTCACGTACGGAGCTCTTCTCCCTCCATAAAAGTATATAATTATAAAATCTATGTTGGTCAAATTAGTTTAATTTGACTAAATTTATACTAAATTGTATTAATATTTATGTATGTGACTACATTTATTATGAAAATATATATTCTATAACTAATATAATGATACTTTTTATCAATAATTTTAGTTTTTTTTATATAACCTTAGTCAAAGTTTAAATTGTTAACTTCTCGAAAGCGAGACAATAGAGTTAGCTCTAAATAGCACAATATGTTTGGTCTCTAAAATATCTACATGTCACCTTCATCATCAATAAGTATACATATGTGTGACAACAACAATACATGCAACTCGGAGAGTCTATTTATATATTCTTCCTTTATTATTAGATCGCCAATTATAATCACCCTCTATATGAATTTCTCTCTAGCCAAAAATGGAGGGTGAACGACCCTCTAGAATGTGCACAAGAATGCGATTTTTATTTCAATGAAAATGATGACTTAGAGAGTAAATCTGACATATAATCTCTGAGATGCTCTAAGACGGATCACACCCTATCATAGTTGTTTGGTCAAATTGTCTCTTCTTTGCTTCCTTCTTCCCTACGGGCTCCCACCTTCTCTCTCTCTCTCTCTCCTTGTCAAGAGCATGGCCTGTTGCATCCCCTATCCTCGTACCACCCCGATACACTCCACACTCGCGGCAAAATATTCAGTACAAGTAACATCTGCGGTAATCTATAGTTTGTCTATAGATATGCATTGTCATAAAAATTAAAATCATACTTAAAAGTTTTCAAACAAATTAAAACTATGCACACCAATAGTTTATCCATAGATATGCATCGTCATAAATTTAAGATTTGAACCATTTTTATAGAAATTAATATGAAAATAAAAAATTACACTCACTCCCTCCGTTTCAAATCGTTAGTCATTCCAAGAATCTTGGAGAATAAAAAAATATCAAGTTTGGCCAAAATTTATATGATAAAATAATAATATTCATTGAATTCTTCGTTAACTATATTTTCATAGTATATTTAGTTGATGTCGTAAACTGTTGTAATTTTTTCTATAATTTTGGTCAAACTAAAAATATTTTGACTTTCTAAGATTCTTAGAATGACTTAGAATTTAAGACGGAGGGAGTACATGTTTACTCTTCACGGACAGAATTCCTAAAGTTTTAAGCCCGGTTCACAGCTTGATCGACGAGAGGAGAGGAGAGGAGACGGGGCTGACAGCAGCACCGCAACAACAGCTAGGCTACACGTATGAATGGACCGATTCCCTCGTTCTGGCAGGCAGCCCCGGTCCCTTCACAGTTTCTGTTCTCCGGTCAGTCCGACCCCGACCCGGCCGGCCACCGAGCCGCGCATGCAGTTCCTGCTTTTATTCGTCGTCGCTCGCCGATTCGGCCGGTGCAATGTGGTTGCGCGGCGCCCGTCCCGTCTATCCCTCCCTGACTGCCTCCCTTCACCGTCCAAGCATTTCCCGGTCGATGGGAGGGTTTACGTCACGCCTCGACCGTGGAAGTGGAATGGTCAGCGATGTACAAACGTGCGTGCTCGTTCGTTCCAGCGCACTTGTGTGTGTGCACGTCCCTACTAGCAACGTACGTACGTACGACAGCGACAGCGATGGGCCGCGATGGCCCTACGCACATACGTGTGCCGTGTAAGTACACGTATACGTACACTTGGGCAAATGGGCACGGGCGTATATAATCGCGCTGACGTGGACGCGTACACCGACCGCATGTGCACGGCGTAGTCTCTACGTACGGCGTTTTATTTGTTTGGTGACTGCTCCATGTAGGGCCTTGGGCGATCTTTCTTGTCTTGAATATATAATTAATCGTAGTTAAAATACGGACATATATGTTTGCTCACCAAGGAAAAATATAATCGTAATCCAACTCGTCGCAGGGGCATGACGAATATTGCAGCGATTATTTATTATATAATACGGGCATATATCCTTACACCAATATATATACCATTATTGTCGGTGGTGTTTTAGATGTTGGGAAGGCCTCCATTGCTGAGTTACATCATCCGTCTCGCACGTCCACGTCACGTTTTTGGGCAGTTTTACGTAGCAGCGAGGAGGATACAGTTTTTTTTCTTCGTTTCTGTGGTTTGCCTTCTGTGGTTGTATATACTGTACATGATTATCCTGGAAAACAGAATAATCTCAGCCAAACTACAGTTACGTTCTACCTATCCCTATTTAGAGAGTCATTCAACAAAAATTCTATTTGTATATCTCTCGTGTCTTCAGTAGACTCTCCAATTTTGGTTCTCGCTCCAACCTCTACAAGCTTATAGATTTTCTTGTATAAAAAGTTAATGAGAAAAACTATCATATATTCTATTTACAGAGCCATGTAGCTTCTTCAAAATTATTGGAGAAGGTGGTTCTGGCTTCTGGGCTTTGAAGAGCCAAAACGATGTATAATGATTTAGAGACTATGTATAGCGAAGTATTTTTTTTGTTTGTTTTCTAAATTTTAAAATAAAAGGCTACGTAAAAAGTCATTTGAAGATGCACTTAGCTGCTACTTTTTTGCTACATCAACTTTACTTACGTGTCTAATGTATGTCTACATGCATAACAAAATCTAGTCCAGGTAACTAAATAATAAAAGAGACCTATAATTTAGAAAGAAGAGAGTATTAAAGATTTATTCACCCCGTAGGTTATTACCTGGTTACATT
Source organism: Bothriochloa decipiens (assembly GCA_023333625.1). Taxonomy (NCBI): domain Eukaryota; kingdom Viridiplantae; phylum Streptophyta; class Magnoliopsida; order Poales; family Poaceae; genus Bothriochloa; species Bothriochloa decipiens. Next base: position 30,796,483 of record CM041640.1, read on the forward strand.
CTTTATGGTGTAACATGTCGGGTCTAAATTCTTGATTTAGTAGCTACTTCCAATTTTGCAGGTTTATTTTTGGATGGCTATTTTTTCAGTTGCAGGTAACAGTTGTCACTTTAGCAACAAGATGTGCGTGCCTGAGCGTCCTTGTTCGTTTTTTATAATTTGAGAAAACATACAAAATTATAAAATTCATGATGTCTAAATTAGAGCCTTGGATTTGAGGGCTCCATTATTTTTTAGGGCTCATTTTTTCACATATACTCCAACAACACTCCTTAAATTACAGCTCTCAAATTCATCCTAGTAGACAAATGGACAATGACAAATAATATCCACCTATCATATCTTCCTCCTCCTCCTCCCTCTCTCTAATGAGCTATGCCCAAAGGAGAAAAAGCGAGTCAGAGAGCTACTACAATGATCCCTTGGAAAGAGAAGGGGCAGGTCAAAACCGGTAGCCTGAATGAGAAGAGACACCCAGGTCAAAGCGCTACACCCTCTCCGAGGAGAAGAGTAAGGTTAGAGTCGACGTCTGGTAGTCGAGACCATAAAGGTGGAGTCATATCTAAAGAGGATGAATCGAACCTCATCAAGCCAAAGGATAAGAGCAACAGCAGGTGGGGTCACCAAGAGGAAAAGCTAGCCGAGAGTGTCAGGAGAAGTCATCAAGAGAAGTCGGTCTTTTGCCAGGGGGAGCCACCGAGACCTTGTTAAAGGACCAGATGCGGCAACCAAAGGGGGTGAATGAGATCCAACTAAACCTTTTTCTCAAGAACTCGGCCTATGTCCTAACACAGGAAAACCTTTCCCTTTACTCCTAGGACACACAATTCAACCAATGGCAAGATGCACACATAGTAAATAAACTAGCATAAACTCTGAGAAGAGATGGAAGCGCAAAGCCAGAAAAAAATGAAGCCACTCCCACAGAAAACCCAAAACCGTAGAGGTTCCATGTTCTGACTGAATCAAAACAGCAAACCTATGTTGTCAAAAAAAAAAACAGCAAACCTAGAAAGCAAGAAAGCTTTGAAATTTGTCAAATAAAGCCCAAATAGCACCAAATTTTGCACGTATATCTAGAATACTATGAGCTTATCCCTCAAAAGATCTCCACGAAAAGCTCATTCTTGTCAAGGATGTTGGGCTTTGTATGCCCAGGTTGAATTTACGGAGGCACGCCACGGAAAAAGATTCCTCCCCGTAAATCGTTGAAAATCCCTTTTTAAGAGGCCTACCTTCATTTCCAGGAGGAGGAGAGTAGCGGCGAATCTACGATTTTAGGTCAGGGTATGTCTCCCAAAAAATTTCATACACAATTCGATAAATCTATTTACCAATTCGGTAATAAAGTTTAAATTTTTGGTTAAATAGAATCATATTATCTAAATACAATACAAATAGTTTCAAAAGTCATATCAATAATTAAAATATATATATAATAAAATACCAAAGACTTACAATATTATTTGCTGACTATTTTCTTCGACACTTTCGAAAGGACACAGATGTCTCGATTATATCATCTCATAAGCAATTGAGTGAACAGAACAATTGTGAGTTGTGATCTGATCCGTATTGGCGATGGTGTCGGGCGTCGGGCGTCCTGCGTGGCTGCGTCGACGACTCAGCGTTGGGCGTTGCCGTCGGCGAGGCGATCGGCGGCACGGCGTGACAGGGCTTAGGGCATGGCCGCACCCGCACGAACAGGTCCACTCAGTCAAACTGTTGAAGGAGAATCGATGTGTTTTGAGCTAGGCTATGCACGCATGGGCCGCGTGCGGCCTGTATGGGCCTGAGCGGCTGAGCTTGACGCGAGCGAGAGGCCATTTTTTCTTTTTCTATTTTTAGTAAATAAATATATGTATATGTGGACTTTCTTACGTAAAAAACAGGGTATGCGGGCATACCCGGCGTACCCTGTATATCCTCCACTGGCGGAGAGCCTCCGTTGAAGCACCAGATCATTTATGGTGACAGTGGAAACATAATGTCTGGCTCAAAAAGTAAAACATGTTGTCTTCTGAAATCATTTTTTATAGAAGTGGGTGCTAAAACTCTTTAACATTGGAGATAGCAACACTTAGAAAAAACTAATCAACTTATATAGAAATTACATAGTTTTTCACAACTAATCTTTGCGCCTTAGTTTTTAAGTGGTCTATTCACATCCTTTTAGGTGTCACGGTCCCTACAGAGTAGGATAAATTGTGAGGTAAATAAGGATGGATCTCCATTGCATGAGAAAGTGAAACGTGATTAGTAATGTGTTCTTTCTTTTGCGTTTTAAGTCTCGGATTTCATATTCATTTGGTAGTATGTAAAATAACTTGGCACCAAAGATTGAAATAGTATTCATTATGTTAAATTTGTATTCATTATGTTGATTATGCATACATATTTATCCAATAAATATAGAGTTCAATGCTTCAGTAATTTGGTTTTTTTATGAAAATCAGTAATATGGAATTTAACTAGGTATGAATTCAATTCATTTTTACAACTATCATTTATCAATGACATTTGAAATATAAGTTCTGGAAGCAAACTTTCGATTTTTCAATAAAAAAATTGAAATTACTACTCCTATGTAGTACTACTTCTTGTGAAGGCAATGAATAACCAACTTTTCCTACTTGACGAAGTTTGCATCAAAATGACGTCATGACCCAAATTAAAGGCCCATCAAAAATTTCCTTTCCGTTCTCGTAGCGAGGACCAAGCAAAGCAAGTGATATTTACGATTCCACTTGATCCATCGATTATTAATTCATCAACACTGACGAAAAAAAACCTCACTCGACGACGTGGCTTAAACGCCAGTGTTGCGTGATCACAAACCAAAGGCTAAGGTGCTCTCTGCCGCCATTTGGCAGTCATGTCGCCCTCAGAATTAAGTGAAGCTCCTGTTTTCTCTGAACATTGGTTTTGATCGGGGAACAATTCACTGATTCAGTAGGAAGAACATCGCCTTCTCCAAGATCCTAGGCATCATGACAAATTGCCATCCATGGGGGCAAAAAGGTTTCCCCTCTTGGGTGCATCCATGTCACTGAATTCTAAGAAGAAAAGCTTAATTAAATGGGTGAGGTTTGTAGTAGTAGTGCAGTTGAGCTGTACTGTGGCCTGAGCGAGAGACACGCTCAGAAAATTTATTAAGCGCTGTGGGCACCGCCATGCATGCCATGGATGATATTAGTACGTAATATCATGGGGAGGTGGTGCTGGATCACGACTTATTTATATTAGTACGTAAATGATCGAGGTCATTTGGACTAAACCTGGTTGTTTGGTCATGCGTTTTTTCCTGCTGGGCCACACAGCAACACTAGCTATGATGTGGTCCAGCCCAGTTGCACAAAGGGGTTTATTTTTTTTTAGGGGACAAAGGGTGTTTATTTCTTATATTTAGCTTTTCTATATATATAGCAAACGTTTTGCACGTTTAAGTTTCCGATGCAACTGGAACATACAACAGGCGCCAACAGTATAGAATTCGAATTGTCATTTTGAAACCTTAATCAGCTAGTTGATATTTGAAAGCCGTCCTACCAACTCAAACAAATGGGTTTTTTTTCGCAAAACTAGAATGGATTGAGATACAAATTAAAATCCTATATATACCAAACTAAAGTTATTTTTTACTAGAAAATAAGGAAACTTAATTTTGTAAAAAATATATATATATGACCCGAATTCAACCATCCTGTCAAGATTCTAATGTCACGATGATGCCTTTATTTTTTTCCTCCTCCTAATTAAATGATGTATTGGTGAGAAAGGGATGTAGCCTAGTGGTTCGAGAGTATTAGAGTTTTTGGATTCGACTCTTCGTGAAAACGGATATTCAACGAGTCTTACTACGAGATCAACCGGGTAGGACACGGAGACGTGAGAATTAGAGGATAATTCGTATCACGCGCAACGCGTAATAAGCAGAAATCGAGATTTGGTATTGGCGGTTAGATGATGACATTATAGTCTTTTTTATTTAGGCGTTGATAGAAGAGAAGAGATACGCAGAGTAGTTAGTAGTAGCTAGTTAGCCTCATGCGCGTCGTAGTCCGATTTCCAGAAGCGCGGCCACATCGCACAGCACAGCAGCGCTCTGGCCGTCCACGCCATTGGCCGTGCTGACGACACCGCCGCACGGGTCCCATACGTCCAGCGCACCGCAGGGGCGGCTCGCCGGAGACGACGACGACGCGAACCCAGAAAGCAACGCCGGTCGCGGGCGGGGCGGCTACACCATGGTGTGTTACCACGTAAGCCCCCCGCGGCCGCGGACTCCACATCTTCCACAAAACACCCTGAGAAATGGCGGTTTTGCATCACAATTCTCTGGGCTCGGACGCACGGCCCCTGCCGTTCCTTTTGTCCCCGAGGCGCGGGGGTGGTGGGGCCGGGCCCAAAAGTAAATCCTGCTCTCCAGCCCCTCGTTCTCTCTCTCTCTCTCTCCGCGTCGGCGTCCAAGCTATATGTGCTCGTCACCGAGGTCCACTCTCTCTCTAATATCTCTCCTCTCTCCTTGCTGCCCCGTGCCATGCTGCTACTGCTCCCTCCCCTCTTCCACCTCTAGCAACTTCTTCCGCGCTTCCCCTCTCCAGCTCATCTGTCTCTCTCTCTCTCCTCGCATCTCATCTCCTGTTGTAGCCTACACGAGCGGTCGTCGCGTCGGCGGGTATCTAACGCGCGCACGGCCGCGCGTCCCCGGCAGCGCCCCAGCAGGGCGAAGGGACGACTGAAGGAGCAGCGAGTGCACAGGAGCAAGCGAGGGCGGCGCGCTAGGCGGGGCCGGGCCGGGTCGGCCGGGGCGGATGGCATGAGCCGGCGGCAGCCCGGATGGTCCCGGCTCGGAACCTGCAGCCGCCGCTCCTCCGCGACGCGCATGCCACGCCTTGTGCCGCCGCCGCCGCCGCAGGCCTCGGCGTGACGACGCCGACGGCTTCGAGCCACATGGCAGAGGAGCCCATCGATAAGCACCACAGCGAGCCGACCAAGCCGCCTCCGCCGCCGCAGGAGAGGCAGGAGGCGGACCACCAAGACACGCGCCGCCACGCCCCGGACGCCCACTCCCACGGCGACCAGCAGCAGCAGCAGCTCACTCTGCGGCCGCTCCAGCCCGCCGGCAGCAGCCACCAGCAGGAGGCCACGGGCACCAGCGGGAGCAGCAGCGGCGGGAGCAGCGGCAACAGCGGCGCCGGGGACTGGCTCCGGCTCGGCCTCACCCCGGCGTCCCCCGTCACTGGCCCCGAAACGCATCGCGGCGTCGTCTTCGCAGACCACGCGGCGGGACCGCCGCCACCGGCCCTGCTGCTGTCGTCGCAACCGCAGCCGCGGACGACAACGACCGCGGAGGCGCTACCACTTGGCATGGGCTTTCCAGCGGGGCCCTTCCTGCACCAGGCCGCGCCCGGCATTCGGCAGTCGTCGATACCCCTGCCCGTGCCACGCGCCGGGCCGCCCTGGCTGCCGCCGTGGAGCCCCTCCGCGTTGGCGCCGCCGCAACAGTCGCTGATCCCCTTCGGGTTCGGCCACCGCGCGTTCTACACGCCCTTCGCCGGTGCCGGCGTCTCCGGGCTCGACACGATCAGGGTCGTCCTGCCGCCGTCGGCGATCGCCGCGGCCGCTGCCGGCGTCTGGTTCGCGCTGCAGGCCGCGCCGCACCAGTGAGTGTTGCACTACCATGCGAGCATTTCATGTGTGGTTTCTCTCTCTATCGATCTGTCGGTGGGATCCGATGAAATCCTGCATGCAAAATGTGGCAAATCCTTGAGGAATTTTTGAACCGCTAGATATGTTTTGCCGTTATTTTGTATTCGATTAATCTCTTCGTCACTTGATTTTTTTCCTCAAATTAACTTGGACCATTGTTGGGTTTCCTTTCGATTGATTCCTGCAGAGGGAGGGAGCCGTTCTTGCCTCAGATTCCGAGAAGCTACCTACGGATCAAGTACTATTTATTTCTCATCTCATCTCATACGTACAGTTCTGTTCTTCTTTAATCTGAATTCGATGCATCAATCAAGCATGGCATCCTGCATTTGGATTAGTGCACGTTTTGTCAATGCTAGCTAGCTACTTTCCTCCTCTTTCTCTATGGAACGAACCACCACAAACTTCATTTATATTCATGCAGAACAAATCAAAAATCATATGCTGCATCAGCTGCAGGTATTTTCTTCTATTATTCTTTGTATAAAACTGATTGACCTTGTGATGTGTTGTTGCATCAGGGACGGGAGGGTGACAGTCCGGCTGTTGATCAAATATCTGGCTGGAAAGCTTGGATTAGAGGACGAATCAGAGGTGCGGTTATTCGTATTAATCACAATTACAATCTCCTTCCTTGAAGTGTTGTTTGGTTGGGCTTTTTTTTTTTCTTGCTTGCTTGCTTGTACACATGCATGCTTCTCTTTTCGTTGTGTGGTGCTTTTTTCTATCTATGTTTATTCCCTTTTTTTCCTCTCGTCACACACACTTAGCTCCCTCATGGTGCATGTTTGCCCCCCTCGCCATGCTTTCCCAACATCGGTGATGAAAGGAACTCGAGAGCTAGAAAAGGGACTTGTTGTACCATACAGATGTGGGACTACACACTTATATATATGTTTAATATATATATATATATATATATATATATATATATATGCATATATAAATATATGCGCCCGGCATGTATTCCCTGTGTGTTGTTTGTATAAAATATACATGTATGTTAAGTTCGTGTGACAACATCACAAACATACATGTAAGGGAGTGAGAGTAGTGAGGTCTTGTTCCTGTTGTAGGTGAAGGGTGTATGTCCTGAGGCGGCACATCACCCCTCTCTCACCACTAGCACCACGCACCACCACTTGACAAGAGAGCAGCTCTCCAATCTCTCTCTCCCCCCTAATCCGTCGTAGCTAGAGAGAGAAAGTGAGGGGGGTTAGATAGATGGTTAGTTATCACTGGCTAGTGATGGACCTTGGCAGCTTGCTGCTCCATCCCTTGTGTGCACACACGCACAAAAGCTTTTGGAGCTGCTGTTGCCTAAGTAGCGTTAGGCAGGTAGGAGCCCCCATGGACACTCCTTTCTGTTCTTTCTTTTCCTATGCACCTCTAGGCTCAGAAAATGGCCTGTAAGCTCATCATTGTTCCTGAGCCTTTTCTCCTCCGTCCTCTTTTGCTTGGCTCTTCCTCCCCCTCCTATATAGCTAGCTGAGCTCCCGTTCTCAGTAGTAGTAGTGCAATGGCGCAGATGGCGGCGTGTGTACAAGAACATGCATGCAACAGAGCTACGACAGGGGCTAGCTAAAGATAGCTAGCTGTCTTCATCATCTCATCCATCTGTGTGTGTGTGTATATATATATATAGGGTACATGAGTACATACACGTACAGCTAGTGCCTCTGTATTGCGTGAGCAAAAGTATATTGCGAGAGAGAGAGGGAGTCTTGAGCGAGATAGATGGTGCCCTAGAAAGAGCCTCCTTCACCTACCATGCATCACTGAAAGCTATGCACCATCCTCACCTCTAGCTAAGCTAGTAGCTACCTCACCGTATGGCATGCAGGAAGCATCAAGTAGGGCTTTCGAGTGTTTTCCCTCTCTCGGACCTCTCTCCGGCCGTATGCATGTGTGTGGAGAGAGAAAGAGTGTATGTGCACGAACAGCACCTTCTCTCTCTCACACACACACTCGACACACCATTTCTTGTTGCTCCATCACTAGGGGATGGATCCTTTTCATAATGGCTTGGAGATCTTGCTTCCTTTTCCACTCGATAGGCCTACCTTGCAAGCCTGCATATGCTCTCTCAGCAACTGCAATGATAGGCTTCTTTTGGTTCAGGACTACACACGCATGTATATACATACATACACGCATGACCGTAACTTTGTTTTCTTTTGATCCACATTTGTACTACCATATATATACTGTGACTTCTTCCAAAAATATATACATGCATTGCCTCACCTTTTTCACTTGCCTAGCTCTGTTTCGTCTACTCGTCTCTGTGTTGATGATCAATAATCTCATGCAAAGTGAAAACATGAATAATTGTCATGCAAGGAATCTCCTTTCTTGTAGATTAGAACACATAAATACTTCTACCTGATAGTGCTAGCTATATAGCTAATATATGCCTGCACACACAGCACACCTACCGGAGTAGTAGAGATGCCATACCCAATGATGAAAGGCCAGCTAACTTTTCAGGTGGCTAATGCGCTTGCTATTGTGCAATGTACGTAGCCGATCTTAAAAAACGAGTGTCGTTGGTATAACCGTATAAGAAACAATTAGACATGATAGATGCGTATGGATACAAACATATACAACTAGTACGTACGGGCCTGCAGCGTGTATATATATGTGTGTGGATATTAATTTATATGTGTGAAGGAATTGACGGGCTAACCACAAGGTCGGAAGCTTATTAAGTACTTGGTATATTATACGTGAGTGCCAAATATATGTTCTCATATGTGTCAGACTGGCGCAGTACATATAAGTATACATGACTGTACATGCATTCACCAGTGACTTCCTCATATTCTAATATAAGAAGCTTGATTCACAAGGTTATTAATTTAAATTAGTGTTTAGTCATGCTTAAATTAAGGTAGAAACAATAAGTAAAAGACCCTGCTGCAAGTAATGCCTAGTAGTAGTAAATTGAATCTTTAAAGATTCGATTTCTTTTCTGAGGAATTAGTAGCTCTAGTGCAATTATAATATAGGTATCTTATAGAGAAAGTGAAAAAAGACATCTCAAATAAATTATTAGTTAAACAAGCTAAATGCCAGGGCTTAATTAAAATCTTGATCATCTGTCAATTACTTTGAATAAAGTGAGTCCAACTTTGCATAGTTCTTTAGAACACATAGATGTAAAATTTGCTCACATTTTTATATATTTTTTTTCAAGTTCTGAGTTAAACGTCATGCAAGATTCTGAGATTAGTTAATCTTATATAATGCACTAATAAATTGTACTTGTTCTTTCATCTGCATTCAATTAATTGGATTAGTAATTAATTTATATATCCAGAGGGATTGGTTCTGTTGATAGAGAACATAATAATAGTACGTATAATAATAATACACAAAATGCAAGTCAAGTGATTAATGCCTACAAAATTTCTGGTGTCTAGAATGATTCCAAGAACAAGTTAGATCCATAATTTGAACTTATTAAGACAAAGACCTTGAGAAAAAGGGAATGTAGCATCACTATTCGCTAATATACTTACCTATTTCAAAAATGAAGTGTGCTTAGAACTCTGAAGTCCTGCATGTATGATACCATATTTTTTTGTCAACTGTAATCCACGATGTGTGCACAATGTGATACTTTATATATATCTGGCAAGCTGAACGTAGGCAGCTAGATGGAGTAAATGATTTTATTTAATTTGTAGCTATCATCTGGTCTTGAATAGCCTAGCAACCTTCGCCACCGACGCCATGCAGAGCAGTTTCTTTTTCCTATACAAAGATGCCATGCATAATAAACATTTCTAAGGTCAACTTTGTCTCTACCAACCAATTATATATTATCTAAACTTCTGTCGACAATAATTGAGGCAGGAGAAGGTTAATTAGCTCTCCTCTGTAAATTAAAAAGAGTCCTGGTTTTACTAGGTTGGAACATGTGTCAATCGTGAGTGGTGAAATGCCCGTCTAGCTAGGGATATGACGCATGTGGATTTAACAATGCACAAGAATATGGAATGTGACCATGCTTTTTGTTATTAGGATATTTATGAGGGGGTTAGTGACAGGCCTTAGCTAATCAAAAGATTCATAACTTTCTTCTTTGCCTCTACTAGCTTGATGCCCTTTTTTCCTTAGTTGCTATCCTAGTCTTGAAATTAATGCAACGGGCATCTAGCCATCACTACAGACAATTCTGAGACAGGGAATTCGTGAGTGGTAGGATGCATGCATCGACTGATTAATTTACATACGAAGTGTGATGTTCGAACTGATATAAGTATAACTACTACTCAAACAAAATACTATTTTCCCCCATAATAAATAATAAAAGAATATGTAATGAGAGTGAATCCAAGGAATCTCGTGTAGCATGTTTGTTAGGTTTTCCACTAAATGGCCCCACTAGTAAGTAGTAACATGCTGTAGTAATTGATTTTTTATGCAATGATCGAGTGCAATAAGCGCCTTATCATGGTAGTATATGCTGTCATGCTATCGTTGAGCTTAGCTCAGACCTCACTCAGTCGTGAAAGCTAAGCCAGACTATGTATGTCCTGTCTATTTGATGTAGAGATGCATGATCTTCTTTTTCACACCTGCATCATACGGCCGCAAAGATTAGATAAGAGTAGGGTATACACTAACACTACAATTAAGCATCTGGGGTTATGTGTGTACGTGTAGTTGTTAGATGACAAATACAAGTACGTTAAGTGCCACACTTTGAGTGGAATATATAGTGTATTGGACACACACACACGCACGCTCATATCTTAGCTATGGCCAATGAAGTGGATCCACAAGGGCACTCTAGTTTTATGCCCATATGATTGGGGCTTCCGAGAGAGAATGTGCATGGGAGTGGGGACAGGCAGAGAACGCATGCATAGTTTGTGTAGAGAGAAAGAGAGAATAATATGTCAAGGTTATGGCGAGGTAGCTAGCAAGATGGGCATCACACAATATATAGGCATACTATACCGCTACTAGAACCGAAGGAAAGCGAGGGAATAGAGACGGGTGCGGTGAGCAAAAGCCAAGAGGCCGTATTAGACGAGGACCACTAGCTCTTCACACAGCAGGTGCAGAGTGTGCTGCAATTCCCTCAGGTCACGCATGGAGCGGACGTGTCCTCGATCGTTGATTTGTACTGGTTCATGCATACGTGTACCATGCCGCTGCTGCGATCTGTGTGTATAGGAGAGGTCTCGATCTAGTGCTTTAAAATAAACTGCCACTCTCTCTCTCTCTTGCATATGTGCATACATGCTTGCTTTCAGTTGGGGACCATGCATGTATATATGCTCGCTCTCTCTTAAGATAGAGATAGATAAAGAGAGAAAGGGAGAGTTTGAAGCACTAGGTGCACCTACCAATCAGCAATCAGGGTGGAAATTACCAGTGCAGCAAATAAACAAATAAATAAATTATTAGTAAACCTAATGCATCTACAAATGAACACCTAATATGTGGTATGATTAATAAAGCTCACTCACCAGGATCGCTAGGCAAGGCACCAGCATTTATTGCATGCTCGATCGATCGCCATCGCCTCCAATAGAGTAATTAGCAACTCATTAAGTGCATGCAATGCATGCCTGCGTCTAGATCACTAGTCTACTCCATTCTGGTTGGTAGACTTTGCACATCAATCAAATTTTCATGCAAGCAAACATGCCGGCCTTCTATCTTTTTTTCTCGGTCTCTACTTTAGCTAGATACGTGTATGCATTGCCTTATTTGAATTCTGATGCTTTAATTTTGAGGAATTCTCTACCAATATTCCTGTTTTCGAAAAGACAGCACAGGCCTTGCCGCCAAATTTATTACAAGTGCTGTCCTAGTTTTTGGAGTGGAATCCAGATTAAAAAACTCACACAAATTCCCTCATACAACTCAACAAAGAGACCAACCCATATGTAAGAAAACTCTACCAATATTCATACATGTATATGTTTTTTCTCATGGTGAAAACCAAACGCCATGAACTCACACACTCGTAACCTATGAGTGAAGACTAATATAAAAGACTTGGCTCACAAATTTTGAGATTTAAACCAGGTCCAACAATGCACCAACAAATCTATTTGTGCATATATGTACATAGAATAAATCAAACTAAGTACTCCATATGCAATAACGAATAGAAATGAAATTAATAGAAATATTCTTATGCTGCTTTGGTTGTTTGGCCGGCCGTGATCAGATATGACCACAGGATCGCAGGCCACGCCAATTAAATTAAATGTAGCAAAGCCAGGTCCGCATCATATACATATATAGGTGGTTATGACACTCCTGTAGATAGGAAATTGCACCCATCCAAAGGAATCAGGTGAGCCACCGAATTGCACATGCATATTATATGACAATTATTGTTGGTTTCGTTCACAATTGTTGTAGGGATGTAATGCATCATCTTGCATGCACATAATTATAATCCACACTACATGACAGCGCTAATTATTGTGTGGAATCTGATGATGGCTATATGACGTACAGTATGTATTCTAAAGGCCCGTGGTCTTTAAATAATTCTGATTGAGCGGCAAAGCGTCTCTAGCACGATCTAATACCGTCGAACATATTTACACACGATCGAGAGCGAGGGATCCATGAGCGATGTGACTAAAGATTCACGCATTTGTATTTTATTTACTCGTGTATGTGCACTAGGTGCTCCGTTCCTTTTTTTTTTGGTGTGTGGTGCTCAGGTGCATGATTAAGTTTTTATAAACCCTCATCTTGGCCTGGCTTGATTGGTGGGGGTGGTTTGCATTCCGTTTAGAAAAATGTAGCCCCACATGCATGATCATGTTAGACCTAGCTAGCGGTAGGGCTTAGTTAATATTATTTTGATTCTTGTCCTATACTTAGTTGGGGTTGCAGGCAGCGTTTACAATTAATGCTAGTTATTGTTTGATCAACATTGAAATGAGCTTTTTACCTAATTATTATTCCTGAATACAAATTTTCACTACTCTAACAGAAATGAACTAGCTACCTTAATGCTGGTGAAAATATTTCTTTCTGAGGGAGATTTATTGATTTTAGCGCACTATCTATGTCTTGTTATGCTAAACTCAATGAACAATTTGAAAACATATTTTACCATCAATGATGAACTTATAGGTAGTAACCATAGTCTCTATGCATATATAAGTATATGCAGATAAGTTGGAGAAGGTAAACAAAATAGCAAAGATAAGTTACATATATAGAACATTTAACATACAAGTGTATGGAATTAGAATTTACTAATACCATATATGTGTACATTTTAAGACATGCATTTAATTAGGGAGATTGGTGAAGTTAATATGCATTTGGAGTAGTTATATAATTACTGCTACCTTTTGCGCAGAGTGAAGGTTTTTATAAAATCTGCGCTCTACTGGAAGCTTATTAGAATTCAAGATTCTATACTTATTCCATTCATAGGCTCTAACTAACTTTTAAATTCTTGTGAAAGATTTGCACACATATATATGAAAGAGATATAATTTGCATCGGTATACCTACATATAGTTTAGTTAATTCTGAAGAGAATAATTGCACGTAGTTCCAATTATCTTTGGGTAGGCTGTGATTATGCTGTTTGTGTAAAAGAAAAAAATTTCTGGTACGAAGTGAACTATTCAGGACTCAATTATGTTCATGACCAAAATTGTGCATCTGAGTGCCAACAGATTAATTTTTCATTAGTTAGACCTCCGTTAATTTGCCTTTTGTTGCAAGAGGTAGTTTCTGTGAATCCATTCAAGACAATATTTTTGATCATTAACATGCTACTATGTTAGCCCTCTATGCATTTTTTTTAATGGCAGTTCTTTGAATCATTTTATTTAAGTTGTCTCAGGGAAGAGCTTAAAATTCAATACATGCTTGCTGGTCCTTCTCTTGTTCCTGTTGCATGGTGTGAATATTTGATTGGAGTTGAGTTCAAGGATTCATATTCATACCTTAAGATATATATTTTGTAGTTCTGTGGCACGTATGCATACCAGAGAAAAGCAGCCTTAATTGAATTGAAAATGCCCCATGTGTTAGTATTTGGAAATCACTTTCTTCTCTTACCAAGTTACCAATCGATTCCTGTCGCATGCTTTTAAGGTGTATTTGGCTCTCTGAGATGGGAAAGAGAGAGAGAGAGAGAAAAGAAACATACTGTATGAGATAGAATAAACTTTGCTTGGAGGATTGAATTGGCGTCGGTGGAGTTAGGGAAGAGGTTGAGGGGTTGGACTTCTGCCAGGAAACATGTCACCGGAAAGCCCCCACATTGGTGCATGCACATTCCAAATTAGCAACTGTACTGCAAAATCGTCTTTAAAAAATAAAAAAGGAAAAATATGCATTTTTTGGTAATTTTTTTTCCTATCCTTGGGGCACTAACTATGGGCTTATAGTGCAATTATTAAGTCAAATGCCACCTATTTTATTTAGTGAGTATGTGTCACGAGGTCCATTTTAGGATCTGCTATCAACATCGGCGATGTCGGTGGCGCTATGTATTGTACCTAAAAATGAAAGTAAAAAACAGAGTAGGGCCAGGCGTTGCTGTCATGCCATGGCATGTTAGGTAGGAAAGCACGGCCGGAGGAGCTACTACGACACCTGTACACCGGGGTCACGGGTGTTGTGGGCGCTTCTTATGCTAACCTAATGCACGCATGCGTGATCAAGGACAATTTTGAGAAGGAAGAATCAACCAATCAACGTTAACTGCTCTTGGACTCTGCTTAGTGCTTATATATACTAAAAGGTTCTGAGTTTTGTATCATGTGGGTGTTCAGTAGGCTTGGCAATTCATTGTTTTCAAGACTGTAAGCCATTGACTTGAGCCTGATGTGTCTGGTTAAACAAATGAGGAGCGTACATGGCCGGTGAAAAACAATGCTAGTAAAGAGATAGGCCAGAAAAAGGCATGCAGGAGTTACATACAGTTTTTGCATCTCAGATCTGTGCTTGGTAATTTGAATAGTACACTTTGGGCCGGACTGATAGCTCTTTGAGATCTGTGCTTTGCAACCGCAGCTTTGTAAGCACGTTTAGTTTGCTCTATCTAGTTTCTTTCTCCCAGATGCACCGTACATGCATGTAGTAGTAGGTTGTCTCATGTCTGGGCATGCGTCTCACGCATGTAGTTGTTGGGGGCGGATGAGGTAATGCATTGCTATTATCGCAAACTAACAGGGGAATCAGACATCCGCGTCAGGCACCACTTGGTTTGTCTGGGCATTGTAGCCTTGCAGGCAGAGAGCATGAGCCATGGCGGTTGTAAGTTTTTCAGTGCGTTTGCTGGTGCTTTTGTGTAGCGTAGGGGAAGGGGAGGTTGCTCACTAGGAGCAGGAGGGAAAAAGACAATCTCCGAGCCCTATCACTGTCTCACTATTTCTACGATTGTATTGGTTGATGGATGCATCAGTGTGGAGTCATTTCAGAATAAAGCTAGCTAGGGGATGCAAGTTTGAGTTTGTTAATTTTCTGATGACAACAGCAGTGAACTAATCTGAAGTTACTGAACTGAACTGACGAAGCATGCATTGCATCGCGTTGTGTCAATGTGTGCAGGTGGAGATCACGTGCCGAGGGCGACAGCTCCCCGCGTTCCTGACCCTGCAGCATGTCCGGGACGGCATCTGGTGCCAGGGCAATGCTGCTGCCTCGCCGTCGGTGGTGCCGGACATTTCAGCAGCTAACCACCTCATGGTTTTGCAGTACGGCAGAAGACCCTAGTAGACAGAGAGAGAAAGACAGAGGACCAACCAACCACCCTCCCAAATCTTCCGATGACAACACTCACAGAACTGTAGATTCGGGCATCCTGCCCCTCCTAACCCTTCTGTCGGCACGGCTAGCTTTTGCCGGACCGGCAATAGGCGGCATGACGGACGACCACAAGCTCCTGACCGCCAACACGCCGCTGCCTGATCGATGATCTGCTGAAGAAGCACAACAGGAGAGGTGTGAAGCTTTCTTTCGCCTCCCCGACAACCGTCGGCGGCATGGCAGTGCATCGGCAGATGATGACCGGAGGCTGTTCTTCTCCACACAAGTGCTGGAGAGAACATAACAAGCTTGGAAGTTGCTTGACAGAGAGGTTGTACGAGTACTGAAGAGTGGTGACTTCCAAGCCCATTTTGGCCTTTGATTCAGTTGACCTGATCTACTTACTAATCCTCAGAGTTGAGCCGTTACATTTTGATTTTGTTACCGCTGCTAGCTGCTCGCTTCTCTTCTTTGTTGTGGAAGCAGCACGCTTGTCCCCGTTGCAGTTTCAGAGGGCAAAGTTGACGCCTCACTGAGAATTCATTGATTCATGACTTGATCCCTAGAAGCTCTTGTTTCTTTTTGGTTCATTCACTCAGTGGGCGGTTCAGTTGTAGCACCTTTGCCATCCACTTATGTTTAATTATATTTATTTACTGAACTTTAGCAAGCACCTGTGGATTTTTCGTGACCAACAGTCGGAGGTCTGTAACTCTCTATGTAAAAGGGTCATTGTTTTCCTTGAGGCTCCTACTTTTACATCTGACACAGGGCACCTCTGCATAATAGAAGTGACAAGCCTTCTTCACTTTTTATTTCAACAAACAAACAGCCAGAACAGGTAACAGTATGTTACAGCAACAAATTAAACAAGGCGAATGGATCAATCAGATGGAACGCCACACATCAGACGTCTAAGTGTCACCAAATACCTCCCACTGGACTCTGGCAGCAGCCGAGGGCAGAGGCAGAGGCCACTCTCGGGCGCCAGTAGCAGGTCGCCGTCATGAGTAAGACTAGGAGCTGAAGCTGAGCCAAGGGTGATGCTGAGGTGAGGTCAAGAGCTCCAAGCAAAAGCACACTATATATATATGTGTGTGTGTCCACGTGTGTTGCCTTTTTTAGCACTCGCAAGAAAAAGTGAAAGTTAAAAATCAAGGGGAAGAGGAGGATAATACTAGTAGTGCACGCAAGACATGAGACGGTCCAACGTACCACTACTGCCAGTGACTGAGAAACAATGGAGATGACGCAACGCAGTGCAATCAACAATCTCTTCTTCAGTTCTTCTAATCTTCTTCTAGATATTGGAACGCAAGTGGAGTTCAGGATGATGAGGTTAACAGATGACGCTCTTTCTTCTAGATAATTGGAATGGAAGTACAAGCTGTGACAGCAGCACCTCAACAACCATCTGTCACCTGGCACACACGGGGATTAAGGATAATGATAACAAGGCCGCACTAGTCTCCCGTGCTGCCTCGTATGTAGCACCTACTACGACTGCACCAGAATCCAGAATTCAGAATTCAGAACGTGGCGGCGACCACCGACGAAGGCGGCGCTTAGAAGTTACACGGATATGTAGGGCTGATGGAGTGCGAGAGATCGAATCCCTGAAAACGAAGTGTACCTGTAAATTCAAGCGTTCCCTGGCGCCTTGGATCAATGCATTGCCATCTCGAGACGCTTGCTTTGCTCGATCAAAGGTGTAACGTCCCTAAAAATCTAAACACCAAAAATCACAACCAATAAAATTTTTTCTAAAATAACTTATGGTTGGTGAGTGTCATATAGGAAACCATCCACTAGTTGCACAAGTAGCACCTAATGTTAGTTGAGCATTTGCATTTAATTTCTAGAGTATGATTTGTTTCTTATTGATTTTATGTAATGATTAATAAAATCAACAACACTTTAATATCATATGTGTATATATGTGCCACTAACCTTGGACTTGGCTTCTAACTTGACCATGAGATCCTAGTGGACCTAGCATGAGGTTGTACCATGGTCATTAACCTCTATGCACTAACCTAACCATGGCATGATTTAGTGTTTGGGAGAAAGAAATAGAAAAGGTAAAGGAAAATGAATAGGAAACGGGAAAAGGAAAGCAGCCCAAGCCGGAGATGAAGCCCAGCTCGCCCTACTGCCCCTCACCCCGCATCGGCCCACCTCCCGGCCTGCTTCATCGCCCCGCATTCCGCCGGGCCAAGTCGGCCTCGGCCTGCCACCCCGCACGGCCGGCCCAGTTAGGCCGAGCGGCCCAACATGGACCGCCAACGTGCGCCCGCGTCTTCTCCTTGAGCCCTGTCCAGCGGGCCCGCCCTGTCAGCTGCCACATTTGGCAGCTGGGCGGTCCCAGCCGCCGCGCCAAAAGTAGCAATGGCGCCGCCCGCCGTTTGATCCACGCCCGCGCCCACGCTCTTCCATCCGCGCCGCTCGTCCGCCCGCGCGCCCCCAGGGTTGCCCTAATCCTAGTCGCGGCCGTGCACAACCGTTCGATGGGCACCTTCCATCTTCATCGTTCGCCGCCGGCCGTCATGACTATAAGAGGGAGGAGCACCCGGGCACTAGGGTTCCCGTGCCCGCGCAGTCGTCTTTGCAACACGCGCGCCACCACTAGCCAGACCAGAGGAGAAGGAGAGGGAGGAGAAGAAGGAGGCGAAGAGGAGCAGGAGCCGGAGCAGAGCATCACCGCCGTCCGTTCGCGCGTCGGAGGAGCCCTGGCGACCCCGTACGACTACGCCAACCGACGCCGCTTTGCTTCCAGTTCCCCGCACGCGCCTTCCTCGAGCCCAGCCGCCACCGACGCGCCACGCGGGTAGACCGCCGCCGCTCTCGCCCTGCTCTGCCATGGCCGCCGCTAGAGCTCCGTCGCGTTCCCACTGCTCCGATCATCTTCTCGTTTCATTAGCTCCCCATCCTCTCCACGCCAGTCTAGAACGCCTAAATAGCAACTTCTTGGGGCCTGGTTCGACTCCAGGGAGGCCACACGATTTTGCAGCCTCGGTCGCCAGAGCACCCGTCCGTCGGAGCGCCGCCGTGGCGTACACCGCCGTGCGCGCCTCCGTCGAGACCCCGATAGCCGCGCTAAGTAGCTCATGGAGATCCCAGCTTCTCTAATCGGTAGGGGAAGGAGAAGATGGTGGCCCAATCGAAGCATCGCCGAAAGATTTCGCCGCCGACGCCAACCTCCGCCGCTGAGTGCCTCGCCGTCGACCGCCCGCTGGGAGCTTCCTTTTCCCAAATTGAGCGCCTAGACTCATTCGCCTTGACCTCGTGAGCTCGTTGCACGAGTCGAAGCTGTCTCTCGTGCACCACAGCGCCTTGCAGCCGTGGCCTCGCCGTCCACCGCCGCCGTCGCGCGCGGGCCCGTGAGCCAAGGTACCGCGGCCCTGCTTGGACTCCACAGCCGCCCTCGCACTACCACCGTGAAGCCGTAGCGCACTCCCGAGCCGCTTCCCGCGTGCCCCATCGCCCCACTGTCGTGCCTTAGCCGTCCAAAGCCGCTGCGGCACGTGCGCCGGCGAGCTGAGGTACCCCGAGCGCGCTGCACCTCCCCCGACACGCCCCTAATGGTACAGCCGAGCTCTAGCCACAACCTCGCCTAGCCTAGTCTGGCCGGGGCCGCCGCGTCGTTCATCGGCGGTGAGCTCCCGCCGTGCCTGGTCACGCGGAGGAGAAAGGGGATTTCCCCCATGTGGACCGCGTCCACCGCGTGTCCGCGCTGGACCAACCGCGGCATGCCACGTGAGCCCTCTGTCGCTGGTCCACCATGGACCGGTTCCACGAAGAACAGGCTGTAGACTCGGCCCATTAATTATCCAGCCCGCCACGTGGCCTATCCTCAAGCCGACATGTGTCCGGGCCGGGCGGCTCAACCCGGCCCATATTCGGCCCTGCCCGAGCCCATCCAGGCCCAGTCCGGGCCCGGTCGTCGTCGACCGTTGACTGGATCCCACCTGTCATTGACCGTTGACCCGGGACCCACCTGTGAAGCCACTGTTTGACCTAGCCCCACACGTCAGTGCTGACGTCAGCATGACATCAGCGTGACGTCAGCACTGCGCCCTTGCTACTGATCCTACAGTGCCACGTGGACCAATCAGAAGCTGCCACGTGTCACGCTCTGGTTTTATCCAGTCCTTTTTCTTTTTTAGAATATGATATAATCTTGTAAAATTCATAACTTCTTCATACGAACTCCAAAAATTATGAACCAAGTGTCCAAATTTTCACAAAAATGAGCTCTATGTTATAGGCTTATGTATGATTGCATTTGGAGTTATTGGATTTCATTTAGTTCTTTGTGATTGATCTATAGGGGTCGCTCTCGCGACCATTATGTCTCGATTTCAGATCCTGCGAAAGAGTTGTCCGAGGAGGAGGACTAAGGAGCGCGCCAAGGACTTGAGTGACAGCTGTTCAGGTGCCACACCCCACCCAACCTCGTAGAATCCTATTACGCATGGCATAATATCTAGTTTGCTAGTGCTTTATTTATGAATATCACCTGATGATAGGTTGCATGGTAGAATTGCTTGATGAGCCTTTACCTTGTCACAACCTTACCCCTGCACACCCGCTGATAGGCTAGACACATGCTTATTTACTTATGATGCTTTACTTCTACTATGCTTATATCTGTGATGTGATGCGTGGTGGAGAGTATGGTATGGTACATGGTTAAGGCACGTGGTGCCACTTTACTCGGGAAGAGTGCTGTGTGTGTCTTGGGTGTGTGGTGAGGGTTTGAGTCGATCGAACATGATTCTACGACGAGCCTTGAGGACGAGTCTTGCTGGGGGGTGTGTTCTGGGCATCCCTATGAGAGGTATCTGTGGCGGATACATTGTGAGGTATATGGTGATTCCAGGGGTAAGAGCCTTCGTGGAATGAAGCCCCGAGTAGGAGGTGTTGTTTTAGCACGAACTGTTTTAGTCCCTATGAGAAGATAATCTTGTCTGATCCCCCTAGGACCTGATATCTCTTGAGAACCGGAACCTTGGGACCTACGTGCTCACCGCTCGCCCCTGTATGGGCAGGGGACGGATGTCTGACTAGTTAGGACGGTGCCACTACTACTAGGTTGTTAGCAGATAGTGTCGGGAGGTACGGGCGTTTGGACCCACACCCTCCTTAAAGCCGCAAAGTTACCTTGGTGGCCCGGGTAACCACGCCTCACAGTCTTAGTGTGCCAGTGGTATTTATCGGGATGTCCCAGTACTGAGTGGTAGGGTCGCATCACACCGGTTAGAAAGCAGCCGGAATCAGCTAGGCGGAGCGCACTGCCGACGATGGTGATCTTGTGGTTATGGGAGTACACGCTCTGTAGAGTTTTAAATCTATATATAGTCCGCGGCCTCGGCATGGCCTTTCCCTCGACCTACGCTTCTCGGGAGTAGTGAGATGAGTTCTTCTATTCTCCCTCTGGTGTTACCCTTTCGGCTGTGAGCCGCTGAGACAGGCTCCGAGAGGGAGTTGGACCTGTCGACTGAGTGTGAGAGTGTAGATGTGTGTGATGGTGATGGGTTGGGTTGGATATGTGGATGATATGGGTTAAAACTTGATGAACTATATTTATAATATTGGTCACTACTTGCATAGGAAACCACAGCCATATTAGGCCTCTTTGATTATATCCTCTGCATCCACCAAAAACTACATAGCAAAAGCAAAGCATAGGATGGAAGATGTGGCCAATACAAAACTTACTGAAAATTTGGATTCAGGTTTGGATGATGGCTTGTCGACGCCCCTGAAGGACGAAAGGATTAGATGGTCTCGTGCCTACGCTCAAGATGGTGCAAGATGACGCTTCCACGATATCCCGTCTACTTTTGTAGCTGTTCTGAATGCTAGATACTCTGATGATTCCGCCATATGGCGATGTAATAATTTATGTAAACCCTCTATTGTATTCTTTTATTAGATGTATGGCTTTGTAATTAACTAATATCGGATAGTTGATGATTTGACTTTCTGAGCTATCATTATGTCCTTTATTCTGTGTATTTGCACTGCACACTGCCTGCATCAGCGCAGGGTAAGCTTGACATCATCCAGAGACGAAATGAGATGAAATCATCTTGTTCGGCCACCGGTGCAACGGCAGGTTGTCGGCTTGATTCCTAGTGTGTTGTTTTATTAATAATACAGGAGGTAATGAGTAATGACCATGAAGCTGCAGAAACGCAAACGCTGACTACTCATGCACCGAAAAGAAAAGGAAGATTAGATTCTTCAACAGTTGCAGCACAAGCTGATTGGAATAAGGCTCCTTCCACACTAGCACTACGAATTAAACTAGCTAATCACACACATGCTAAATGTGCCCTGCTACTGCCTGATCAGGAAAAGCAGAATGGGGCGCTAATTGCTAGCTCGCTCGCTCGCTGGTCATCAGGCAAAGGGCGTGGCGGCATCCAACAGTGTCAGTTAAGGTTGACTGTCTGGACAGACAAGGACCTTCCATCAGCTCCCAGTCCCATGCTACCAGCAACCAATCGAATTGGAGCTGCGGCAAGTGGAAGCAGCTCAGACTTAGTGCCTGACAAGAACACTCTGCAAGGCAGGTGATGATGACGTTGTTAATTAACCCAGGGAATCTGCAGATATCGGCTATTTATGCTAATAATACTAAGCTGCTGATGCCGATCGGATTATGTATGTATGTATGAGAATAAACAGGCTGACTTTTCGTGACCCATGCAATGCAATGGACCATCGTCTCGTTAATTCGGAGTCACAGTCACACGCACTGTTCGGGGAAGCTGAGGGTGCAGCGGCAACAGCGCACCAGCTGATGGATGGATGCTGAGGTGATTGCTTGGGATCCATGCAATGGCACCACGCCGCGTCGGCGCCATCGTCGATTCGTCGTCAGCTCGATCATCATTGCTTCCAAGGCTGGAGAATCCATGGCGGTGGCGGTGGGAGTACGAGCAGGCATTCTATTGAATGCCTTGTCAAGTGAACAGCTGGGCATCCATGGCTGACGAGATGGAACACGGGAAGAATCTTGCGAGTCAGCGGAAATTGAATGCCACATGTACAAGCTTGCTTAGGCCTCGTTTGCTTATCTGAATTGGAGCTAATATTTCTGTAACATTTTGTTTATATTTGGTAAAAGTTATTCAAACTTTGACTAATTAGGGTTAAATATTCGTCTCGTAAAGTATAACTAAACCGTGCAATTAGATTTTAATTTTATCTATATTTAGTACTTCATGTATGTGCCAACATTTTAATATAACGAGAATCTTCTTTTTGTATACCGCCAAATACTAGAATTGGTACGGAACTGGACAAGCCCTTGCTCCCCTGCCCCTGCTGAATCGACCACACGAGCACATTTTTACAAAATCTCATCATCAATTGTGGTTGCTTCCTTTCTCCTGCACGTAGTGTATAATACGTCCTGTGTTTAGAGGACGATGAATTGATGGTGAAGCTCAGCACAGCAGCTACGCCTGCCATGCATGAACCCGCTGCTGAAACCATGCACGCACCTCAACAGAAGGCAGGAGGCAGGTAGCTGTCGCCAACTCGCGATGGCAAGCATGTGTCACGAGGCCGACGCTTCACTGGCCGCCACGTCCATCCACCTCCTCTTTGTGCGACGGCACATCATGCAACCAATCATCAGTCAGCCACGCGACCGCCGACGAAACCGAGAACTGAAACGAAACGAACTGAATCCTGATCGGCGTGGGCCGGGAAGGGAAGATGGGCCACGTCCGAGTACCCGGTGGATCAGACCACTACATGGCACCAGCCTATAAGCCCATCCGTGCACCGAGTTTTAAGTAGGCTTTCAAAGTGACCCAAGGCCCAAACCACAAACAACCCAACGGGACGGGCAAGCAAAGCCTTCCTGTAATAAGACATATATAAACACGCCCAACGCGGCCTGCGGAAACCCTCTACCCATCGCCCCGCCGCCGCCAGTCCTCACCCTTTCCCAAACCCTACCCATCCCCCGCCCGCCGCAGCCGCCGAGCAACCAGCAGCCATGCCGCCGAAGCTCGACCCGTCGCAGGTGGTGGAGGTGTTCGTCCGGGTGACGGGCGGCGAGGTCGGCGCGGCGTCGTCGCTGGCGCCCAAGATCGGCCCGCTGGGGCTCTCGCCGAAGAAGATCGGCGAGGACATCGCCAAGGAGACGGCCAAGGACTGGAAGGGCCTGCGCGTGACCGTCAAGCTCACGGTCCAGAACAGGCAGGCCAAGGTCTCGGTCGTGCCCTCCGCCGCCGCGCTCGTCATCAAGGCGCTCAAGGAGCCCGAGAGGGACAGGAAGAAGGTGAAGAACATCAAGCACAGCGGCAACATCAGCCTCGACGACGTCGTCGAGATCGCCAAGACCATGAGGCCCAGGTCCATGGCCAAGGAGATGGCCGGGACCGTCAAGGAGATCCTCGGCACATGTGTCAGCGTTGGGTGCACCGTCGATGGCAAGGACCCCAAGGACCTGCAGCAGGAGATTGATGACGGCGAGGTCGAGATCCCATCCGCTTAAAGGTGAAAATCCATTCATCCTGTTTTGTTGCTATACTGCTACCCTTTGCTCATGCTCGGATTGCAAACAATTTAGAGTAGCACGGTGCCAATGTTATTGATTTGTTTGGTGCGCGACATGTGAAGATAAATGTTATTGATGTGTGTTTAGCCTCTGCTATTGTGTCATTCAGTGCTAGAAAGTTTACCAGTGTCTGCTGTGCTACAACTGTTTTGTTATTTATTGGGAAGCTCGTAATTGCAACCATCTGTTTCTATATCCTGTGGGGTGAACACTGTTCTTGTTAATTGTTTTTCATTGAGGTCTAGATATTCATTTAGTTGATCAATAACCCAATCATTACGGTTCATTTGTTCAGTCAATAGTGGAAATAAGGGTTTTCTGTTTTATTTGATGGTCAGTCAGTAGTTGAAATTGAAATAAATGGTTTTTTTTCTCCAATTTAGTTGAAATAAATGGTTTTGTCCTTCAATTTGAATACTGATTGTTCTGATAGTTTTTCATTGAGGTCCAGATATTCATTAGTTGATCGATAGTCCAATCATTATGGTTCATTTGGTCAGTCAATAGTGGAAATAAATGGTTTTGTGTCAATTTGAATGGCGATGTATTATATAGCTGCCAAATTTGCCAAGATTTCTTAATGTTCTTGTCTAGTTTAGGAACGATTTCAGTCTGGCATGTAAGTGGTGGTACCAAATTTCACCTCGTCCTGTTCAACAATGTATTGGGATACCCTGTTATTGGTCAATTTGTCATCTGCTGAATTTCTTTGTCAAACCAAGTTGCTTATGCTCTACATGTCATCGATGTCTTACATTCATTTCTTGGCTACTATGCAGACTAGGCATCGAAGGAGACTATCATTGGTGGTGTGGAAGTGGTGTTGTTCTTCATGCTGTTGATGTGCCTTGCCAAGCATTGTGATCCTATCTATTTTTTGTCTAGCTATGTTAGTGTTATCTTGTGAGAGACCTCAATGTTACTACCGTATCTTTGTTAAATGGAGAGTTTTAAGCACTTTAAATCATATATCGTGCCCAGGATAAGTTTTGTCTTTTTGCTCATTTTATTATTTGAAGTTAGAGCTTACATTCTACTGGGGAAGAGCCTTTGGTGATTGTGGTCTGTCATAAAAAGAGAAGCAGTCTGGCAGATCATCGTTTTGTGCATAGCTTTGCCAGACGAGTGGTTTGAGGAGCCAACTCCAAAGAACTGTGGCAGGGGGTTAAGCTAGGAGGGGAGGTCCGATGGGCAATGGCCATCAGCCACATAAGTAGGGTTTTGGCGTTTTGCATGTTTGTGTTGGGAAATTGTAGGAACATGAGTAGGGTTTTGCTAAGAAGGTTTGTGTCCCTCTTCTCAGACCAGGCCCAACGCGGGCGAACAAGCTTGTTAGCCCCAAGAAAAAGAAGAAATATACGTATGCACCGAAGTGGCCAACGCAGCACGTATGAACCATGCCTTCTGCTACTTTCTGGCGCTTTTTTATGACCGCATTGCAGAGCAGGCAACTCGTGGAGTTGGCCAGACTCTTCGCCTCTCTTCCCCAGCTACAGTTGCCCAGGGCGAAAAGAGGGCGACGCATGATTCCGGCGGTGATTCCGCCGAGATGGAGGGGGAGCGGGGAATTGTCGCGCGGATGTCTATAGGTTAGCTAGGTACTTATCTAGACCTAGGTTGTGCTCGCTGGCGACCGCTGTCAGTGGAGCTAGGGTTTGTCGCAGAGGTGATGACCCTAGCGACGAGTCTTCCTGGCGTGGTTGGCGAGGCGGTGGCGGCGACGGCGCAGGGGAATAATGCTCCAACTCTTCCCCGCCCCGATGGTGCTTCTCTCCGGTGCTATCGGCGAGTTTGGGAGCTTTTTGTACAGGAGTCCGGGTCGGAGCTTCGTCGTCTTCCAGGTGATGATGCTTTTGGCCCTTGTTGTTAAGGATATGTTGGTGGCTGTGGATTCTACGGCACGGCGGCAAGCGGACCGGGTTCCATGTCCCTTCGACGGTGGCCGATGTCGAGCTCTGGTCCGGGAACAGAGAAGCCTGGGGTGTGCCCCCGGCCAAGGTTCTTTCAGCGACAGCTTCATCGATTGCGGCTTTTTTCAAAGCTTTAGTGCGATGGGGCTTCTTCTATTCCGAGGGGGATGGCTTGTCTTCTCCGCGACGGGGGCGGCTAGCAATGGCGATTTCGGGCGGGCTGTGGGTTGCACGGGGCCTAGGGCCTTCTTTGTAACTTTTGCTTTTGTTAGGGATCTTTGTGCAAGTCGGTTGGAACAGCTGTCCATACTGTATTTGTATGCGTCTTTGTATGTTCTCCTTATCTAGAGATACTAGAGATACAGATACGTGTTATAAAAAAAACTCGTGGAGTTGGCCAACGCGCTTAGCTTGCTGCTCCACACGCTTTGAACTGCTGCCTACTGTTTTTGTCAGAGGAAGCTCGTGTATCTTCTGCAAGACACACTACAGCTCTGACCAGCCCATCGACGGAGGCGTCCTGGAATATGACGGCCGTCGTGCGGTGCCTCTCGGCGTTCACCACCACCCTGCGTTGGATGCTCTTGTACGCGCCGTTGGTGAGGATGTGGAGGATGTCACCAATGTTGACGATGAAGGCACCCAGAATCGGGCGCACGGGGAACCACCGGCCGTCCCTCAGCATGTGCAGGCCCGGCGTGTCGTCCACGTGCAGCAGCACTGTCAGGCCGAGCCCGTCCGTGTGCGCCATGTTGCCAATCACCTTGTCCGGCTGCCGGCACGGCGGGTAGTGGTGGATCGCCAGGCTCTGCCGCTTCCCTCTGAGGGCGTCCAGCAGCACTGCTTCGCCGACGCTGAGGTCGGCCGCCACGTAGCTCAGGAGCCGCTGGATGAGATTCGTCGTCTCCACCAAGTACCTGTCAAGCGCGTGTATTTCTTGATAAGGACCACATTGAGATCAATAGTGTCTAAAATATCTTTTTTGAGGCGCACGTAGTCAAGCCATTTAACCTTTCTTCTAACATAGTTGATCTGAAATAGTTCTTCAACAACTTTAATTTTAAGAAACTTTTTTCAGCCGAGGTTACAGTCACACATACAGTTAAGAGGATTCGATAGGCAACTGAAACATTTAGGTAGTAATCTGCAGCCATAACAAACTCCAGAATCTCAAGCGCTGACATCGAAGGCTAATCTGGCAAAGCCACTTGCAACATCTTTAATTTTGAAACAAATCATTGATCTCGACATCGGATGAATTATCATGAGAAAATATTTTCACAAAATTCTTGCAGTGTTCCAAAGATCAGCTTCCTCCAAAGATTTCAGATTCTCTGAGTTGAACAAAAACCAAAAAAATGCTATCAAATTTTTTCATCTGCTCAGATATACTAGCCAATGAAGCAATTGCAGAATCAATCATAACATTGAAGAACTCTAGGAAGAACTCCTTTACCCTTGGAAGATTCCCCGGTACATTCACAAACCGAATAATTAAAGATATTTGTTCTTCATGGCTGACATCTGGAGTACAATCTAAAATCACATTATCATCCTTGATGGTCTTTAATATAGTTTGTTTCACAGAATATGCAAGAAGGGAAATCATCTCATTCTAAATTCTATGCCCAAGATAATAATGATGAATCTCACTATTTTGAATGCGCCTAATATGGTCTTGCATCACAGGATCATACTTACCCATCATTTCCACTGTGCCTAGAAAGTTACCATTGTTAGCTTGATATAATTTCTCATGTTGCCCTTGGAAAAGCCAAATTATGTTTAGCAAGAAACTTGACAGCAACAACAATTCTTACTAAAACTTGTCTCCATCGCTCTCTCTCTCCTTTGCAATTTCCGATTGCATATCATCATCAATTATTTTATTTTTGCTCAACCTTAGCCTAAGTTCATTCTAAGTATTCATGTTTGTTATATGCTCAATACTATTCTCATGTTTCCTGAGTCTATGACCACGATGTTTCCAGTCCCTCAATCCATTAAGTGCTAGCAAACTTTGGTTCTGATGTTATTTGAACAATTTGCAGCGGAAGCAAAAAAGTTTATCCACATGCTTAGAGTAAACCAACCATTTTCTATCAACAACTTCACAATTGCTTAACTTTCTAGAATAGTAATCATATGAAAATCGTCTATTAAGAGTATCTGTAGGGAACTCAAGATTCATTTCTCTCACAGGCCTCTTTTCAATCAAAATATCTCTACCCTTATTATCAAGATTTCTCCCAATTCTAGGATCAAAGACATCATGAACTGAAGCTTGCTGCATATCATCAATTGAATTCTCATGTTGAGAGAAAGGCTGTAAACTTTTATTCTCTGTAGCATTAACTTGTTCACTAGAATTATCATTAACTTGATGTTGCTCTTTTTCTTGATTAACAGGTGCATCTATAGGGTTGTCATTACGAACACCACTACTTGAAGATATAACAAACTTATCTAAAGCACCTTGTTATGACTGAATAAATTGTTCTTCTTGTCTTTTCCATTTTCTTTTCGCAGCCCTAGACAACTGTTTCTTTGGTAACATTCTAAAATTTGAATACCTGACCTAAATTAGAAGAGAAACAATGACTATATAAGTGCAAAGTACTAGATAAAATTGAACAAGGAACCTAGACAATTACTAGAAGAGAATACCAGCGTGGCTGCATCTTGGTTACCGCCGTCGTCTGGATACCGGTTCGCGTAGGCCTTGTGGCCTGACTCTGCTTCAAATGGATCAACTGATCGCCTTAGTGCCTGACCGGCCGTCGGCGCTGCGATCTCCTGAGTAGCGTGTCGCGATCGCGAGAGAGGTGACAAAGTCGCGGCGACAGCCGTTGGCGGCTCGGCTCTGACTCCTCGTCCCCAGAAACAAATGCGGTGTATCCTTTTGCTGATGGGCCACGTAATAATTAGCTAAAGCCTAAAGGGTATAGGGTATTACATACCTTGGCTCGGGCCCCCACTCCTCCTGCCCAGTCCAGCTTCGACAGCCCTGCTGTAGTGGTAGCCGTACCCTTAGCCATCTCCTCGGACTGCCACTGCGCTCTTGCTGTCCAGTGCAAGGTTTTCTCTACCGGTATTTTAAAAATCTCGGTGGTCACTTGTAAACGGGAATATCGGATATATCGAAAATTTATCGACGATAGAAATAAAATTTCGGAAGAAATTTAGACAAAAAAATAACTCATTTTGTTTGGGAAAGCACATAGATCATTTCTAAACAATCTAATATAAAAGACTAAATAAAACATATTATCAATTGCTTATTCCATGAGGAGGGCAGTGACAAGACTGAAGCATGCTAAGTGTGTTGCGGCGGCGACAACTTGAACATAGATGAGAAAGAGAGAGAAAATGAAATATGGACGAAGATTAGAGTATTAGGTTGGCTTTGACATCTATTTGGATAGTAAATTTTAAAAATTTAAAAATTTCGGATGATAGAGGAAAAATTTCGAACCCAGCCGGTAAACGGGATATCTCGGAGATTTCGGATTCTATCGGCCGATATTTTTTTTCCTGGTCCAGTGGCAAGCCGAAGAAGTGCACAGTGTTGTCTTTCATATGCTGTATCACTGCTTCGTCAACTCCATGGTTTGTAAGACTGTCCACAATGTGATGGGTGCTGAGAAATCTATCCTGGCATCGGTGCTGAGAAATCCATCCTGCCCACAATGTTAGGCATCGACATGCATGTGCTTGTGGGACCAAACGTCAGAACACCATCGTCCTTGTTTTGCATGAGCATGCAGCAACCACCGGCTAAGAAATAGTTTTTTTATTCCTCAAGCATCGGTGAATGTAGGTTCCTCGGTGCCAAATTTTTTGAGCGAAGCACCGTTTTCTACGATGGCTAGCACCGATGCTTGGACTCACTTTTCCTTGTTTCGGCACCGGTTGAGAGTCACATTGTGGACAGTCTAAGCTGCAGAAAACATGTCGATCATCGCCAGGATTTTGGAGCTTATTGTCACCAGACACCTCTCAAATAAACGCGAAAATAAATACAAACAAGTAGTACCGCATGCAGACCTGAAAGAAACCCCAGTTTCTACATGCAGAGCCAAGCTTGAGCTTCGGATCAAGAAGCCTGGCCATATCGATGATAGGCAGCTCGCAGTAGGCATCGTCGTCTTCACCGACGACGACACCGGTACCGAGCTCATCGGTTTGGATGTACTTCTCAGGGGTCTCCGTAGAGTCGGTGAAGGCGTCGGTGATTTCGTCTCTATTGACGATCTTGTTGCGTGCAGTGGCAGGCTCCATGCTGTGCCTCTGGTCCTTCTCTTCTGCTGTTCGACAGTCTTCATCCAGGGTTTATACTTTATAGGGCATTCAGAGTTTGCCTCTTCTATAGTTCTATTAACGAACTTCAGAGTTTGCTGCCCACAAGTGTCATTTCTGTCCATTCAAACAATAAAGCCAATAGAGCGCGTGTCACAACGTGCTGCTGTAATTAAATAAAACTGGCAAAAGAGCACTCAGGAGCACAAATTATGACAATCTCTCTCGTCCTCTTCCTTTGGTCGACCAGAAGCTTTTCCGTCATTATGTCAAAAATTTATAATTCAGAGAAATGATTTATCGTGGGGCACGCGTCTCGTGGCAACCGGCAGCATGTAAAAAGGGATGAGGGAACAAGATGATCTCTCCGTGGTTTCTCGGTACATGTTTATATGGTAGGGAACAGCCCCTACGTGGCATTACATTGTGGTATGACTTACACGTGTGTTTCTCTACCATAATAGTCCCTACGTCTACTCCTATTACAATGACCACGCACACATTTTTAGTACCGTGCATGTCTGAACCATGACCACGCACACCTCTATTTCTAGGACCATGCATGTCTGAAGTATACTGATCATGCAATCCTTCTAACATCCCCCTCGATCTCAGCCACTAGAGAGGTTGAGATTGGTTCTGAAACGTCAAATTTTGGCTGCTGCAATCGGCTTAGTAAATCCATCTGCTAGTTGGTCATTGGTGGAGATGAATCATACATCCAAAAGCTTCTAAGCGACCCGTTCTCGACAAAGTGAAAATCAATTTCTATGTGCTTTGTCCAAGCATGAAATACCAGATTTGCAGATAAATACTTTGCTCTCAAATTATCACACCATAACTGCACTATTGGTGAGTGAGGCACGCCAAGTTCTTGCAGAAGCTTTTGAACCCATATCATCTCAGCAGTGGCATTGGCAAGAGCTTTGTATTCTGCTTCAGTGGAGGAACGGGACACGTACAGTTGGTTGTTTTCTGGCACTCCACGAAATCAAATTTACGCCTAGAAACACAGCAAAACCACGTGTGGACCTCCTATTATCCACACATCCTGCCCAATCTGTATCTGAAAAGGCATTGACTAGCATGGAGGGTGATTTTCTGATTTTGAGACCAATAGTCAGAGATCCCTGTATATGTCGTTGTATTCTTTTGACTACACTCCAGTGAACAGTGGTGGGAGCATGAAGGAATTGACAGACTTTGTTCACAGCAAAACAAATATCTGGTCGAGTGAGTATAAGATATTGGAGAGCACCTACCATACTGTGATACTTAGTAGAGTTTTCAGGACCAAGTGGATCACCATCTGTCAGACTGAGTTTTTAAGTGGCAGACAATGGTGTATCAACAGATTTGCAGTTTTTTATGTTTAGACAGAGTAAAATGTCAGAGGCATATTTCTGTTGAGACATTACTATCCCGTCTTGAGTTTTCTTGACTTCAATGCCTAAGAAGTAGTGAAGATCACCAAGGTCCTTAAGAGCAAATTCATATTGTAGGTCTTGGAGAAGTGTATTTGTAGCCGTTTGAGAAGAACTTGCCACAATAATATCATCAACATAGACTAGAACAAATAATTGTAATCGACTTTATGACAGCAAAATAGTGATGTGTCAGCTTTAGAGGGAATGAAACCAAGCCTCACCAATTTATTGCAAAGGCGTGCATACTAGGCTCTAGGAGCTTGTTTTAAATCATAAAGTGCTTTGTCCAGTTTGCACACGTAAGAAGGATGAGTTTTGTCCGTGTATCCGGGTGGTTGATACATGTACACTTCTTCTTCTAATACACCACGCAAAAAGGCATTTTGGACATCAAGTTGTCGTAGGGACCATCCTTTTGTGACTGCAATGGACAAAATAAGTCTAATTGTGGTGGCCTTAACTACAGGACTAAAGGTGTCCTCGTAGTCAATACCATGTCTTTGCTTGAAACCCTTTGCAACAAGGCGAGCTTTGTATCTGTCAATGGTTCCATCTGCTTTCTTTTTAATTTTATACACCCATTTGCACCCAATAATATTTTTGCCTTTTGGTTTGGGAACTAGCTTCCAATTCTTGTTGCGAAGAAGGGCTTGATATTCACTATCCATAGCTGTGACCCAATTTTTATTTTCAAGAGCAGCAGCTAATGTGGATGGCTCATCACTAGATGTTGTTGCTACATTGCACCATCTAACAGTACCATTTGTGTAACGTTTGGGTTTTGTTATACCTTGTTGGAGACGTGTAGCCAGGCGCTGTGTAGGAGCGGCTATAAGATCCACTGCCATAGATATTCTGGAGGAGAAAATCTCCCCTTGACGATAGTTGGCGCGATCTCGGGAGTCACTGCATCATTTGTCGGAGCTGCTCCCGTGTTTGACGTCAAGGCGGGATTAGCATGCAGATGATTTTCCCCACCCGTGGGAGCTGTTGCATGCAAGATTGGCGTAGAGGGTCCGGGTGTGCTACCCACATTTGTCGTTGAGCCAGGATTAGGTTGTGGCTGATGATGCCCGCCCAAAATAGCAGGAGTGCGAGATCCGGTCGCATGCGGATCCACCTCGTGTCTTGCGCTAGATATGTCATGTAGACGCTGCATGCAATAACACTGGAGCAGACTTGTATCTTCACGGTTTTGCGCCGTGTTTGGTCCTGCAATTTCTGTATCATGCAAGGATCTTGGCACGTCATTAGTAGAAGCAAATGGAGATGTATATTGGTCAAGTAGAATTGCATCCCCAAAACTAGCGTTTGGACTAAGTAGAAACAAAGGTAAAAGAGCAACTTCGGCTCCCAAATGTGCACTGGCATTTGGGTGAAGTGAGGCAAATGGAAAGACGCTTTCCTCAAAGACTACATCTCTAGAAATATAAATACGACTTTCAGTGGTATCCAAACATTTAAAGCTATTGGTGCAAAAAACATGACCTCCTGCGCTAACGGTCTCTCGCAAGCCAGGTAGACCGGAGCGAGAGTGTTCTTTGATCCCTGCGGCTTCTCCAACAGCTATCCGATCGATCGAGTCCGAGGCGTGCCAGTCAATTTGACCCTGCAATTGACAAGGTGAGACAAACGTAAAATTTTGGAACCTGCCAGTGTGATGCCAGATAGTTCCGCATGTATGGCTAAATAGCCGATCTGATCTGGGCATTGACTAGAGAGTCAACATCCAACACATTTCATGAAATAATCCTTAAATAACATGCATGAAGAATTAATAAGCAAATCAATCATGGTGTGACATGATAAGTAAGACAAGAGCAGGTACAGGTCATCATGATACGTGTTATAAAATTAAAGGATTACATCATGCAATTTACCAATTGCCTAACCTATCTGTATATCTGACATTTAACATAATGCTACTCGTAACAAAATAGCTCTATTAACCGACGACGTCTGAATCCAGATGAAATCTAGTGAGATCGGTAACTTAATCCGCTGCACCACAAAGGCCCTCCAGAAGAGATTAGCAGATCTATCTTGTACTACCAACATCACATTAAAGCAACACACATGTGTGAGTAAGGAAATTGGTAGTTGCATAATGTATTTATCAAGGCACATGGAAATCGACTAAAATAGCCGACACCGACATGAGAATGAACTAAGTGCATAAACAGCCTTACGAGCAAAACCTAGTAACCAACGGCGTCTGAATCCAAACAAAATCTTAGTGAGATCGTAACTGAATCCGCTGCAGCCACAAAGACCTTCCAGAAGAGATTAACAAGTTTTACCATAAAACCATCTACTCCCTAGAACGCGCTACATATCACGAACAAGATTGATAGAACCTAGCTAATGCAAGCATGGAACCAACCATCAAAGCGTGGGAATAAACATGACAAGCATTGATGATGATCAAATTTAAAAATATATAAGCCAAATCTACCAATCTTGATCGGGCAATGATGTTGTTATAAATAAATAAATAATATAAAGCAAACAATATCGGTAATTTAATGAATCTACTAGATTTGTCAAGATCTAATAGAACTAATAACTAGCCATGTCAACGCATCACAAGAGGTCGGTCGATGCTGATGCAGCCTTATCAAACAAAAACACAAGCCATGACGGTACTTACAGCAAGTTAGAGGTCGGTTGATGCCGATGCTGATGCAGCCTAGTCGATGAAGAACTCGCTGAAATCTACATTACTCCTACTCCATGTTTTTGTGTGTAGTAAACACCACTTTATCAAGCACAATTGTAAGAAAGTGCTCGATCTTGACCCCGTCTACTCTGTTTCACTCAGGGCATGGTGGGGTTTGATGGCAAACTGGTCGTTGAAGAAGTTGGAGTTGCTTCGGCACCCACATAGTGGCGATTCAAAAGTAGCAGTCGTTAGCGCGTGGAATGAAACAACCATAACTTTCAGATACGTACTCTGATTGAGACAATCGATATACCAAAATAGATCATAATGAACTGTTGCACCTGTTCGTCCCTTGCTTTTTTGGAATAAAAAAATCCAGATATCCAAAATCCAGCCCAGAAGATCATGTTTTTGTGTCTAGTAAATGGCCACTTTATCAAGCACAGTTGTAAGAAAGTGCTCGATTTTGACCCCGTCTACTCAGTTTCACACAGGGCATGGTGGCATTTGATGGCAAACTGGTCAATGAAGAAGCTAGAGTTGCTTTCGCACCCACATAGTGGTGATAGAAAAGTAGGAGTTGTTGGCGTGTGGAATGACAGCTATGGCTAGACTACGGCCACTTTGTCAAGCCTCGCTATAGAAAGTGCTCGATTTCAACACTATCCTTTCAGTTTCTCTTAGCGCCAGGATTCAATTTGATGGCAGACTGGTTGATGAGGACGCCAGAGTAGCCTTGATGCCCACATGGCGTCACTTGAGAAAAGGGTGTCATTGGTACGTAGAATGAAACAACCATAACTTTCACATACGTACTCTGATTGAGACAATCCATATACCAAAATTGATCAGAATGAACTGTGGCACCTGTTCGTCCCTTGCTTTTCTTGGATCGACAAATCCAGATATCCAAAATCCAGCCCAAAAGATCATGT
Source organism: Bothriochloa decipiens (assembly GCA_023333625.1). Classification (NCBI taxonomy): domain Eukaryota; kingdom Viridiplantae; phylum Streptophyta; class Magnoliopsida; order Poales; family Poaceae; genus Bothriochloa; species Bothriochloa decipiens. The sequence continues at coordinate 30,831,777 of CM041640.1, forward strand.
TTTTGTGTCTAATAAACAACCACTTTATCAAGCACAGGTAATAAAGTGCTCGATTTAGACCCCATCTACTCGGTTTCACTCAGGGTATGGCGGCGTTTGATGGCAAACTGGTCAATGAATAAGTTGGAGTTGCTTCGGCACCCACATAGTGGTGATTCAAAAGTAGCAATTGATGGTGCAATGAATGACAACTATGCCCAGACTACGACCACTTTGTCAAGCCTCGCTATAGAATGTGCTCGATTTTGACACAATCTTCTCAGTTTTAGTATTCCGTTTGATGGCAGGCTAGTTGATGAGGAAGCCAGAGTAGCCTCGACGCCCACATGGTGGCACTTGAAAAAAGGTTGTCATTGGCATGTAGAATGAAACAATCATAACTTTCACTTACGTACTCTGATTGAGACAATCCATATACCAAAATTGATCATAATGAACCATTGCACCTGTTTGTCCCTCGCTTTTCTGGGATTGACAAATCCAGATAATCCAGCCAAGAAGATCATGCTTTTGTGTCTAGTTTACGGCCACTTTATCAAGCACAGTTGTAAGAAAGTGCTTGATTTTGACCCCGTCTACCCAGTTTCACACAGGGTATGGCAGCGTTTGATGGCAAACTGGTCAATGAAGAAGCTGGAGTTGCTTCGGCACCCACATAGTGGCGATTGAAAAGTAGCAGTTGCTGGCACGTGGAATGACAACTATGGCTAGACTATGGCTACTTTGTCAAGCCTTGCTGTAGAAAGTGCTTGATTTCAACACTATCCTCTCAGTTTCTATTAATACCAGGATTCAATTTGATGGTAGACTGGTTGATGAGGAAGCCGGAGTAGCCTCGATGCCCACATGGCGTCAATCGAAAAAAGGGTGTCATTGGCATGTAGAATGAAACATCCATAACTTTCACATACGTACTCTGATTGAGACAATCCATATACCAAAATTGATCAGAATGAACTGTGGCACCTGTTCGTCCCCTGCTTTTCCTGGATTGATAAATCTAGATATCCAAAATCCAGAACAGAAGAGCATGTTTTTGTGTCTAATAGACGACCAATTTATCAAGCATAGGTAATAAAGTGCTCGATTTGGACCCCATCTACGCGGTTTCACTCAGGGTATGGTGGCATTTGATGGCAAACTAGTCGATGAAGAAGCTGGAGTTGCTTCAGCACCCACATAGTAGCGATTCAAAACTAGCAATCGATGGCGCATGGAATGACAACTTGGCCCAGACTATGACCACTTTGTCAAGCCTCGCTATAGAATGTGCTCGATTTTGACACAATCTTCTTAGTTTCTCTTAGTGCTAGTATTCCATTTGATGGCAGACTGGTTGATGAGGAAGCCGAAGTAGCCTCGACGCCCACATGGCAGCACTAGAAAAAAGGTTGTCGTTGGCGTGTAGAATGAAACAGCCATAACTTTTGCATACGTACACTGATTGAGACAATCCATATACCAAAATTGATCATAATGAACTATTGCACCTGTTCGTCCCTCCCTTTTTTGGAATCGACAAATCCAGATATCTAAAATCCAGCCTAGAAGATCATGTTTTTGTGTCTAGTAAATGGCCACTTTATCAGGCACAGTTGTAAGAAAGTACTCGATTTTGACCCCGTCTACTCAGTTTCACACAGGGCATGGCGACGTTTTATGGCACCCTGGTCAATGAAGATGCTGGAGTTGCTTCGGCACCCACATAGTGGCGATTCGAAAGTAGCCGTCATTGGCACGTGGAATGACAACTATGCCTAGACTACGACCACTTTGTCAAGCCTCGCTATAGAAAGTGCTCGATTTCAACACTATCCTCTCACGTTCTCTTAGGGCCAGGATTCCATTTGATGGCAGACTGGTTGATGAGGAAGCCGCAGTAGCCTCGACACCCACATGGCGTCACTTGAAAAAAAGGTTGTCATTGGCATGTAGAATGAAACGACCATAACTTTCACTTATGTACTCTGATTCAGACAATCCATATACCAAAATTGATCACAACGAACTATCGCACCTGTTCATCCCCTGCTTTTCTTGGATCGACAAATCCCGGCATCCAAAATCCAGCCTAGAAGATCATGTTTTTGTGTCTAATAAACAGCGACTTTATCAAGCACAGGTAATAAATTGCTTGATTTAGACCCCATCTACTTGGTTTCACTCAGGGTATGGCGGTGTTTGATGGCGAACTGGTCGATGAAGCAGCTGGAGTTACTTTGGCACCCATATAGTAGCGATTCAAAAGTAGCAATCGATGGTGCATGGAATGACAACTGTGCCCAGACTACGACCACTTTGTGAAGCCTCGCTATAGAATGTGCTTGATTTTGACACAATCTTCTCAGTTTCTCCTAGTGCTAGTATTCCGATTGATGGTAGACTGGTTGATGAGGAAGAAAGAGTAGCCTCGACGCCCATATGGCGGCAATTGAAAAAGGTTGTCGTTGGCGTGTAGAATGAAACAGCCATAGCTTTTGCATACATATTCTAATTGAGACAATCCACATACCAAAATTGATCATAATGAACTGTTGCACCTGTTCATCCCTCGCTTTTTTGGAATTGACAAATCCAGATATCCAAAATCCAGCCTAGAAGATCATGTTTTTGTGTCTAGTAAATGGCCACTTTATCAAGCACAGTTGTAAGAAAGTGCTCGATTTTGACCCCGTCTACTCAGTTTCACACAGGGCATGGCGGCGTTTGATGGCAAACTGGTCAATGAAGAAGCTGGAGTTGCTTCGGCACTCACATAGTGACGATTCAAATGTAGCCATCGTTGGCACATGGAATCTCAATTATGCCTAGACTACGGCCACTTTGTCAGGCCTCGCTGTAGAGAGTGCTCGATTTCAACACTATCCTCTTAGTTTCTCTTAGGGCTAGGATTCCATTTGATGGTAGAATGGTTGATGTGGAAGCTGCAGTAGCCTCGACACCCACATGGCGTCACTTGAAAAAGGTTGTCATTGGCATGCAGAATGAAATTGTCGGTGTTTTGACCCCGGGGGCTAACACCAACGAGTAAATTCGTAATTGCGTGCTCCCTTAATCCGGTGGGTGATGCAAGATGGACACAACGATTTATCCTGGTTCAGGCAAAGAAGGCCCTACGTCCAGCGGGGGAGAGGATAGTTCGTGTTATCTTGCACCGAAGCGCTAGTACAGGGGTGATTACAAGCGGGTGTGAGAAGTGTGGGCTTGAGCTCGAGCGTTTTGGGTGCTTAGCTCTCTACACTATCTCACGGTGTTGTTCTATGATCTAAGCCTTAGCGTATGAAGCTCTAGGATCTCTTCTATCTCCCCTCCCCTGGCTAAAGTCCTGGCTCCCCCTTTTATAGGAGAAGGAGGAGCACAGGAGTACATGTTTTTGGGGCTCACGTGGTTGGTGACATATGACGTTGATGCCGATCATGTCGGTGCCGCTGTAGGGGCGTGCGTTGATATGGGAAGCCCTGCGGCCGTTGCGTCGGTAGCTGTTGAAGTGTTGACCGAAGTTGTTGAAGTCCCGCTCGAGGGTCGGTGTGACGGTGTTGAGGGGCGATGGTCAAGGCCTTGGGTCGAGACGAGGGGCTCAAGTCGAGGGGGTCGAGGCTCCTCAGATAAGGTCGAATCTCGGAATATGCAGGGAATATGCATCTGGAGGGGGTGCCGGACGGGGCAAAGTGCTCGGTATGGTGTGATAGTGAGGTACGATCTGTGGGATTCCAGGGTATGGGCGGTAAAAGCAGGATTTGACTGCCATACCCGTAGCTGTTTTGATAACGGTGGCCATATGGTTAGGCGGGAGCAGGCAAAATGTATTAAATGCGCCTGGATCCATACTGGGAGTAGGTAGCCAAGGGTCTTACCACGCTTGAGGGCTGCCCATTCGCACGGGCGAAGTTTCATCCTCAAGGCTGGCCCGTTCGCTCGGGCGGAGTTCCATCCTCGAGGGGTCGCCCGAGTCGCACCCTCGAGAGTACAGTCTCTGTCCGTACGGTGGTCTGTCGAGCAGGTTGTGGCTTTGGGCTATCGATGCCCATTCATGGGCCGGTCCAGCATGCTTTAGTTTGTGGATTTCCGAGCGGTAATGATGGATGTCGTTGGAGGGCTTGTGTTGCTGACTTCGGGGATCCGCCAAGTTAAACGAGGGCTTAGGGTACCCCTTTCCCAGGTAACTAACAATAGCCCCCGAGCCTCTGTGCGAGTGCTAGCACTCGGGTAGGGGGTCAGGAAGCGAGAGCAAAACGTGGCTCGAATTTTTCCATGGGGGACACGCGAGCGTTCCCCACGGGGGTAGCCCCCGAGGCCTCAGAGGAGTCAGAGGACTCCTTCGAGGGCTTTATTTGCCTTCGGTTGGGGGGTGCTCGTCCAGTCGGGTGCGGACCTGAACTGGAGTCATGGTGCTTTGACAAGGGGTACATAGGAATGTCGAGCCTTCGGGGGATTTTTGACCCTCTTTCATCAAGGGGTGCCGGCCATGGTCGAGCCTCCGAGCCTTGTGCGGCTGGGGCGTTGTCGGCCTCGGCGTTCATCTCAGGAGTCCTTTCGATCGGACGTGAGGCAAGAAGCGTCGGACTACCCTTGATAGGGCGAGCCTCGAAGTTCTCAGTGAGCTGCTTACGGGAAGATCCAAGTGAGAGCCCATTCCTCGTTCGATAGAGGTCGGCAGGAGGCCCGGAGGTGGTCTCATTAAAGCAAAATGCATGGACCTATGGATACCGATTCCATTCGATAGGTCTCGGCGGCTCGATGCCTCCCTTTGGGGGGATTCCATGAAAGTCCTAGCATTTCACCTTGGATGTGTCCAAAGGGGTCTTGAGGGTTTGTTCTCAAGTGCGGCCTCGTGTTGGCTCCCCCTTGGTCACCCCTGACTTGGGTGCTCGAGGGCGGCTGTCGAACCCTGGTCGAGGGCCAGCCTTCGCTCCCTCAAGGCTTGTTGTGGGGCCGAAGCCCATTTACCTCTTCAGGGGATTTCCAACCCTCTTTCATCGAGGGGTGCTAGGCATGGTCGAGCTCCTTAGCCTCGTGCGGCTGGGGCATTGTCGGCCTCGGTGTTCATCTCACGAGTCCTTTCGATCGGACGTGAGGTGAGAAGCATCGGACTACCCTCGATAGGGCGAGCCTCGAAGTTCTCAGTGAGCTGATAATGGGAGAATCCAAGTGAGAGCCCATCCTTGTTCGATAGAGGTCAGCAGGAGGCCCGAAGGCGGTCTCATTAAAGCAAAATGCATGGACCTATGGATACCGATTCCATTCGATAGGTCTCGCCGGCTCGATGCCTCCCTTTGGGGGGATTCCATAAAAGTCCTAGCATTTTGCCTTGGATGTGTCCAAAGGGGTCTCAAGGGTTCGTTTTCGAGTGGGGCCTCGTGTTGGCTCCCCCTTGGTCACCCCTGACTCGGGTGCTCGAGGGCGGCTGTCAAACCCTGGTCGAGGGCCAGCCTTCGCTCCCTCGAGGCTTGTTGTGGGGCCAGAGCCTGTTTACCTTTTCCTAGAGGAATCCGCCGATAAGTAATATTTGTTTTTCTTACCATCAGACGCGTCTTTTGAGGAGGAAGGTTAAACGGTGCAGTGGTGGAGATCGTGGTGGGCCCAGGCAATGGCTAATTGCCTGGGGCGTGACACATGTATCCGGCTGAGAATCGAGGGGGAACGGTTAGGTAAACGCATTAACTGCGGGGAGTTACCTTTTTCTTCCGCTGGATTCTGCCCGTTGCTCTTCCTGGGTATAAGACCAGAGGGGACAGGCCCTGTTCCCCCCTACCTTTGCCACATTGCCTTCACTGCTACTAGTGCTCCTAAGTCCCTGCTTTCTTGCACGCGAGGGTAGGCACTTAGAGCAAGAAATCATGATTGGGAACCTTCCCGGTCGCCCGTCCACCGAGGAGATCCATGTCGTTGCCACCACTGCCACATCCACCGATCAGATTAGTGCCACTGCCACAGCCATGGCCCCCATCCTTGAGCCTGCCGACCCCTGGCGCCCGTCGACCGTGACACGACAGAGGTTGAACGAGCTGGTGAGAGAAGGACTTCTCCACCCTGTCACCGATTCGACTTGGCCGGAGTGGATCGCGCTGCCAAGGAGTCACCTGGAGCCAAGCCCGCCGGAGGGCTACGTGGTGAGCTTCCTCAAGTACCATTGGAACGGGCTCGGAGCACCCCCGAGCGAGTTCATGCGGGGGCTGATGAACTTCTATAGTGTCGAGCTCCAACATTTCTCCCCCAACGCCATCTCCAACGCCTCCATCTTTGCGACCGTCTGCGAGGGCTACTTGGGGATGGTGCCACACTGGGAGCTGTGACTCCACCTCTACAAGGGGGAGTGGTTCGCCTCTCTAGTGGGACCAGGCGTGAGGTGGGTCGTCAGAGCACGCTGCCTCAACTTCATGTTGAAGACTGGCAAATCAGAGGTGCCGCGTGAGTACATCCCCACCGGGTTGATGTCCAACCACTCTCGGTGGGACGAGCAATGGTTCTACCTCTGCAATGACGGAGGCTACTTCCCGCCGTACACCGGGCGGCTCATCATCGAGCGGCCATTCAACTGGCCGCACGGTGTGATGGGGGATCTCCAACCTTGACTTTGACCCCTTGTCGCCTCTATGAAGACCCTTCGAGAGGCGGGCCTAACGACGGGTGTGGTGGTCTCGGCCTTCCACAGTCAACGGGTGCTCCCCTTGATGGAGCGCCCGCTATAGTTGGATGAGATGCTTCCTGTGGTTGCGCCCGAGGTGCTCGAGAGGTGCCAGATGTCCATCGAGGGGATGTCCGCCGTGGAGATCGTAGCGCGGGTGAAGGGGATGGTGGCGGTTTCATTCAGGGCAGAGGACGTTAACCGCTCCCCATGCAGCCGGAGGAGGGGTGCCTCAATCTGGTGAGTGCCTCGACCCATGCCTTTCGTGTTTACATTTCGTTCCTTTTTTCCTTACCCTTGTCCTTACAGCTGAGTGTTTTCATGCAGGGGGAATCGACTACCAAAGATCGAGGCCCCAGTTGAGGGAGGATGCTCCTGACCGTTAGGTGAGACACTTCGCCGCCTAGCAGGAAAAGAAGCGCAAGGATGAAGAGAAGAAAAAAAAGGACAAGAAGCTCCGAAAGCACGAAAAGCACGAGAAGCCCCATGTGGACCAGAGGCGCGACGGGCTCCCAGAGGAGGAGTCTACCTCGGAGGATGAGGGAGACGAAGATGATGATGATGACGATGATGTCAAAGGGGTGGCGGGGCATCTCGAGCCCCTTCTGTCTGGTCCCTCCCGTACTGACCATCTTCTGGTATAGGAGGATGCGCTGGAGTAGCACGCCCCTCAGCCGGCGATGTCAGCCTTGAAGCACCGGAGAGGGAAAAGGTCATCCGACCCCTCGACTCAGGGGGGTTCGCCCTCCTCCCATCATACTCGCGGCGGAACCCCACCCACTTTGACCTGAGAAACCCGATCCTGGTCATTGGCGCGGGCGGAGCAGAGCTGAGCCCAGGAGACCCCGTCGGAGCAGGGAGGCACGGCGACCCCATCGACAGCCCCTAGCAACCTTAGCCCTCAGAAGAGCTTGGCTTTGGGTGGGGCCTCGAGATCTGCTGGCGACTCGAGGGGGACCCGAAAGGCCTCTATCCCCTTCGGGTAAGTGTTGTCGATTTAAGTCTCTTCTCTCTGCTTTCCCATTCTGTGGTTCATTAAGTTCTCTACTATCCTGCTTCCCGTCCAGACCAAAACACCATATCGAGGAGGCGACCCTTGCGCCAGCTAAGCAGCTCAAGGTGGACATGGTCGCGAAGATGAGGGCCCCGGTCACAGGTGCGATGTCAAGGCCCTTGGCACCGTGGGAGGCAAAGTGGCTATCCTCAGCCCTCGGGGCTATGGCTCATGGTAGGCTGACGGGTTCTGCACTTGCTGCAGGGTCGAGCGACTCGGGGACCGCGACAGGCGGTGACTCTGAGCTGGGCAAGATGTAGGAGGGCAGGAGCGCCTCCTCAATGTGGACGTCCGTGGTCCCCGAGCTCGGCCCGGCACCAGGGAGTGGAGTCCCGACGTCGGGAGCTCCTGACTTGGGCTAACCCGAGGCTTCTGTTTCCATGCTTGAGGCGGGAGTCCATGAGGGCTACGAGCTAGGAACGGAGGTAGCCCCCATTGACCTTGAGGGTAAGGAGGCCTTCGAGGGTGAGGAGGTCATCGCACCTTCCTCCTCAACGGGGGAGCGAAAGCCATGGCCGACGGGGCTACATGAGCTGGAGAGCCAGCGGAAGCAGGAGCAAGAGGCCCTATAGGAAGAGGAGCTGCTGTAGATGCAGCAGGAGGAGAAGAGGGAGCCGCAGGAGTGGAAGGAGGAGGTGGAGCTGACCGGGGGCCGACCCCCGCATCAGCAGGAGCAGCAGATGTCGCAGGGGGAACCGACATTGCTGGACTTGCCGGCGCAGGAGCTGCCCCAACCATCAGAGGCGGGGGAGGTCTTAGGACTCCTGAAATAGTGGGTGTCCGTGATCACCCTTGACGAGCTGCTGCAAGAAGTGGCACTGAAACGCTCGACGCAGCTCGAGGAGGAGACCTCGGCACCAAGCCCGCTGGCAGACGTGTCGATGGTGGACCTGCCGGCACCATAGGACGTGGTGTTGGAGGAAGCGATGGCCTCGTCCCCTCTGCCACCTCAGGAAGTGCCTGAGCCAGCATCGTGCCAGCCATCGCTATCATCAGCCATGCCGTCGGAGGAGCCAGCGGTTTTCGATCCGCAGGTGGAGCGGCTGAAGGAGACGGCTACTGAGTTGGTGGAGTATCATGGCACCCCACGCGACATGGCAGAGGAGATTGAGTCCTTGGTGTGAAACAAGGTCAAGGGGTCCTCCCGCACTGGGGTAAGGAGTGCATCACACTCCGGGAGCTCGGTGAGTCCAACGCTCCCGGGATCATGATGGATGACCCAACGGAGGTCAAGTGCTGGGAGGACATGGAGCGGTCCCGGGCATGGCTGCAGCACTTCCTCAAGCTGGGTGTCGAGCTCGTTGGGGATCTCGACCAGAGTCTCATGGTAAGTCCTTGTTTGGATCAAGTACGGTTTTTGGCTTTTCCTGTATGGATCGCCTTAACCCTTGATTTCCTGTTTCCAGGACTTGCGGAGGCATTCCCACTCCAAGTCATACTTCCTCAATGAGACACAAAATAGCCGGGAGGAAGTGCTTTGCCAACTTGAGGCTAGCCAATCTGCACAGAGCAGGGTGGCCGAGGTCGAGGAGGAATTGAAGCAGGCCAAGGAGGAGGCCGCCCGGGCAAGGGAGGACGCCGGGGTAGCTCAAGGTGAAGCCGCCCGAGCCAAGAGGAGCTCAAGCAGGCCAAGGAGGAGGCCAACACAGCCATGGGTGAGGCGAAGAAGGCCAAGAGCGAGGGCACTTGCGCCCAAGAGCATGTCAAGTTGCTCGCGGAGGAGGCTCGAGGCTCCATGGAGCGTATCCGCTTGCTCGAGGCCAATCTGGCTAAAGTCTCCATGGCGCGTGACACCCTCTCTGCCTTGATCAAGGAGGAGAAGGGTTGAGCCGACAGTCTGGAGACCAAGCTCGAGGTGATGAAGGCTACCATTCAAGAGAAGGAGCAAGCCATCATCTTGGCTGGCGGTGCCCTCGAGACCCTCTGGTGCGAGAAGACGGAGGTGACCCGAGCCTTCAAGGAGGCATAGTGGGAGCGGGACGAGGTTCGAGCGGAGCAAGACACTATGCTGGGGGACCACAACGCCCTCGAGACCCACTGTGCTAGTAAGTTCCTTGAAGGGCTTCAGCCTATTCCTTCCCATATGACTTGCTTAACCCTTGTTTTGTCTTTCAGGCCTAGAGGCCGAGCTGTTTTCCACTCAGGCTACCGCCAAGGCACTGCAGGAGAGCCTTGAGTTGGAGGGGGCGCTTCTCGATAGGTTTTGGGTTGCCATCAACAGGCTCTCCACCTCCTAGGAGGTTGAGCCCGTCGAGGAGGCCGGAGAAGATGTCCTGGGAGCCGCGCTCGTCAACCGGCTCTACTACCTTGACGCCACCCTTCGGGATCGCGTGCGAGAGGTGCTTCACACTGGCGTAAAGTGTGTGCTGGCGGTTGTTTCCTCTAGCTTCGTCTTCAACATGGACGTCGTTACCTAAGGCTTCGTCCCCGACATCTTGAAGACCGATGCCGAGAACACGGAGCGATGCCGAGGGCTGATCCAGGACACCAAAAAGCTAGGGGAAGCACTGGCAAAGCTGTTCGAGGATGAATTCCTCCCCCGAGAATACGAAGGGTACACCGTCGAGGAGGGCGACGGCGGAGACGGTGCAGCGGGCCTGTAGAAAAAACTAGGCAAAGATGCCCGTGTAAATAAGTTAGTTTTTTGTAACTTGTATTCAGCGTGGCCTCGAGGGCCTTTAAAACATCTATGCATCTATCGTAATGCATTTGGATATTTCAAGTTTGAGCCTTCTCTATTTTCTTTCACCTAGATTTTGCTTTTTTGACTAAGTGTTCGACGTGTGCTCGTATCCCTTGAGGGGGAGGGAGTGGAGGTACCGTAGCCCAGAGGCGTAGGAGAGCTCCCGGCTCGATAGCCCTTGACCCTTAAGGAATTCGAGGCATTTTCTTCTTAGTCACGAAGCGCGTCAAAGCGAAGGAAAGAAGAGACGCTCGAGTTTTGATCATCTGACCTCTGCTTTTTGACTAAATGTTTGATGCATGCTCGTATCCCTTGAGGGGGGAGTGAATGGAGGTACTGTAGCCCTGGGGCGTAGGAGAGCTCCCAGCTCGACAGCCCTCATCAACCTCAAGGGATTTCGAGGCGTTTTCCACTTAGTTACGAAGCAAAAGGTGATGCTTGATTTTTTTGAAAAATCGTTTGTATTTTTAGGAACTTAGGGGGTTCCCCCCGTTAGCCCCTGAGGGAGGCTCGACTCTAGCAAGACAGGGTCGAGGCTACCTCTTGCATGTATAATAATAAGTTTGAACTTATAATAGAAAGCACTTCTTATATTTGTCATGCGAAAATGTACGAAACATGCGAGAATGTGCAAGGGCATTGGTGCCCTAGGGGTAGAAATGACGTAGCTGTTCGATGTTCCATGCGTTGGTGAAGGTTTCACTCTTGTTGTTCTTCTTCGAACCTTTGTTCGAGCCCCCGGCATTGACTGCCGGTGCCTTTCTCTTGTCTTTTTTGTCGTCAAAGAAGGCCCCGACCGCCTCCTCGCCAGCCGCGTAGTTGGCGACCACATCCATGAGTTCGTCAATGGTGTCGGGGCGGTTATGCCCCAACTCACGAACTAGGTTCTTGCAGGTTGTACCCGCAACAAATGCTAGAATGACGTTGAGATCAGAGATGTGGGGGAGTTTAGTACGGAGCTTGGAGAAACATCAAGCAAAGTCACGAAGAGATTCCTCTGATTTCTGCTTGAGTTGCGCAGTTCCCAAGAGTTTCTAGGACGCACATAGGTGCACTTGAAGTTCCCCTCGAAGATCCAGACCAGGTCGACCTAGTCGTGAATCTAGTCGGGGGGAAGCTCCTTGAGCCACCTATGCGCGGTGTCAGATAGGAACAGAGGAAGGTGATGTATGATCGCATGGTCATCACGTGCCCTACCTGCCTGACAAGCCAGTCAAAAATCAGCTAGCCAGAGCTCGGGCTTGGTTTTGCCATTGTACTTGACGATGCTCGTGGGGGGTCAAAACTTGTCGGGCAGCCGGGCATTGCAGATCGTCCTGCTAAAAACTCGGGGACCCGGTGGCTCCGAGGCCCGCCGGTCTTCATCGCTGTCGTAACGTCCTCCACGATGGGCGCTGTACCCTTGATTCTCGGTGTCCCCGTGTTTGCGCTTGCGGTTCTCGATGATAGCGAGGCGCGTCACGCGGAGTGTGGTTGTCGATGATACGATCTTGGGCTGGTGTCTTCTTCGCTCGGCCGGCCGCCTCTGGATCGACCGAGCCCTCCCTTTCGGGATGGGAGGGCTCATCCTGTGGTTCAGAAGCTACCCCTCGACACCTCGAGGCTGAGCTCTCGGCTTGCTGAACAGCAGCAACTTGGAGGAGACCCTCGATCTCATGTTGTACCCATCGAGCATGCGAGTTGGATGGCGCGGGCATATTGCGAAGAACCATAGCCACCGCGACAATGTTCTGGCTTGCTCGAGGGTAACAGTTGATAGGATGTTCGGGTGCCCCACCCTCGTTGATCTGCTGGTTGACCTCTCGGGCCCTGGCTGGGGCTCTACTGCCGGGTGGTGGTCGCTCCTACTTGAGGGTTCACTTGAGCTGGCGCAGTCATTCCTGGTCATCGGCGAGTTTAGCCTGCAACTCCTAAATTTGTGCCAGCTATGCGTCCTGCTTGTCAGGACAGAGGCACGCCTCTCGGGGTGCGACTGGTTGTTGAACCTCTGCTCTGGGGGAGCCCCTCCCGTCGCAACGGCAGTCGCGTCGGTCATTGGATCAACAGTGTCCTCACTGGAGGCAATGTCACCATCGATGTGGAGACACTCACAGGTAGGGTCCCAATGGTCAGAGCCGGAGTCAGGGTCACCACAGTAGAAGACGAGGAATTGCCCCCGCGCCTCCTCCTACAGCTGCTGTTAGAGTGTGCCGACGGTGTACCTTCGGGGGCTGGGTGCTCTCACGAAGCCCAAGTCCATGGAGGCCGGCATGACCATCCCCATGTCTGTCATTGCTCGAAGGAGGGCGCCTGGGCGGTCCCCTATCATGCTCATGTTGGCACAGGTCAAGGTCGAGAACGCCTTTGCGGCATTGTTGAGGCCGAATGGGAATCGTCAACGATGCTCGAACAGCTCATGCGGAAGTAGGCTTGATGTAGTGGGGGTTGCGTGCATCGGGGGAGCTCTGCCAGGCTCCCTCAACGAGTGCATTGTGAAGGTGAAGTTGAGGTTGTCATTGAGCCCTGCCGATCCGTCCTCTGCTCCTGAACTCAGGTCAGATAATCCCCCAACAAGGGGCTCCTCATCACCGGTCAGGAGCGAGGGGAATGCAGCGGGCACCAATCTCAACTCAGGTTGATGGTGATGATGGTGCCGATCGCGCCTCCTGGTTGCGGCCGCATGGTGGCAAGACCGGCGAGTGCCCCTTCCTGAACGTGGGGGCACACCACGACCTCTGCTTGGGTCACTGATTGAGAGCAGGGTCATGTCATAGCCCTGTCCAAGGGACATGAACTCCAGGCTCCCAAACTAGATCACCGTAGCACGAGGAAGTGGTGAAAAAGAGTCGCCCATCTGGAAAGAATGGCAGGAAATCATTGGTAACACGTAGGACCCCTACCTGGCACGCCAACTGTCGGTGTTTTGACAACGGGGGCTAACACCAACGAGTAAATTCGTAATTGTGAGCTCCCTTAATCCGATGGGTGATGCAAGAAGGACACAGTGATTTATCCTGGTTTGGGCAAAGAAGGCCCTACGTCCAGCGGGGGAGGAGGATAGTTCATGTTATCTTGCACCGAAGCACTAGTACAGGGGTGAATACAAGCGGGTGTGAGAAGTGTGGGCTTGAGCACGAGTGTTTCGGGCGCTTAGCTCTCTACACTGTCTCACGGTGTTGTTCTATGATCTAAGCCTTAGTGGATGAAGCTCTAGGATCTCTTCTATCTCCCCTCCCCTGGCTAAAGTCCTAGCTCCCCCTTTTATAGGCGAAGGAGGGGCACAGGAGTACATGTTTTTGGGGCTCACGTGGTTGGTGACATATGATGTTGATGCCGATCATGTCGGTGCCACTATAGAGGCGTGCATCGGTATGGGAAGCCCTGCGACCGTCGCGTCGGCATCTGTTAAAGAGTTGACCAAAGTTGCTGAAGTCCCGCTCGAGGGTCGGTGTGATGGTGTCAAGGGGCGACGATCGAGGCCTTGGGTCAAGATGAGGGGCTCGAGTCGAGGGGGTCGAGGCTCCTTGGATAAGGTCGAATCTTAGGATATGCAGGGAATATGCATCTCGAGGGGGTGCCGGATGGGGCACAGTGCTCGGTATGGCGTTCCAGGATTTGATTACCATACCCACAGCTGTTTCGATAACTATGGCCATATGGTTAGGCTGGAGCAGGTAAAATGCATTGAATACGCCTAGATCCATACCGGGAGTAGGTAGGCAAGGGTTTTACCACGCTCAAGGGCTGCCCATTCGGACGGGCGAAATTCTATCCTCGAGGCCGGCCCGTTCGCCTGGGCGAAGTTCCATCCTTGAGGGGTTGCCCGAGTCGCACCCACAAGAGTACAGTCTCGGTCCGTACGGTGGTCCATCAGCAGGTTGTGGCTTTGGGCTATCAAGGCCCGTTCGTGGGCTGGTCCAGCATGCTTTAGTTTGTGGATTTCCGAGTGGTAATGAGGGATGTCATTGGAGGGCTTGCGTTGCTGACTTCGAGGATCCACCCAGTTAAACGAGGGCTTAGGGTACCCCTTTCCCAGGAAACTGACAAAAATGGCCATAACTTTCACATATGTACTCTGATTGATGTAGTCCATATACCAAAATTGATTAGAACAAACTATCACACCTGTTCGTCCCCTACTTTTCTTGGATCGACAAATCCAGATATCCAAAATCCAGCCCAAAAGATCATGTTTTTGTGTCTAATAAACAACCACTTTATCAAGCACAGGTAATAAAGTGCTCGATTTAGACCCCATCTACTCGGTTTCCCTTAGGGTATGGCGGCGTTTGATGGCAAACTGGTCAATGAATAAGTTGGAGTTGCTTCGGCACCCACATAGTGGCGATTCAAAAGTAGAAATTGATGGCGCAATGAATGACAACTATGCCCAGACTACGACCACTTTGTCAAGCCTCGCTATAGAATGTGCTCGATTTTGACACAATCTTCTTAGTTTCTCTTTGTGCTAGTATTTCATTTGATGGCAGACTTGTTGATGAGGAAGCCGGAGTAACCTCGATGCCCACATGGCAGCACTTGAAAAAAGGTTGTCGTTGGCGTGTAGAATGAAACAGCCATAACTTTCAGATACGTACTCTGATTGAGACAATCCATATACCAAAATTGATCATAATGAACTCTTGCACTTGTTTGTCCCTTGCTTTTTTGGAATCAACAAATCTAGATATCCAAAATCTAGCCCAGAAGCTCATGTTTTTGTGTCTAGTAAATGGCCACTTTATCAAGAACAATTGTAAGAAAGTGCTCGATTTTGACCCCGTCTACTCAGTTTCACATAGGGCATGGTGGTGTTTGATGGCAAACTAGTCAATGAAGAAGCTGGAGTTGCTTTGGCACCCACATAGTGGCGATAGAGAAGTAGTAGTTGTTGGTGCATGGAATGACAACTATGGCTAGACTACGGCCACTTTGTCAAGCCTCGCTGCATAAAGTGCTACATTTCAACACTATCCTCTCAGTTTCTCTTAGTGCCAGGATTCGATTTGATGGCAGACTGGTTGATGTGGGCGCCAGAGTAGCCTCGACACCCACATGGCGTTACTTGAAAAAAGGGTGTCATTGGCACGTAGAATGAAACAGCCATAACTTTCACATACGTACTGTGATTGAGACAATCCATATACCAAAATTGATCAAAACGAACTATCGCACATGTTCATCCCCTGCTTTTCTTGGATCAAGAAATCCAGATATCCAAAATCCAGCCCAAAAGATCATGTTTTTGTGTCTAATAAACGACCACATTATCAAGCACAGGTAATAAAGTGCTCAATTTAGACCCCATCTACTTGGTTTCCCTCACGGTATGGTGGCGTTTGATGGCGAACTGGTCGATGAAGAAGCTAGAGTTGCTTCGGCACCCATATAGTAGCAATTCAAAAGTAGCAATTGATGGCACATGGAATGATAACTGTGCCCAGACTACGACCACTTTGTCAAGCCTCGCTATAGAATGTGCTCGATTTTGACACAATCTTCTCAGTTTCTCTTAGTGCTAATATTCCGTTTGATGGCAGACTGGTTGATGAGGAAGCCGGAGTAGCCTCAACACCCACATGGCAGCACTTGAAAAAAGGTTGTCATTGGCGTGTAGAATGGAATAGCCATAACTTTTAGATACGTACTCTGATTAAGGCCATCCATATACCATTATTGATCAGACGAACTGTCACACCTGTTCATCCCCTGCTTTTCTTGGATCGACAAATCCAGATATCCAAAATCCAGCCTAGAACATCATGTTTTTGTGTCTAATAAACGACCACTTTATCAAGCACAGGTAATAAAGTGCTCAATTTAAACCCCATCTACTCGATTTCCCTTAGGGTATGGCAGCATTTGATGGCAAACTGGTTGATGAAGAAGCTGGAGTTGCTTCGGCACCCATATAGTAGTGATTCAAAAGTAGCAATCGATGGCGCATGGAATGACAACTGTGCCCAGACTACAACCACTTTGTCAAGCCTCGCTATAGAATGTGTTTGATTTTGACACAATCTTCTTAGTTTCTCTTTGTGCTAGTATTCCGTTTGATGGCAGACTAGTTGATGAGGAAGCCGGAGTAGCCTCAACGCCCACATGGCGGCACTTGAAAAAAGGTTGTCGTTGGCATGTAGAATGAAATAGCCATAACTTTCAGATACGTACTCTGATTGAGACAATCCATTTACCAAAGTTGATCATAATGAACTGTTGCACCTGTTCGTCCCTTGCTTTTTTGGAATCAAAAAATCCAGATAACCAAAATCCAACCCAGAAGATCATGTTTTTGTGTCTAGTAAACAACCACTTTATCAAGCACAGTTGTAAGAAAGTGCTTGATTTTGACCCCGTCTACCCAGTTTCACACAGGGTATGGTAGCGTTTGATGGCAAACTGGTCAATGAAGAAGCTGGAGTTGCTTCGGCACCCACATAGTGGTGATTGAAAAGTAGCAGTTGCTGGCACGTGGAATGACAACTATGGCTAGATTACGGCCACTTTGTCAAGCCCTACTGTAGAAAGTGATTGATTTCAACACTATCCTCTCAGTTTCTCT
This sequence comes from Bothriochloa decipiens, assembly GCA_023333625.1. NCBI lineage: Eukaryota > Viridiplantae > Streptophyta > Magnoliopsida > Poales > Poaceae > Bothriochloa > Bothriochloa decipiens. The sequence continues at coordinate 30,848,680 of CM041640.1, forward strand.
TAATGCCAGGGTTCAATTTGATGGCAAACTGGTTGATGAGGACGCTGGAGTTGCCTCGATGCCCACATGGCATCACTTGAAAAAAGGTTGTCATTGGCATGTAGAATGTAACATCCATAACTTTCACATATGTACTCTGATTGAGACAATCCATATACCAAAATTGATCAGAATTGACTGTCACACCAGTTCGTCCCCTGCTTTTCTTGGATCGACAAATCCAGATATCCAAAATCTAGCCTAGAAGAGCATGTTTTTGTGTCTAATAAACAGCCAATTTATCAAACATAGGTAATAAAGTGCTCGATTTGGACCCCATCTACTCGGTTTCACTCAGGGTATGGTGGCATTTGATGGCAAACTGGTTGATGAAGAAGCTGGAGTTGCTTTGGCACCCACATAGCAGTGATTCAAAACTAGCAATCGATGGCACATGGAATGACAACTGTGCCCAGACTACGACCACTTTGTCAAGCCTTGCTATAGAATGTGCTCGATTTTGACACAATCTGCTTAGTTTCTCTTAGTGCCAGGATTTTGTTTGATGGCAGACTAGTTGATAAGGAAGCCAAAGTAGACTTGACGCCCATATGGCATCACATGAGAAAAGGTTGTCGTTGGCTTGTAGAATGAAGTAGTCATAACTTTCACATACGTAGTCTGATTGAGATCCATGTACCAAAATTGATCAAAACAAACTATCACACCTATTCATCCCCTGCTTTTCTAGGATTGACAAATCTAGATATCCAAAATCCAGCCCAGAAGATCATGTTTTTGTGTCTAATAAACAACCACTTTGTCAAGCACAGTTGTAAAAAAGTGCTCGATTTTGACCCCGTCTACTCGGTTTCACTCAGGGCATGGCGGCGTTTGATGGCAAACTGGTCGATAAAGAAGCTGGAGTTGTGCTGACTTATAAACGTGACTCTTCATGTCAATGGCCTCTCACAAGCCAGGTAGACTGAAGCATGAGCGTCTCCCCGATCCCTGCGACTTCACCAACAGCTGACCTGGTCGATCGAGTCCGAGGCGTGCCAGTCAATTTGACCCTAAAATTGATAAGGAGGAAAAGAATAGTAAAATTATGGAACCTGCCAGTGTGATTCTAGATAGTTCCTCATGTATGGCTAAATAGCCAATTCAATTAGGGCATTGACTAGAAAGTCAATATCGAACATGCATTCATAAATAAACAATTGGATAAACACGCATGAGTAAAGCAATCGATCATGGAATGATATATTAAACTAAGATAAGAAAAGGCATAGATCATTCATGATACATGCTAAGATAACTAAAATAGTAAAGATTTAGCTGAATCAGCTACTCCAGTATGCATGAGAAGCCCAAGACCTTTAGCCAATCCAGCCTAATTGATACGAAGTACAAAGATCCAACATGTGTTGCAATAATCTGGATTAAAACTAATAGATCTACCAAACCTGTGAATTTGAAATCCTTAGACTAAATAATCTTTGGACCAAGTCTCATCCAAGCAAGCTCAGCAGACCAACTAATATTAACCAGACACACGCACACAATGTTATGGGTAAAGCTCCGATGAATTGGCTAATTTGTCGATACCGATATGAGAACGAACTAGGTGTACAAGCAGTCTGAAAACAAAACCCACTAATTGATCCATTCTAGTGGGATTGGTGACTTAACCCGTTGCAGCCACTAAAATTAGAAAAGACTAACAAGCTTTACCATAAAGCTTCTCATACCCTAGAACAGGCCACATGTCATGAACAAGATTGATATGATTTAGCTAATGCAAGCACAAGATCAACCATCAAAGCAGGAGAATAAATATGATGAGCATCAATGACAGTTAAATCTAAGAAGGATATAAGCCAAATCTACCAATCTTGATCGGGTGATGATGCTGTTATAAACAAATAAACAATGTAAAATAAACAACAACGATAACTTAATGAATCTATTAGGGTGCCAAACCTAATAGAGCTGATAACTAGCCATGTCAACGCATAACAAGAGGTCGGACGACCCGATGCAGCCTTATCAAATGAAAACATGAGCCATGGCGGTACTTACAACAAGCCAGAGGTTGGTTGATACCGATGCAGCCTGGTCATGAAGAACTCGCCGAGACCTAAGCTACTCCTAGTTCTAAGGGTTTTTGGCCATAGCCGAAAGATTGTTGTATTGATTATCGAGAGAGTTTACAAGGTGCCGGGGCTTACATATTTATACCCTGGGCTTTGACCAAGTCCTAACTTGACACGACTTGCAAATAAGGAAAAAGAATAGGTAACTACTAAGACTCGATAACTTGGGTCCTACTATTCCGTCCTGTAGAGTCCCGTGCTGTAGCAACCCTAAAAATCCAAACATCAAAAATCACAACCAACAAATTTTTTTCTAAAATAACTAATGGTTGGTGAGTGTCATGTAGAAAACATCCAATAGTTGCATAAGTAGTACCTAATGTTAGTTAGAACATTTGCATTTAATTTACAAGAGTTTGATTTGCATCTTATTTGATTTTATGTGATGTCTAATAAAATCAAATAACCTTAATCACATGTATATTCATATGTATACTAACATGAGCAACTAACCAAGGACATGGACCCCACACCACCATGAGACCTAAGTAGACCTAGCATGGAGTTTGTCTTGAGTTTACAAACTTGCATGCACTAACACATCATGTTATAGCCTTTCTTAGAAATAGAAAAGGAGAAAGAAAGGAAAGGGAAATAGAATAGAGCAAAGCAGCCCACAGCAGCAGTAGGCCTGCCTCAGCCTGTTGGCCTCGCTAGCACCATGGCCCAGCAAGGTGCCCAACACCAGCCTGCCCGCTTCGCGCGCCTGGCTGCCCGTGGCCCAGCATCGGCCCAAGCAGCTGCCTCCGCGTCCGCGGCCCAGCAAGGCCACGCTCCCGCCCCGCTATCACTGCCGTATGGGCCTACCTCGTCAGCCCCTACCTTTTGCCATTTCTATGCACTGGGACATCTTGTCCATCGTACCAAATAAGGAACGCCCAAGCTCCACCATTCAACCGCGCCTGTGACCCCTCGCGATGCCGTCCATCGACGCCTGCCCTGGCCACGCCCCCTAAAACCATAAACCTAGCCGGGAGCCGCACACAACCGCTAGATGGGCATCATGAATTGCCACCGTCCATGGCCGATGCTATGGCTATATAAGGAGTTGCCCCAGACGTTAGGGTTTCCCATGCTCGTGCAGTCATCTTGATCATGCTCGCACCACTCACTTGCTGCTCAAGAAGGAGAAGGAGAGGTGGGAGGAGAAGGAGGCGGGGAGGAGTCATCCGTTGCTAGAGCCAGGAGCTCCACTGTGTCAGTGCACCGGAGGAGGAACCGCTCGACCTCGCCATTGCCGTCTGCTCCCCCTGCATGGAGCCACTAACCTGCTTCCCCTTCCCCAAGCCGATGCACCACAAGCCACCAGCACACCGAGGTGAGCATCGAGCTCCATGGCCGCCGCCGGTACACCGCCCACGTTCCCTCTCTCCTCTCATTGATCCGCTTCATTAGATACACCACCGGCTTTGTCATGTCCTAGAACGCATTGTTGGCAAGATCTTGTAACCCGGCATGGCCCCAGTGGGGCTTGGCATCTCTGCCAGCCCTAGCCATCGTGAGTTCTTAGCCGTCGGAGCATCGCTGTGACCGCCACGGTCATGCACACCCCCACCGTGCCTTTGTTAGACGTGCCATAGTCCCTTGGAGCTCCGAGCTGCTCCAATCAGTAGGGGAAGGTGAAGATGGTGCGGGATTCGAGCCTCGTCGGAGATTTTTGCCGCCGCCGACGTTGACCACCGTCGAGCGCCTCACCGTCATCTACCGCTAGGAGACCGCTTTCCTCAAATTGACGCTTGGGTCATGTTCGCATTGGCTGCGCAAACCTAATGCACGAGCCAAAGGCACCGCTGAGCCGCTGCTGTGCCCCACCACTACAGCCATGCCGCTTGGTGCCGCCGCTGCGCGTGCGCCAGTGAGCAGAGGCACTGCGAGCCCGTCTGCGCCCCGCTACCTCCTTTTCCTAGCCTTGCGCAAGCCCCCGCCACTGCCTTGCCCAGCCAGAGCCGCCGTAGCCACTGCGCACCCGTTCGTTGCCCGGCTGGCCATGCTCACAGCCACGCGTGTAAAGGAGATGGGGAATTTTCCTGTGTCCCCGGTGTACCAAATTCACTAGGCCCATGAGGCCATGCTAGACCAACAGCAGCATGCCACTCAACCCCGTTGTCTTTAGTCCATTGTAGACCTGGTCCATGGACGAACCAGCCATAGACGGAGCCCAGTTGAGCCTAGACCGCCACGTGGTATGCACCAGGGCTCGACATGTGTCCTAGCCAGGGTGGCCCAACCCGGTCCAGATCCAGCCCTGCTCAGGCCCAGACCCGGCCCAGTTGCATTGACTGTTGACCGGTCAGCGTTGACTGTTGACCCTAGGTCCCACCTGTCATCCGCTGACCCGCCTCTGACCAATCATGTGCTGCCACGTGTCAGCCTGATAATTAACTGCCTCTTTTTCTTTTTCTTTATAAAGTTTTAAACTTCAGAAAATCTTAACTTCTTCATACGAACTCTGAAAAATATGAACCAAGTGTCCAAATTTTCATAAAGATGAGCTCTACATCATAGGCTTATGTATGATTGCATTTGGAGTTATGAATTTCATTTGGTTCTTAGTGATACTCTATAGGAGTCGCTAACTCGACTATTACGTTTTATTTCAGAGGAGGAGTAGTTTGAGGAGGATAACTATGAGTATGAGAAGGAGCTCGGTGATGACTTTGCAGGTGCCACATCCCACCCAACCTCGTAGATCCTATTATGCATGGCATAATATCTAGTTTACTAGTGCTTTATTTATGAATATCACCTGTGATAGGTTGCATGATAGAATTGCTTGATGAAGCCTTTACCTTGTTGCAACCTTACTCCTGTACACCGCTGATAGGCTAGACGCATGCTTATTTACTCATGATGCTTTACTTCTACTATGCTTTATATCTGCGATGTGATGCATGGTGGAGTATGGTTGTATGGATAAGGCACGTGGTGCCATTTTACTCAGGGGAGTGCTGGGTGTGTCTTGGGTGTGTGGTGAGGCTTGAGTCGATTGGACATGATTCTACGATGAGCCTTGGGGCGAGTCTTGCCGGGGTGTGTGTTCTAGGCACCCCCATGAGAGGTGCCTATGGCGGGTACATTGTGAGGTATATGGTGATCCCAGGGGTGAGAGCCTTCATGGAGCGAGGCCCCGGGTAGGACGTGCTGTTGTAGCATGGACTGTTGTAGTCCTTATGAGAAGATAGTCCTGTCTGTTCCCCCTAGGACTGGATATCTCTTGAGAACCGGAACCTTGGGACCTATGTGCTCACCGCTCGCCCCTGAATGGGTGGGGGACGGATGTCTGACTAGCTAGGATGGTGCCACTACTACTAGGTTGTTAGCAGATAGTGTCAGGAGGTATAGGCATTGGGACCCATACCCTCCTTAGACAACATAGTGACCTCGGGGGCCCGTACTATGTCTCACTGTCTCAGTGTGCCAGTGGTATTCTGGGATGTCGCAATACGGAGTGGTAGGGTGGCATCGCACTGGTTAGAAAGTAGCCAGAATCAGCCTAGGCGGGGCACCGCCAATGATGGTGATCTTGTGGTTGTGGGAGTACACGCTCTGCAGAGTTTTGAATCTATATATAGTCCATGACCTCGATTTGGCCTTTCCCTCGACCTATGCTTCTCGGGAGTAGTGAGATGAGTCCTTCTCTTCTTCCCCCTTGTGTTACCCTTTTCAGCTGTGAACTACTGAGACAGGCTTTGAGAGGGAGTTGGAGCTGTCGACTGAGTGCGAGAGGGTGAGATGTGTGTGATGATGGGATGGGAATGATGTTGGATGAGAATGGGTTAAAACTTGATGTATTACTACTATATAATGATGGTTACTACTTGCATAACAAACCACAACCAAATAATATGTCTCTTTGTTTATATCCTTTGCATCCACCAAATACTACACAGCAAAAGCAAAGCATAGGGTGGGACGAGTGGCCAGTACAAACCATACTAAAAATTATTTGGCAGGTGAGCCTGACTAGGACTTCATGGATGAGGAGTAGACATCTTGTTCCTACGCTCAGGCTTCTTTTGGAGATTGTTGTTGCTCCCGCCTACCGCAGCTATTCTAGATGCTACAACTCTGATGATTCTGCCAGTATGGCGATGTACTATTTGATGTAACCCCCTCTATTTGTACTCTTTTGTTTGATGTATGGATTTTTGTATAAACTATCGCTAGATAATGTGATGGTTTGAGCTTTGAACTATTATATTATTCACCATTCTATGTATTTTCCCTTCATGGAAAATTGAGGATGTTTCAATTGGTATCAAAGCCAGGTTGACCCTAGGACAAGACCCATAGGATTGGACGATAGAATTAGGAGAACCTTGATCTCTCTTGGTTGTACACCGACCACTACATATGCTTTTATGCATGGCTTACCTCTCTCTGCAACATTTCTAATTCGATTTTTGTGTCAACCTACAGATGGATCCCAACTCATCGCTTGGTCCATTGATGATGAACATCGTTGAGTACAGACTCGATGGAGCGGAGTATGGAGGCTACGCTCATGTGCTTCGCGAGGTTCTCACCGAGCTTGGTGTTCCTGTAGAGGACATCAAGTACCTTTGTCATGGCAAGCCCACCCTTGGAGGAGGCATCAAGGGCTACAAGGTATTGCGCACCAACATGCCTGCAAGCATGAACCTGCATGGAGTTGCTGCCTTCACCGACTTTGCCTTTGACAATAAGACCAGCATTTGTGTTCAGACCATTTCGCACCAGGCACTTCACACTGTGCTGTGCAACACGGCCGACTACCTGAAGGACAACCATTTTTGTCTTCTTCCTTGTGCCCTCGCCCACCAGGGTACTTGGGAGGAGATCGCCACCGAGCAGCCTGCCAGAGTTGAGCTCAACACTTGCCTCCATACTTCCGAGATGTACTTGCAGTGCCAGGACATGTACGTCACCAAGCTGGAGTGAAAGGGGCATCGTGATCATCACTACCTGATGGAGGTTGACAAGAGGATCTACAAGTCAAAGGACAAGGAGGCAGCCTATAAGCAGAAGATTGCAGACCTAGAGTGTGAGTTGGCGTGCAAGGAGCACACTCACCGGGACCAGATCACTAGTCTGATGAACAAGATGGATAAGCTTCAGATCCATGGTAGCCGTCTCATCAGGAAGATTGGTGAGCTTGAGACCACTATAGCTAAGAAGAACAAAGACATTGCGAAGAGTTTCCTAAAGCAAAGTCAAGATGCCACCTACAGGGACAAACTTCATGAGCAGTGTAAGGCTCAATGTGAGAAGTTGCTATAGGAATACACTCTTGCTAACTACAACCAGGGACACCTGATCAACTAAGTCCACAAAATAGCATACCTCATACACAAGCTCAATCTTACCATGGGGGCTTGGAAAAGGTCAGATCGCAAGAGAGTTAGAGAGTTCCAAGACCTGCAGGATGAGCTTCCCTTGTGAGCCTGCAAGAAGGTCAGGGTTGAGACATTCGAGCTGGAGCAATCTTGCCTCAACTTGAGTGGATGCCCCACCACTGGACTCAGTGGATAGTCAGTGCCCACTCCTCAGCTCGAGGAGGCCCGTCGTTATGTGAAACGGCTCAAAAAAAAGAATACAGAAAAAATAATCAAAAAATGCAAAAAATTTGCCCGCAACGGGGCTCGAACAGAGGACCTCAGGCTCAGTAGGCTCAAGACTTAACCATTGCGCTAGGTGTTGACACTGTTTCTCAACACGTGTCAATATGGATCAAAATAATGCCGCTTGGTCAAAGAGCCTTTTGGGCATTGCCGATAGAGGGTTGCCGATGGAGGTCAGGATGTCAGGGTTGCTGCTGATGAAGTTAGGGAACTATTGCCGATGCGGTCAGCAGTGGCAAGGAGCGTGCCGATGGAGAATGACTAGCTGATGGAAGATTTCGTCGTAGCTGGAGCAAATAAGGAAACTGGCGTTTATGCTAAGTATTTTCGTAGTTTATCCGGAGTATGATTCCTGTTTGAGTCATTTTAGTTTCTTTCTTTAGAAATAGGGTCCGTATAGGAAATAGGTCAGTTTTATTCCTATATTTAGGTTTATCGTGTCTGGTTAGGACTCCTTGTATCTCAGGATATAAATATGTGCTGAGGGGCATTGTAAAAAGAATCCAAGCATCAATAAACAGATCTACTTTTTATCGTAATTTACTTCTACCAGTACTTTACTTTTCGACGGCTTCGTCAAGTATTTTCTTTTTCAATGAGTTCTTTCAAGAATCGACGAGCTGCATCAACTTGATCTCCGGCGACCTTGCAGGTTCTGCGTCTACCGAGCATGATTCAGGCTTTGAGTTTCGGGCGTATCACTGTCGTCTCGTCTGATTTGTTCAACAGTTATCGAATACATTCTGAGCTTTGACATCCGGGCGTATCACTGTCGTCTCATTTGGTTTTTATTCAAAGTTATCATCCTTGTCGATTAACAGGTCAAATCGACTAGCACGCTTCGGATATCGAATTAGGGTATTAGCCCGGTGTGTTTGCAGATAGAATTTTGCATCAACACATCTTTTGGCACGCCTGGTGGGAGCAAGTCAACATATTTATCATGAAGAACCCTGCTGATATCAATCCAGAGAACATCATCGAGATATCAGAATCAGATCTCAAGAAAGATCAGAAGCTAGCCAAGGAAAAAGCTATGGAGGATTATAGACAGCTCTGCTTGAAGTCTTTCAGCAAGAATAGGGGCGGAGAAGTAATCCAGAAACAAGATCTGCCATTGCCTCGGTAGGTAACTTTTGACTCCAACCCTGGTAAATTACAGGAGATGGTTAATTCCGCATTGAATCATGCTTTGATCAACCACTCCACCGTGCTGTCCAATACTGTTTACATTGCTGTTGTGCAAACATTAAGAGAGGGACAAGCACCATGTTATGTCAGACCGACATATCATCAGCCGAGATCGGTATCTGTCAGTACTCCATCGGCAATTCTAGCCGTTGAGAGTAAAGAAGCTCCTACTCCTCCAGCTTTATCAAGATCACCTAACATTGAAGCCATGCCGATAAGATTAGATCTAACATTCCAGGAAAGGCAAATCACTCAATTGGGTACAGATCTATCAGCATCAGCAATGTCAGGCTCTTCAGTCCAACATAATCAGATTGCTGCTAATTGGTGGGGATACGGAATGCCACCAGGTCCATCTACTACCAACTCTGGATTACCTCAAGTGCATGATGTAGCAGGGAAGGGTCCAATGACATCGGCTACTCCAATTCGGCCGATGATTCAAGTATCTCATTATACCACTACACCTCCTACTATATAGCCACTATCAAGAGGATATCACGTGCCAATTCATCAGGTACCCCATGCAAGCCCATCGGCAAATCTTTTGCCGGTGTAGCAAGAAGTCTCTTGTTGATGCAAAATTATATCTGCAAACACACCGGGCTAATACCCACAATCGATATTCGAAGCGTGCTAGTCGATTTGACCTATTAATCGACAAGGATGATAAATTTGAATAAAATCTGAATGAGACGACAGCGATACGCTCGGACGTCAAAGCTCAGAAGGTATTCGATAACTGTTGAACAGATCAGACGAGACGACAGCGATGCACCCGGACGTCAAAGCCTGAATCATGCTCGGTAGATGCGGAACCTGCAAGGTTGCCGGAGATCAAGTTGATGCAGCCCGTCGATTCTTGAAAGAACTCGTTGAAAAAGAAAAGGTACTTGGCCAAGTCGCCGAAAAGTAAAGTACTGGTAAAGGTAAATAAAAAGTAGATTGGCTTATTGATGCTTGGATCTCCATTACAAGGCCCTTCAGCATATATTTATACTCTGCTAAAAAGAGTCCTAATTTAATACGTAAAGCTCAACTATAGAAGAAATAAACTAATTCCTTATACGAACTCTGTTTCTTGAAAAAGAAATAAAACTTGTATAGGAGTTGGACTTAAACTATAATACAAAAAATCATAAGCTTCGTGTCGCCGATCCTCTGTCCACTTCCATCACGATGAAGTCATCTCCTCATCGGCACATCCCTGGCATTGGCAACAAGCTTCTAGCCTTCCTGCCTATCTCATCGGCAATGGCTTTTTCCGTTCCATCGGCAACGATCCTCTCTCAGCTTTTCAGCACCATCGACAATACTCCAGATCAATATGTCCTTCATTGGCAACTACCCATCGGCAACTCAGAAGCAATGCTGAAGAACAATCACCCTCTTGCCGATTTAGTTTAGTCTCCCAATCCTTATTGACACATGCCAAAAAACGGTGTCAACACATGCCCCCCAATTTCGGAGTATAAAATACTTTATGCACCCAAATTTCCTCCAGGTCATGATTACCCAAATCGCTTGAACTTCCCCTCGAGAGTTGCGTGCGCGGTAGCGGAAATCCTGTACCAACAGGCCCACATAAGGCTTCCTCCGCTGCGGCCCATTTTTCATCTGTGATTCAAACCCTAGCTTTTCTCTCTCCAGTGGCGACATCAACAGGCGATCCTTCGACGAACTCGATCGGCGGCACTCTTGACTGCGATTCCTAACCTTCATTAGCATTCTTTGTTTTCTCCATCTTCATCGTGGCCATGGCTATCCGCTTCGACGTCCCCAAGGTTAATCTTCTTTACCCATCCTCCGACATTTCTTTTCTCCTTTTCTGTGCAGTTCATGACTCCTCTTTATTTTAATCTTTAATCTCAGGAACTTTGCAATAATCTTCTTATCCCAATGCATCAAAATCAATTTGTCTGCCTAGGCCCAATGGGAAATCCAGACCCAATCAACATTATCAACGCAGAAACCAATCGAATCCCCTTTAGAGCTCAGAATTTTGATTTGGGATTCTGGGCTGATACCTTTCGATCCTGGCTGAAAACCACTAAGGGATGGAAAGACTGGTATTTGAGGGTCGCTAGGCCAATGGAGCTATATTGGGTGGAACGCAAATTAGAACAGTGCATCCGACTATCTATTGCCGATATGGAGAGGAATGAGTCACTGTTAATCGCTGCCTCCTATTTCTAGTCTGATACTTTGAATGCCATCATCTTCAAACATGGACCAGTTTCTCCAACCCTTGCCGATGTGTATATGCTCACCGGCTTGGACATCTGATCTGCTGATGACAACGCACTGTTCTAGAGAAAACCTGAGCATCGGCTGATTACCAGGAATATTGGCGGCTGGACCGGTTATATCAACGAGTATAAGAAATCTGGTTCAGTCAATCACAGGGAGCATTTAGCTTTTTTGAACATGTGGCTTGAGAAATTTATCTTCTGCGGCAAAACAGTTGGACCGACCAACATGCACCTTCCTGTAGCAGAGATGTTGGCTAGCGGCGTCAGACTCCCACTGGGCCGATACCTCCTTGGTTCAATTTACCATCTCCTTCACCAAGTGTAACAAAGGCTGCTGCAAGGCAAATCCATCGGCAATCTGGGGGGCCCTTGGTGGTTTATTAATATGTGGCTGAACACCCATATGCATAAGTATTTCCACATTGATCTGTTTGCCCAATGATTCCCTCAAAGTCTTCCTGAGGATTATCAACTCGGGGAAGAAGAATCGGCAACGCGCCCCCTATCAACTTTGGAGAAGCACTAGCAGTATTAGCAGGGACGAAGGCAAACAGGGTTCAGGTCGGCAATCTCTTCCACAGATTCTACATTGGCATCCCTTCTGAGCTTCGGGCCTGGGTCCCATATGTTGATGAAGAAGCAAGATTCCCTCTTTCCTTTAACCTTACCGATAAGGCTTTGAACAAAGATACCGACATTCTTGGTGCAATAATCACCCCTCGCGCCATCCCGATCAACATATTTGGTAGTGGGAAGAACATCAACCCCACATATGAGGTCTATTATCCATCGGCAGTAGCAAGACAATTAGCCTTTGGACAACTGCCCATTAACCTCTGTTTTGCCGATGTGATTAAACCAAGAGAGATTATTGCGAACCGCGTGGATTGCCACAAGATTGTTACTCTCCTTCCTGATGCTAATACCTCTAATGTTGATCTAACCGATTGGGTACCAGCTTCCTTCATCATCGAGTCCTTCAAATTATGGTGGCAAGAATGGAAAGAGCAGCTATTCTTTGCATCTCCTCATCTTTATTGGAATCTCATTGATCCCAATCATGCCATCCCTGCCGATGCAGTAAATCTGACCCTCTGCACTTCTTTCAACTCCCCTTTAATCCATCGACAACTAACCCCTTTTTAACAGGTCGATGACCCAGTTCTAACACTAAGTAAGAGCGGCAAGTTCATACGACTGCAGCCTATCTCCCCAGTATCCATCATTGGCTATAAAGCTTCTTCGCTAGACACTGTGATGGGCCATGGTCATTCCAAGAAGAGCACCAAATCGATCGCATCCTCGGCATAGACATCTCAGGTAATCACCTCACTTTCTTTTGCAGATGCCGATTGCTGTGATTTACCGATTTCACATTTCAGGGCGCGAGTTCTACACCAATGGAATCTTCATCGGTAACCCGACCTTCGTCTCCACCTGTAGCACCTTCATCGCCACACCTCGTCATCCTTGATGATTCTCCAGAGGTATTCTTTATTTAAATCTTGATCATTGGATCGGCACTTTTACTCATCTGTTTCTCTTGTAGCACCAAGTAATTGCATCGGCAACCGTCCCAAGTGTACCGATTCCTCAGCCATCCATTGCCGATGCCCCCCAGCCATCCGATGCCGATATTTTACAGCACAAGCGTAAGGCTTCATCAGGCGAAGAATCACAATCAAAGCGGGCAAGACTTACACCATCTCTAATTTCACCATCGGCATCCCCGCCTTGCCCGATATCGCCTGACATACCTGTGCAGACTTCTCCATCGGCAACTGCTCTTCCATCGGCCATTGTACCCGTACAAGGATCTTCATCGGCACTAGTATCGTAGCAACCAATCGAGGTGCCAACACAAGAAACGCCATCGGTAATTGTACCTGAGGTTGCTTCTTCAAGCCAAAGGCGAGAGATTGCCTTGAAACAAGTAAGTTAACTCCCTTAGATAACCTTTAACACTTGGGTTCTTCTGCTGACGTCACCTTTTCCTTTTGAGGAGCAAGATTCCCCCGATAGTCTGTTTTCCTTCTCTATCAGTGGGATTGTTCCTGATGATGAAGAGCCTAAAGAAAGCTCTGCTCCAGCCCTTGAAGCTCTGTCATCTGAAACCAAGTCAAAGATGGAGACGCTATTATCCTTGCTGCAACAGGAGACCTGTTTACTGATCTAGGATTCTGATTCCACAAGAGCAACTTTTAAAGGAATTCGAGGTCATATTCCTGCCGATGTTGAGGAGGCACTTTTCCAAGCTGCACATCTAGAGAGTCGGCAGTTGCAGTATCAGAGGGCTGCCCAGCGAATTGCCGATAGGGCCACTCAGGCAAAACTCCAGGAGGACATGATGAAGCACAAGCAATTTATCGATGAGAAACACAAAGATATTGGTAAAATAGAAGCATCCCGTGCAGATTTGGAAGACAAGATTGCTCAACTATAGGCAAGAAGAGAAGCCCTGCTAGCGGAGCTGAGACAAATTGAAGGAGCCTTGGACACAGCAAATCAGGAGAAGGCCCAAATGCCCAAAGCTATCAAAACTCTCCAGCAAGAAAGAGACAACTAGGTCCTCAAGACGCTGGCACTTAAGAAGAAGATCAAGCCAGTTGAAGGCAATGTCGATGAAGACACAAAGATACTGGAGGAAGCCAACCAAATTCGCCTGCGTGTGATATCAACCATCCGTTCATTGTTGAACTTGTGAACCTTCTTCCTCATCGGCAATGTAATGCATCGGTAATTTGTAAAACTTCACATTAACGTAGTGCCGATACACTCTTTTTGAACAAGCACTTTATCTGTTTTCTTCTTTTTCATTGGCAAGTGTTAAGAATTTCATCGACAATATGAAAACCATGTTGATGTCTGCCGATGAGCCTTCATTTTTGCGCTTCGGCTGCCATACTTGTTTTTTCCCCATGAGAGTTTTCCTCTTTATGCTCGCGCTGTAATTTCCTCTTCTGAGTCTTCGTTAGACCTATAGGGCACCACTGAGGAAGCTTCGTCTTCCAGACGGGCTGATATAATTTTGTACTTGAACCTGGGCAATTTATGTTAGGATCTCTACAAAGAATTGCCTCATCAGGAATTCTTGCATTGGCCATCTCTTTGAGCTCCTCTCAGTTCATCGACAAACAGTCATCATACCTACCCAGCCTTTCATGTACACTGGTCCTGCCCCCTAGCCGATCATGTACCGATGCCCTCTCTCTGATCGGCTTACCGATGTATCTGCTCCGATCACCATAGCGTGGTCTTCTTTCTGCCCGATCGGCTCGATCATAACCATTGCACTCGGGACAATTATCAACAGTAGGCAATTTAATGCCTTCTTCCTAGCAGTAAATGAAGAATGGACATCTCCAATGATCTTCGTGCCAATGCCACACTTCCCAACGCAACTCCTCTTGCCGATGTCAACAGCGATCACCTGAAATTCTGTACGGAGTTGGCCTAAGAGGTCTTCTGGAACTACTGCTTTCTTCAACTCTCTCCTTCCCTTTCAAGTCATCGGCAGTTGCTTGATTTCTAGGATCTACCGATGCTCTCCTCTTAGCGCTTGCCGATGTTAACACTTTGGTCTTGTTTACGGCCTCCACTATGTTTGCTGGGAAAGGATGTTGATCAATCTTCATCGGCCCTTGAGCTTTAGAGTTGTCAAATTTGATCCTCCCATATTCAATTGCTGGTTGCAATTGCTGTCTGAAAACCTTGCAGTCATTGGTACTGTGCGAAGTTGCCTTATGAAATTTGCAGTACCTCATCTTCTTCAGCTCATCCGCCGATGGAATCACATGATTGGGTGACAGCTTGATTTGGCCTTCTTGAAGTAGCAGATCAAATATTTTATCGGCCTTCGTGATGTCAAATGTGAATTTCTCTGGCTCTTTCTGACCAAAAGGACAAGATAAAGGTTTTTTACCCTTCACCCACTCAGCTAGGCCGATGGTTGATTCTTCATCTGAATCTGATTCCTCTGCCTCTTCTACAAAGGACACCTTCTTGTTCCAGCTCTTCCTATGTTCTGGGGCTTGAGCACCTTGATTAGAGATCCTCTGCACAATATGGCTTAAGCTTTCAAACTCTTGAGAATCATATTTGTCCCTGAGGTGTGATAACAAACCCTGGAAAGCCAAACCAGCTAACTGGCGATCATCAAGCACTAG
This sequence comes from Bothriochloa decipiens, assembly GCA_023333625.1. NCBI lineage: Eukaryota > Viridiplantae > Streptophyta > Magnoliopsida > Poales > Poaceae > Bothriochloa > Bothriochloa decipiens. Next base: position 30,864,024 of record CM041640.1, read on the forward strand.
GCTGTAGCACCTATTCTTCATGTCTCGTACCCTTTGCACAAAACTCTCTACCGAATCGTCGCTTCGCTGTCTTAATTTCATCAAATCGGTAAGCTTCTTCTCATGGACACCAGCAAAGAAGTATTTATGGAATTGTTTCTCTAGGTTAGCCCAAGTAAGAATGGAGTTTGGTGGTAATGAGATGAACCACGCGAATGCCGATCCAGACAAAGAGGATGAGAATAAACGGATCCTCAGCTCATCCCTGTTCGCTACTTCCCCACACTGGATGATGAATCGGTTGATGTGGTCCATCGTTGACGTATCATCTTGCCCAGAAAACTTAGTGAAATCTGGCACCTCGTACCGATTCGGGAAAGGAATTGAATCATAAGATGAAGGGTACAAAGTTCGATAAGAGTAAGTATTAATCTTGGGATGAATCCCAAATTGCTCTTTCATCACTTCTGCAATCTTATTGGTTAAGAGTGCATCCTGGTCTTGTCGATGCACTGGCGAAATCTCCATTGGAAGCGTTGGCTAATATGCTTCTACATACCCCTATGGCATTTGGCTTGGAGGAATCGGCATATTCACGGCACCAATCTGTGGAGTAAAGTACATCGGCTGTTTTTTCGATGTTTGATCTTGGACAGCTGCCTGTGGACTATACTGCTGAGTCCCCATTGCCTGGTAACTTGGCTGAATAGCAGATTGCTGAACTGGCGTTTGCGCTGACCAATTGAGATTATAACTCATCGGCACCTGATTTGCCGATGGCTGACAGTTTACAGACAATTGATGCTCTTGTATAGATGGATGATAGCTAGCATAATTGCCCTGAATTATAGATAACCCAGATTGAGATATGAATGGTACTACGGGCTGTTCTACAGTGGAATCCCTCTGTTGAACTGGTGGAGGATTAGTCAATGGATTCGCATAAGATATCTGTTGCAGAGACGCGTAGAATCCCATTGACAATGGCTGTATAGCAGGAGGTGTAGTAGAATAATGTGACACTTGAGCCATCAGCTGAATTGGAGTAGCCAATGTCATTGGACCCTTCCCTGCTACATCATGCACTTGAGGCAGTCTAGAGTTGGCAGTAGATGGACTTGGAGGCATACCATATCCCCACCAATTAGCAGCAGTTTGACTGTGCTGACCTGAAGGACCTGATATTGCCGATGCCGATAGATCTGTTCTCAATTGAGTACTAGGATTTTCCTGAGACGTTAGATCTGATCCTATCGGCGTGGCTTCAATGATAGGTGGCCCTGATACAGCTGGAGGAGTAGGCGCTCCCATACTCTCAATGGCTGGAATTGCCGATGGAGTACTGATAGATGCCGATCCTGGCTGATGATATGCCGGCCTGACATACCCTGGTGCTTGTCCTTCTCTTAATGTTTGCACAACAACATTGTAAATAGTATTGGATAGCATAGTGGAGTGGTTGATCAAAGCTTGATTAAATGCAAAATTAACCATCTCCTGTAATTTACCAGGGTTGGAGTCAAAGGTTACCTGCCGAGGCAACGGCAGATCTTGCTTCTGGATGACTTCTCCGACCCTGTTCTTGCTGACAGACTTCAAGCAGAGTTGCCTGTAATCCTCCATAGCTTTTTCCATGGCTAGCTTCTGATCCTCCTTGAGATCTGACTCTGATATCTCGATGATGTTCTCTGGATTGATATCAGCAGGATTCTTCATGATAGATCTGTTGACTTGGTCCCACTGGGCGTGCCAAAAGATGTGTTGATGCAAAATTATATCTGCAAACACATCGGGCTAATACCCACAATCGATATCCGAAGCGTGCCAGTCGATTTCACCTGTTAATCGACAAGGATGATAAATTTGAATAAAATCTGAACGAGACGACAGTGATACACCGGACGTCAAAGCTCAGAAGGTATTTGATAACTGTTGAACAGATCAGATGAGACAATAGCGATGCACCCGGACGTCAAAGCCTGAATCGTGCTCAGTAGACGCGGAACCTGCAAGGTCGCCGGAGATCAAGTTGATGCAGCTCGTCGATTCTTGAAAGAAGTCGTTGAAAAAGAAAGGGTACTTGGCCAAGTCGTCGAAAAGTAAAGTACTGGTAAAGGTAAATAAAAAGTAGATTGGTTTATTGATGCTTGGATCTCCATTACAATGCCCTTCGGCATATATTTATACTCTGCTAAAAAGAGTCCTAATTTAATACGTAAAGCTCAACTATAGAAGAAATAAACTAATTCCTTATACGAACTCTATTTCTTGAAAAAGAAATAAAACTTGTATAGGAGTTGGACTTAAACTACAATACAAAAAATCATAAGTTTCGTGTCGCCGATCCTCTGTCCGCTTCCATCACGATGAAGTCATCTCCTCATCGGCACATCCCTGGCATCGGCAACAACCTTCTAGCCTTCCTGCCTATCTCATCGGTAATGGCTTTTTTCATTTCATCGGCAATGATCCTCTATTAGCTTTTCAGCACCATCGGCAATACTCCAGATCAACATGTCCTTCATCGGCAACCACCCATCAGCAACTCAGAAGCAATGCTGAAGAACAATCACCCTCTTGCCGATTTAGTTTAGTCTTCCGATCCTTATTGACACGTGCCGAAAAATGGTGTCAACATCTCTACTGCAGGTCAGCCCCCAGTATCGTTTGCACCTCAGTTTAGGACTCTTGCAATTCAAGGGAATTATGCTGGCTATTATCCAGTGATGCAAGACCATCAAATGTTGGCAAGCTAACAGCCATCGACAAATCAGTTGCCGCTGAGTTCTAATCCTAGTTGGCCGGGACAGTCGCCAACTCAGCAAAAGGTGGCTCAGCAAAGCTATCAGGTGGCAGGAGCTCAGCAAGATTGTCCTCAAGCGAGTTTCCAGAACCACACATTGGTAGGTCAGCCGATGAACGTTGCTCAGCAGCCAATAATCCAACTGATACCTCAGCAGTATGTATCGACGCCGTAGCCGATAGTCCAGCCACTACCCCAGCGACAGCAAGTATTGGCTTCAGTGCTGATGGGTCAGTTAACGCCTAAGCATCAAGCATCGACGTGATAGCCGATGGCTTCGCAGCTACTTCATGCACCGCTCGTTGTTCCTCAGCCTTTTGTGCAGCAACAAGTTCAATAGCAATTAGCCTAGCCATTACCGCAACAGCGCCAATTATCAGCTTCTCCACCGATAGTTCAGTCGCCTCAATAGCAAGTATCCACGCCGCACCCGATGGTTTAGCAATCAATGCATCAGCAATCACTTGTCCCTCAGCCTGTGGTAAAGCGGCAGGATCGGCAATACATATCGGTCTCGCCACTGATAGTTCAGTTTCTGTCTCAGCAGCAAGTATCGGCTTCACAGCCAATAGTTCAGTCATCACGACAGCATCAAACTTCGGCTCCTCAACTGCTACCTGCTTGTGAGGATTTTTCTGATTCAAATAAAGAAGAGGTTGAGATTGACTCAGTCAAGCAGGAAAAAGACAAGGAGCCGATGCCATGCTCACGCGACAAAAAGGAGTTTGAGAAACATGAGTCTAATGTTAACGAAGCCAAAAAAATTATTATTTTCTGAAGAAGCTGATGAGACAGAAGGCTGTTGATTATCAAGTTGGAGGAGCAAGGCAGAGGGTAATCTCTTTTATTATCTATTGCTCACCACCCAAAATTATTACCCGGGGATATCAGCTGCTCAAGATTTATTTCCCATGGAAGCCAGGCGATCAGGAGCCTAAAAAGATTAATCTGGATCACTGGTTAATTGAGTTTCATCATCCATGGGACCCAGGAGGGTGAGCGCTATGTATAGTATGTCAATCGACTGCGGGGCTAGAGCTGATGAACCAGTTAGCGCAGCTACACCCAAGGCTAACTAGGAAGAAGCAGCTAGCGCACACTCGTAACCATCCGAGATGATAAATTGGAATGAGCCAATGTCTACAATGAAGCCGATCAAGCTAAAGGAAAGGGTAGCAGTCCATCGGCCAAGGTGCACTGCTATAGTAGTAATATTGATGCAAGCAGCTGCTGCATGAGATACAAAAAATAGTCGATAAAATTCTACTGCTGATTCTCCTATAAAAGCCGATAGTCGCAGACCAATGCAACTGGCTGAAGAGAGCGCATCGGCAGGAATGTTTGCATACATCAAACACTATGGGGCTCTACTCGGACGCGGTGATGGTGTAGCGTTTTTGATAATTGGTAAGATGACATATTAGCTCGAAGATTGAAGATGTTGAGCTTGCAATAAGCCACAAATAATGCAACTGGCTGAAGAAGATGATGTGTGCCCGATGTGTGCTCAAAGGGGTTCTCGCCATATTAGCTCGAAGATTGAAGATGTCGAGCTTGAAATAAGCCACAAATAATTATCTGCGCATATATGAGTGCATGCCGATGGGAGGCATACATACATTGGCTAAAATTTATCTGGTTTTGAAGAGATCCAGAAGGCTAGTAGAGGTCAGATACTTGCTTTGAAGGAAATCCTATTGGCAATATCTCAAATCATGCCATCGGTGCAAATTCGGATGATACTCGATATGCACGCAAGATTGCCGTCCGTCAGACTTCATACAAACAAGAAGGCGTGGTCATGATACGATGCAGTACTATGATAGCCAATTGGTATTAGCAGTAGCAGGAGGAAAGAAGGTTTCAACAGGAAGAATGGCGTTGGCACAAAGATCACTGGAGGTGCCTGTTCTTCATTTATTGTTGGGAGGAAGGCATTAAATTATCTACTGTTGATAGCTATCTCGAATGCAATGGTTATGATCGAGCCGATCAGGCAAAGAGAAGATCACGCTATGGTAATCAGAGTAGATACATCAATGAGCCGATCAGGGGAAGAGCATCGATACATGATCGGCTAGGGGGCAAGGCCAGTGTTCACGAAAGGCTTAGCAAGCATGTCGATTGCCATCCAAGGAATCAGGAGGAGCTGGAAAAGACGGCCAATGCAAGAATTCCTGATGAAAAGATACTGTGCAGGGATGCAAACATGAGCCATCGTCAGCCAGTTTGGAAGACACAACTTCCTTGGTGGTGCCCAGAGGGTTTAACTAAAATCCAGAAGAGAAGGATGCAGCGCATGCATCAAGAAGATCTATAGTACCAGAAGGAAAGCATCCCTGAGGTAAAAACTCGAGTATGGCAACCAAAATAAGAGGACAGAGGTCCATTGGCAAATACCAATATGGTTTTTGTGTTGCCGATGGAGTTTTTGGCATCGGCCAATGAAGAAGAGGTTGCCATTTCTGAAGAAATGGCACAGTCAATAAAGCTATGCCAACGGATGGTTATCCAATGCCTGTTGCTGATTTATTGATTGATGCTGCGGCCGCACATCAGGTTATCAGCTGCATGGATGGTAATGCTAGTTATAATCAGATATTCATGGCTAAAGAATATATTGTCAAAATTGCTTTTAGATGTCCTGGTCATGTGGGACCCTGAGTGGATAATTATGACTTTTGGTTTGAAGAGTGCCGATGCTACCTATCATCAAGCTATGAATTTTATCTTTCATAAGTACATCGGTACATTGGTCAAAATCTACATAGATGATGTAATGATACAAGCCGATTTTCACGTAATCAGTTGATATTACACATTGGAGAAAATACTTTTGTTTCAGCAATATAGAAGACTACTCTTGACCTAAGTACTCCTTGATCGTACGAATAGCTTGACGGAGGTTCTTATCAGTATCATACGTGATATATGCGAGGACGTGAGCATGAACTTGAACTGCTCTAATCTCTCTGGTGAGGCCTTGCAAATCCTGCATCATCCAGGTTCTTCTGACTTCTAGAATGGTGAGTCTTTGCTCTACAATAGGTAGAGAACGGGGAAGCTCTTGGGGGATGTCGATGGCGTACATCTGTTGGCCGTGATTGAAGGTTGCAAAGACTTCAGCTTGGAATTGGTTCAGGTAGCTCTTGACTTGTTCATTTTGTGTCTCGTTCAGCTCATAGGGACTCTCTAGTAGCTTCAAGATCTCTTCAAGGGGGTTCATGGGCTGACAAGAGCGAGAAAGTAAACAAGGAGTTGCAAAAGTAATAAATGCATGATCAGATATGATACCTGGTTCATCGAAGAAGAAGATGCCATTGGAAGTGCTTGATGAAGAAGAAAGGTATATGCGAATTTTGAGAAGAACACAAAGGTGAATGAGCTTGGGAGAAAGGTTGGAGTATTTATAGCTAAAGTTTTTGCCTGTCCGTTGAGATTCTGACCATTGAGCTTCAGAAATCAAGGAACGGTCAAGTGGAAAAGGGAAAATTTGATTTATTGAGGCACAGAGTTTGAGGATCATTGTGGCAGAACCTCCTAAATCATATGGCCCACACGCATGATTATTGTCTAAATAGACTCCAAATAACCATGACTGTGTTCCATACGACTTAAAAAGTCTCTCGGGTAAATCCTGAATCATCCACGATTTTCCGAGCAGAATCAATCGTTGAAGAGAGATATTGCAGTATTACAACAGTCTGATATAAATAAAATACCACAGAGTAAAACAGCGGAAGACTTACAATAACATAAGTTTACAAACCTCTGAGTTTCAAATATTTTCAACCAAAAGTTTAAACTATACAAACCATAATAGTAGTGGAGTAGCAGTCGGTAGCCTGATTACAAAACCAAGTAGTAAGCTCTGCCCAAGAGCTAAACCTCTTTACTCGTCGTCGCTTTCCTCGATGACTGTCATGCAGCAGGATGCAAAACACTCCTGCTCATGAGGCTCACCTGCAACAAGGGTTTAACAAACCCTAAGTACAAAAGTACTCAACAAGACTGACCCGACGAAAGAGAAGGGTGGAGACTCAAGAAATGCAGGCTAGAGGGACAAGGTAAGGTCTGTAGGAGATAAGAAATTTTTGCAGAAAAGCTTAGCAAAGAAAAGTTGCTTGGGCTAGCTCCTATTATCAACCAACTTCATTATTGATCCTTAAATTTTTGTTTAAATTGTTACTACGATGATGAACAGTGATCGAGTCTTCTTCTCCGAGAAGCAACGGTGATTCGAATCCATTTTCATACCCAGCTGGGACCTAGGTCACTGGAATATCGGAGACTTTAACTCCGATGCACCCCAGGTAACCGATATACCGGGATAACAACCACAGCCGTATATCACCACATGGCACCCGTGAGCTCTGCGGCCCAGCGTACCGAGATACATGGGAACTTAAACCCCATAGTAAAATACACTATGACACATATGGGATCTCTGGCCCCACGCTAGGTCACTCCATGATATACACGGCTCCAACCATCCGTAGACCACTTCATGCATGTGGATTTCTAATTTCTCGATTATCGACAGATCACCATCGGACGAGACCTAGGGCATCAACAGACGAGAACACTACAGACGGACTCCATTCCCAGTGCAAGTTCACCGTCTAGACTCGATTTATTACTATCATCAAGATTTCAACAAGAAAACCAATCTCATCTTTTTCATTCTTTTACCTGTGAACAATTAAATAAATAAGCAGGGCTAAACATTACTACTTATCTTCCCAAGCAGGTAACAAGGAATAAGGAAATAAGATAGGTAATGGAATTGGTGGGTTTTCACTCAACTCCTATTACTTAATGCAACATATCATAGCTGAAGCGATAAAACTTTTATAAATAGAATAGGGTTTGAATGTATCCGGGGCTTGCCTTGATGTTCGGGGTAGAAGTTCGCAAACTCTGGATCAATTCCCGATTCTTGAATATGCTCTTCCTTCGGATCTGGGCGATAACGTTAACTCTCCGTTAACGGAAACTATTCGATAATTAATATGCTTTAACATGATGGAATAGTAAACATGATGCTCGACGGATGTATGATTAGATTAAGGAATCGAGTACAACTTTTCTTCACGATAAAGTTGCAAGCTAACAAAACTTCGTTTATAAAACTTATTAGGGTTAACTACGCCATTTAAGAAATTAATTAAACACATAAAATAACGTTAATTAAGCCCTAATGACATGATTAAGATAAGCACAAACAATTGATTAAAGTGCCAAAGGTTATTAGAGTTAATGACCCAAGGTCATCAATCAATCCCAAAGTCAAACAAATCCTATAATGATTAGATTAAACTAAAGGGGTTAATTAATTACTTAAAAGTATTAAATAAAGACATAAAAATTAAAGTTATCAAATTAGGCCCAAAATTTTATTTTAGAAAGCTTTTAGCCTAATTAGATGGCAAAACAACTTTCAGAATTAAAAGCCAATTATTTTATTTATTAAAAATCATAGAAGGTCCATTTTTTAATTAAAAGGGTACTTAAATTAGACATTTCATATTTTTCCTAGGTAGATGACATCATAAGGAACACTCACAAAAATTTTCAAAATTTTTGGAGCTATATATGAATTACTATGATTTTTTAAAGAAAATAGCATTTAAATCATTTTCTGAAAATAGAAAAATAAAATCGGCACAGTACTCCTGCGCTGACCGACGGTGCGCCGGCGGTTGACCGGCGATTCCTCGCCGTCGGCGAGGTCTCCGGTGACACGGTTTGCTCCTACGGTCTCATCTCGACACGGCGCGTCGATTGAGGTGGCTAACGGCGCAGCTGAGCGGCGGTGGCACCCACACCGACAGCTATGGCGGCGTGGCGGAGCGGCGGCCCGGTGAGAGAGCTCACCGGAGCGTTTTTCGGCGACGGCGAGGTCACGAGCAGATGCAGGGCACTCAAACGGACAAGTTTGGCAACTACATGACACCATCTCCGGGTCCCCAGCCAAGGCAGCAACGCATGCGGCGGAGCAACATGGCCGTGCCGACGGCGAGTCACGGTGGCCGGCGACTACGACATGGCAAAGACCAAATTGATGGCACAGATAGATGCAGGAGCTCACCACGGCGCTGATGCGCACGTTAATGGAGGCTTGGAGCGGCTGGGCTGAGCTGCGGTCGGCGGCGCTGATGGCGGCGGCGGCGCTCCGATGGCAAGACGGCGTCACGGCGGTCTCCGGCAATGTGCTGCTCAAACCAAGGTGCGCATTAGGTGCAAGATGACATGGAGAACACGGTAGCGGGGTCAAAGGTAAAATATATTCACCTCCGGTGGCGGCAAACGGCGGAGATGGCACGGCGGCTCGGCTTGCCGGCCGTGGAGAAGAAAGCGGTGTGCGGGTGGCACAAGCGAGGAGAGCAAGCACTAACTGGCCCAAGATGACCGTAAGGACATGGCGGAGCTAATGGCAAGCGCAATCAGACAGAGATGAAGCATCGGTGGCGAATTTCAACGGCGGAGCGAGGTCGTCGGCGACGGCGGCGGGAGGAAGAAAGAAGAATTCGGCCACGGCGACGGTATTTATAGCACGGAGTCGATGGATGGACTGGCGACACGAAGGCGATGAAGTTTCTTGTGTCCATGAGCGCTCTCGCGGTCGAGCGGGTGCGGTGGTGGTCGGCGGCGCGCGATGAGAGGCCGGCCATGGCGATCGCCGATAGGGTTAGGTACTGTTCGAGTTATTTATAAATGACATCCGTTTTAAAATATAAATTACTCCAAAATTTATATAAGAACTTGAAAATCTCCAAAAATATAATTTGCATAACTTTTTAAGAGCTACACTTTTCCTTTAACGGGCATCCTCAAATTCTGTCTAAATTTTGAAATTTGAATTCAGATTTGAGAAGGGGATAAAACCCTAGAAATAAGCATTTGAAATTACTTTTGATTTTTCAGTAAAACTTGAAAATCTTCAAAACTATGAAATGTTGAGCTTGTCAAACCAAACATTTTTCATATACAAAGTTTTCTCAAATTATGCATAATTTTTGAATTATGGTTTTAAAATCAAAAGGGGATAAATGCTGGAAACTGTATTTTCAAATTAATTTGAATTTCCTTTTGGAAACTTGAAAAACTTTATATACCAACTTTGTAGCTCTTGTCATGATCTACAAACTGTCTTTTTAGAGTATCTCCAAATTCCTTATAGATTTTGAATTACAGAAAAGGGGATAAAACTAGGTTTTGAAATAAAGGGTTTTTGAAATAGAATTTAAACTCAATTTGGTTTCTAACTTAATTGGTTGGTTATTAGTGATCACAAACATCATCCAAGGACATTTTTAGGTCATGGACCCAATGACACCCTTGGTTGACCATGTTGACTTTTGAAAAACCTTTATAGCCTTTCTAATTTGAATTTAAATTTGAATAGCCAGACTCAGAAATAAGCTTTGGAATCCAAATTTAATTTCAAATATGGAAATCTATTTTTTAGGGTTGGACTTAGACTTATACACTATGCTTGACACTAGTGTTGTCGTTACCTAGGAAATGGGTACCCCAATCCCTTGGTTTACCGGGCTAAACCCCGTAAAATTAGCAACACAAACCCTCCAGTAACCTCCCACGTTAACGTTCGAAGGCCCGCAGGCTGAAGCGTATTGGGTTGACCCGCGAACGGGCTACGATGGCCCAAAGCCAAAGCCTACTCGAGAGGCCACCGAGCGGACTGGGACTGTACACTCGAGTGTACAATTCGGGCGACCCCTCAAGGACGGAACTTCGCCCGGCGAACGAGCCTGCCCTCGAGGACGAAACTTCGCCCGGCGAACGAGCCTGCCCTCGAGGATGGAACTTCGCCCGACAAACGAGCCTGCCCTCGAGGATGAAACTTCATTCGCACAAATGGGCAGCCCTCGAGGACAGTGCACCCCTCGGCTACCGACTCTCCCGTACGGATTCGGGCGCATTTAATGCGTTTTACCTACCCCCGCCTAACCGTATGGCCACAGTCACGGTAACAGTTGTGGGAGTGGCGGTCAAATCTTGCTTTTACCGCCCATGCCCCAGAATCCTGCAGATCGTACTTCGCTGTTGCACCATGCTGAGCATTGTGCCCCGTCCAGCACTCCCTCGAGACGTATGAATCAGCGTGTTTCCCGCATTTTCCGGGATTTGGCCTTATCCGGTGAGGCTCGACCCCTTCGACCCGACCCCCTCGACTCAAGCCAAGTCCTCGACCGCAGCCCCTCGACTCTGTCGGACGAACCCTCGAGCGAGACTCCAACGACTCCGGGCTACACTTCAACAACTCCCGATGCGACGGCTACAGGGCCTCCCATACCGACATACATCACTACAGCAGCACCGACGTGATCGGCCTCAATGCCATGCGTCACCGGCCATGCGAACTCTAAATATATGTACTCCTGTGCCCCTCCTTCACCTATAAAAGGAGGCACTAGGACATTAGAAAAAGGGGAACGAGAGGATCTAGAGCATAGAAACGCTAAGTCTTTAGATCATAGAACAATACCGTGAGACAGTATAAGGTCGAGAGCTAGGCGTCCGAAATGCCCGAGCTCCAACTCACGCTCCTCACACCTGCTTGTATTTTCCCTTGTACTAGCACTTCGGTGCAAGATAACATGAACTATCCTCCCCCCGCTAGACGTAGGGCCTTCTTTGCCTGAACCAGGATAAATCGCCGTGTCCTTCTTGCATCACCCACCGGATTAAGGGAGCATGCAATTACAAATATTACTCGTTGGTGTTAACCCCCCGGGGGTCGAAACACCGACAGTTGGTGCGCCAGGTAGGGGAGCCACGTGTCACTAACGATTTCCCACCATTTTTTCCGGATGGGCGACTTTGTTTCACCACTTCCGTGCGCTACGGTGATCTGGTTTGGGAGCCTGGAGTTCATGACAGTCGACCAGGGCTATGACATGACCCTGCTCTCGATCAGTGACCCGAACAGAGGTCGCGGTACGCCCCCACGCTCATGGGGGACCACTCGCCAGTCTCACCACCATGCTTCCACATCCAGAAGGAGGCACAATCGACACCATCATGGCCATCAACCTGGGTCGAGGATGGTTCCCGTCGCTTTCTCCTCGCCCCTGACCGGAGATGAGGAACCCATTTTTGAGGGGTTGTCTGACCCGAGTTCAGAGGTAGAGGGCAAACCAGCAGGACCCCACCACAACCCTGACTCCACCTTCGCAGTACGCTCATTGAGGAAGCATGACGAAGTCCCCGCTCGATCGAGCCCGCTCCCGCAGGAGCTGTTCAAGTGTCATCGGCGGCCTTCGTTCGACTTCAACAATGCCACGACGACAATCTCGACAGCGACCCACTCCAACATGAGCACGTTAGAGGACCGCCCAGGCACCCTTCTCCATGCAATGACGAACGTGGGGACCGCCACACCAGCCTCCGAGGGCTTGGCCTTCGCGAGAGCGCCCGGCCCCCGGAGGTACACCGTCGGCACACTCCGACGGCAGCTGCAGAAGCAGGCGCGGGGATAATTCCCCATTTTCTACTGCGGTGACCTCGACTCTGACTCTGATCATTGGGACCCTACCCGTGAGTGCCTCCACATCGATGGTGATGTCGACTCCGATCAGGACACCATCGATCCAGTGGCCGCGGCAGCTATCGCTGCGGCGGGAGGTGCTCTCCCCAGAGCAGAAGAACAACAACCAGATGCACCTCGAGAGACGTGCCCCATCCTATCAAGCAGGATGCATAGCTGGCACAAATTTGGGAGTTGCAGGCAAAGCTCGCCGACGAGCAGGAACGATTGCACCTACTCGAGCTAACCCTCAAGCAAGAGCGGCGACCGCCCGGCGGTAGAGCCTGAGCCAGGGCCTGAGAGGTCAACCGGCAGATCAACGAGGCAGGGGCACCCGAGAAACCCAGCAATCGTTACCCCCGAGCGAGCCAAAACATTGTCGCGGCGGTTATGCTCCTTCACAATATGCCCACGCCATCCAACTCGCAAGCTCGGCGGATACAATGCGAGGTCGAGGATCTCCTCCAAGTAGCTGCTGTTCAGCAAGCCAAGAGCTCAGCCTCGAGGCATCGAGGGGCAGCCTCTGAACCTCAGGCCGAGCCCTCCTAGCCCGAAAGGCAGAGCTCGGTCGATCAGGGGTGGCCCCTCGACCGAAGAAGAAGCCGGCCCGAGAACGTATCAACGACGACCGCTGTCCCTGCGACGCACGCCTTGACATTGTCGAGAACCACAGATGCAAGTACGGGGATGTCGAGGATCGAGGATACAGCACCCATCGTGGAGGGCGTTACGACAGTGACGAAGACCAACGGGCCCTGGTGCCACCAGGTCCTCGAGTCTTCAGTAGGACGATCCGCTGTGCCCAGTTGCCCGACAAGTTTCGATCCCCCACGAGCATCGTCAAATACAATGGCGAAACCAATCCCGAGCTCTGGCTAGCCGACTTTCGGCTGGCTTGTTAGGTGGGTGGGGCACGTGACGATCACGTCATCATACATCACCTTCCCCTGACCCTGTCTGACACCGCGCGTAGGTTGCTCGAGGAGCTTCCCCCTGACCAGATTCGCGGCTGGGTCAACCTTGTCCGAATCTTTGAGGGGAACTTCAAAGGTACCTACGTGCGTCCCGGGAAACTCCTGGGAACTGCGCAACTGCAAGCAGAAACCAAGGGAGTCTCTCCGTGACTTTGCTCGACGATTCTCCAAGCTCAGCACTGAACTACCCCACATCTCCGATCTCGACATCATTCTAGCGTTCGTTGTGGGTACAACCTGCAAGGACCTAGTTCGTGAGTTGGGGCGTAATAGCCCTGACATCATCGACGAGCTCATGGATGTGGTCGCCAACTACGCGGCCGGTGAAGAGGCGGTCGGTGCCTTCTTCAGCAACGGGAAGGACAAGGGAAAGGCGTCGGCAGCTGACGACACCGGAGGCTCGAGCAAAGGGCCGAAGAGAAACAACAAGAAGAAGAAAAATCAGCAAGGCAAGCGTGAGGCTGCGGAAGATGATCTGGTCGCAGCAACCAAACGCAAAAGACCTCGAGGTCCCCCCGAGGGCGCCATCTTCGACAAAATGCTCGAGGAGCCCTGCCCTTATCACAAGGATGGGGCGAGGCACAAGCTCAAGGACTGTCGCATGCTTCAAAAGCACTTCAAGCAAGTGGGCATGAAGAAAGGTGACGACAAGAAAGACCAAGGTGGCGGTGAGGGAGACAACGGGGAAGACAAAAAATTCCCCGAAGTCTGTGACTGCTACATGATCTATGGGGGCCCCTCGACCCAGCTCACGCCTCGACAGCGCAAGCGGGAGCATCGAGAAGTCTTCTCTACCTGAGTCGTGACACCTCACTACCTCGACTGGTCTGACGCGCCCATCACGTTGAACCGCGATGACCATCTGGATCGAGTCCCCAACCCCGGGGCCTATCCGCTCATCGTCGACCCAATCATCATAAACACCCGCCTCTCGAAGGTCCTCATGGACGGTGGCAGTAGCCTGAACATCATCTACCTTGAGACCCTCGACCTCCTAGGAGTCAAGAGGTGCCAACTCTGACCCAGCGCCGGGGGATTCCATGGCGTCGTGCCGGGAAAAAAGGCCCACCTCGTCGGCCGTATCGACCTTCCTGTCTGCTTTGGCACCCCTGCCAACTTCAGGAAAGAGACCCTCACCTTCGAGGTGGTCGGGTTTCACGGAATGTATCACGCTATCATCGGCCGACCGGGCTACGCGCAGTTCATGGCGATCCCAAACTACACCTACCTCAAGGTCAAGATGCCAGGACCCAAGGGCGTCATCACCGTAGCCTCCTCCTACGAGCACGCGTATGACTGCGATGTTGAATGCATCGAGTATGGAGAGGCCGTCGAGCAAAATGCTATGATAGCTGCGACCCTCGAGCACCTCGCCGACGAGGTGCCAGATCCTAAGCGACACGCCGGCAACTTTGAGCCAGCACAAGACACCAAGAAAGTCCCCCTCGACCCGAGCTGCCCTGGCGAGAAGGTGCTAACGATTAGCGCCGACCTCGAGGGCAAATAGAAAGCTGTGCTCATCGACTTTCTCCGCGCAAACACTGATATGTTTGTGCGGAGTCCTTCGGATATGCCGGGCATACCGAGGGAAGTCACCGAGCATGCCTTGGAGATCCGGGCCGGGTCCAGACCGGTGAAGCAACGCCTACGTCGCTTCAACGAGGAGAAGCGCAGGATCATCAGCGAGGAGGTTCACAAGCTTTTGGCGGCTGGATTCATCAAGGAGGTCCATCACCCTGAATGGTTAGCTAATCCCGTGCTAGTTAAGAAAAAGAATGGAAAAATGCGGATGTGTATTGACTATACTAGTTTAAACAAAGCATGTCCCAAAGTTCCATTTCCTTTACCACGCATTGATCAAATTGTTGACTCTACCGTGGGATGTGAAACCCTCTCGTTCCTCGATGCTTATTCCTGCTACCACCAAATCAAGATGAAAGAGTCCGACCAGCTCGTGACTTCCTTCATCACACCTTTTGGCATGTACTGCTACGTCACCTTGCCCTTCGGCCTTCGAAACGCCGGGGCGACGTATCAGCGGTGCATGCTCCACGTCTTCAGCGAACACATAGGTGACACGGTCGAGGCCTATGTCGATGACATCGTGGTCAAGTCCAAAAAAGTGGACAGCCTCATCCATGACCTCAAAATTGCGTTCGGGTGCCTTCGAGCCAAAAACATAAAACTCAACCCCGAGAAATGTGTCTTTGGGGTGCCTCGGGGCATGCTCCTCGGATACATCATCTCCCAGCACGGGATCGAGGCCAACCCCGAGAAGGTGGCGGCCATCATGTGAATGGGGCCGATTCGAGATCTCAAGGGCGTGCAGAAGGTCACGGGCTGCCTCGCGGCCCTCAGCCATTTCATCTCACGTTTAGGGGAGAAGGCCATGCCTCTGTACCGCCTCTTGAAAAAATCCGAGCGATTCACATGGACCGCGGAGGCCGAGGAGGCTCTCAACGAACTCAAAGGCATGCTAACATCCACCCTGATTCTCATCCCTCCTTGACCAGCGACGTCGACTGAACCGCCCGAGCCCCTCCTCCTCTATGTCGCCGCAACCACTCAGGTGGTCAGCGCGGCCATAGTGGTTGAGAGGAAAGAGGAAGGGCGTGCCTTGCCCATCTAGCGGCCGGTTTACTTCATTAGCGAAGTGCTTTCGGAAATGAAAATCCGCTACCCATAGGTGCAGAAGCTGCTCTACGCCCTTGTCCTTACGCGTCGCAAGCTCTAGCTCTACTTCCTCAGCCACCCGGTTACCGTGGTATCTTCGTTCCCCTTGGGGGAGATCATCCATAACCGGGAGGCCACTGGAAGGATTTCTAAGTGGTCGGTCGAGCTCATGGGCGAGACCATCACCTACGCACCACGAAAGGCCATCAAGTCCCAAGCGCTGGTAGATTTCGTCGCTGAGTGGACCGACACTCAGTTGCTGCCAGTTCAAATCCAAGCCGAGCTGTGGATAATGTACATCGACGGGGCGCTCATGAAGACAGGAGCAGGCGCGGGCTTGCTCTTCATCTCACCACTCGGAGTCCACATGCGCTACGTCATTCGCATCCACTTTGCTGCTTCTAATAATGTCGTGGAGTACAAAGCTCTCGTCACTAGATTATGAGTTGCCCTTGAACTCGAGGTCCGACGCCTTGACGTTCGAGGTGACTCGCAACTAATCATCGACCAAGTGATGAAGGCCTCGAACTGCCACGACGCCAAGATGGAAGCCTACTATAACGAAGTGCGCAAGTTGGAAGACAAGTTCCACGGCCTCGAGCTTAGTCATATTGCTCGATGATACAACGAAGCCACGGATGAGCTTGCAAAAATCGCATCGACTCAAGGTACAGTCCCTCTGGACGTATTCTCGAGGGACCTCTTCGAGCCCTCCATCGATTTGGGCTCAGGGGCTTGCACTACGCCCTCGGAGCTCCACCCCATGACTTCGATTGGGGCCCCCTCGACCAGGGCCTAGGTTATGGAGATCCAGGGGACTCCTCCTCCGTCGAGCCTGCCACCGGATTGGCGAGCCCCTTTCCTCGACTGCCTCATTCGGGGAGAGCTTCTGGAGGACCAGACCAAAGCTCGCCGGATCGCGCGATGGGCCAAGTCCTATGTCATCTACGATGATGGCAAGGAACTCTACTGGCGAAGCCCCTTAGGCGTTCTTCAGCACTGCATTACTATTGCAGAAGGCAGGAGGCTCCTCGAAGACATACACTCGGGGGCCTGCGGCCATCACGCAGCGCCAAGGACCCTCGTAGGCAATGCCTTCCGACAGGGTTTCTACTGGCCGACCGCCGTTTTTGACGCCACAAACATTGTCCGCTCGTGCAAAGGGTGTCAATTTTACACCAAGTAGATGCACCTCCCAGCTCACGCCCTACAAATGATCCCCATCACCTGGCCATTTGTGGTCTGGGGGCTCAATCTTGTGGGGCCTCTCAAGAGGACAACCAAAGGGTACACGTAACTGCTCGTTGCCATTGACAAGTTTACCAAGTGGATGAGGCCCGGCCTATCGACAACATCCGCTCTGAGCGGGCGGTCGAGTTCTTCACCGACATTATCCATCGCTTCAGGGTCCCGAACGTCATCATCACTGACAACGGCACGCAGTTCACCGGCAAAAAGTTCTTGGATTTCTGTGATCGCCATCACATCCGTGTGAATTGGTCCGCGGTTGCACATCCTCGAACTAACGGCCAGGTCGAGCGCGCCAATGGCATGATTTTGCAGGGCCTCAAGCCAAGGATCCTCAACCGCCTTAGCAAGCATGGAAAAAAAATGGGCCGCGGAGCTGCCTTCAGTCCTATGGAGCTTAAGGACAACACCTAGTTGAGCCACAGGGTTCACCCCATTCATCCTAGTCTATGGGTCCGAGGCTGTCCTCCCCACTGACCTCGAGTATGGTTTCCCTCGACTAAAGGCGTACAACGAGCAAAGCAACAAAGAAGCCCTCGCAAACACCGTCGACCAGCTCGAGGAAGCTCGAGACATGGCGCTAATTCACTCCGTGAGGTATCAGCAAAACTTCAACGCTACCACGACAAGCACGTGCGCCCGAGGGGCTTCCAAGTTGGAGACTTCGTCCTACGTCGACGACAGAGCAACAAAGGACGTCACAAGCTGACCTCGCCATGGGAAGGCCCATACGCTGTAGCTGAGGTGCTAAAGCCCGGGACATACAAGCTCACTAACGACAAAGGCAAAATCCTCACCAACGCATGGAACATCGAACAGCTACGTCGTTTCTACCCTTAGGGCACCGATGCCCTCGTACATTCTCGCATATTTTGTACATTCTCGCATGGCAAATATAAGGAGTACTTTCGATTATAAGTTCAAACTTGTTATTGTACATGCGAGAGGTAGCCTCGACCCTGTCTCGCTAGAGTCGAGCCTCCCTCTGGGGCTAACGGGGGGGAACCCCCTAAGTTCCTAAAAATACGAACGATTTTTTCGAGCGTCTCCTTTCGCTTCGCAACTAAGTTGAAAATGCCTCGAACTCCCTAGGGGTCGAGGGCTGTCGAGCCGGAGCTCTCCTACACCTCCGGGCTACGGTACCTCCACTCACTCCCCCTCGAGGGATATGAGCCTGCGTCGAACACTTAGTCGAAAAGAAAAAGTCAGGCGATCAGAACTCGAGCGCCTCTTCTTTCTCACACCTCGATACGCTTCGCGATTAAGTAGAAAACGCCTCGAACTCCCTAGAGGGTCGAGGGCTGTCGAGCCAAGAGCTCTCCTACGCCTCCGGGCTACGGTACCTCCACTCGCTCCCCCCTCGAAGGATACGAGCATGCGTCGAAAACTTAGTCAAAAAAGCAAAGTCTAGGTGAAAGAAAGTAGAGAAGGCTCAAAAGTAAAACGACAAATTGCATTACAATAGATGCATTCATGTTCAAAAAGGCTTTTGAAGCCACATTGAATACAAGTTACAAAAAACTAACTCATTACATGGGCATCTTCGCCCAGCCTTGCCCTATAGGCCTGCTCTGTCACCGCCCTCCTCGACGCTGTACCCTTCATCCGTGAGGGGGAGGACTTCATCCTCGAACAACTTCGCCAGCGCTCCCCCTGCCCTCTCGACGTCATTAATGAGCCCTTGGCATCGCTCCTTGTTCTCGGCGTCGGTCTTTGAGATATCTGGAACGAATCCTTGGGCGACCACATTCATGTTGAAGATGAAGCCGGAGGAGACCACAGCTAGCGCCTGCTTCACGCCTTCGGAGGCAGCGGAGGTGTCGAGGTAGTCGCTTCCCCCAATGCCACATCCTATGGCGCCGGCAGGCCCACCATCGACGCATCTTCCGGTGGGTTCGGCACTAAGACCTCCTCCGACTGCACCCCCAGCAGCCGCAGGACCGTCGACGCCTTCGACGTCGTTTCTTCTTTGGCCAGCAGCTCGTCCAGGGTGATCACGGACACCCATTGCTTGGGCAGTCCTAAAGTCCCCTCTGCCCCTGACGTCTCGGGCGGCTGTTGCACTGGCGGGTCCAGCGGCGCCGTGCCCCCCGGCGGCGTCTGCTGCGCCTGCTGATGCTGGGGCTGGCCCCTAGTTTCCTCCTCCTCTTCCCGCTACTCCAGTGGCTCTTTCTCCCCCCCTACTGCGGCCGCGGTAGCTCCGCTTCTTGCAGGGCCCCCTGCTCCTACTTCCTCTGGGCCTCGAGCTCGCATAGCCCCACCGGCCAGGGTCTCCGCTCTCCCGTCGAGGGGGGAAGGGCTGTGGTCTCCTCACCCTCGAGGTCGACGACGGCTACCCCCTCTCCTAGCTTGTGGCCCTCGGGGGCTCCCGCCTTAGGTACGGGGATCGAGGCCTTCGGTCGGTCAGGAGCGGAAGCTCCCGCCGTCGGGGCTCCGCCCCCTGGTGCCGGGCCGAGCTCTAGGACCATGGACAATGACGTCAAGGAGGCACTCCCTCCCTCTTGCATCCTCCCTGGCTCGGAGTCGCCACCCGTTGCGGCCCCCGAGACGCTCGACCCTGCAGCAAGAGAGGAACCCGTCAGCCTACCGCGCGCCATAGCACCGAGGGCTGAGGACAACCACTTGGCTTCCCACGGAGCCAAGGGCCTCGACGTCGCACCTGTGACCGGGGCCTCCATCTTCGCAGCTGCATCCACTTTGAGCTTCTTAGGTGGCGCAAGAGACGCCTCCTCGATTCGTCGCTTAAGCCTGGATGAGAAGAGGACGACAAAAAGCTTATTAAACTGCGCAAGGAGGATGCAACGAAAAGGAGTTGAATCAACAACACTTACCCAAAGGGGATAGAGGCCTTTCGGGTCCCCCTCGAACCGCCAGCAGATCTTGAGACCCCTCCCGAAGCCGAGCTCTTCCCAGGGCTGAGGCTGCTCGGGGCCATCGGTGGGGTCGCCGCGCCTCCCTGCTCCGACGGGGCCTCCTGAGCACGCCTCCTGAACACTTTTGCTTCCGCCAATTGATCAAAAAGCAGATCAATACGGGGTAGAGGATACTTATTTTTAATGGTTACCTCATTCAAGGGACGATAATCCACACATAATCTCAAACTTTGATCTTTCTTTTTCACAAAGAGGGCAGGGCATCCCTAGGGTGATGAGCTAGGTAGAATAAAAACTTTATCTCGTAGCTCTTGCAATTGAGTCTTGAGTTCTGCTAACTCAGGTGGTGCCATCCGATAAGCTCTTCTGGATATAGGAGCAGTACTAGGTTTCAAATCAATTCTAAACTCCACATTTCTATCAGGAGGTAAACCCGGTAACTCATTGGGAAATACATCAGGAAACTCACAAACCACTGGTATTTCCTCAATCTCTTTTACAGAAGTTGCACATACCTTTTGATCATTCCTCTTAAGGGTCAGAAGTTGGATAAGAAGTGAAGTTTTGCAATTGGGTATGTTCAATCTCATAGTTCTATTCAGGATGTCTATCACAGCACCATGCCGTTTCATCCAATTCATACCTAGGATCACATCTATATCTTGATCCTTTAATATTATCATATCAGTGGGAAAAATATACCCACCCAAACTTACTGGCACAACATGTACCATTTCTTTAGTACACATACACCCTCCAGGCGATTGTATAAAGAACTATTCTTTTGTCTCCATTATTGGAATTTCATGTGTCTTAACAAATGTACCATTAATGAATGTATGGGATGCACCAGAATCGAATAGCATAATTGCAGGATGATCAGCAACAGGAAACGTACCCATCATGACGGGCTCTCCTTCTGGGATTTCCCCAACTTGAGTGTAGAACACTCTACCAGACTTCTTCTCATTCTTACTGTTTGACACCTTCTAATTTCCTGACTTATGCTGATTCTGTGGTTGTTGTTGTGGTGCAAAAATCCTAGGAACATAAGAGTTATACTGCCTCGGATACGGGCAGTTCTGTGAAAAATGACCAGGCTTACCACAGTTGTAACATGGAAAGATTGGTGGTTGGAAATTGGGGCTACGAACACCAGTGGCATTCGGCTGTCGTGGATATGAAAGATTAGCAACAGGATGAGCGAATGCCTATTGCGGTGCTTGGTATTGTGGTGGACGATAGGACGGATGGAAATAATTCTGAGGGTGATAGATTATTTTCTGGTGTTTTGGGTTGCCACCAGAAAATCCAGAGGGTACACTTTTCTTCTTTTTAGTTTCCAGATGCTGACGATTCTTATCTTCATAGGATATAGCAATATTCACTACCTCATGAAAAGTGGCATTCGGACTTCCAGTCATCATTCTCTGGATTTTACTATTTAGACCTCTTAGGAAGCACTCTTTCTTTTTACGGTCAGTACTAACATAGTCTGACGCGTATTGAGACAAGTGATGAAATTTGCCAAAATATTGCATTACCGACATATCACCTTGCCTCAAGGAAAGAAATTCTTCAAGTTTTATAGTCATTATTCCCTCAGGAATAAAATGTGCTCGAAAGGCTTCCCGAAACTCAGTCCAAGTAATGCGATGGCCTTCGGGCTGAGCAGCAACAAAATTTACCCACCAGGCTCCTGCAGTTCCTCTCAACTGCTGTGCTGTAAACATGGGCTTTTGATACTCTGTGCACTCAATCAGCCCAAACTTCTGTTCCATAGTGCGGAGCCAATCATCGGCCTCCATCGGTTCATCTACTCTGGTGAAAACCGGAGGACGTGTGTCTGTGAAATCCACATACGTGGTTTCATCTCTATGGTTCTGCCCATGATTTCCCTGTCGGGCATTCTGATTCTGATTTTGAGCCATCATGGTTATTGCAGTGACTAATGCTGCAACTGCATCAGCTAGAGTGGGTGGAACTAGTGGAGAATTAGGGATATCACCTCCATCCTGAGATGAGCCAGCAGCATCACGAGAATAGGTGTGAGCAGGCATCTGTTGATAAACAAACTATACTTTATTCACAAAGCCTTATCGGATTTCATAAGGATATATTACAATAGTGTAACACACTTATGATACACTATTTTTATTACATCAGTCTGCACTCCGGCAAGACTTCCTACACCTACTAGGTTTTAGAAAGCAGAGAAAAGATAGATTACACATCTTACTTTCCAATCTCCTTATTCATCCTCCTCAGGATCCTCTGCCTCTTCAGGCTCTTCCTCTACTATTTCTGGATCTTCTTCTTCCATAACATCTTCTTCATCTTCATTCTCTATATCCATTTGGTTTTCTTCTTCTTCATCAATGACATCCTCATTGACAGATTCCAATTCTTCAGGATCTTCTTCTTCCTCATCCTGACCCATTACAAGACCAAGGTCATCCTGGACTGCCTATCTTTGATATTCAAGATCCAATAAATTATTTAACCTCACACATTCATCATCAGCTTCCTCCGCATACTCTTTCAAATCTTCCACATAATCCTCAAGTTCTTGGATACGAATATTTGCTGCATCTTCTCTTGCCCAAGCATCATTTCTTTGGTGCTTCATATGCTTCCGGGATCGCCTCAACTGAGTGATTTCAGTAGCCTCTTCAATCCTGTCAGTTTTAGCCCTCTCTAACTCAGACCTAAGCCTCGCTATTTTGGCTTGGGGATCCGAATGCGGATTGCTACTGCTTTCAACGATCTCGTATCTGGGGGCTAACTGATGTCAAGGTATCCCTTTTGGTGTAGTGCTCTTGCGAGGAGTTTGCTTGGTAATGGCCATCCTGAAGCAAGATAGGATAGATAGGGAGAAGTCTAAAGGTTAGCATGAAAAGGATTGACACTACTTAACCCAAACCACTTTAAAGGGGAAAGTAATTAAACAGATTAATTAAGCCTGATGCATGAACGAACTTATGATCTAAACGTAAAAGAGAGCAACACTTACATATAAATAACTTTTATAACATAGGGCAATATAATATGCTATTCCACCACCACACTTTGTAAAATCAGAATAAGAGTCGATAGAAAGAATCATAGATAAGAGATAAGCAATTTGGACCCAAAATGATCAAGTTAAAATTGTTTGACTCAAAACTTTTGAAGTTTTCACAAAAGAATACTACAACAACTCTTCTTAACAATGATCCAGCTCTGATACCAGCTATGGCAGAACCTCCTAAATCATATGGCTCATACACATGATTACTGTCTAAACAGACTCCAAATAACCATGACTGTGTTCCATACGACTTAAAAAGTCTGTCGGGTAAATCCCGAATCATCCATGATTTTTCGAGCAGGATCAATCGTTGAAGAGAGATATTGCAGTATTACAATAGTCTGATATAAATAAAATACCATGGAGTAAAACAGCGAAAGACTTACAATAACATAAGTTTATAAACCTCTGAGTTTCAAATATTTACAACAACAAGTTTAAACTATACAAACCATAATAGTAGTGGAGTAGCAGTAGGTAGCCTGATTACAAAACCAAGTAGTAAGCTCTGCCCAAGAGCTAAACCTCTTTACTCGTCATCGCTTTCCTCGACGACTGTCATGCAGCAGGATGCGAAACACTTCTGCCCATGAGGCTCACCTGCAACAAGGGTTTAACAAACCCTGAGTACAAAAGTACTCAACAAGACTGACCCGACGAAAGAGAAGGGTGGAGACTCAAGAAATGCAGGCTAGAGGGACAAGGTAAGGTCTGTAGGAGATAAGAAATTTTTACAGAAAAGCTTAGCAAAGAAAAGTTGCTTGGGCTAGCTCCCATTATTAACTAACTTCATTATTGATCCTTAAATTTTTGTTTAAATTGTTACTACAATGATGAACAGTGATCGAGTCTTCTTCTTCGAGAAGCAACGGCGATTCGAATCCATTTTCATACCCAGCTGGGACCTAGGTCACTGGAATACCGGAGACTTTAACTCCAATGCACCCCAGGTAACCGATACACCGGGATAACAACCGCAGCCGTATATCACCACATGGCACCCGTGAGCTCTGTGGCCCAGCGTACCGAGATACATGGGAACTTAAACCCTACAGTAAAACACACTATGACACAGATGGGATCTCTGGCCCCACGCTAGGTCACTCCATGATATACACGGCTCCAACCATCCGTAGACCACTTCATGCATGTGGATTTCTAATTTCTCGATTATCGATAGATCACCATCGGACGGGACCTAGGGCATCAACAGACGAGAACACTACACAGGGACTCCATTCCCAGTGCAAGTTCGCCGTCCGGACTCGATTTATTACTATCATCAAGATTTCAACAAGAAAACCAATCTCATCTTTTTCATTCTTTTACCTATGAACAATTAAATAAATAAGCAGGGCTAAACATTACTACTTATCTTCCCAAGCAGGTAACAAGGAATAAGGAAATAAGACAAGTAATGCAATTGGTGGGTTTTCACTCAACTCCTATTACATAATGCAACATATCATAGCTGAAGCGATAAAACTTTTATAAATAGAATAGGGTTTGAATGTATCCGGGGCTTGCCTTGATGTTCGGGGTAGAAGTTCGCAAACTCTGGATCAATTCCCGATTCTTGAATCTGCTCTTCCTTCGGATCTGAAAATAGCATTTAAATCATTTTCTAAAAATAGAAAAAGAAAATTGGCACAGTACTCCCGCGCTGACCGACGGTGCGCCGGCGGTTGACCGGCGATTCCTCGCCGTCGGCGAGGTCTCCGGTGACATGGTTTGCTCCTACGGTCTCATCTCGACACAGCGCGTCGATTGAGGTGGCTAACGGCGCGGCTGAGCGGCGGCGGCACCCACGCCGACGGCCATGGCGGCACGGCGGAGCGGCGGCCCGGCGGGAGAGCTCACCGGAGCGTTTTCCGGTGATGGCGAGGTCACGAGCAGATGCAGGGCACTCAAATGGACAAGTTTGGAAACTACATGACACCATCTCTGGGTCCCCAGCCAAGGCAGCAACGCACGCGGCGGAGCTGCATGGCCGTGCCGGCGGCGAGTCACGGTGGCCAGCGACTACGACACGACAAAGACCAAATTGATGGCACAGATAGATGCAGGAGCTCACCACGGCACTGATGCGCATGTTAATGGAGGCTCGGAGCG
Source organism: Bothriochloa decipiens (assembly GCA_023333625.1). Taxonomy (NCBI): domain Eukaryota; kingdom Viridiplantae; phylum Streptophyta; class Magnoliopsida; order Poales; family Poaceae; genus Bothriochloa; species Bothriochloa decipiens. Next base: position 30,889,309 of record CM041640.1, read on the forward strand.
GCTGGGCTGAGCTGCGGTCGGTGGCGCTGATGGCGGCGGCGGCGCTCCGATGGCAAGACGGCGTCACGGCGGTCTCCGGCAATGCGCTGCTCAAACCAAGGTGCGCATCAGGTGCAAGATGACACGGAGAACACGGTAGTAGGGTCAAAGGTAAAATATATTCATCTCCGGCGGTGGCAAACGGCGGAGATGGCACGGCGGCTCGGCTTGCCGGCCGTGGAGAAGAAAGCGTTGTGCGGGTGGCACAAGCGAGGAGAGCAAGCACTAACTGGCCCAAGATGACCGTAGGGACGTGGTGGAGCTAATGGCAAGCGCAATTGGACAGAGATGAAGCGTCGGCGGCGAATTTCAACGGCGGAGCGAGGTCGTCGACGACGGTGGCGGGAGGAAGAAAGAAGAAGAACTCGGCCACGGCGACGGTATTTATAGCACGGAGTCGATGGATGGACTGGCGACACGAAGGCGATGAAGTTTCTCATGTCCATGACTGCTCTGGCGGTCGAGCAGGTGCGGCGGTGGTCGGCGGCGCGCGATGAGAAGCCGGCCTTGGCGATCGCCGATAGGGTTAGGTACTGTTCGAGTTATTTACAGAAATGCCATCCATTTTATAATACAAATTACTCCAAAATTTATATAAGAACTTGAAAATCTCTAAAAATATAATTTGCATAACTTTTCAAGAGCTACACTTTTCCTTTAACTGGCATCCTCAAATTCTGTCTAAATTTTGAAATTTGAATTCAGATTTGAGAAGGGGATAAAACCCTAGAAATAAGCATTTGAAATTACTTTTGATTTTTCAATAAAACTTGAAAATCTTCAAAACTATGAAATGTTGAACTTATCAAACCAAACATTTTTCATATACAAAGTTTTCTCAAATTATGCATAATTTTTGAATTATGGTTTTAAAATCAAAAGGGGATAAATGTTGGAAACTGTATTTTCAAATTAATTTGAATTTCCTTTTGGAAACTTGAAAAACTTTATATACCAACTTTGTAGCTCTTGTCATGATCTACAAACTGTCTTTTTAGAGTATCTCCAAATTCCTTACATATTTTGAATTACAGAAAAGGGGATAAAACTAGGTTTTGAAATAAAGGGTTTTTGAAATAGAATTTAAACTCAATTTGGTTTCTAACTTAATTGGTTGGTTATTAGTGATCACAAACATCATCCAAGGACATTTTTAGGTCATTGACCCAATAACACCCTTGGTTGACCATGTTGACTTTTGAAAAACCTTTTATAGCCTTTCCAATTTGAATTTAAATTTGAATAGCCAGACTCAGAAATATGCTTTGGAATCCAAATTTAATTTCAAATATGGAAATCTTTTTTTTAGGGTTGGACTTAGACTTATACACTATGCTTGACACTAGTGTTGTCGTTACCCAGGAAATGGGTACCCCAATCCCTTGGTTTACCGGGCTAAACCCCGCAAAATCAACCTAAGTATATAGAGTATAAACTAAGCATTTGCGATGACATTCGAAAATTGGGTTTTATTATTTCATGTGACCAAACATTACAGAAGCTCAATCAACCTATGAAATGTAAACTTGTTTTAGTTGATGCACATTAAGGTTGACTTAAACATGAATGCTTTGCAGTGCATATGATGACATGGCATGTTTTAGTTAATATAACACCAGAGGTGTTACAATCATTCAAATGAAGCATTGAGGCAAACGCGTGAAGACCCAAGATAAACTAATAAGTCCAAAGGATAGAGTTATATAACACATTGGCGATGAATAAGAGTTTACATATGGAGAATAGTGTGAATTGCCGATATCGCACGCAGGCGAATCTGATTGGTCTCTTCTAATTCTCTAGCAGCATCATCGGCAAAGCCCTCTATAGGTTTGATCTTTTTCTTAAGGGCTATTGTCTTGCAGGCATGAGCATCCCGTTCCTTCTAAAGAGCCATGGTAGCATCAGGTAATTGATTCTTTTCTTGCTCGGTTGATGCTATAGCTGTTTCAACTTCATGGAGTTTGGCCAGCAGAGCTGCTTGTCTTGCCAATAGTTGGGAAATCTTCTTATCAAGATCAGTGCTAGAGCTCTTCAGGTTGTCGATGTCCTTGTGTTTCTCATCAGCAGTACGTTTGTGATCCATCAATTCTTCGTAAAGCTTTTCCTGCATCGCCCGATCGGCAATACGCTGGCTGGCCTTTTGGTATTGTGTCTGTCAAAACTCGAGATGAGCCATGGCGAGAAGTGCTTCCTCAACATTGATAGGGACTTGGCCACGAATTGCTTTGAAAGCTGCTCTGATAGGGAAAAACAGGGTCTCTAATTTGGATCTGACATCGGCAGGAACAGCTCCTAGAACAAGAACAGTACTTTTGGTATCCTCTTCATCATCGGATGCTTTATCACTGATGGCAAATGAAAACAGGTTGTCTGGAGAGTCTTGTTCCTGAAGAAAATTGGTTAGCTTGGAAATATGAGTATGACAAGTAAGTCAATTAACTTACCTGCTTTAAAGTGATTTCCTGCCTTTGGCTAGAGGCGGCGGTCTGAGGTACTCCAAGTGAAGCATCGACAACACCTACTGGTGAATCAGCACTTGTGATAGGCAAGTTTATTGGTCTGGGTGCCGATGGTGATTCTGGCATGTCCACATCGGCAAGCGCTAGCTGAGGAGGAGGGACCGATGGTGCATCAGAAGTAGGTGATGTTCTAGGTCACTTAACCTGAGGATCTGCATCGAATGGAGTGTTATGCTTGGTTCCTATAGTCTGAACATCAGCTTTCTGGGGGGCATCGGCAACTGCAAGTTGGGGCGTTTGAATATCTGCAGCAGTTACCGATGTGCTTGTCTGGAGCTGTATATGGAAGATAGTGTTAGTAAAAGCTCCAATGATCAGGAAGTAGTTCAAAGCAGGATGTACCTCTGGAGATTCATCTATGATGACGAGGCTTGGTGATGAAGGCGTGGCTTGTGAAAATGAGAGTTGGGCTCCGATGAAGGGGATATTTATGGGCCGACTGGTGCGGAGGAGTTTCGGATATATTGACAGGAGCAATCATGACTTCAAGGAAAAATTTCAGCGCGTAAGATATCCCCCGAAATTGGGAGGCATGTGTTGACACTGTTTCTCGACACGAGTCAATATGGATCGAAATAATGCCGCTTGGTCAAAGAGCCTTTTGGGCATTGCCGATAGAGGGTTGCCGATGGAGGTCAGGATGTCAGGGTTGCTGCCGATGGACCTAGGGGACTATTGCCGATGGGATCAACAGTGGCAAGGAGCATGCTGATGAAGTTAGGGAACTGTTGCCGATGGGGTCAGCAGTGGCAAGGAGCGTGCCGATGGAGAAAGACTAGGTGATGGAAGATTTTGTCGTAGCTGGAGCAAATAAGGAAACTGGCGTTTATGCTAAGTATTTTCGTAGTTTATCCTAAGTATGATTCCTGTATGAGTCATTTTAGTTTCTTTCTTTAGAAATAGAGTTCGTATTGGAAATAGGTCAGTTTTATTCCTATATTTAGGTTTATCGTGTCTGGTTAGGACTCCTCGTATCTCAGGATATAAATATGTGCCGAGGGGCATTGTAAAGAGGATCCAAGCATCAATAAACAAATCTACTTTTTATCGTAATTTACTTCTACCAGTACTTTACTTTTCGACGGCTTCGTCAAGTATTTTCTTTTTCAATGAGTTCTTTCAAGAATCGACGGGCTGCATCAACTTGATCTTCGGCGACCTTGCAGCTTCCGCGTCTACCGAGCATGATTCAGGCTTTGACTTCCGGGCGTATCACTGTCGTCTCAACTGATCTGTTCAACAGTTATCGAATACGTTCTGAGCTTTGACGTCCGGGCGTATCGCTATCGTCTCGTTCGGTTTTTATTCAAAGTTATCATCCTTGTCGATTAACAGGTCAAATCGACTGGCATGCTTCGGATATCGAATTAGGGTATTAGCCCGGTGTGTTTGCAGATAGAATTTTGCATCAACACTAGGATAGTGAATTTGTTAGAGTATTGTACTTTAATTAATAAGTACTATAAACGGTCATCAAAAATGGCAAAAATTCACCGCCGCTCAACCGGGCCCACTGTCAGTTGGCTTGCGCTTCACCTACCACTCCATTTACCTCACCCTCCCGGCCCCTTCACATTCACCTACCCCTCCCGGCCCCTTCACATTCACCACTCCCCTTCACATTCGCTCAGATCCAGTTCACTTTCACCACCGTCATTCACTGCCGCCGCTCGAATCGCCCACGCCACCACCACAAGCGCCCACTGCCGCGATGATGAAGTGTGCAACAAGGCACTCCCTTAAGGACCCGCTCACCGGTAGGTGGGCCCCTTCCTCCTCGGCGCAACCTCCGACGACGAAGGTAGCCGTACCGGTGGGGAAGAAGGCATCCACGATGCAGGCGACGAGGAAGGCAGAAGTCCTAGCATGGCCTATGAGGGCGAAGGCTGCGCCATCGACCAAGAAGAACCCGCAGTGGGTGCCATAAAGAAGCCCGCAGCGGAAGCCACGAAGAAGCCCGTGGTGGTGGCCACGAAGAAATCCGTGCGGCAGCCAGGAAGAAGCCCGTGGCGGTGGCCAACAAGTAGTCCATGCCAGCGGCAGGGAAGAAGAAGGCCATGCCAGCTCCCAGGAAGAAGGCCGTGGTGGCAACGGCCAAGAAGGCCCCCGCTCCCCCTTCATCGTCAGAGAGCAGGCCCGTGATTGAGCTCTCCCATGAGTGCTACTATGGAGAACCTGCCTTTTATAAGAACTTTCTATGCGGGGGTCTCAACTGTACTAGCGGTGGTCTTAGTGCACCGTTCGGCCCCCTCCTCAGGTCATCATCGTCGTCCAGCTCCTTCCTCAGCTCATTGTCCAGCTCCAACAACATCTCCACTAGCGGAGAGGTACAATCTTTGTTCTTGGCCCTGGTTAGTCTGCTCATTGTCTCAGCACAGAGGTACACTACTCAACTCTATCATGAAGTAATGCTGTTGATGCTCAAAACTGTGATGATCTTGTTCATTGGCCTATATGAAGCAACAAACATATCTGAGGTGGATGTTTTTGTGATCATCTTTTTTTGCAACAATTCCCAATGCAACCGATTGGCTTTGGCCAATATGGAGGGCTAGGAATTGGCGATATCCTATAATTTACCACCTATGATGATGCTTATGATGACTACCAATGATGTTTTAATACATGCTACAAAGTTGAGGCCTATTTGTTTTCATACATGTTGCTTTTCTTATGTATATCTGAGGCCTATTGATTTATTTTCACCTTTGGAAATGAAACTGGGCCTAACAATGCTATTTTGCGTACAAGTGTATGAAGATGCTATTGTGAGGTTTTGTTTCATTTGCAAAGGCCACATATCTAGGCCAAAGATGATATTGTGAGGTTTTCTTTCTGCACATGGTACTTGTTATGTTTTGTGCCTATGATGAATGCAATGGCAGGGACTAGAAAGGAATGTAGTTGATCATCTTTGGCTTATGAGGAACTGGATACCTGCCAAGAGTTTCTGTTGTTTGTTTTTTTCATGTAGTTCATTAAATCATCAAGAAACTTGTAGCCTCGGCCATCAGGAAGTGCAATACATTACTGAGGCATGCAAATTCCTTGATGATTTCATGGCCTAATGAGTTTGAGTGTACTAATTTTAGTTGAGGATTATGCTGTTCTATGTGTCCTTATGCTCCAAGCCAAAGTATTATGAGAAAAAGCCATATTTCTGAGGCCAAGCCCATTCTGTTATCCACTCTTGCTTGAGATTCAACATTGATTGATTTATAGTTTCTTTAGTTCTGCAATTTGATGTTCCACATGTATGTGTTTCACTGGTATTCCATATTATGTTATATATTTCCTGTTGTTTCCTCTAAAGTACTATAACAGTGTCCGTTTGCTATAGTACCATGTGACCAACATGATGATGACGCGACCAGCGCTCATAAGCGCAATCGAAAGCGTCACTAGACCCCTTCAACAAAACATCACTAGTCTAGGTTGGAAGATTGATGACATCACTAACTTGGTCAAGGATAAGAAGGTTGATGAAGCTCTGTAGAAACTTGAGGCACTGCAAGTGAAGATAGACACGTATGAGAAGCTGTTGAAGGACGTTGGCCCAGCAAAGAAGACAGACTAAAGATGTTTAGATGTGGCAGTTAAGATTTTTGGAAGCCCAAGTGTGCACTGATCTTGTTTACCTAGATGTGCCATTGTTGACTTTTGGTAGCCCAAAGGGGCATTGTTTCTGTGTAAGACGATGAATGACACCTAGTAGGCTATATATCGATGTGGGGATGTGGGAATGAAACTATCTGTGATACCTTTTAAGGTTTTCTAGCTTGAACTGCATGCACTTTGGTTTATATATTATATTATCTCTTCTATGCACTTCTTGAGTTTCTAAAGTTCAAACAAATATATGTTATGAAATTTGTTGTCCATAGGCAATGATTATGATTTTAGAGAATATATGTTATGAAATTTGTTGCCCACATATATCACAATGGTCAATGCTCGGTCCACCTGCAGGGGTTTAGACTGGTCAAATTTTCAAGTAACTAAATGTGACAATGCTAAATAGTCATAAAAAGACACGTCCTTGCGTCACAAAAAATAAATCCACAACCATCAACCAGGGATACACAATTTATGACAAAAAATGCTACCTTTATGTGACAAAAAATTTAAGTCATCACAAAAAACTTGCTCTCCTCTATTTGTGATGACACAAATTTTTTTGTCATATTATGGTACATTATATGACGAAATAAGGCACCGTCATGAAGAATTATGTCATAAAAAGTAGGATTTCTTGTAGTGTCGAGGAGGCCCATCGTTACATTTCTCACCTTCAGATGACCAACGAGTAGATCTGAGCTTCTGGCATCGGTATTCCCACATCAGCTTTCAGATTGGGCTAGTCCTCATGGTTGGTTTACTAGTGTTGTAGGATCAGGAGTGATGTTGGGCCCTGCGTGGCCATATGACCAGTCTCACCATGTTGTTGAGTAGATTTTCCACCCCTTTTGTTAGAACTACCTGCGTGTAGTACGTTTCCCGTAAGTCTCCTAGCGTAGTTGTTAGAGACATCATCATGTAATAACTTGATGTAATGGATGTTTGGATTTTATCGCATCTTTATGGATCTTCATGCTTCTTTGTATGAGTGTTGGATAGATTTAAATGCTTTTAAATCATTTAATCTATTTTAATTATTACATCAATTAATGTCAAGTTATATCACATGCACTCATGCCCTAATCCTATATATGTTAAGCAGCATGTCCACCCATCGTTCCAACCGCCTGAACAACCGCTCCCCTTCACCTGCACCCCCATGGGCCGTGGACGCGGTTGTGGTCAGGGTCATGGTCGTGGATGCGTTGGTCACGTACCCCTCAACTTTGAGGAGCCACCCCGCACTGGCACCCCACAGCCTGCACACCCACCACCACCGCTGGTTGTTGAGCCGGACCAGCTACTAGAGGCGTGGCTGGAGGACCGCCACCGCCTGTTGTTGAGCTTGAGCCTAAGCCTACCACTAGAGGAGATGCAGCTCTGCCACTACCACCCGCGCCACTTTTGGCAGATGTGATGGCTCAGTAGACCGAGCTTCTTCGAGTCTTAGCTGAGAACGTGCTGCGCCCCCACCACAGGGAGCCACGCGATGACTACTACAAGAAGCTAGAGTTCTTTCTCAAGCTGAGGCCATCAACGTTTGATGGAACTAGCATCAACCCCATCGCTGCTGATGACTGGCTGAGGGAGATAGAGAAGAAGCTAGACTTGAACACTTGCACTGATGAGGAGTGTGTTGGCTTAGCAACTCACCAGCTTGTGGGTGCTGGGCGATCTTGGTGGGATAGCCTCTATGAGACCCACCAGGACCCTGCTAACATCTCCTGGAACGAGTTCGTGGAGGGGTTCCATGTGTTCTTCATTCATGAAGGAGCACTGGAGAAGGAGAATGAGTTCCACAACATCTCCATGGGAGCTGACAAGATGCATGAGTACATCACCCACTTCACCAACCTGCTATGCTATGCACCTGCTTAGTGGTGAATTCAAAGAGGGAGAAGATGTACTACTACCATAAGGGCTTGCCTAGCTGCATCAGGTTCTCCCTCTTAGGCACCAAGAGCCACACCCTACATGAGTTGATCGACAGGTGCATGGAGATTGAGAAGGACTGCGATGAGGTTTACGCGAAGAAGGCGCTTGGCAAGACCAACAAGTGTCATGCTGAGGGCACCTCCCGTGCACCTGCCCCATGGAGGTTGCGTGGTAAGGCGTCTCAGCCTCCCCACTCTCGTTTCGCCCAGGGAGCTGGACACGGTTGCAGTGGTAACAACACCAACAACTACCCCCACCCTGCTCAGGACTGCCAGGAATACACTCATGCCGCACCAGGTGGTAGCATGTGCAAGGCCGCCGCACCATCCCCCACAGGCGGAGCGACCTACACTTGCTTCTCTTGTGGCCAGCCAAGTCACACGGCAGCTAAGTGCCCGAACAAGGCTGCACCAGCTACACCAGCTCCCGCCAGGTAGAACCAGGGTACCCCGTACAAGCTGGTGCCGACTAGAGCACCCCATGGCCACCTCGCGAACTTGACAACAGAGGCTGCCCAGGCTGCCCCTGACGTGGTGTACGGTATGTTTTTAGTGCATGGAGTTAAGGCTTTCGTGCTATTTGATTCAGGTGCTACATGTTCTTACATATCCTCCAAGTTTGCATGAGAGCACCATATACCTATTACTCCACAAAAAGAAGCCTTATACACTGGTTCACCTTTGGGCAACTTTTGTTGTACCAAGAGATGTAAGGGAGTGAGTATCATGATCGAGGGTCTTACCTTTCTAGCTGATCTTATCTTGCTACCCTTTGCAGGCCTAGACGTCATTCTAGGGATGGATTGGTTAACACAGAACATGGGAGTGATATCTTGCTCACCTAGATTTGTGGATATAACCCATCCAAGTGGTCGCCAGATCAGATGTGAGCTGAGCAAAGGGACAAATGTTTCCATGCTATGTGCCCTTGAAGAGAAGTCACTCAAGGAAGTGCCTGTAGTTTGTGAGTACCCCGATGTCTTTCTTGAAGAGCTACCAGGGATGCCACCAGACAGGAATGTCGAGTTTATGATCAACTTGTTGCCTGGTACGAGTCCTATATCCAAGCGACCCTACCACATGGTAGTTGATGAGCTTAAGGAGCTTAAGAAACAACTTGAGGAGCTATCCAAGAAAGGGTTCATTAGGCCAAGTGCCTCACCCTGGGGATCTCCTGTTTTGTTTGTTAAGAAGAAGGATGGTTGACAAAGGATGTGCATTGATTATAGGAACCTGAATGTTGTGACCATCAAGAACATGTACCCCCTGCCAAGAATAGATGACCTGCTAGATCAGTTACAGAATGCCAAGTACTTCTCCAAGATTGACCTTAGATCAGGCTACCATCAGATGAAGATCAGAGAAGAGGACATTCCTAAGACAGCGTTTGTCACCAGATATGGGCAATTTGAATACACTGTTGTGTCCTTCGGTCTTACGAATGCACCTGCTTATTTTATGAACATGATGAATAAAGTGTTTATGCAGGAGCTGGATAAGTTCATGGTGGTCTTCATTGATGATATTCTTGTCTATTCTGTCACCATCGAAGTGCATGAGCAACACTGAGGATAGTGTTGGAGAAGTTGAGAAAGCATCAGCTCTACGCCAAGTTTAGCAAGTGTGAGTTCTGGCTTGAAGAGGTCACTTTCTTAGGTCATGTACTCAATGCTGATGGAGTAGCTATGGATCCGTCCAAGATTGAGATAGTGAAGGAATGGGAGTAGCCACAGAATGTGTTTGATGTGAGGAGTCTCTTGGGATTTGCTGGTCTATTGCGATGCATCTCGCCACGGGCTTGGTTGTGTTCTGATGCAAAATGGTAAAGTCATTGCCTATACTCCCGTCAGCTTAAGGAGTGTTGATGCAAAAAGGCGTTGGATCTGCAAACACACCGGGCTAATACCCAAGCTCGATATCAAGGCGTGCCAGTCGATTTGACCTGTTAATCGACAAGGATGATAAATTTGAATAAAACCCGAACGAGACGACAGCGATATGCCCGGACGTCAAAGCTCAGGGGATATTCGATAACTGTTGAACAGATCAGATGAGACGACAGCGATACGCCCGGACGTCAAAGCCTGAATCGTGCTCGATAGACGCGGAACCTGCAAGGTCACCGGAGATCAAGTTGATGCAGCCCGTCCATTCTTGTAAGAACTCATTGAAAAGGAAAAGGTACTGGTGACGAAGTCGTCGAAAAGTAGATTGCTTGAAAAATAGATAAAACTAATAGATTTGTTGTATTTGATTGATTGACCTTTTTTACATTGCTTCTCGGTACATATTTATACCCTGGTACTATGAGTCCTAAACAGACACGACAAAGTATTACCTAAACATGTCTTATCTCTAAGGAATAAACAATAATGACTCGTACCAAGGTCGGACTCAAAAGTAAACTATTAAAATATTGGCATAAATATTGCCAGTTTCCTTATCCATTGCTTTACGATGAAACCTCTATCGGCACGCTCCTCATCTCTGTAGATTCCATCGGCAAAACCCATCGATAATGATTCAGCCCTACTTTCCACGTTCTTCAGCTCTGCTTTCCATCGGCAACCATGCCTCTCTCTCCATCGGCAACAGCCCTCTGGCTTCATCGGCAATGTACGAGATCAACATGTCCTTTATCGGCAATCATCCATCGGCAACTCAGAAGCAATACTGGAGAATAACCACCTTCTTGCCGATTTAGTTTAGTCTCCTGATCCTTATTGACACGTGTCGAAAAACGGTGTCAACACATGCCCCCCAATTTTGGAGTATAAAATACTTTATGCACAGAAATTTCCTCTAGGTCATGATTACCCGAACCGCTTGAACTTCTCCTCGAGGGTTGCGCGCGCGGTAGTGGAAATCCTGTACCGACAGACCCATATAATGCTTTCTCCGTCGCGGCCCATTTTTCATCTGTGATTCAAACCCTAGCTTTTCTCTCTCCAGCGGCGACATTAACAGGCGATTCTTCGACGAACTCGATCATCAGCACTCTTGACGGTGATCCTTAGCCTCCATTAGCATTCTTTGCCTTCTTCATTTTCGTCGCGGCCATGGCTATTCGTTTTGACGTCCCCAAGGTTAGTCTTCTTCTTTTGCCCGCCCTCTGACATTTCGTTTCTCTTTCTCCACGCAGTTCATGACTCTTCCTTATTCCCAATCTTTAATCTCAGGAACTTTGCAATAATCTTCTCATTCCAACGCATCAGAATCACTTTATCTGCCTAGGCCCAATGGGAAATCCAGACCCAACTGACATCATAAACGCAGAAACCAATCAAATTCCCTTTGGAGCTCAGAATTTTGACTTGGGATTCTGGACTGATACCTTCCGATCCTGGCCAAAAACCACCAAGGGATGGAAAGATTGGTATTTGAGGGTTGCCAGACCAATGGAGCTATATTGGACGGAACGCAAATTAGAACAATGCATCAGAATATCTATTGCCGATATGGAGAGGAATGAGTCATTGTTAATTGCCGCCTCCTATTTCTGGTCGAATACCCTGAATGCCTTTATCTTCAAACATGGGCCAGCTTCTCCCACCCTTGCCGAGTACATGCTCACTGGCTTAGACATCTCCTCTGCCGATGACAACTCACTGTTCCAGCGAAAACCTGAGCATCGGCTGACCACCAGGAACATTGGTGGCTGGACTAGCTATATCAGCGAGTATAAAAAATTTGGTTCAGTCAGTCATAGGAGCATTCGGCTTTTCTGAATATGTGGCTTGAGAAATTTATTTTCTGTGGCAGAACAGTTGGACCGACCAACATGCACCTTCCTGCAGCAGAGCTATTGGCTAGTGGCGTCAGACTCCCACTGGGCCGATACCTTCTTGGCTTAGTCTACCACCTCCTTCACCAAGTGTCACAAAGGCTACTGCAAGGCAAATCTATTGGCAATCTGGGGGGCCCTTGGTGGTTCATCAATATGTGGTTGAACACCCATATGCACAAGTATTTCCACATTGATCTGTTTGCCCAGCAATTCCCTCGAAGTCTTCCTGAAGATTATCAACTCGGGGAAGAAGAATCGGCAACGCGCCCCCTATCAACTTTGGAGAAGCACTGGCAGTATTACCAGGGGCAGAGGCAAACAGAGTCCAGGTCAGCAATCTCTTCCACCGATCCTACATCGGCATCCCCTCTGAGCTTCGGGCCTGGGTCCCGTATGTTGATGAAGCAGCAAGATTCCCTCTTTCCTTTAATCTTACCGATGAGGCTTTGAACCAGGATGCTGACATTCTTAGTGCAATAATCACCCCTCGTTCCATCCCGGTCAATATATTTGGAAGCAGGAAGAACATTAATCCCACATACGAGTTCTATTATCCATCGGTAGTAGCAAGACAATTAGCTTTTGGACAACTGCCCATCAACCTCTGTTTTGCCGATGTGATTAAACCGAGAGAGACTATTGCGAATCGTGTGGATTGGCACAAGATTGTTACTCTCCTTCCCGATGTCGATACCTCTAATGTCGATCTAACTGATTGGGTACCAGCTTCTTTTGTCACCGAGTCCTTCAAATTATGGTGGCAAGAATGGAAAGAGCAGCTATTCTTTGCATCTCCTCATTTTTACTGGAACCTCATTGATCCCGATCACGCCATCCCTGCCGATGCGGTAAGTCTGACCCTCTGCACTTTTTTCAACTCCCCTTTAATCCATCGGCAACTTAACCCTTTTTTAACAGGTCGATGACCCAGTTCCAACATTAAGTAAGAGTGGCAAGCTTATACGGCTGCAGCCGATCTCCCCGGTATCCATCATCGGCCACAAAGCTCCCTCGCTAGATGCTCCAGTGGGCCGTGGTCGTACCAAGAAGAGCACCAAATCAGTCACATTTTTGGCACAGACATCTCAGGTAACCACCTCACTTTCTTTTGCAGATGCCGATTGCTGTGATTTACCGATTTCACATTTCAGGGCGCGAGTTCTACACCACTAGAATCTTCATCGGTAATTCGCCCTTCGTCTCTTCCTGCAGCACCTTCGTCGCCCCACCTTGTTGTCCTTGATGATTCTCCAGAGGTATTCTTTATTCAAACCTTAATTATTGGATTGGTCTTTTACTCATTTGTCTCTCTTGCAGCACCGAGTGATTGCATCGGCAACCGTCCCAAGTGTACCGATTTCTCAGCCATCCATTGCCGATGCACCCCAGCCGTCTGACGCTGATATCTTACAGCATAAGCGTAAGGCTTCATCGGGCGAAGAATCACCATCCAAGCGGGCAAGACTTACACCATCTCCGTCGGCGCCCTCGCCTCGCCCGATATCGCCTGACGTATCTGTGCAGATTTCTCCATCGGCAACTATTCTTCCATCGGCCATTGTACCTATACAAGGATCTTCATCGGCACCGGTGTTGCTGCAGCAACCAATTGAGGTACCAACACAAGAAACATCATCGGCAATTGTACCTGAGGTCGCCTCTTCGAGCCAAAGGCGAGAGATTGCCTTGAAACAGGTGAGTTAACTCCCTTAGATAACCTTTAACACTTTGGGCTCTTCTGCTGACATTACCTTTTCCTTTTTAGGAGCAAGATTCCCCCGATAGTCTATTTTCCTTCTCTATCAGTGGGATTGTTCCCGATGATAAAGATTCTGAAGAAAGCTCTGCTCCAGCCCTTGGAATTCTATCACCTGAAACCAAGTCAAAGCTGGAGATGCTATTATCATTGCTGCAATAGGAGACCTCTTTACTGATCCAGGATTCTAATTCTGCAAGAGCAACCTTTAAAGGAATTCGAGGTCATATTCCTGCCAATGTTGAGGAAGCACTTTTCCAAGCTGCACATCTGGAGAGCCGGCAGTTGTAGTATCAAAGGGCTGCCCAGCGGATTGCCGATAGAGCCACTCAGGCAAAACTCCAGGAGGACATGATGAAGCACAGGCAACTTGCTGATGAGAAGCACAAAAACATCGGTAAGCTAGAAGCCTCTTGTGCAGATCTGGAGGACAAGATTGCTCAACTATCGGCAAGAAGAGAAACCTTGCTAGCAGAGCTGAGACAGATTGAAGGAGCCTTGGACGCAGCAAATCATGAGAAGACCCAAATGCCCGAAGCTGTCAAGACTCTTCAGCAAGAAAGGGACAACCAAGTCCTCAAGACGCTGGCGCTCAAGAAAAAGATCAGGCCAGTTGAAGGCAGTGCCGATGAAGATGCAAAGATACTGGAGGAAGCTGACCAAATTCACCTGCGTGCGATATCAACTATCCATTCATTGTTGAACTTGTAAACCCCCTTTTTCATTGGCAATATGATGTATTGGTAATTTGTTAAATTTCACATTAACGTAGTGTTGATACATTCTTTTTGAACAAGCACTTTATCTATACATATATATATTTTATTGGCAAGTGCTATGAATCTCATCAGCAATAAGAAAACCATGTTGATGTCTGCCGATGGACCTTCACTTTTGCGCTTCAGCTGTCATACTTGAGTTTCTACTCCATGGGAACTTTCCTCTTTGTGCTCACGTTGCATTTTCCTCTTTTGAGTCCTTGTTAAACCTTTAGGGCATCATTGAGGAAGCTTCATTTTCCAGACGGGTTGGTAAATTTTTGCACGTGAACCTGGGCAATTTGTATTGGGATCCCTGTAGAGTATTGTTTCATCAAGGACTCTTGTATTGGCCATCTCCCTGAACTCCTCTTGGTTTACCAGCAAACGGTCGTCATGTCTGCCCAGCCTTTCATGTACACTGGTCCTGCACCCCAGCCGATCATGTACTGATGCCCTCTCTCTGATCGGCTTACCGATGTATTTGCTCCGTTCACCATAGCGCGGCCTTCTTTCTGCTCGATCGGTTCGATCATAACCATTGCACTCGGGGCAATTATCAACAGTAGGCAATTTAATGCCTTCTTCCCAACAATAGATGAAGAAAGGGCATCTCCAATGGTCCTTGTGCCGATGCCACGCTTCCCAACGCAACTCCTCTTGCTGATGCCGATAGCGGTTACTTGGAACTCTGTACGGAGCTGGTCTAGGAGGCCTTTTTGAACTACTGCTTTCTTCAACTATTTCTTTCCCCTTCAAGTCATCGGTAGTTGCTTGATTTCTAGGATCCACCGATGCTCTCCTCTTAGCGCTTGCCGATGTCAACACTTTGGTCTTGTTTACAGCCTCCACTATGTTTGCTGGGAAAGGATGTTGATCAATCTTCATCGGCCTCTGAGCTTTAGAGTTGTCAAACTTGATCATCCTAGATTCAATTGCCGATTGCAACTGCTGTCTGAAAACCTTGCAGTCATTGGTACTGTGCGAAGTTGCATTATGAAATTTACAGTACCTTATCTTCTTCAGCTCATCTGCCGATGGAATCACATGATTGGGTGATAGCTTGATTTGGCCCTCTTGAAGTAGCAGATCAAATATTCTATCGGCCTTTATGACATCAAATGCGAATTTCTCTGGCTCTTTCTGACCTAAAGGACAAGATAAAGGTTTTTTACCTTTTACCCACTCAGCCAGGCCGATAGTTGGTTCTTCATCTGAATCTGATTCCTCTGCCTCTACGAAGGATACCTTCTTGTTCCAGCTCTTTCTATGTTCTGGAGCTTGAGCACTTTGATCAGAGACCCTCTGCACAATATGACTTAAACTTTCAAATTCCTGAGCATCGTATTTGTCCCTGAAATGCGGCAACAAACCCTGGAAAGCCAAACTAGCTAACTGGCGGTCATCAAGCACTAGGCTGTAGCACTTGTTCTTCATGTCTCTTACCCTTTGCACAAAATTCTCTACCGATTCATCGCTTCGCTGTCTTAATTTTATTAAATCGGTAAGCTTCTTTTCATGGACACCAGCAAAGAAGTATTTATGAAATTGTCTTTCCAGATTGGCCCAAGTAAAAATAGAGTTCGGTGGCAATGATATAAACCACGCGAATGCTGATCCAGACAAAGAGGACGAGAATAAACGGATCCTCAGCTCATCCCTGTTCGCTGCTTCCCCGCACTGGATAATGAATCGGTTGACGTGCTCCATTGTTGACGTATCTTGCCTAGAAAACTTAGTGAAATCTGGCACCTTGTACCGATTCGGGAAAGGAATTGAATCATAAGATGAAGGGTATGGAGTCCGATAAGAGTATGTATCGATCTTGGGCTGAATCCCAAATTGTTCTTTCATCACTTCTATAATCTTATCGGTCAAGAGTGCATCCTGATCTTGCCGATGCACTGGCCGGATCTCTACTGGAGGCGTTGGCTGATATGCTTCTACATACCCCTGTGGTACTTGGCTTGGATAAATTAGCATATTCACGGCACCAATCTGCGGAGTAAAATTCATCGGCTGTTTTGCCGATGCTGGTTCCTGGAAAGTTGTCTGTGGACTATACCGTTGAGTCCCCATTGCTTGGCAGTTTGGCTGAATAGCAGATTGCTGAATTGGCGCTTGCCCTGACCAATTGAGATTGTAATTCATTGGCACTTGGCTTGCAGACAATTGATGCTCTTGTATAGATGGATGATAGCCAGCATAATTACCCTGAATTGCAGGTAGTCCAGACTGAGATATAAATGGTACTACGGGCTGCTCTACAGTGGAAGCTCTCTGTTGAACTGGTGGGGAATTAGTCAATGGATTCGCATAAAATATCTGTTGCGGAGGTGCTAGAATCCCATTGACAATGGCTGTATGGCAGGAGGTACAGTAGAATAATGCGACGCTTGAGCCACCGACCGAATTGGAGTAGCCGATGTCATTGGACCCTTCCCTGCTACATCATGCACTTGAGGCAGTCCAGAGTTGGCAGTAGATGGACCTAGAGGCATACCGTATCCCCACCAATTAGCAGCAATTTGACTATGTTGACCTGAAGGACCTGATATTGCCGATGCCGATAGATCTATGCTCAACTTAGTACTAGGCCTCTCCTGAGACGTTAGATCTGATCCTATCGGCATGGCTTCAATGATGGATGGTCCTGATATAGCTGGAGTAGGCGCTTCCATACTCTCAACGGCTGGAGTTGCCGATGGAATGTTGGTAGATGCCGATCCCGGCTAATGATATGCCGGCCCGACATACCCTGATGCTTGTCCGTCCCTTAACGTTTGCACAACAGCATTGTAGACAGTATTGGACAGCACGGTGGAGTGGTTGATCAAAGCTTGATTTAACGCAGAATTAACCATCTCCTGTAATTTACCAGGGTTAGAGTCAAAGGTTACCTGCCGAGGCAACGGCAGATCTTGCTTCTGGATGACTTCTCCTCCCCTATTCATGCTGAAAGACTTCAAGCAGAGCTGCCTATAATCCTCCATAGCTTTCTCCATGGCTTGCCTCTGATCCTCCTTGAGATCTGATTCTGATATCTCAATGATGTTTTCTGGAGTGATATCAGTAGGATTCTTCATGATAAATCTATTGACTTTGTCCCACTGGGCGTGCCAAAAGATGTGTTGATGCAAAAAGGCGTTGGATCTGCAACACACCGGGCTAATACCCAAGCTCGATATCAAGGCGTGCCAGTCGATTTGACCTGTTAATCGACAAGGATGATAAATTTGAATAAAACCCGAACGAGACGACAGCGATATGCCCAGACGTCAAAGCTCAGGGGATATTCGATAACTGTTGAACAGATCAGACGAGACGACAGCGATACGCGGACATCAAAGCCTGAATCATGCTCGGTAGATGCGGAACCTGCAAAGTCGCCGGAGATCAAGTTGATGCAGCCCGTCCATTCTTGTAAGAACTCGTTGAAAAGGAAAAGGTACTGGTGACGAAGTCGTCGAAAAGTAGATTGCTTGAAAAGTAGATAAAAGTAATAGATTTATTGTATTTGATTGATTGACCTTTTTTACATTGCTTCTCGGTACATATTTATACCCTGGTACTATGAGTCCTAAACAGACACGACAAAGTATTACCTAAACAAGTCTTATCTCTAAGGAATAAACAATAATGACTCGTACCAAGGTCAGACTCAAAAGTAAACTATTAAAATATTGGCATAAATATTGCCAGTTTCCTTATCCATTGCTTTACGATGAAACCTCTATCGGCACGCTCCTCATCTCTGTAGATTCCATCGGCAAAACCCATCGATAATGATTCAGCCCTGCTTTCCACGTTCTTCAGCTCTGCTTTCCATCGGCAACCATGCCTCTCTCTCCATCGGCAACAGCCCTCTGGCTTCATCGGCAATGTATGAGATCAACATGTCCTTTATCAGCAATCATCCATCGGCAACTCAGAAGCAATACTGGAGAATAACCACCTTCTTGCTGATTTAGTTTAGTCTCCTGATCCTTATTGACACGTGCCAAAAAAGGTGTCAATAAGGAGCATGAACAACGTTATCCTACCCATGATCTTGAGCTTGCAGCTATGATCCATGCATTGAAGATTTGGAGGCACTACCTGATTAGGAACAAGTGTGAGATCTACACCGATCACAAGAGCCTGAAGTACTTTTTCACCCAGGAAGATCTGAACATGAGGTAGTGTCAATGGCTAGAGTTGATTAAGGACTATGAATTGGAGATCCTTTACCACCTAGGAAAGGCTAATGTAGTTGCTGTGGCTCTTAGCCGTAAGAGCCATTGTCATGCCTTGTTCACCATAGATTTTCCCAAGGATTTGCAAGAAGACATTGATGAGTTACAGCTTGAGTTGATACCCCATGGCCTGTTGAATGAGTTTCATGTGCACTACACCCTCATGGATAGGATCCATGAAGCCTAGTGCCACTGCCTAGAGATGTGGGAGATAGACGTGCTCCTGACATAAGGCAAGTGCCCAGAGTTCAGTGAAGATGAGCAAGGTACCTATTGGTGCAAGTACAGAATTTGTGTGCCTGCAGACCTAGTTATCTGCAATGAGATCCTATCAGAAGGACATGACTCCAAGTATTGTATCCACCCGGGCAGTACCAAGATGTATGATAATTTGAAGAGAAAGTTCTTGTGGAAGAACATAAAGTCAGATATCACAGGACCTGTTGCTAGATGAAACATTTGTAAACGCATCAAAGCCGAGCATAAGAAACCTGCAGGACTACTGAAGCCACTTGAGATACCTGAATAGAAGTGGGATAGCATATCTATGGACTTCATCGTGGGGCTGCCTCGATCCCTACAGGGCCATGATGCTATATGGGTGATAGTCGATCATTTGACTAAGGTAGCTGTGGGGGTATAGACCCCGTATAGCCACACAGGTGCTGAAGGCTGCTTGGCATGCAAGGAGTCTTAGTCGGTTATATAAGGCAGACAAGGACCCTAGATATGTAACCTTGTCCCCTAGCTATATAAGGCGGATAAGGATTCCCTAGAAGGAATCTGATCTAATCTGATCTCATCTGATCAGAACCCTTGTACTCAAAAACTCATCAATACAGCAGCAGAGACGCAGGACGTAGGGTATTACGCTTTCGAGCGGCCTGAAACTGGATAAACCCTGGATGTCATAGTTGTTTGTCTTGCATCTCACATCTGGATTGTAGGTCTTAGTGCGCCCTCACCACAATCTACTACCTCGGGGTATCCCATGGTAGACTGTCGATGAGGTTTCATCGACAGTGGTGCGCTAGGTAGGGGCTGCGCGATCTGATCAGCAGGCGATCCAGATGATTTCATTCCCAACTTCTATGGACTTCAAGGCGGGCGTCTCCCTCACCATCAGTTCACTCACATGGACCACCAGCATGGCGACGTCCCTCACTTCTCCAACCGCACCAACCACTTCTCCAACAACCCAGATCTCGAGGCCGCCCCCAAGGTCATTTGAGCCGCCCATGATGAGGGAGGAGTTGATGGCCACGCCAGTGGTGAACTGGTGGCTTCCTCGCTACCAGAGGAGGCACATCGACAACTCTGATCTGATTGACATGATCGATCAGTACAAGGCAGGTCTAGCTGAGCTCCTCGAGTATGTGGAGTCCACTCCTATGTAGCTCCGTGAAGAGTACTTGGACTTCATCCCAGTCCAACCACGTCGACGCAATTGCACCAACCAGCCAAGCCGCACGGATCCAAATCCGCCCATGGTTCATGGGCCGCCACCTGTCTTCCAGGAGGGCAACGCTCAGCACCAGCAAGGACGTATGGGCCAAGCTGGTGGCCCACACTGACCTGATTCAAATCTGGCTCTAGCCCGAGCATCACCGGCTAACCGCAGAGGAGGACCACCGACTGCTCACCAAGGCGGGCCTCCTACTATGGGGGCACCATCAAGAGCGCCCTGCGCGCAATCAAGCTCGTCACCCGCACCGACTGGATCCAACTCTGGCTGCTACCCAGGCTTCTCCTCTAGTTAGGCTGGATGAGTTCATCAATGTGCATCAGTGCCAGCACACACTTAGCCACATTACTCGCCAGGTCTGAGCAGAGCAGAGGAAGCAGCGCCGGGTGCAACAGATGCGACCTGCACCAGGGCCGGTAGATCCAATCGCCCCCGGCCCAAATAATATACCCATCTTCTCGCATGGGTACATGCTCCTCGACGATGTGATGACCACCTCCTAGACCTAGATCCCAACTGGTTCTGGTCTTGGAAGGTCCAAGGCCCATGGTAGGCATGGTGGCATTGTAGCAAATTCCTTCCGGGTCGGACGCTACGATCCCCAAGGACGACGCTGCATGTGATCTTCTCTCTGGGCTTGACGGGAGGCCCTCTATTTCCTTCGACCTTACTGAGTACCTCCACTTTGATGAAGAGAGTCTAGAGGTCCAGAGTCAAGAGAACGTCGAGGAGGAGAGCCCGACCACACTGGACCACTGGACCCGTTATGCCGACATGGCACCAGGCACCCTTAGGATCCTGCCTGGCTTCAACAGCTCAGTATTCGCAATCAGCATGGATGAGCCTCCTGTTCCAAATGAAACAGAGTAGGGGAGCCAAGCAAGGGAAGGCTGCAATGCCGATCAAGAACGCTGACGCCTCTTGGAAGCACAAGAAGTGAACGCCACCAACAATGGAGGCAATGGTGGTAACGGTGCATGCCCGCAGCCATGCCACCTCCAATGCAACCTCAATGGCTAATTCAACATGGTGGGGGATCAAATCGTCCATGAGACTCCCACGGCCAACATTGCTGTGGCTATGAATCGGTTCAACAACCTTCCCTCGAACACACCTGGGGTTGAAGCGATCCGTGATTTTTTTATCGCTGCCGAAGCATAGGAGGTTTAGCTCCACTCTGCTAGTTTGCTGACCACGTCTCATCAGTCACGGTGATCTCGATGCAGTCATCATTGCCAATCCAAAGAAAGTGGCACCGACAACGAGTCTAATCAAGGAGGACCTCCATTTGAATAGCCCCAGCAGGCCAACACCAATGACTCCCCACGAGAGGTGCCGCGCGATGATTAGCGCCAACAAGGCAATCACTAGTGTGCAACAGGCCAACTTCCGTGCCGAGCGCAACCAGGAAGTCGATCTCTATGGCCACCTCGATGAACATTACCGTGCTCGGCAACAAATGAGTGGACCAGCCCCATTCTTGAAAGAACTCAAGGCCATCCTTTGGCCAAAGAACTTCTGGATTGGGGATGTCAAGATGTAGGATGGGCAGGACGATCCTGAGCACTGGATCATGCTGTATGAAATGGCAGTCCGAGCAGTGGGAGGTGTCCAGTTCATCATGGCAAACTACCTCCCGGTAGTCTTGAGCAACGTCTCTACCTCCTGGTTGCTCCGCCAGTGTGCCGGTAGCATCCACAGTTGGCATCAGCTCAGGTAGATGTTCATCGACAACTTCGAGCCCACCTGCATGTAGCCGAACACCAAGTACACTCTGGCACAGGTGCGGCATTGTCTAAGGGAATCACTGCAATAGTACATCTAGTGTTTCTCCGATGCGTGGAATCATGTGATCGACGTCCCCCCGGCAGAAGGGATCGGCCTTTTTGTTGCTGGCCTGGTCCAACCACGTGGTCAAGACCTCAAAAAGGAGTTGCTCCTTGAGCGACCAAGAACCATGGAAGAGTTCCTTTCCATCACCCATAGATTTGCTCATCTCAATGATGGGCTAAATGAGAGGGACCCCATTCCCCCCAACTGCAACTACCGCCGCGATGACAACCACGACCGCGACAGCAACCAAGACCGCTGGCTAGATCGACGGGACGATCGCCGCAACCGTTGTAGCAATCGTGACACCGACCATTGTGATGACGATCGTTCTTTCAAGCGTCATGGCCGGGATGCCTACAATGGTGGTCAGCATAACCATAATGACTCCTCTATCAACGTGGTAAAGGGCCAGAAGAGGGTGAATGAAGAAGAGCTCGACAAGGTCCTTAGTCAGGATTGCCCTCGTCATCCTGGCAAGGGCCACAGGCTAGGCGAGTGCAGGGTCCTGAAGAAGGCACTGGAGAAGACAGCCAACAAGAAGCCATGCCCAGCTCCCAAAGCCAAGGCCAAGAACCCCATCCAGCAAGAGGATGTCGACGAAGAAGAAGCTTAAGATGCAAACCCATGGCACACCTACAGGGATCCCATGAAGAATGTGACTGCCATCATTTTTGGTGGCAAGGTTAGACTGGAGAATGCCCGCGACAAGAAGCTGCTGACGCGAGCCATCTTAGCTATCCACGAGGCTGATGACTTCATTGCGGATGTCACAGTGCTCGCCTAGTCCGAGCAACCCATATCCTTCAGCCGCAACAATATGTGGTCCAAAATCCCCAACGCCGGTCGATTCCCGCTCATCCTTGACCCAGTGATAGATGGCGTCTGGTTCAAGAAAGTGCTCGTTGATGGTGGCAGTGTCCTGAACACTCTATTCTATCTAGCCTTCAAGGAGCTAGAGCTGAAGCAGGAAAACCTCAAGCCATACGTGTCTCTGTTTTGGGGCATCATGCTAGGCAAACCCTCATACCCCCTCGGGTAGATCACATTACCCGTCCAGTTTGGGACAAAGTAGCACTTCTGCATTGACCACATCACTTTCGTCATGGCTGACTTTAAGGGCATCTACCATGCCATCCTTGGCCGACCAGGGATCGCCAAGTTCATGGCGGTTCCTCATTATGGGTACCTGTCGATGAAACCTCCTCGGCAGTCTACCACGGGATGCCCCGAGGTAGTAGATTGTGGTGAGGGCACGCTAAGATCTACAATCTAGATGTGAGACACAAGATAAACAACTAGGACAACCAAGGTTTATCTAGGTTCAGGCCGCTTGGAAGCGTAATACCCTACATCTTGCGTCTCTGCTGCTGTATCGATGAGTATCCGAGTACAAGGGTTCTGATCAGACGAGATTAGGTTAGACTCGGTCAGATCAGGTGAAGGAAGGTTTTTAGAAAAAGGGGTCCATTCTAGGGGGTCCTTGTCCACCTTATATAGCCGGGTGACAAGGTTACATATCTAGGGTTTCTTTATGGTCGGTTACATTGCGCCGTATCCTTGGAGTATATGAACATATCTAATCGACTAAGACTCCTTGCATGCCAAACAGCCTTCAGCACCCGTGCTGCCCATCAACCTAGGTGGTAGCAGACCACGGGCTCTGTCTTGTCGTCTGGCCCACCAATCAAGATGATGATGGACCATCCTTCACTTCTGATTTGGGGCCGTCTAGACCGAGCAGCCCAAAGTCTAGCTGCGAGGGTATATGGGGTCTATACCCCCACAGCTAGTCCCTAAGCACCATGTATCTTGAGGGAGTCGCCGTCTTAACCTGTACCGAGCAGTGAAGATGCACACCACGTGATGCCGAGCAGTGAAGATGCAGCCCACGTGATGCCAACCAATGAAGATGTCGACCACATGATACCGACCAATACAGATGCTAACCACATGATGCCGAGCAGTGAAGATGCAGCCCATGTGATGCCGAGCAGCGAAAATGTCGATCACATGATGCCGAGCAATACGGATGCTGACCAACACTGATACTGACTAGGCGGCACCATCCAGGCTTCTCCCAAGTAGTTCGTAAGTCTACTCCTGACCACAACTTTCATCAGGGAAGGTGATCAATCAAAAGATACATGGTGTTCTAAGAAAAAGAAAAAATATTTCCACGTCCTGAGACGTGGGCCCACGTTAACACGTGACATGAAGTATCACTGGAATGTTAACATGAACAATCCATAGAGGTAAGGGTACCGAACCAAGAATAGAAGATAGGCCCAAGTCACCGTGAGGTGACATGGGCCCATGTAGTCCCCAAGCTCGATAGAAGATAGAATATATTGTATTGAGCTTTTTTAAGAAAAAGTCAAAAGAAAAACACCAGCTGTCGATGAAACCTCATCGGCAGTCTACCATGGTGTACCCTGAGGTAGTAGATTGCGGTGAGGGCGTGCTAAGATCTATGATCCAGACGTGAGACGCAAGACAAACAACCAAGACAACCAGGGTTTATCCAGGTTCAGGCCGCTCGGAAGAGTAATACCCTATGTCCTGTGTCTTTGCTACTGTATGATGAGTACCAGAGTACAAGAGATCTGTTCAGATGAGATCAGATCCTAT
Organism: Bothriochloa decipiens; assembly: GCA_023333625.1. Classification (NCBI taxonomy): domain Eukaryota; kingdom Viridiplantae; phylum Streptophyta; class Magnoliopsida; order Poales; family Poaceae; genus Bothriochloa; species Bothriochloa decipiens. The sequence goes on from CM041640.1 coordinate 30,913,884, forward strand.
GAAAAGAAAGAGAGTTATCTATTCTAGGGGGTCCTTGCCTGCCTTATATAGTGGGGGGGCAAGATTACATATCTAGGGTTTACCCTATGGTCGGTTACATTACGTCGTATCCTTGGAGTACATGATCAGATCTAACCGGCTAAGACTCCTTGCATGCCAAGCAGTCTTACAACGTTCACGTGGCCCACTGACCTAGGTGGTAGTAGACCACAACCTCTGTCTTGTCATCCAGCCCACTGATCAGGATGATGATGGACCAGCCTTCGTCTTCTAGTCTGGGCCGTCTTGTACCGAGTAGCCCAAAGTCTAGCTGCAAGGGTATATGGGGTCTATACCCCCACAGCTAGTACCTGAGCACCATGTATCTTGAGGGAGTTGCCATCTTGACTTGTACTGAGCAGTGAAGATGCAGACCCCTTAGCGCTAACCAGTGAAGACACAGACCACGTAGCGCCGACCAGTGAAGATGCCGACCACGTAGCGCTGACCAACGAAGGTACAGACCACATAGCACCGACCAACAAAGTTGCCGACCACATAGTCCCAACCAGCTTCACCCTGGGTAGTCCATAAGTCTGCTCCTAACCACTGCTCTTATTAGGGAAGGTGATCTATGGAAAGATGCTTGGTGTTCTAAGAAAAAGAAAAATATTTCTACGTCCTGAGATGTGGGCCCATGTTAACATGTGACATGAAGTACCACTGAGATGCTAACATGAATGATCTGTAGAGGCAAAGGTACCAAACCAGGAACAGGAAACAAGCCCAAGTCACTGCAAGGTGACATGGGCCCACGTAGTCCCCAAGCTCGATAGAAGATAGGATATGTTGTATTGAGCTTTTTAAGAAAAAAGTCAAATGAAACACCAGCTGAATGTAGTCAATGCCGAATACCTTTTCTAGATCTAAAACAGAAACTAGGTCTAGGTCACGCGAGGTGACGTGGGCCCATGTAGTCCCCAAGCTCAATAGAAGATAGGATATGTTGTATTGAGCTTTTTAAGAAAAAATTTAAAAACAACATCAACTAGTCATAATCGGTATGAAAGGACTAGACGCGTTCCAACTGACTTGCAGTCCCCAAGTGTGCTCAGGATGGGTCACAGGCTCGATCATGTCGAGGGATGCCAAGAACCTATGATTCGTAAGCACCACTGGGTGGGAAACCACAATGCAGTCCCTAGGTGAACTCAAAACAGGTCATAGGCTCGACCGGGTCAAGGACACCAAGAACCCATGGTTTGTAAGCACTGTTTGGTGGAAAACTGTCGCGCAATCCCCAAGTGTGGGAAATAAAATATTTAACTCAAAAGAAGCAGTCCCCAGATTTAAGGAAAAAATATAGAACAAACTTGGAAAGAAGTATATGATGACAAACCAATCTGGGATTAGATCCTGAGATTACCGGTCATGTGCCAAACTCAAGGAAACACCAATTGGGGAATGCGCGTGGGAGAATAAAAAATCCACGGCCCATATCCGCACTCAGGGACTAGCACGACCCACTAAGGTGGAAAAGCCACATCCACATGAGTCAATTGGGTCCAACCCTAGAAGTCAAAGCAATGTCATCCGGTTAGTATAAATAGCGAGCGCCGCCAGGTGAATCGGTTCCGCACCATGTTCATTTCTACTTCCACTCTCTCCATCTTCTCGAGCATTTTGTCTTCCTACGCCCGAGCAACCGCCATTGTTCCCAATCCACTGAAGTGAATCCACCCGCCGTCGTGAGGCAATGGAGCAAATCCACGCATTCGCACCGCTGCCGCTTTCCTCTCACCCGCTCAACCCACCACCCTCGAAGAAGATGGTAAGGAAGGGAGCCAAGAAGACGGGGAAGGCGACCGGGTCCGACGCACTGGGGCCACAATGGTAGCAATCGACCTCCACGCGGGAGTCACTGCAGGCGCTCACCAAGGAGGGATTCTTGACACCGTACGAGATGGAGGCATAGTGTGAGCCATGAGGTGAGGATTCCCCCCGCCCCCGAGATGGGGAATCTGTAGTTTTTGAGGATTTTGTGACCCAGGGATTAGGGGTACTGGTGAATGGATTTCTCTAGGATCTCTGAATTTATTGGGCAATTTCCATATGCAATCTGGATCCGAACTCCATCCCCTCCATTTCTATTTTCATTGCTTTCTGTGAAATGTTTCTAGGCATCGACCCCCACTTCAACCTATTCCGCCACTTCTACCTGCTAAGGAAGAAGGGGGCTGAATCTGGAGGGTCTAGATCACCGACGGGTGCTATGTGCATCTTCGGGATGGAATGAAGATGCACTGGCTAGGATGCTGGCACCAATCAGCCACCAAGGGGTGGAATACCGGCTGGTTCTACATGAGCCAGAATGTGGAGGGGAGGAGGGTGCCTTGCAACATAACACAGGTGCCAGAGTGCAACCCCAAGTGGTCAGAGCAACCCACCCTAGATGAGAAGTTCTAGGTGAGGGAGCTATTGACGTTGATTGATAGCAAGGCTGTTAATGGAGCACTGGTGGCAGGGACGTGGCTGACATGCCGGGTTCAGCTATGCAAGGAGCGGATGAACAACTTGTATGAGTATGCTGGTCAGGCAGACACTTCCCAAGAGACCTGAGAGAGGACAATGCCAGATGCGGTAAATTGGCATATATCCTTGCTTTTTGAGAAGTTTGACCCAATCAACAGCTACCCAGAGATTGGGTACTGCCATACGACTTGTCCCGACCACCACCAGAGGTAAACTGGCTAGTTCTATACTATGATTTGATTAGTACACACTGGTATGTGATGATGTCTGTATAACATGGATTGTTTGACTGTCAGATATTGCTTCGATAGAACACCCCAAGAAGAAGAGGCCCTCTACTCTACAGAAGAAGGGAAAGCAAGAAGAGGGGTGCCCCGGCCACCCCGGAGTCATTAGACGATGACCTGCTGATGCTGAACCAGCGTCAGAGGAAACCTCCAGCCCTGAATCCTCAGATGGGGAGGACCCCGAGGCCTACACTCGTGATGACACCTAGGAGGCCTGTGCAGGCCATGCCTCCACCAACTCCTCCCCCTCAGTGGGGGATTGCTACTTCAACCACTCGGCCGGAGCAAGCCATGGCAACATCACCACCGCCACCATTGCCGCCGCCTGCATCGCACAGGGTGGCCATGTCACCAGCCAGATTGGCTTTGTCTTTGGGGCACCAAGAGGAGGCAAGGGAGCTAACTTCTCCGGTGAACCCCGTTGGAATGAGCCAGTCAGGCGAGACATCAGACCAAGTCCCCGGGTGCGGTAGCAGAGCGACAAGCAGGGCCCCAGGCACTCCAAGCGAGGGAGCAGCCCCACAGTTCAGAGGAGGTTCCGGCGGTCATCCGGGTAAGTGTCACTGCGTATCTTACATTTATTTTGATTCTGATTCTTTACATGTTGTGACTGTAATGTGACTTACAGCCGTGCTTCACCGTCGACCACGCCAACTCCGCCACCCAACTAGGCCACGCCACCGACCATTGAGCAAGTGACAACCGGTAGCGCGGCACAACCCGTGGGACTGGGGGAGGCGGCCAGTGGTATCGCAACACCTGCCAAACCAACCCTAACACCGACTCCACAACCGAAGCCGTTTAAGCCGGTTGTCACCACGACAGGTCGTCCACCGATGCGCACGCCAGGCCAGGCAGGGCCAAGCATGCCAGTGCTGGTTGTAGAGGTCGAGGAGGTGCCCAGGTGCCAAGGATGCCACCGACCTACCCACGCAATGTGTCTGCACATTGTGCAAGTCGAGAGGGGATAGCTTAGTGTCTTACGAAGAAATATTAGATGATGACATAGACGCGAGCATCCAGTACCGGTGGAGGTGCTGCTCGATAGGATCAAGGTAACACGTGACCAAGATCTACTTGTCTGTTTTGAGCTTTGGCTTGTAGTCACTCTCTTCACTAATCAGTCTATGTTGTACACAGTCGCTGTAGGAGACCAATGCCCAGCGTGGCAGGACCATCGACTAGTTTGCGATGACTTGGGAGGAGTGCAAAACCCTCCGGGTAGCCAAAGCTGATCTAGAAGCACAGGCCAAGGTCTACCAGGAGCATGAGATCTAGCAAGAGGGCGAGATTGCTACTCTGCGCCGCAAGATGGAGGCCCTAGAGGAGGACAACGAGAGTAAGTAGACCTCTCTTATTCAATCCACGCTGATACTCATTGTATGTTTATCGGTGCTTCTTGTAGGACTGAATGGCTAGAATGAGGCAATGGCTCAGGAGCTGGCTAGTTTGCTAGACCAAAAGGAAGCTGGTGAGGAGCAGGCCAAGGCAGACCAAGCGCAGATCACCGAGCTGACCGATAAGTAGAACAATATAGAATTGTTGTGTGTAGTTTGCCGCATACTTAGACGGACCAGGATATGCTAGCCACCATTGCTTTGTTCCTGTAGGCCTGCGGGAGTGCTACTTGGCCCAGTTCCAGGTGCTAGAGGACTCCATCTCCATTCTCCAAGGAAATATGCGGGCCATGATCGACCACATCAAGCCCGTATTAAGGGCCATCTTCCGAGGAGCGAAGCACCCTGTCGATCCCGTGGGCGAAGCAGTTTTCATCGCCGACCAGTGTAGGAGGCTGTGGCCAGTAGTCTAGGGATTCATCACCAAAGCTAGATGCTACGTAGCCTCGACAACACTTGCTATGGTCCACTCCAGGTATCCGAAGGTGGAACCGGCGGAAGTCGCACTTGGGATCACACCAGAGCTATTGGAGGCCACCGCCGAGGATCTGCGAGCTAATTCAACGCCTACTTCCATCGCCCTTGTAGATGACATGATCCTGATTGAAGATCCTGCACAGGGTGATGGTAGTCAGTAGGCTATAAAAATGTATTTTTATGACAACACTGTTTATAAGTTATGCCAAGCAGGTGATGCTCGTAAACTTTTAGCCTTTTGATGCAGCAAGTTAGGCATGTTTAAACAGGTGATGAACATTTTGCCATTTCTACCTTTTAGATGCATATTTATGCATAGTTCATTTTTTTCAAAACAATGTCGTCAATTAAGTTTTGCCCCACCCTCGAAGCAAGCTAGCTCTGTCAGGTAACTAGGGATGCACTAGTGAACAGCGTAGGACCATTAGGATTACTAGGTACTAGCACTGTTAGAGAGTGACTGATGGAATCTCCTAGTGCCATGTAGCGCAGAGCTGTAACACATCGTAAGAGTTCGCAGGACAGTGCCTTCTCAAGCCATTCTCGACGGGCAGAAAGAAAAGTTTAATTGAGACTCATGAAAGGTGCATGTATGACAGATGTGTGCACAAATGTAGAACTATGATAGGGAAAGAGAACAATAGAGGAAACTATGTTAAATATCTGAATAACAAAGATCTGAGTACGTATCTTATTCTATGGATAGAAGTGGATGAGGTGGTCAATGTGCCATGAGTTGGATTCCTCGACACCGTCCATCGTCTCCAACCATTAGGACGTCGGGCGTGTGACAACCTTGATCCTAAATGGTCCTTCTTATCTTGATGACAACTTGTGCTGACCATCTGTGTTCTGGATTCATCGTAACACCATGTCGCCGACCATGAACAGCCTGCCTTTGATGTTGCGGTTATAGTGATGATGCACTGAAGCTAAGTACTTAGCCATCGAAGCATAGGACTCGAGCATTATCTCTTCTTTGGTGATGATGTCAATTTCCCTAGCGTCATTGGAGGTTTCTTCGTTGTGGTGCTGGACACATGGTGAAAGGAGTGTGACCTCAGCTGGTAGGATAGCCATGGACCCAAACACCATGAAGTATGGGGAAACCCCAAGGTTGCAACTGGGCTAGGTATGTAGCTCCCAGACCACGGCAGGTAATTCCTTGAGCCATCGACCAGGTTTGAGGTCCTTGTCATCCCGGTATACCCATTTGCGTAGGGTGTCAAGGATCATACCATTAGCTCACTCCACCTGTCCATTTGCTCGAGGTTGAGTGATGGATATATATTTGACTTTGATGCCACTATCATCACAAAAGTCAAAAAAATCATCGCTGGTGAACTGAGAGCCTAAATCGGTGATGATGGTATTGGGTATGCCAAACCGGTGGATGACATCGTCAAGGAACTGTACTGCTTTCTCGGACGAGGCCTTCTTGATAGCTTTTTACTGAATCCGTTTGCAAAATTTGATGATGAGTATGAAGACACACGTGTGTCCTCCAGGAGCCTTCTTGAAGGGGCAGATCATGTCAAGTCCCTAGCATGAGAATGGCGAAGCTACCAAGATGGTTTGGAGTTCATGTGTGGGGACATGAATCTGCTTAGCAAACATCTGGCAATTTTTGCACCGGCGCACATAATCTTCTGCATCAGATATAGCTATTGGCCAGTAGAACCCTACTCGGTAGGCTTTGTCGACCAGCGTCTGGGATGCCGCATGGTTTCCATAAGTGCTCACATGAATATCCTTCAGAAGCTTCAAACCCTTTGCTTGGGTGATGCATTTCTGGAAAATCATAGACCTTAGGGCCTTGCACATCAGCTCGCCATTAACCATGAGATTGGCGTGGGCTCTACAGACTAGCTGTTGAGCTTCGATCTTATCCTCCAAAACAAGGTGGTCATTCAGGTATCTGATAAAGGGCTCTCTCTAGTCAAGCTGGGGAGGCGCTGCCTGGTCGGTTGATTCGTCAACTGGCGGCTGCTCACTACTATCGTTAAACCCCTGCTAACTAGGGTAGCTATCTTCTACCTCTTTTGCTTTGCCACTGAGCACTGCTACGAGCTGGTCAGTAGTGGTACTAGGCATAGGTGCTTTATAAGCCTGATCGGGGATCGAAGGCTTAATCAAATCTTCAACAAAAACACCGGGTGGTACCTCGGCTCGGGACGATCCGAGTTTAGATAGTTCATCAGCACCTGTGTTCTCGGTACCTTGGCTTGGGATGATTCGAGTTTAGATAGTTCATCAGCACTTGTGCTCTCGGTACGTGGTACATGGGTAAACTCCAGTCCATAGAACTTGTTCTCCAGCTTGCGAATCTCGACAACATAGGCATCCATCTTCTCGTTGATCACATCCCAGTCTTTGTTGACCTGATGTATGACCAAGATAGAATCTCTATACACCAAGAGCTGTTTAAAGCCCAACTCGACTACGATGCAGAGGCCATGTAGGACCACTTCGTACTCGGCCACATTATTGGACGCCTTGAAATGTATGTGTAATACATAGTGGAGCGTGTCCTTGGAAGGAGAGACGAAATATACTCCTACCCTGGCACCAACGATGTTCAAGGAACCATTGAAATACATCTTCCAGTGGTCAGGAGATGTATCAGCCAGGGGCAGGCTAAGGTCCGACCACTCCACAATGAAATCAACTAGGGCCTGAGATTTCACAGTGTTGCGACTATCGAAGTTTAGCGTGAACTCGGAGAGCTCTAAAGCGTACTTGACAATACGGCCACTAGCTTTTGTTTGGTGATCAGGAGTGCGTATTGCAGTTTTTGCACGTGGTTGTATCATTGCTTGGTTTCGTTAAGAACCTTGCTAACGTAGTAGACTAGGCGCTGCATGCTGTGGACATGCCCAGGTTCCTGGCGCTCGACTACTATCACGGTACTGACCACATTAGTTGTGGCAGCAATATAGAGGAGAAGCTCCTCGCCTTCTTGCAGCACCATGAGTACTGGGGGAGTTGCCAGGTACTCCTCGAGCTATTTGAAAGCCTTGTCAGCCTCCTCCATCCACTAGAATTTCTCCTTAGCTTTGAGCAGTTTGAAGAAGGGGAGCCCTTTCTCGCCCATGCGGGAGATGTAATGGCTCAGGGCCGCCATGCAGTCGGTGAGTTTCTGGATATCTTTAATGTTTCATGGTGGTTACAGGTCCAGCACAATTTGAACCTTCTCGGGATTTGGGCGTATGCCATCCTGACTAACGACATTGTCAAGTAAGATCCCGGAAGGGACACCAAAGATGCACTTGTTAGGATTCAGCTTCCACCGAAAGTTGTTGAGGGCCACGAAGATCCACTGGAGGTTGGCAACCAGTGTAAGGGACTCCCTGGTCTTCACCACCACATCATTGACATATGCCTTGACAAGGTCGACAGCGATATCATGCTCGAGGCAGGCCTGGATGCCCATTGGTAAGTAGCACCGGCGTTCTTGAGGCCAAATGACATGGTCATGTTGCTAAAAGCACCAAAGGGGGTGATGAAGGCGGTCTTCTCCTGGTCCTCCTTTTTGAGGGCTATTTAACGATAGCCCGAATAGCAATCTAGGAAAGAAAGCAGCTCGCAACCTATAGTAGAGTCTACAACCTCGTCGATTCGATGGAGATTGAAAGCCTGTTTAGGGCAGTGTTTGTTGAGATCGGTGTAATCAACAAACATTCTCCATTCATTATTCTTTTTGAGTACAAGAACTGGGTTGGCTAACCACTCTGGGTGATACACCTCTTTGGTAAAGCCAGCTACCAGAAGCTTGGCCACTTCTACCCTAATGACTTCCTTGCGGTCATGAGCGAACCAACGCATCTTCTGCTTGATGGGTTTAGCAGTCTTTGAGATGTCAAGATATTGCTCGGCCTTTTCCCTTGGGACACCTGGCATGTCAACGGGTTTCCACGTGAACACGTTGATGTGCTCTCGAAGGAATTAGACGAGCGCGTATTCCTATTTGGGGGGAAGGGTAGCCCCAAACTTGGTGGTCTTTGAGGGGGTGTTCGGATCGAGCTTGATCAACTTGTGCTGCTTGATCTTGTTGGAAGGTCGCTGCGCTGACCCGACTGGAACCTTGAGCTCTGCAGGGGGTGCCTCCTTGACACCTAGGCTAGTGTGTTCCATGTGTTGGGAATATGCCCTAGAGCTAATCATGTAGATGATGATATTTCGATTGTATCCATGATTAATAAAGTGTTCATTGAATATCCATTAAAGACAACTTGTATTGATTAGCAATTATGTGAATTGTTTTGTGAAACTCTTTACTTGCATGGTTACTCTAAAGTTGTCCCTGGTCGGCGTTCTTGTGAGAACACACATGAATATTAGACCAACACATGTATTAGTTGATGGCTTGTTTCACAAATCATCAACATGGAGATATCAAACTAATAATGTGGGCACATGTCAGACATGTAGGCTGGACTGACCTGACATGAGAAAGTCTCTATTCACATCATGTAAGTTATGTCCTTAGACCTAAGATGGTGGTATGTACTCAAGATGTGAAATGGCCTACTTAGAGACTATCAAACGCTGCTCTGTAATAGGGTAGTTATAAAGGTGGTCTTCGGGTGGTCGGGAAGCATGCTATGAGACATAGACAATCAAGATGGAATTTGCCCCTCTCTATGCGAGAGAGATATCACTGGATCACTCAAGTGATTGTGAAGGACCGAAAAGGCGACCAGAGGGGGGTGAATGGGAGCTTAAAAAATTTCCCTGCAAAAACTCTCGAGGACCCCCTCGAATAAATGCGAGACCCTCGAACGGAGAAGCAAAAAACTCTCGAGGACCCCCTCGAATAAATGCGAGACCCTCGAACGGAGATACCCTCGAATGGAGAAGATAGACCCTCGAGTAGAGAAGAGATTCTCAAACAGAAGAGAGGCCCTTGAGCGTCGACAAGTAAGGAGGGACCCTCGAACGAAAAGAGAATGACCCTCGAACGGAAGAGAGACCTCGAACGGAAGAGAAAGACCCTCGAACCAGTACCCTCGAGTGAAACGAAAAACAGAAGCTAGTCGAAAATAGATCGAGCCCCGGTACGAGCAGAAAGCTGATCGAGAAACCAATCGGGGGACCCTCGACAAAAGTGACGGAAAAGTTCCGATTCGAATGACCCCTGCCTCGAAGAGATGATCTAGAAGAAATTCTTTCGACGTGGGCCTCGACAAAGGATACAGAGAAAAATCCGAATCGAATGACCCCTCGCTTGGGCCTCGATCTCAACCTTTAGACCCTCGACTGGATCTACTCGAACCCTCGACAAAGCTGCTCGAGTCACAGCCTCGATCTCTCGACCCTCAAAACACTCGACCCCTCTATCCTTGAACCCTGAACAACTGACCTCAGGAACTCAGCAAAAGAAACAGCCCGCTCGACTGTTAGACCCTTGAGAAAACCTATGAAGGCTCTACTGGAAAGACACCCCCGTCGACTGAAAACTCTAGACCCTCGATCCCTGCCTGGAAAACCCCAAAAGATGAACTGCTCTTTTAAAGAACGGAGAAGAAAACTAGGAGGACCTCGAGTCAAGCAAAACTGATCGACTTAGGGCTTCGCTCTGAGAGATCGAAACCTAATTTGTACTCCATCGAAGAACTATCGAAAAACACGCAGTTTCACCCAAAACAATTAACTTCCGCTGATTTCCCAAAATTGCGATGCTCGAGTGGAATTGATCCAATCCTTCAGCGGATCTAGTTCGTCACTCGACAAAGCATCGATCAATGCAAAAATATCGAGCCAAAACACATCAAAAGCAACGAATCAAAGTTTGTTCACAGAAGGTCTATGGGGCACAAAAATAGGACAACTTCATAGATCGAACGTAAAAAGGTCAGAGGGCACAAGGAGGATTCGGGCCTCCATTCCCACAAAATATCTCACAGATACATAGGAAAGATTCTTGTTCTTGGACTTCTACAAGAATAGAAACACACGCACACACAGCAGCGGCGGCGACGTAGGTGGAAAAATAAGGGAAACAGAAGAAAGTGAAAGAGGTACCTACTCCAGGTGCTGCCCACCTATATTTATAGTCCCTATCCTATACCACTACTACCCCTAGGTTTTTATTGGAGAGAACCACCTAGCCATGGGCACTGTGGTCCAACTCAGAATTTCCTGATCCGATGGCCATCGCGCCTTTGCACCGGTAGCCTTACCTCGACGCAATCTCTTCGATGCCGCCACATGCCATCCGTCCACACTAGGACCACCCGGGTTTTGAGGCCCAAACCCGCGAAACCCGCCACCGATGGTTTTAGGCTAAACCACCAAACCGTCCACGAGTAGCGTAGCCATACGCATCCCCCGCTGATGGTTTTGAGGATAAACCACCAAACCTCCTCATGAGTAGCGTAGCCCGTACGCGTCCCCCGCCATGTACACTTGCACTGGTCGATGTCCCAAGTGCCAGTCACCGCGACCGACCACCTGGTCGTCTGGTCCCTCGGTCCAAGCCTCGCGTCCGCCCTTCACCACACTTGGTCTGTCAGCACGGCATGCCTCTACTTGACCTTCACCCGACCACTGTCGTCGCCTCCGGACTCCACACCTGCACATCACCAGCCAAGAGACACGTTTCGGCACGTAACCCTGTGCCAGGGGATCAGTGAACTACCAAGACGAACCACCAACCAAAGTGTTGGACATATTGACAATCACTCATCACACACCAAAAGATGCTACACTATGATATGGAAAATCATGTGTCCGCAGATTGGATCAACAAATGCATGGCCATGCTTGGGTTAAGTGTTAACCCACGAGTTAAACCATATATCGAGTGGCAATGGGAATAACTTGTATGTGGTCATAGTGGTTCATCTGATATGATCTTTGCGTATGCATAGGAGTTGTCACGCCTTGCTAGAGGCCACTGTCAACTATTGGGTGAGTAGGAGTACTCGGCCCATGTCAATGTGTGCATGAACCCAGAGGGTCGCACGCTTAAGGGGCTGGAAGCCTAATTCGGATTGGACCCGAATTAGACAAGGCTTAGGGTTACTAATGGGCCTCCAACTTGTGAGCTCATTGGGGTGCCTATATAAGCAAGGGGTAGGGGCTCGGTCAGGTTTACACACGCCTTTGGCAGCCGCCGTCGCCCTCCCCATGCTCGCACCTTTTGCTCCTCATGGACCTAGCAGTCCGGAGGCGCATTGCTTCTTCCCTGCACATATGGGATTCCTCAGAGGTGCTACATCTGGAGCACTGGGATGAACCACGCAAGAGGATTGAGGTGATGAATGACCATGCAACTGTACTGCCTGCTGCGATGCGTATGACTGCATCGAGTCGTCTTCCGCTACACCTACGCGTCTAGTGGTAATCCTGTAACTTGTAACTAGCAGTAGATCCTGGTTTATGAGGTCAAAAAGTTTTGTCTTCTGGCTAGCGTAGCACCCTCATAACCCTTCAATGGTATCAGAGCTGTTACTGCCTCGTTATAGGTTCAGTTTTGTGCATATGGTGATATGCATGGTTATAGATGAGTCTCTAACCTTGGTTCATCATCTTACCGTGCTGGTCTTGAAACGATCTACTCATACCGATTGGAATTCCGCCATCTGAGTTAAGTGATTCATATAAATCTAGTTATAGTGAGTTAGAGATCAATCAGATTGATCGAATTAAACCCTAGGTCAAGTGCCAAGCGCATATGATGCGCGGCGGTGGTAGATGGAATTTACTATCGGGCGCCGGTTTGCCGAGAAAAGTGTTGTTTGGTAAAACAGCCATAACTTTTGAACTGTAACTCGGATTGAGATGAACTCTAAACACAAATCATAGAGAACAAAATTTTACATTTGGTTCTCTATGGCTTTACCACATTTGGCAAAATTAGAATTGCGAAATAAGGCTTGGAAAATAGAGTTTTCTACGTTGCAAGATTAGACGTCGGATTCAAATAACTCTATTTTGCAGGTATTGATGATTGGTATAGCCCTTATGTGTATGTGATGCATGTATGTATTTAATTCATGGCTTGCATGTCATGAGGATAATATGGGCAGGAGCCACATACATATTGTCAAAATTAATGTAATGGCCTGTGTGCCAATCTGAGATGATCTATACGCGACTATGTAATTTCATTTTACTTGCGCTAGTAGTAGCTAGTCTTGGCGGAATCATCACTGAATGATGGCATACTTGAATTGTGGAGATGGAGATCACCATGATGCACAGAATCATGGAGATAAAGATCACCGTGATGCACAGATTGATGGAGATGGAGATCCCCAAAGGAATAATGGGCTATACCAAGTCATGTCTGTGTTATGCCGTTCTTACTATGTTCTACTTTCACATGCTATTATGTTTTTGTCTACATGAGTGTGGTAATGAAGTAGAACAATCCCTCAACAATGTTTAAGTTAAATGCCAAACCTTGCACTGTCATAAGTCTTGTACAATCGGTGGTGGGTCTATAAAATTAGGGTGCCACTGGTTTTCCTTGACTAGGTAGGTTCGTATTGGATACTTACTGCAAGAAGGTTTGGTTACTTAAACAAGATCATCCTAACGGTTAGGGACCTTGGAGCATGGGTAGGTTGAGCATAGCATAGAGATGCTGCCCAACAATGAGAATCATATGTGATATGATTAGCAACGTGTTGCTTACCGATCTACCATGTCTTCTAGCGGTGATGCTAAAGCTCACTAGTTGACTTGTTAGTTGTGGGTTTTGAATCACTAAGTATCAATTGAGGGATATTGATTTTAGTGGGAGTAGATTTTATTTTGATATAATTTACTCTTTCATGGATACATTGTCTTAGTATTTTGTGTTACTTTTGTTGTAGATGGCCGCTCATAATCAACCATTTTCTTTGCGTACAATTCTTGGGAAAGATAAGTTGAATGGAACAAATTACGCAGATTGGATCCACAACCTGAGAATTGTTCTCAGGGCTAAGAAAAAGGAAGATATTCTAGACACCCCATTATCAGATGAGCCTGAGGAGAGTGCTCCTGCTGCTGAGAAAAATGCTTACAAGAAAGCATGTGATGCGGATATCGAAGTGAGTTGCCTCATGCTTGCTTGTATGGAACCTGATCTGCAGATGCAGTTAGACAACAATCATTCAGCAAACAATATGATCATGGCGCTTGAAGATATGTTCCAAACTCAAGCGCGGACTAAAAGGTTCAATGTCTCTAAGGCACTTGTAGAAACCAAGCTAGCAGAGGGCACAACTGTTGGTCCACATATAATTAAGATGGTTGGTTACACTCAGAGGTTGGAGAAGCTAGGCTTCCCAATTAGCCAAGAGTTGGCAACTGATTTCATTCTTTTGTCTCTTCCGCCTAGTTATGGAAACTTCATCTTGAGTTACCATATGCATGGGGCGGAGAAGGGCTTAAATGAACTATGTGGCATGCTGAAAACAGCAGAGGCTGACATCAAGAAAGCAGGAGGTGGACAAGTGTTGGCAGTTCAAAACAGGCCTAACTTTAAGAGAAAGAAGGGAAATTGGAGGAAGAAGGGCAAGGCTAAAGATGAGATCTCTAAGCCAAACCAATCGTCTTCCAAGGATGAACCACCTGCAAAGAATGATGAATGCTTTCATTGTAACGGGAAAGGTCACTAGAAGAGGAACTGCAAGGTGTACTTAGTGTCCTTGAAGAAGGATGGCGGTAGTAAAGGTACACCTGCTCATACGCTTGTTGTTCATGTTACAGACATTTTCCTCGCTAACTCTTATATCAATTCTTGGGTATTTGATACTGGATCAGTTGCTCATATTTACCACACTATGCAGGAAATGATAAGAAGTAGAAGCATGGAGAAAGGAGAAGTTGATTTCTGCATGGGCAACAATGCAAGAGTTGCTGCATTGAACATCGGGATGATGCAACTTCCCTTGCCGTCAGGATTTATTTTGGAATTGAATAATTGTTATTTTGTTCCTAGTTTAAGTTGAAACATTGTGTCACCTTCATGTTTGATGAAGGATGGTTATTAATTTGTGAGTAAAGACAATGGTTGTGTGATCTCAAAGAATAATGTGTTTGTGGCTTTTGCATCCATTGTGAATGGGTTATTTATTTTAAATCTTGATGATGCACCTGTCTGTAATGTTAGTGCTAAACAGCCTCGGCTTAATGAGTTAAGTCCTATGTATATGTGGCATTTGTCGCTTGGGTCATATAAGTGAGAATCACATGAAGAGGCTTCATGATGATGGTCTTCTGACTTCGTTTAATTTTGAATCATACAAGACATGTGAGGCTTGCATGCTAGGCAAGATGACCAAGGCGCCATTCAAAGGAGTTCCTGAGAGGGCGTCTGACTTGTTGAAACTTGTACATACTGATGTATGTGGACCAATGAGCATGACTGCTAGAGGCAGATTTCAATACTTCATAACTTTTACTGATGACTTTAGTAGATATGGATATGTCTACCTAATGAAGCATAAGTCTAAAACATTTGAAAAGTTCAAAGAATTTCAGAATGAAATAGAGAATCAATGTGGCAAGAAGATCAAGGTCTTGCAATCTGATCGTGGAGGCGAATATCTAAGTCACAAGTTTACCAATCATCTTAAGAGTTATAGAATTGTTCCACAGCTTACAACACCTGGAACGCCTTAGAGAAACGTGTCTGAGTGACGTAATTGAACCTTGTTGGACATGGTTCGGTCTATGATGAGCCAGTCAGACCTACCTTTATCATTTTGGGGATACGCTCTAGAAATAGCCGCTTTCACATTGAATAGGGTACCATCTAAGTCCGTAGTTAAGACATCGTATGAGATGTGGACTGGTAAGAGTCCTAGTTTGCCTTTTCTAAAAAATTAGGGTTGTGAAGTTTATGTCAAATGACTTATTTCGGACAAGTGCTTTTTTATGGGAAATCCGAAGGAAACTTTAGGGTATTATGTCTATAACCGGTCATAGGGCAAAGTGTTTGTTACTCAAAACGGTGTTTTCTTAGAGAAAGAGTTTCTCAAAAGAGAAAATAATGGACAAAAGGTGTATCTTGAAGAAGTTCAAGATGAGCTAGTGGGGACTGACTCTACGAGTGATGCTAATGTAGTAGAGCTGGTTGAGACACCCGTGGCAGTGGAGACACCACCACAACCACGAAGATCAACAAGACTTCGTGCATTGCATGGGGATTTATTATTGTTAGACGATGACGAACCTGCAGATTATGCGGAAGCTATGATAGATCCAGATTCCAAGAAATGGCAAAGTGCCATGAGATCCGAGATAGATTCCATGGGAGACAATCGAGTTTGGAACTTGGTTGACCCGCCTGATGGGGTTAGACCCATAGAGAGCAAATGGATCTTTAAGAAGAAGAAGGATATGGATGGAAATGTTCACGTCTATAAAGCTCGAGTTGTCACAAAAGGTTTTCGGCAAGTTCAAGGAATTGACTATAACGAGACATTCTCGCCGGTAGCGATGCTTAAATCTATTCGGATCATTCTAGCAATTGCTGCATATTTTGATTATGAGATATGGCAGATGGATGTTAAAACAGCCTTTCTAAATGGGTATTCAGAAGAGGACGTGTATATGATATAGCCCGAAGGTTTTGTTGATCCTAATAATGCTGGAAAGATATGCAAGCTTAAGAAATCTATTTATGGGTTAAAGCAAGCATCTCAGAGTTGGAATATTCGTTTTGATGAGGTAGTCAAAGGGTTTGGCTTCCATCAGAATGAAGAAGAACCTTGTGTTTACCAGAAGGTAAGTGGGAGCGCTATTGCATTTCTGATCTTGTATGTGGATGGCATACTATTGATTGGGAATGATATTCCTATGTTACAATCTATAAAGACTTCACTGAATAATAGTTTTTCTATGAAGGATTTATGTGAAGCAACATACATCTTGGGAATTAAGATCTATAGAGATAGGTTGAGAAGGCTAATAGGATTAAGACAAGACACGTACATTGACAAGGTGTTGAAACGGTACAACATGGAACAGTCCAAGAAAGGGTTCTTGCCTATGTCACATGGTATGTGCTTTAGTGACAAACAATGTCCTTCATCAGATGAAGAGCGCATCTGCATGAGTAAGGTTCCATATGCTTCAGCCGATGGTTCCATCATGTATGCCATGATATGTACTCGCCCAAATGTCTCATATGCTCTAAGTGTTGCGAGTGGGTGCCAAGCTAATCTGGGTGAACCTCACTGGATGCTTGTTACAGACATCCTACAGTACTTACGAAGGACTAAGGATGTGTTCCTAATCTATGGAGGTGAGGAGGAGCTCGTTGCAAATGGTTACACCGATGCTAGCTTCCAAACCGACGGGGATGATTCACTTTCACAATCAGGTCTTGTGTTCACAATAAATGGTGGTGCAGTTAGCTGAAAAAGTTCCAAGCAGGAGATGGTGTTCGATTCTACAGCAGAAGCCAAGTACATTGCAGCTTCTGGCGCTGCAAAGGAAGGTGTTTGGTTGAGGAGGTGCCTCATTGAGCTTGGTGTGTTTTCGAATGCGTCAGGCCCATTGAATTTACATTGTGATAACAATGGGGTGATTGCACAGGCTAAGCAGCCTAGGGATCACCAGAAGAACAAACATGTACTCTGGAAGTTTCATCTCATTCGAGAGTTTATGAAATGAGAAGAGATCAAATTGTGCAAAATACATACAGATTTGAATGTAGCAGATCCTTTGACAAAGGCTCTTCCATAGCCTAAGCATGAGGCACACATGAGGTCTATGGGGATTAGACATCTAAGAGATTAACTCTAGTGCAAGTGGGAGACTGTTGGGAATATGCCCTAGAGCTTATCATGTAGATGATGATATTCTGATTGTATCCATGAGTAATAAAGTGTTCATTGAATATCCATTAAAGACAACTTGTATTGATTAGCAATTATGTGAATTGTTTTGTGGAACTCTTTACTTGCATGGTTATTCCAAAGTTGTCCCTGGTTGGCGTTCTTGTGAGAACACACTTGAATATTAGACCAGCACATGTATTAGTTGATGGCTATGTTTCATAAGTCATCGACATGGAGATATCAAACTAATAATGTGGGCACATGTGAGACATGTAGGCTGGACTGACTCGACATGAGAAAGTCTCTATTCATGTCATGTGCGTTATGTCCTTAGACCTAAGATTGTGGTATGTACTCAAGATGTGAAACGGCCTACTTAGGGACTATCAAATGTTGCTCCGTAACAGGGTAGTTATAAAGGTGGTCTTCGGGTGGTCGGGAAGCATGCTATGAGACATAGACAATCAAGATGGAATTTGACCCTCTCTACGTGAGAGAGATATCACTGGATCACTCAAGTGATTGGATCAACAAATGCATGGCCGTTCTTGGGTTAAGTGTTAACCCACGAGTTGAACCATGTATCGAGTGGCAAAGGGAATAACTTGTATGTGGTCATAGTGGTTCGTCTGATATGATCTTTGCGTATCCATAGGAGTTGTCACGCCTTGCTAGAGGCCACTGTCAACTATGGGGCGAGTAGGAATACTTGGCCCATGTCAATGTGTGCATGAACCCATAGGGTCGCACGCTTAAGGGGCTGGAAGCCTAATTCGGATTGGACCCGAATTAGATAAGGCTTAGGGTTACTAATGGGCCTCTAACTCGTGAGCTCATTGGGGTGCCTATATAAGCAAGGGGTCGGGGCACGATCAGGGTTACACACGCCTTTGGCAGCTGCCGTCACCCTCCCCATACTCGCGCCTTCTACTCCTCGCGGACCTAGCAGTCCGGAGGCGCATCGCTTCTTCCCTGCACGTGTGGGATTCCTCAGAGGTGCTACATCTGGAGCACTAGTACGAACCGCACGAGAGGATTGAGGTGATGGATGACCACACAACTGCACTACCTGCTACGACGTGTACGACTACATCAAGTCATCTTCCGCTGCACCTGCGTGTCTAGTGGTAATCCCGTAACCTATAACTAGCAGTAGATCCTGGTTTATGAGGTCAAAAAGTTTTGTTTTCTGGCTAGCGTAGCACCCTCATAACCCTTCACCATGGCGTGCTTCAACTCTTCGACCTCTGCGGCTGCGTAGGCATTGGACTCGCATACACGTGCCATGAAGACATTCTCGCATAGGGATAGGACGCCCTGCTCGGTTGGGAGCTTCAACACGAGGTACCCGTAATGAGGAACACCATGAACTTGGCGATCCCTGGTTGGCCAAGGATGGCGTGGTAGATGCCCTTGAAATTGGCCACGATGAAGGTAATGTGGTCACTGCGGAAGTGCTGCTTTGTCCTGAATTGGACAGGTAGTGTGATCTGCCTGAGGGGGTATGAAGGTTTGCTAGGCGTGATGCCCCAGAACAGGAGACTCATACGGCTTGAGGTTTTCCTGCTTCAGCCCTAGCTCCTTGAAGGCTGGGTAGAACAGAATGTTTATGGCACTGCCACCATCAATGAGCACTTTCTTGAACTGGACGCCGTCTATCACTGGGTCGAGGACCAGTGGGAATCGACTAGCTTTGGGGATTTTGGCCCACATATCGTTGTGGCTGAATGATATGGGCTGCTCGGACCAGACAGGCACCTTGACATCCGCAATGAAGTCGTCAGCCTCCTAGATAGCCACGATAGCCCTCCATGATTAGATTCATTGTCGGTGCCACTTTCTACGGGCTGGTGGTGACGACTACGCTAGGACCGCCGCGACCGATGTGACATGGTCAGCGATCCGGTAGAGCAAAGCTGAACCACCTGTGCTTCGGCGGTGATCAAAAAATCATGGATTGCTTCAACCCTGGGTGTGCTCGGGGGAAGGTTGTTAAGTCGATCCATGGCCACGACAATGTTGGCTATGGGAGTCTCATGGATGATCTGATTCCTGACCATGTTGAACTCACCATCAAGGTTGCGTTGAAGGCAGCGTGGCTGAGGGCCTGCACCGTTACCCCTATTGCCTTCGTTGTTGTCGGCGTTCACGTCTTGAACATCTAGGAGGTGTCGACACACTCGATCAGTGTTGCGGCCTTCCCTTGCTTGTCTCTCCTGCCCTGCTTTGTTCAAAATGGGAGGCTCATCCACACTGACTGCAAATATCACACCGTTGAAGCCAGGCGGGTCCCAGGGGGTACCTGGTGCCATGTCGGTAGAATAGGTTTGGTGGTCCAGTGTAGTTAGGTCTTCTTCCTCGACATTGTCCTGACTTTGGACCTCATGACTCTCTTCGTTGGAGAGGAGGTAATCGGTAAGGTCGAAGGAAATGGAGGGCGTCCCGTTGAGCCAAGAGAGAGGATCAGACATGGCATTGTCTTCGGGGATTGTTGTGCTCGATCCAGAAGGATTCTGCTACAAAGCCACCATGCTGATCATGGGCCTTGGATCTTTCAAGACTAGAACTAGGTTGGGGTCTAGGTCTAGTAGATGGTCATCACATCGCCGAGGAGCATCCTACAGGTTCCTCCCGTAGGACACGGCTGCGTTGCTCAACCCGTGCAGGAAGATGGGTGCATGGTTTTGGCCAGGGCCAGTGGGATCTGTCAGTCCTAGTGCACGTTGTGTTCACTGTGCCTGGCGCTGCTGCCTCCGCTCTGCTCGGGCCTGTTGAGCAGCATGGCTAAGGCTCCGTTTGTTTCTGATTCTTTCTGCTCTGATTCAACTGATTATTCACTATTCCTCTCTCACTATTCATCACCTGATTCAACTAATTCATCTGATTCTGAAGCTGAAACAAACGCACCCTAAGTGCCTGCCGGTGCTGATGCACGTCGATGAACTCATCCAGCCAACTAGTGGTGAAGCCCGAGCAGCGGCCAGGGTTGGATCTGGTCAGCACGGGTGATGAGCCTGACGGCGTGCAAGGCGCTGTGGACGGCGCTGTACCATAGTAGGAGGCCCGCCTCAGCGAGCAGCCAATGGTCCTCCTCTGTGGTCAGCGGGTGGTGCTCAGGCTGGAGCCAGATTTGGATCTAATCGGTGTGGACCACCATCTTTGCCCGTACATCCTTGATGGTGCCGAGGGTCACCATCCTGATGGACAGATGGCGGTCTGCAAACCACAGGCGGATTTGAATTCACGTGACGTGGCTGATAGGCGCCATTGTGCCATTACTCTGATGAGGGCCGAGTACTCTTCACGGAGCCACGTGGGAGTGGACTCCACGTACTCGAGGAGTTCAACCAGACCTACCCCATGCCGATCGATCAAGTCGATCTGATTAGAGCTGTCGACATGCCTCCTCTGGTAGTGAGGAAGACGCTAGTTTGGCACTGGCTATAACACCCTGATTTTTGAACTTTAAATCTTAAATGAATTTGATTTTATTTCTGCATAGATGCTTTACATTTATAGGACAATTATAAATGTTTTATGACTTACTTTTGAAATATGTAGCATGTTAGAAATCATGCATTGTTGCATTCATGCTACTGCATAGTTTCAAGGTTGACTTGTTTGAGCCTGTTGTTTAATTCTTTCTTTGCTTTCTGGCTTCTAACATGCTCTAACTTGTCCCCTCTAACTCCTAGACTAACCTATCTACTCTAACTAGCCTAGGCCAGTCCCTAGTGGACCCTGGCCAAACACAACCCTTACTAGCCAACTATGGCCAGCCCTAGCCAGCCATGACCAACCGTGGCCAGCCATAGCCAAAGCAGCAACAGCAAGGCCAGCCACCAGCGGCCACAGCCAGCCACGGCCAGCCAGGTCGGCCAGCAATGCAGCCAGCCACCGGGCGCAGCCCAGCAGGCCAGCCAGGCCACCCCGCGCAGCGCAGCAGGCCACCAAGCCATGGCCCACCAGCCGCCGGGCTTTGCGCGCGTCATCGCGCAGTGGGCCGAGTGGCCCAGCAACCGCAACCCAGCACGCAGCAGGCGCCGCACGCGTCGCCCGCCTGTGACAGCACCGCGTCACCCGCTGGCAATAGCACCGCGTCGCCACCCACCACCGCTGACAGCTAAGACCCACCTGAGTGGGGCCCACGCTACAGTGTCATCTCCCTCCCGGAGATGATACCGAGCGGGAGTCCACGCACCGCCCGCACGCGACCCAGAGCCACCGCCGCATGCTATAAAGCTTGACCACCCACCTTGAGCCGCCTCCTTTGCACCCTAGCCCACCGCCGCTGCCCGGTTTTGCCTCTGTGAAACCCTAGCCAACCAAGCTCGCTGCCGCCGTCGGTTTCGTCTCTGCCGCCGTCGATCTCCACCACCGGCCCGTCCCCGCCGGCAAGAGCACCGTCACGAGCAGCGTAGTGAGGTGAGCCACCTGTCGGTGCCCTTGGCACGTCTCTCCATGCCCCGCATCACCTCCCGACCGGGTTCCCCATCGCCGACCATGGCGTCACCGCACGACCCCTCCGCCTCCGGCCGTCTCCCGCCGTCATGGCCTCACGGTCGAGTCCGCGAGGTCGCGCTCATCACCCCCGTACCCTCCACCTTGCCCGCCGAGCACTGGAGTGCCGTTTCGGCCAACTCCTGCGAGCGCGTTGCCGTACCGACCGATGCTCCGGCGACACCGCCCCGCTAGACGCTGGCAGCCCTCGGATATGAGCCGAGCGGCTCAGATCGACTATTGACCCCGGTCAACCATAGGGTCAACAGGGACCCACGCCAGCTGACGTGTCAGCTGATGTGGCTACCACGCAGGCGCCACGTCAGCGCCATGTGTGCGCTGACCGCATCAACATGGTTAGGCCACCGACCACCTAGGCACTTTTGCAGAAAAGCCCCTATGGTTTTCTTTATTTACAATATAGTCTTGCATAGTTCAAAAGTATTTGGATTATAGTCCTGTTTTCTGCAGACTAGCCCCTAGTCTTGTATAAGCCATAACTTTCATGTTTTAACTCCGATTTTAGCAAACTTATACTTTTTGGAATCATCTTGATGAGTAGAACAGTTCTATGCTATTGTTTGCTACTATTGAGATGTTTTGTTGTACTGCTCTAATTCAAGTATGTTTGCTTGCATGTTGTGTGCGTGTGTGATGATTGTGGCGTATAGAGAACGAGACGTGGGTCAACGAGGATCAGCAAGACCTGGAGGACTACATGCAGCAGGAAAACAACCAAGGCAAGTGTAGGCATTCTTTTGAACATATTGCACATATTCATGTTTATAAATACAATGCATGTGTTTTAAATTGGCAAACCATAGGACTTACTAGCCACTTTACCCAAATATATCCTATGGGGGTATTAGTTGTTAGGTTTTAGGTTACTAGTGCTCTACCTCACCTTTCTCGTTTAATGAAGATAAAACTTGCTTCTTAACTTGTTGAGCCTTGGGCTCTTGGCTTCGGCTGTTAGAGAAGTTGATGCATGTCCGCATCGTTGGTTGGCGGTGAAAGAAGGGGAACGGATGTCAGTGGGCTCGTAGCGACGGGGGCATCCGTATCTCCTCCCCCTTGAGGTCCTTTCATGGAGTGGCAACCTAGGACTTCAGTACATCTCCAGGCTAATGGGCACTGGCTTGGTTGATTAGCAGGACCATCATGGGCAGGTTGGACAGCTTACCGATGGGTGGCTATAGCTATGGTTGCTAGGGTTTTTTTACAAGTTATAGTATGGGAGGGGCTAGGGATTCGTGATGGGGGCGGCCTCATGGTGAAGTCACCCATACGCTTGGACTCAAGGCTAGCGAGTTGTCACTGCCTATGACCCTGTGAAAAGCCTTGTTGTGACCTCTGCCGGCCTATCTCGGTAATGGGCTAAGAGGTTGGCCACCTCAGGCAAAAGGAGTAATCACAACCTGGAGTGAAAGTGTACACCTCTGCACAGAGTTAAAACTAGTATATCATCCGTGCTCATGGTCACGAGTGGCCCAGATCCTCGCATGATTAGCCAAATGGTTTAAGCTATTAAATCGTGGTGATGTTGTGAGGTTGCTACCTCGGGTTTTACCAGGATGGCTATCCTATGTTCCCTTGAGATGGCTATCTCATGTTTAATGTTGTTAATGATATATGTTTATATCTATGATGCTAAATGACACATTAATTGCTACTTGAACCTTAATAAAGGGTTTGGTGTTTCAACCAAGTTGATTAGAGAATAGGTTGCAATAAGTTAAATCTTAATTGTTACATTAAAATGCTACCACAGTCTACCTTTCAGTTATACCTTGTATTAGCCTTGCATGTCATTATTTTTCACTCGTACTTGCTGAGTTTCGACATGGAACTCACTCTTGCTATTTCCCAACCAAAGGATGCTCAAGTGATGACTCGGATGATGACTTTCCTGAGAACTATCCGGGATACTAGGCATCATGATGCTGCCGTCGACCTTCCTGTGGCGAGATGGAGTCGCTACGTCTATGTCGTCTTAGTTGCTTTTCATTTTGGACAATGTTATTTATATTCTGCTTTACTATGATGACAGTTATGTAATAATGGTACGATGTTCGTTATACTATGTTTTATTCAAACACTGTGCTTTTGAACCATGTAATTTGTCGTTCATGTGTGTAATTGTTCTGGGCGCACATGAGCTTTTGTCTTGGTTTCATTCCTTTAAAACCAGGGTGTGACAAAGTGGTATCAGAGCCATATTGACCGTAGGATCATGAAGCCTTAGCTAGAAACGGTCGTTCTCTAACCATCTTTGGTTGGCCTTTATAAGTTATTGCATATTCCATCATTTATTAGCATGTTTCATTATTATGTTGATATGAATTTACTTCAGCTATTGATACTATCATTTATTGATCATTTATTACCTTATCTTATAGTTACTACCATGCTTTTGTCATTATGATCATGTCATTATGTTGTTTTGTTTTACTACAAATACCACAGAATGCATGCTACTCCTGCTTCGATTTATTTATAGCTTTCATATCACTATCTCTAGATATTTATGCATGCACTCTTTATATATATATTATCCTTTGATCATAGACATGTTTATTTCTTCTATCATGATCTATTAGCTGCTTGCTGCATGTCTTTGATCTTTGCATATTATTAGATGGTGTGTCAGCTTCTCACCTGTCGCAAGAGCTCCACTGGCTACCATCGTTTGTGGCATCCCATTGAATACCCGATTATCGGATGCGTGCACCACTACAAGTTTCGCCCTAGCCAGCACCCTGATGACGGTGCGATCCTCGAACTTGGGGGTCAGTACGTTCAGTGCCGGGCACTCGTTCCACAGCAGCAGCAGGCTGGAGGACATACTAGTTTTGATTAGAATGTCCCTTTCATGAAACAAATAATGCTACGTTAGCACATTTGAACGTTTAGCTTATCGAGTCTAGTGCGAGTGTGTTTAGAGTGTGTCTTGTTTTATTGGTGTGAGAACTTGTTTATCATGATGAACTATATTTGATTCGCATCTTTGTAATGATTGACATAAGTTGTGGGGTGATGTCCACACTTATCATATTTATATAAGTTTAAGACTCTGTTTAGTAATTCAGGGTTTTGGGTCTCTATATATTATGCTCTATCTCTCTTTCTGCTTCATCATATCAGTTATTCTGTCATAGCCTGTTTTCATTTGTTCATATTAGCTATTAGTTTGGAGATTATATATTTGCTATCCTGTCAGTGATCATATTGTTGGAGGTTATGTTAGATGGTTTATTGATATAAAGAGACAGTATATTATGTTGCAGTTACATTCATAGTTTATATTCAGCATAGATATATATGTTGAGACTACATATCCTTATACCCTGCTATTCATTTGAGTCAGATGGTGAACACCAGGAGGAATAACAACACTGGTGGCACCAGTGGTGCTGGTGGGAGTAACCAGAACCCTCCACCACCACCTTCTCCTCCTACCATGGAGCAGATGATGGCCATGCAGACTCAGTTCATGCAGGGCATGAAAGCCATGATGACCATGCTGTAGCAGAACATGGCGATGAACCAAGTCCAGAATCAGCACCACAATCAGAACCCTCCACCACCACCACCCAGGGACAGGCGTAGTGAGTTTTTGAAGGGGCGTCCACCTTTCTTCTCTCATTCCCCTGACCCTCTTGTTGCTATGGATTGGGTGAAGGATGTGGAGAAACAGTTGGAGATCGCTCAGTGCAATGATAGGGAGAAAGTTCTCTATGGATCTGGTCAGCTATAAGGAGCAGCCGCTTCTTGGTGGGATTCATACCGTTTTGGTCATGCAGCTCCCGACACCATCACTTGGGCGGAGTTCACTGAGGCATTCAAGGAGTTCCATGTTCCCACAGGACTGGAGAAACTGAAGAAGAAGGAGTTTGCTAATTTGAAGCAAGGCTCCATGTCTGTTTGTGAGTACCATGACAAGTTCATTGCTTTGTCTCGCTATTCACCTAGGGATGTCGAGCAAGACCAGGATAAGAAAGATCATTTCCTAGGAGGGTTGAATGATGGACTCACTTACATGATGGCAAACATCAAGTATGCCAATTTCTAGGAAATGGTTGATAGGGCCATTGTGCTTGAGAGCATGCACAATAAGATGGAGGACAAGAAGAAGAAGAGAAAGGCCAGCAAGTACCAGGATCAGGGAAACAGCAGCTGTCCTCGCTTCAACAACTTCTCAAACTACCAACAACGTTCTTCTTTTCAGTATGAGAAGAATCAGGCAAAGGGAGGTCAGCACAACAACAACTCCAGCAATGGCAGTAATCAAGTGCAGCGCCAGAATAGTTAAGCCCCTCGTCAGAACAATCAGGCTCCTCACCAGAATGCTCCCCACAGTGCTCCTGTGAAGACCAACAGCACCCCCAGCAATGCTTGCTTCAAGTGTGGTAAGGTGGGACACTATGCTAATGCTTGCCCTCAGAATCAGAAGCCACAGAACTTTGCGAAGGTGAACCACGTCAAGGTGGAGACTGCGGAGGAAGATACAGATGTGGTGCTTGGTACGTTCCTTGTTTCTTCCCATCCAGTTTCAGTTCTATTCAATACTGGTGCATCACATTCATTTATTGGTAGTCATTTTGTTCGTAAGCATAGCATGCCAACCCAACTTATGCCTAGAGCTATGAATGTTAAAACGCCTAGGGGAAATATGGATTCAAATGTCTGGTGTCCAGACATAAAGATTAATTTAAGGGGGGTAGATTTTTTCTGCTAGACCTATAGTGCTTGAGTCAAATGGTTTAGACCTTATTTTGGGAATGAGTTGGTTAAACAAGTGGAAAGCAAATATTAAATGTTCAGAAAGGATTGACTGCACCTAATGGAGAAGTGGTTGATGTGGTGATTCCTCTGCCATCCAAGGATCCAGGAACAGTGAATCTTGTCAGCGGTGAGCCCTTAGAGAACATCAGAGTTGTTAATGAGTTTCCAGATGTTTTTCCTAAGGATTTGCCAGGTATGCCACCTGAACAAGAGATTGAGTTTATCATTGATTTGTTACCTGGTACTACGCCCACAGCTAAAAGACCTTATAGAATGGTTGTTAATGAACTAGAAGAACTTAAGTCACAACTTAGAGAATTACAGTCTAAGGGTTACATTCGACCTAGTTCATCACCTTGGGGAGCCCCAGTAATCTTTGTAGAAAAGAAAGATGGAACACAAAGGATGTGTGTAGATTACAGGTCTTTGAATGAGGTGACTATTAAGAATAAGTACCCGCTACCTAGGATTGAGGATCTGTTTGACCATTGAAGGGAGCTAGTGTCTTTTTAAGATAGACTTGAGGTCAGGTTACCATTAGTTGAGGATTAGACCTAGTGATATACCAAAGACTGCTTTTACCACCAGATATGGTTTGTATGAGTATACAGTGATGTCTTTTAGGTTGACCAATGCTCCAGCTTACTTTATGTACATGATGAATAAAGTTTTTATGGAGTATCTTGATAAGTTTGTGGTTATCTTCCTTGATGATATTCTGATTTATTCCAAGAATGAGGAAGAACATGAACATCATCTCAGATTGGTGTTTCAGAAGTTGAGGGAACATCAGCTTTATGCCAAGTTTAGTAAGTGTGACTTCTAGTTGAGTGAAGTTTCTTTTCTTAGGCATGTTATTTCCAAGGATGGAGTTACAGTTAGTCCTAAGAATGTTGCAGATGTGCTCAAGTGGAGTCCACCTAAGAATGTCAAGGACATCAGGATTTTTCTAGGAATGGATGGATACTACATGAGGTTCATCAATGGTTTCTCTACCATAGCTAAACCTATGACTGCTTTGCTAGAGAAGGACAAACCGTTCAAGTGGACGGAACAAAGTCAGGACAGTTTCAAGGAATTGAAGAAGAGGTTGACAATAGCACCAGTGCTAACTCTACCAGATATGAAAAAGGATTTCTCTTTTTATTATGATGCATCTAGACATGGTTTGGGTTGTGTGTTAATGCAGGAGGGTAAGGTCATTACTTATGCCTCTCAACAGTGGAAGAAACATGAATTGAATTATCCAACTCATGATCTGGAATTAGCAGCTGTAGTGCATTCGTACTATAAGAGCTTGGTCACAGGTGTAACATTTACACTGATCACAAGAGCTTGAAGTATATATTCACTCAGAAGGACTTGAACTTGAGGTAGAGAAGGTGGTTAGAATTGATTAATCATTTTGACCTAGAGATTCTCTACCATCCTGGTAAAGCTAATGTTGTAGCTGATGCTCTAAGTTGGAAGAGTCAGCTGAACATGTTAGAAGTGATGGAGTTACCTAAAGAGTTACTAGCTGAATTTGAGTATCTCGATTTGGGGTTCATTGCTAACACTCAGGGAGTTTCTATGGATGTGGAACTGACACTTGATCAGGAGATGAGGAAGGGTCAGAAAACCAATGAGGAACTTTAGGAGATTGTCAAGATGGTTAGTCAAGATAGAGCCCCAGGATTTAGTGTTGATGAAGAAGGGACACTCTGGTATAAGCACAAGTTGGTTGTGCCTGATAATAAAAAAATCAGGGATGCTATTCTTAAGGAGTGTCATGAGTCTTCTTACTCTATCCATCCAGGAGGTACCAAGATGTACCAGGATCTAAAGGAACACTATTGGTGGAAAGGTATGAAGAGGGACATTGGGGAGTATGTGGCCTTGTGTGACACTTGTCAGAGAGTAAAGGCAGAACATCAAAGACCCGCAGGATTGTTGCAGCCATTGAAGATACCCGAATGGAAGTGGGATGAAATCAGTATGGATTTTATTGTGGGATTACCTCGAACTCAGAGAGGTTTTGATTCTATTTGGGTCATAGTGGATCGATTGACCAAGGTTGCTCATTTCGTACCTGTCAAGACCACTTACACTAGAGCACAGTTGGCTGAGAAGTATATGGCTCGAATTGTGTGTGCTCATGGAGTTCCTAAGAGGATCATTTCAAATAGAGGTACAAAGTTCACTTCCAAGTTTTGGAAGAAGGTACATGAATGTGACAGAACCTCCTAAATTATATGGCCCACATGCACCTATCATTGTCTCAAAGACTTCTGATAGCCATGCATGTGTTCCAGATAACTTAGAAAGGTCTATCGGGTGCCCTCAAAGGACCCCGATTAAACCACATTTGTCAACTCATACCAGGATCAACAAAGGAGTAGCTACAACATTACAACATTTATGATAAAACATATATCAGAGTGCAGAAGAGTAATAACATTAAGTTTACAAAATATATGAAAAAGTTAACTTTTACAAACTTGACTTCAATTGCAGAAGCAGCGGAAGCAGAGAAGAACTTCAGAAGTTAACTTAGGGAGAGCACCTAAGTCGGGAGGGGACAACCAGATCACGTTGAGCCCACCGACATGAACTTGATTTAAACTCCAATTAGCACCTGCAACAGGGGTTCAACAAACCCTGAGTACAAAAGTACTCAACAAGACTAACCCGACGAAAAAGAGGGGTGAAAACTCAGGAAATGCAGGCTAGAGGGACAAGGTAAGGCTTGCAGGAGATAAGAAATTTTGCAGCAAAGCTTGAAAGAAAGAAAAGTTGTCTTGTTTAAAAAAATTACCAACCAACTTCATTATTGATCCTTATTCATTGTTCAAGTTGTTACTACGATGATGAACAGTGATCGAGTCTTCTTCTTCGAGAAGTAACGTGTCGGTGTTCTAACCCTCGAGGGGTTAACACCAACGAGTAATATTGTATTCGCGTGCTCCCTAATCCGGTGGGTGATGCAAGAAGGACACGATGATTTATCCTGGTTCGGGCAAAGAAGGCCCTACGTCCAGCGGGGGGAGGATGATTCGTGTTATCTTGCACCGAAGTGCTAGTACAGGGGAAAATACAAGCAGGTGTGAGGAGTGTGAGGTGGAGTTTTGGCGTTCGAACGCCTTGCTCTCGACCTTGCACAGGCTCATGGTGTCGCTCTATGATCTAAGGCCTTAATGTTTCTATGCTCTAGATCCTCTCGATTTGAGTCCGGGCCCTATCTCTAACGCCCTGGCGCCTCCTTTTATAGACGAAGGAGGGGCACAGGTGTACATGTATTTCGAGTTCGCATGACGCTGATGACGTACAACGTTGAGGCCGATCACGTCGGTGCCGCTGTAGTAATGTACGTTGGTATGGGAGGCCCTGCAGCCGTCGCGTCAGGAGTTGTTGAAGTTCAGCTCGAGGGTTCGCTCGGTGAAGTCGAGGGGCAACGGTCGAGGGTCTTGGCCGGAGCCGAGGGGGTCGTGCCGAGGAGGTCGAGCTTCGCTGGATAAGACCGAATCCCAGAAAACATGGAAAACACGTTAGTTTATACGTCTCGAGGCGGTGCGGGTCGTGGCACAGCGCTCGGTATGGCGCAACAGCGTAATATGACTTGCGGGATTCCGGGGTATGGGCGGTAAAAGCAGATTTGACCGCCACGCCTGTAACTGTTACTGTAACTGTGGCCATGCGGTTAGGCGGGGGTAGATAGATCGCATTAAATGCGCTCGGATCCGTACGGGGGAGTCGGTAAAACGAGGGGTGTACTCTCATCGAGGGCCACCCATTCGCCCGGGTGAAGTTCCGTCCTCGAGGGGAGGCTCGCTCGCCGGGTAAAGTTACATTCTTGAGGGCAGGCTCGTTCGGAGGATGAAGTTCCGTCCTCGAGGGGTTGCTCGAATTGTACCCTCACGGGTACAGTACTAGTCCGTTCGGTAGCCTCTCGGGTGTACAGTACTAGTCCGTTCGGTATCCTCTCGGGTGTACAGTACTAGTCCATTCGGTATCCTCTCGGGTGTACAGTACTAGTCCGTTTGGTAGTTTCTCAAGTGGGCTTTGGCTTTGGGCCGTCGTCGTCCGTGGGTCGGCCCGAAGTGTCTCAGCCTGTGAGACTTTGTACGTTCACGCGGGAGGTCACAGGAGGGGTCGAGTTATCATTTTCACGGGGTTTAATTCGGTAAACCTGGGGTTTTGGGGTACCCATTTCCTTGGTAACGATAGTAGCCCCCGAGCCCCTGCTCGAGTGATGGCATTCAGGTAGGGGGTCAGGAATTTGGAAATGGGACATGATTTGGATTTTCTGGTGGGGGGCGCGCGAGCGACCCCCGCGGGGGTAGCCCCCGAGGCCTCGTAGGAGTCGAAAGACTCTTGTGAGGGCTTTATTTATATTTAGTTAAAGGGTGCTCGTCCAGTCGGGTACAGGCCTGAACTGGAGTCGTAGCGCTTTTCCGAGGGGAGCCCCCGAGGGATTTTCGACCCTCTTTCGTCGAGGGGCGCCGGGCACAGGCGAGCCCCCGAGCCTCGTGCGGCTGGGGCGTTGCTGGCCTCAGCATTCTTCTCACGAGTCCTTTCGATCGGATGTGAGGCGAGAAGCATCGGACTACCCCCGATAGGGCGAGCCGCGAAGTTCTCAATGAGCTGGTAAAGGGAAAATCCAAGCAAGAGCCCGTTCCTCATTTGATAGAGGTCGGCAGGAGGCCCGGAGGCGGTCTCATTAAAGCAAAACGCAATGGTCCTACGGATACCGATTCCATTTGATAGGTCTCGGCGGCTCGATGCCTCCCTTCGAGGGGATTCCATAAAGTCCGTAGCGTTTCACCTTGGATGCGTCCAAAGGGGTCTCGAGAGTTCGTTCTTGAGCAGGGCCTCGTGTTGGCTCCCCCTTGGTCACCCTGACTCGGGTGCTCGAGGGCGGCTGTTGAACCCTGTTCGTGGGGTCAGCCTTCGCTCCTTCGAGACTTAGGGCCAGAGCCCGATTTTTGGTGCTCAAGGGCGGCTGTTAAGCCCTCACTCGAGGACCGGCCTTTGCTCCCTCGAGACTTTGAGGCGGGGTCGGAGCCCACCCTTTTGTGGTGCTCAAGGGTGGCCATTAAGCCCTCACTCAAGGACCGGCCTTCGCTCCCTCGAGACTTCAAGGTGGGGTCGGAGCCC
>CM041640.1:30963945-31047361 GCA_023333625.1 Bothriochloa decipiens
AATAATCATGCGTGTGGGCCATATGATTTAGGAGGTTCTGCCACAGCAACCGCCTGAAACATCAGAGGCGGAAGCGACTTCCGGGCTGCCCAAACAATGGGTGTCTGTGATTACTTTGGATGAGTTGCTGGCCGCAGGAGAAGAGGCGTCGAAGGCGTCGACGGTCCCGCGGCTGCCGGGGGCGCAACCGGAGGATGCCTCGGTACCAAGCCCGGTGAAAGACGCGCCGACGGTGGTCCCACCGACGCTACAAGTCATGGCGTTGGGTGAAGCGACGGCCTCCACACCTCCGCTGCCTCCGACGGCGCTAGAAGCAGCACCGGATCAGGCGCTGCAACCGTCGACGGAGCAGCCGGAGGAGACGGCGGCTTCTGGCGTGCTGAGGAGGTCGACGTCTGACCCCGGGCTGAGGAGTGCCCGTGCCGCGTCGGAGTTCCGCATCCCGGGGTAGTTGGCCATGGGCTACGGCGTTCGGGCGATGTGGTGGAGGAGATCGAGTCCTTGGCGCGAGCCAAGGTCAAGATGGTCCTTCCGCATTGGGGCAAGGAGCGCATCGTGCTCCGGGAACTCGGCGATTCCAGCGCTCCGAGGATCGAGATGAACGACCCGGCAGAGGTCAAGTGCTGGGAGGAGGCTGAGCGGTCCCGGGCATGGCTGCGGCACTTGCTGAAACTGGGCATCGAGCTCGCCGAAGGCCTTGACCGAAACCTCGCGGTGAGTCGCAGTGTTAGGCCATATGTAGTTTTTTAAGTTCTTTCGTATGGGATGCCTTAACCCTCGATTTCCTGCCCTCAGGAGGCACGGAGGCGGTCCTACTCCAAGTCAGACTTCCTCCACGAAACACATAACAGCCGGGAGGAAGTGCTTTGCCAACTCGAAGCCGGCCGCTCTGCGCAGGGCAGGGTGGCCGAGATCGAGGAGGAGCTAAAGCGGACAAGGGAGGAGGCCGCCAAGGCCAAAGAGGAGGCCGCCCGGGCGAGGGCGGACTCCAACGCCACTCGAGGGGAAGCCGCCCGCCTCAAGGAGGAGCTCAAGCGTGCCAGGAAGGAGGCTGACGCGACAAAGGCCGAATCGGAGAAGGCCAGGGTCGAGAGCATCCGAGCCCAGGAGCGCGTCGAGCTGCTCATGGCGGAGGCTCAGAGCTCCGTGGAGCGCATCCGCTTGCTCAAGGCCAGCTTCGCTGAAGTCTTCGCCGCGCGCAACGCCCTCTCCGCCTTGGTCCAGGAGGAGAAGAGCCGTGCCGCCGGCCTGGAAACCCAGCTCGGGGCAATGAAGGCCACCCTCCAGGACAAGGAGCAGGCCATCATCTTGGCTAGTGGCGCCCTCGAGACCCTCCGCTTTGAGAAGACGGAGGTGACCCAAGCCTTCAAAGAGGCCCAGCGGGAGCGGGACGAGGCTCAGGGGGAGCGCGACGCCGTGCTGGGGGATCACAACGCCCTCGAGACTCGCTGTGCTGGTGAGCTCCTTAAAGGGTTTTTGATCTTTGTTTTTCTCGTATGGTTTATCTAATTCTTGCTTTGTGTTTCAGGCCTCGAGTTCGAGCTGCTTGCAACCCAGACCGCCGCCAAGGCGCTGCAGGAGAGCCTTGCGATGGAGGGGGCGCTTCTTGGTCAGCTCCGGGTTGCCCTCAACGGGCTCTGCGCTTCCTGGGAGGTCAGGCCCATCGAGGGTGCCGAAGAAGACATCTCGGGTGCCGCGCTCGTGGACCGGATCTACTACCTCGACACCACCCTTCGCGATCACGTGCGGGAGGCGCTCCATACCGGTGTGAAGCGGGCGCTTGCAGTGGTCTCCTCCGGCTTCGTCTTTGATATGAACATGGTGGCCCAAGGCTTTGTTCCTGACATCTCGAAGACCGACGCCGAGAATGAGGAGCGCTGTCGAGGGCTCATCAACGACGCCGAGAGGCCGGGGGGAGAGCTGGCAAAGTTATTTGAGGATGAAGTCCTCCCCCCCGTAGATGGAGGGTACCATGTCGAGGGGGGCGGCGACGGGGCAAGCCTGTAGGGCAAGACTGGGCGAGGGTGCCCATGTAATGAATTAGTTTTCTATAACTTATATTCAATTGTGGCTTCGAAAGCCCTTTTTGAATATTAATACATCTATCGTAATGTGATGTGTCATTTTACTTTTGAACCTTTTCTGCTTTCTTCTCACCTAGACTTTGCTTTTTTGACTATGTTTTTGATGCAAGCTCGTATCCCTCGAGGGGGGAGCGAGTGGAGGTACCATAGCCCGGAGGCGTAGGAGAGCTCCAGCTCGACAGCCCTCCACCCCTAGGGAGTTCGAGGCGTTTTCTACTTAGTCGCGAAGTGTGTCAAGGTGTGAGAAAGAAGAAGCGCTCGAGTTTTGCTCGCCTGACTTTTGCTTCCCGACTGAGCGTTTGACACAAGCTCGTATCCCTCGAGGGGGGAGCGAGTGGAGGTACTGTAGCCCGGAGGCGTAGGAGGGCTCTAGCTCGACATCCCTCGACCCCTAGGGAGTTTGAGGCGTTGTCAACTTAGTTGGGAAGCAAAAAGGGAGGCGTGCGAAAAAAAGTCGTTCGTATTTTTAGGAACCTAGGGGGTTCCCCCCCGTTAGCCCCCGAGGGAGGCTCGACTCTGGCGAGACAGGGTCGAGGCTACCTCTTTCATGTACAATAACAAGTTTGAACTTATAATCGAAAGTACTCCTTATATTTGTCATGCGAAAATGTACAAAATATACGAGAATGTACAAGGGCACTGGTGCCCTAAGGGTAGAAATGACGTAGTTGTTCGATGTTCCATGTGTTGGTGAGAATTTTGCCTTTGTCGTTAGCGAGCTTGTATGTCCCGGGCTTTAGCACCTCAGCTACGGCGTATGGGCCTTCCCATGGCGGCGTCAGCTTGTGACGTCCTTTGTTGCTCTGTCGTCGACGTAGGACGAGGTCTCCAACTTGGAAGTCCCTCAAGCGCACGTGCTTGTCGTGGTAGCGTTGAAGTTGTTGCTGATACCTCACAGAGTGAAGTAGCGCCATGTCTTGAGACTCCTCGACCTGGTCGACAGCGTTTGCGAGGGCTTCTTCGTTGCTTTGCTCGTTGTACGCCTTTAGTCGAGGGGAACCATACTCGAGGTCAGTGGGGAGGACGGCCTCGGACCCATAGACCAAGAAGAATGGGGTGAACCCCGTGGCTCGACTAGGTGTTGTCCTTAAGCTCCATAGGACCGATGGTAATTCCGCGGCCCATTTTTTTCCATGCTTGCCGAGGCGTTTGAGGATCCTTGGCTTGAGGCCCTGCAAAATCATGCCATTGGCACGCTCGACCTGGCCGTTAGTTCGAGGATGTGCAACCGCGGACCAATTCACACGGATGTGATGGCGATCGTAGAAATCCAAGAACTTCTTGTCGGTGAACTGCGTGCCGTTGTCAGTGATGATGACGTTCGGGACCCAGAAGCGATGGATGATGTCGGTGAAGAACTCGACTGCCCATTCAGAGCGGATGTTACTGATGGGCCAGGCCTCGATCCACTTGGTAAACTTGTCCATGGCAACGAGCAGGTGCGTGTACCCTTTAGTCGTCCTCTTGAGAGGCCCCACAAGATTGAGCCCCCAAACCACGAATGGCCAAGTGATGGGGATCATTTGCAGGGCGTGAGCTGGGAGGTGCGTCTGCTTGGTGTAAAATTGACACCCTTTGCACGAGCGGACGATGTTCGTGGCGTCAAAAACGGCGGTCGGCCAGTAGAAACCCTATCGAAAGGCATTGCCTACGAGGGTCCTCGGTGTTGCGTGGTGGCCGCAGGCTCCCGAGTGTATGTCCTCGAGGAGCCTCCTGCCTTCCTCGATGGTAATGCAGCGCTAAAGAACGCCTGAGGGGCTTCGCCTGTAGAGTTCCTTGCCATTACTGTAGATGACGTAGGACTTGGCCCGTCGCGTGATCCGTCGAGCTTCGGTCCGATCCTCCGGAAGTTCTCCCCGAATGAGGCAGTTGAGTAAAGGGGCTCGCCAATCCGGTGGCGGGTTCGACGGAGGAGATGTCTCCTGGATCTCCATAACCTGGGCCCCGGTCGAGGGGGCCCCGATCGAGGTCATGGGGTGGAGCTTCGAGGACGTAGCGCAAGCCCCCGAGCCCAAATCAACGGAGGGCTCGAAGAGGTCCCTCGAGAACACGTCCGGAGGGACTGTACCTCGAGTCGATGCAATTTTCGCGAGCTCATCCGTGGCTTCATTGTATCGTCGAGCGATATGACTAAGCTCGAGACTGTGGAATTTGTCTTCCAACTTGCACACTTCGTTGCAGTATGCTTCCATCTTGGTGTCGTGGCAGCTTGAGGCCTTCATCACTTGGTCAATGATTAGCTGCGAGTCGCCTCGAACATCAAGGCGTCGAACCCCGAGTTCAAGGGCGATTCGTAATCCGGCGACAAGTGCTTCGTACTCCGCGATGTTATTAGAAGCGGCAAAGTGCATGCGAATGACGTAGCGCATGTGGACTCCGAGGGGTGAAATGAAGAGCAAGCCCGCGCCTGCTCCTGTCTTCATGAGCGACCCATTGAAGTACATCGTCCACAGCTTGGCTTGAATTTGGACTGGTGGCAACTGAGTGTCGGTCCACTTGGCGACGAAGTCGCCAGCACTTGAGACTTGATGGCCTTTCGTGGTGCGTAGGTGATGGTCTCGCCCATTAGCTCGACTGACCACTTGGCAATCCTTCCAGCGGCCTCCCGATTATGGATGATCTCCCCCAAGGGGAACGAGGATACCACAGTAACCGGGTGGCTGAGGAAGTAGTGTTGGAGCTTGCAACGCGTAAGGACGATGGCGTAGAGCAGCTTCTGCACCTGTGGGTAGCGGATTTTCGTTTCCGAAAGTACTTCGCTGACGAAATAAACCGGCCGCTGGACTGGCAAGGCGCGTCCTTCCTCTTGCCTCTCCACCACTATGGCCGCGCTGACCACCTGGGTGGTTGCGGCGACATAGAGGAGGAGGGGCTCAGGCGGTTCAGTCAACGTTGCTGGTCGAGGAGGGACGAGGATCGGAGTGGATGTCAGCCTGGCTTTGAGTTCATCGAGGGCCCCCTCGGCCTCCGCGGTCCACGTGAATCGCTCGGATTTTTTCAAGAGACGGTACAGAGGCATGGCCTTCTCCCCTAAACGTGAGATGAAGCGGCTGAGGGCCGCGAGACAGCCCATGACCCTCTACACGCCCTTGAGATCCCGAATCGGCCCCATTCGTGTGATGGCCGCCACCTTCTCGGGGTTGGCCTCGATCCCGCGCTGGGAGACGATGTATCCGAGGAGCATGCCCCAAGGCACTCCGAAGACACATTTCTCGGGGTTGAGTTTTATGTTTTTGGCTCGAAGGCATCCGAACGCAATTTCGAGGTCTTGGATGAGGTTGTCCGCTCTTTTGGACTTGACCACAATGTCATCGACGTAGGCTTCGACCGTGTCGCCTATGTGTTCGCCGAAGACATGTAGCATACACCGCTGATACATTGCCCCGTCGTTTCCAAGGCCGAAGGGCATTGTCACGTAGCAGTACATGCCAAAAGGTGTGACGAAGGAAGTCGCGAGCTGGTCGAACTCTTTCATCTTAATTTGGTGGTAGCCGGAATAGGCATCGAGGAACGAGAGGGTTTCACACCCCGCGGTAGAGTCGACAATTTGATCAATGCGTGGTAAAGGAAACGGAACTTTGGGACATGCTTTGTTTAAACTAGTATAGTCAATACACATCCGCATCTTTCCATTCTTTTTCTTAACTAACACGGATTAGCTAACCATTCGGGGTGATGAACTTCCTTGATGAATCCAGCCGCCAAAAGCTTGTGTACCTCCTCGCCGATGATCCTGCGCTTCTCCTCGTCGAAGCGGTGCAGGCATTGCTTCTCCGGTCTGGACCCGGCCCGGATTTCCAAGGCGTGCTCGGCGACTTCCCTCGGTATGCCCGGCATATCCGAAGGACTCCACGCAAACATATCGGCGTTCGCGCAGAGAAAGTCGACGAGCACGACTTCCTATTTGTCCTCGAGGTCGGCGCTGATCGTTAGCACCTTCTCGCATGGGCTGCTCGGGTCGAGGGGGACTTTCTTGGTGTCTTGTGCTGGCTCGAAGTTGCCGGCATGTCGCTTGGGATCTGGCATCTCGTCGGTGAGGTGCTCGAGGGTCGCGGCTATCATGGCATTTTGCTCGACGGCCTCCCCATATTCGACGCATTCGACGTCGTAGTCGTACGCGTGCTCGTAGGAGGAGGCGACAGTGATGACGCCTTTGGGTCCTAGCATCTTGAGTTTGAGGTAGGTGTAGTTCGGGATCGCCATGAACTCCGCATAGCCCAGTCGGCCGATGATGGCGTGATACGTTCCGTGAAACCCGACCACCTCGAAGGTGAGGGTCTCTTTCCTGAAGTTAGCAGGGGTGCCAAAACAGACAGGAAGTTCAATACGGCCGACGGGGAAAGCCTTCTTCCCTGGCACGACGCCATGGAACCCCCCGGCACTGGGTTGGAGTTGGTGCCTCCTGACTCCCAGGAGGTCGAGGGTCTCGAGGTAGATGACGTTTAGGCTGCTGCCGCTGTCCATGAGGACCTTCGAGAGGTGGGTGTTGATGATGATCGGGTCGACGACGAGCGGATAGGCCCCAGGGTTGGGGACTCGATCCGAATGGTCATCGCGGTCGAATGTGATGGGCGCATCAGACTAGTTGAGGTAGTGAGGCATCGCGACGCGAGCGGAGAAGACCTCTCGACACTCCCGCTTACGCTGTCGGGGCGTGAGCTGGGTCGAGGGACCCCCTAGATCATGTAGCAGTCATAGACTTTGGGGAATTTTTCGTCTTCCCCATTGTCTCCCTCACCGCCGCCTTGGTCTTTCTTGTTGTCACCTTTCTTCACGCCCACTTGCTCGAAGTGCCTTCGAAGCATGCGGCAGTCCTTAAGCTTGTGCCTTGCCCCGTCCTTGTGATAAGGACAGGGTTCCTCGAGCATTTTGTCAAAGATGGCACCCTCGGGGGGCGCGGGGGGACCTCGAGGTCTTTTGCGTTCGGTTGCAGTGACGAGATCATCTTCTGCAGCCTCACGCTTACCTTGTTGATTTTTCTTCTTTTTGTTATTTCTCTTCGACCCTTTGCTCGAGCCTCCGGCGTTGTCGGCTATCGGCGCTTTTCCCTTGTCCTTCACATCGCTGAAGAAGGCGCCGACGGCCTCTTCGCCAGCCGCATAGTTGGCGACCACATCCATGAGCTCGTCGACGGTGTCGGGGTGGTTACGCCCTAACTCGCGAACTAGGTCCTTGCAGGTTGTACCCGCAACAAACGCTAGAACGACGTCGAGATCGGAGATGTGGGGCAGCTCGGTGCGGAGCTTGGAGAATCGTCAAGCAAAGTCATAGAGAGACTCCCCTGGCTTCTGCTTGTAGTTGCGCAGTTCCCAGGAGTTCCCGGGACGCACGTAGGTACCTTTGAAATTCCCCTCGAAGATACAGACAAGGTCGGTCCAGCTGCGAATCTGGTCGGGGGGAAGCTCCTCGAGCCACCTACGCGCGGTGTCGGACAGGAACAGGGGAAGGTGACGTATGATGGCGTGATCGTCATGCGCCCCGCTCGCCTGACAAGCCAACCGAAAGTCGGCTAGCCAGAGCTCAGGATTGGTTTCGTTGTTATAATTGACGAGGCTCGTGGGGGGTCGAAACTTGTCGGGCAACTGGGCGCAGCGGATCCTCCTGCTGAAGAACCGGGGGCCCGGTGGCTTCGGGGCCTGTTGGTCTTCTTCACTGTCGTAACGCCCCCCACGATGGGCGCTGTACCCTCGATCCTCGGCATCCCTGTGCTTGCGTCTGCGGTTCTCGACAATGTCGAGGCGCGCGTCGCGGGGAGCGCGGTCATCGTTGATAGGTTCTCGGGCCAGCTTCTTCTTCTGTCGGGGGGCCGCCCCCTGATCGACCGAGCCCTCCCTCTCGGGCCGGGAGGGCTCGACCTAAAGCTCGGAGGCAGCCCCTCGATGCCTCGAGGCTGAGCTCTCGGCTTGTTGGACAGCAGCAACTTGGAGGAGATCCTCGACCTCGCATTGTATCCGCCGAGCATGCGAGTTGGATGGCGCGGGCATATTGCGAAGGAGCATAGCTGCCGCAACAATGTTCTGGCTTGCTCGGGGATAACGGTGGGCGGGTTGCTCGGGTGCTCCTTCCTCGATGATCTTCCGGTTGACTTCTCGGGCCCTGGCTCGGGCTCTTCCGTCGAGCGGTCGCCGCTCTTGCTCGAAGGTCAGCTCGAGTAAGCGCAAGCGCTCCTGCTCATCGACGAGCTTCGCCTGCAACTCCCGAATTTGTGCCAGTTACGCGTCCTGTTCGCCAGGACGGGGGCACGCTTCTCGGGGTGCGTCTGGTTGTTGGTCCTCAGCTCTGGGGGGAGCGTCTCTCGCCACGGCGGTAGCCGCCGCGACCGCTGGATCGACGGTTTCCTGATCGGAGTCGACGCCACCATCGATGTGGAGGCACTCACAGGTAGGATCCCAATGATCAGAGTCAGAGTCAGGGTCACCGCAGTAGAAGACGGGGAATTGCCCCCGTGCCTCCTCCTGCAGCCGTCGTCGGAGTGTGCCGACGGTGTACCTCCGAGGGCCGGGCGCTCTTGCGGAGGCCAAACCCTCGGAGGCCGGTGTGACAGTCCCCGCGTCCGTCATCGCGCGGAGAAGGGTGCCTGGGTGGTCCTCTAATGTGCTCGTGTTGGAGTGGGTCGCTGTCGTAATCGTCGTTGTGGGATTGTTGAAGTCGGACGAAGGCCACCGATGACGCTCGAACAGCCCGTGCGGAAGCGAGCTCGATCGAGCGGGGGTTTCGTCGCGCTTCCCCGACGAGCGTACGGTGAAAGTGGAGTCAGGGTTGTGCTGGGATCCTGCCGGTTTGCCCTCTGCCTCTAAACTCGGGTCAGATACTCCCTCAACAAGAGGTTTCTCATCTTCGGTCAGGGGCGTGGAGAAAGTGGCGGGGACCCTTCTCAACTCGGGTTGACGGCGATGACGGCGCCGACTGTGCCTCCTTCTGGATGTGGAAGCATGGTCATGAGACTGGCGAGCGGCTCCCCATGAACGTGGGGGTGTACCGCGACCTCCGTTCGGGTCACTGATCGAGAGCAGAGTCATGTCGTAGCCCTGGCCGAG
Organism: Bothriochloa decipiens; assembly: GCA_023333625.1. Classification (NCBI taxonomy): domain Eukaryota; kingdom Viridiplantae; phylum Streptophyta; class Magnoliopsida; order Poales; family Poaceae; genus Bothriochloa; species Bothriochloa decipiens. The sequence continues at coordinate 30,973,067 of CM041640.1, forward strand.
GGTCATGAACTCCAGGCTCCCAAACCAGATCACCGTAGCGTGCGGAAGTGGTGAAACGAAATCGCCCATCCGGAAAAATGGCGGGAAATCGTTAGTGACACACGGTTCCCCTACCTGGCGCACCAGCTGTCAGTGTTCTGACCCTCGAGGGGTTAACACCAACGAGTAATATTGTATTCACGTGCTCCCTAATCCGGTGGGTGATGCAAGAAGGACACGATGATTTATCCTGGTTCGGGCAAAGAAGGCCCTACGTCCAGCGGGGGGAGGATGATTCGTGTTATCTTGCACCGAAGTGCTAGTACAGGGGAAAATACAAGCAGGTGTGAGGAGTGTGAGGTGGAGTTTTGGCGTTCGAACGCCTTGCTCTCGACCTTGCACAGGCTCATAGTGTCGCTCTATGATCTAAGGCATTAATGTTTCTATGCTCTAGATCCTCTCGATTTGAGTCCGGGCCCTCTCTCTAACGCCCTGGCGCCTCCTTTTATAGACGAAGGAGGGGCACAGGTGTACATGTATTTTGAGTTCGCATGACGCTGATGACGTACAACGTTGAGGCCGATCACGTCGGTGCCGCTGTAGTGATGTACGTCGGTATGGGAGGCCCTGCAGCCGTCGCGTCGGGAGTTGTTGAAGTTCAGCTCGAGGGTTCGCTCGGTGAAGTCGAGGGGCGACGGTCGAGGGTCTTGGCCGGAGCCGAGGGGGTCGTGCCGAGGAGGTCGAGCTTCGCTGGATAAGACCGAATCCCGGAAAACACGGAAAACACGTTAGTTTATACGTCTCGAGGCGGTGCGGGTCGTGGCACAGCGCTCGGTATGGCGCAACAGCGTAATATGACTTGCGGGATTCTGGGGTATGGGCGGTAAAAGCAGATTTGACCGCCACGCCTATAACTGTTACCGCAACTGTGGCCATGCAGTTTGGCGGGGGTAGATAGATCGCATTAAATGCGCTCGGATCCGTACGGGGGAGTCGGTAAAACAAGGGGTGTACTCTCATCGAGGGCCACCCATTCGCTCGGGTGAAGTTCCGTCCTCGAGGGGAGGCTCGCTCGTTGGGTAAAGTTACATTCTCGAGGGTAGGCTTGTTTGGAGGATGAAGTTCCGTCCTCGAGGGGTTGCTCGAATTGTACCCTCGCGGGTACAGTACTAGTCCGTTCGATAGCCTCTCGGGTGTACAGTACTAGTCAATTCGGTATCCTCTCGGGTGTACAGTACTAGTCCGTTCGGTATCCTCTCAGGTGTACAGTACTAGTCTGTTCGATAGTTTCTCGAGTGGGCTTTGGCTTTGGGCCATCGTCGTCTGTGGTCGGCCTGAAGTGTCTCAGCCTGCGGGACTTTGTACGTTCGCGCGGGAGGTCACAGGAGGGGTCGAGTTATCATTTTCGCGGGGTTTAATTCGGTAAACCTGGGGTTTTGGGGTACCCATTTCCTTGGTAACGACACAACGGCGATTTGAATCCATTTTCATACCCAGCTGGGACCTAGGTGACTGGAATACCGGAGACTTTAACTCCGATGCACCCCAGGTAACCGATATACCGGGATAACAACCGCAGCCGTATATCACCACATGGCACCCGTGAGCTCTGCGGCCCAGCGTACCAAGATACATGGGAACTTAAACCCCATAGTAAAACACACTATGACACAGATGGGATTCTCTGGCCCCACGCTAGGTCACTCCATGATATACACGGCTCCAACCATCCGTATACCACTTCATGCATGTGGATTTCTAATTTCTCGATTATCAACAGATCACCATCGGACGGGACCTAGGGCATCAACAGATGGAAACACTATAGAGGGACTCCATTCCTAGTGCAAGTTAGCCGTTCGGACTCGATTTATTACTATCATCAAGATTCCAACAAAGAAACCAATCTCATCTTTTTCATTCTCTTGGCTTTGAACAATTAAATAAATAAGTAGGGCTAAGCATTACTACTTATCTTTCTAAGCAGGTAACAAGGAATAAGGAATTAAGACAGGTAATGCAATTGGTGGGTTTTCACTCAACTCCTATTTCTTAATGCACATATCATAGCTGAAGCAGTAAAAATTTTATAAATAGAATAGGGTTTGAATGCATCCGGGGCTTGCCTGTGTTGCAGCGGTAGTTAGTTCCCGTCAAGATCATGGGTGTTACGCTTGACACCACTCTAGGATGGACGACATCACATCATGGATCCGCGACTTCGCTTCGAGGGTGGATGGCATTTTCCAGAGATCGTGCACCAAGATCCACTCACTCTCGAACAACTACACGTATTTAATGATGCATGTTTTAGCATGATGAGCTCATGACATGATGCACGGCAATGCATTGGTGCATGCATAACAAGATTAAACAACTAGCTAATTATAAACTATTTTAAATAGCAACCAACTCATCATTTCATGTATAAAACAAAGCACCACATAAAAGACATTATTAAAACATGAATGCATTTATGTCATGATGCTCAATGATTATTCTTCATAATGAACTTGATTATAATTTTAATTGCTTACTAATATCTGGGATGTTACAATGAAGCTTTGGGAACTGAGTTAAGATTTAGTTCAGCTTTGTTGGAGATATTCCCTAGAGACTGCTAACGGGCCCAAACATTGGGCATTAATGGAAAGCCTAAAGGAGGGATGCTAATGGGCCTTTTCTAGGAAAAGCCCATTAGCAGGGCTATATAAGCCGAAGGGGTGGGGCGCCCAAGGTGAACCCTAATCCAGCCGCCGCCCACCTCACGCTGATGACTCCCTGTTGCTCTCGCGGACCTAGTAGTCCAAGGCGCAATGCTTCTTCCCTGCACGTGTGGATACTTGGAGGTGCTGCACTTGGAGCGCAAGGACGAACCGCGCGAGAGGATTGAGGTGACGGATGGCCACGCAACTGCACTGCATGCTGTGACGCGTACGACTACATTGAGTCATCTTCCACTGCACCTGCGCGTCTAGTGGTAATCCCATAACCTGTAACTTGCAGTAGATCCTGGTTTATGAGGTCAAAAAAATTTGTTTTCTGGCCAGCATAGCACCCTCATAACCCTACAGTGGTATCAGACCTGTAGCTGTTCGTTATAGGTTCGGATTTTGGCATATAGATGATATGCAGAGAAAGTAGATGCGATCTGCTAGTCTTAGTTGCACGGTTTGATTAGATCAATCTATGAAATTGGGTGGTAGATGGAAACTCAATCTATTTTTGTTCTCTTGATGCGTGGCCGTGTAACGATCTACTCATACCGGTCGGTATAATCCGCTACCTGAGTTAAGTGATACACGTAAGACCATACATGTTGGGCATAGCTCAATGGGATTGATCTAGTGAAAATAGAGGGACTCTGAATGGTTCGAATTCAGGTTGATGAGATCAATCTGATGAGATTTTCATAGTTTTGAGGGCGCTGCCCTAAAACCCGCGGGGACCGCCGTTGCTACCATTCATACGCACATAGAATCGTTCTGTGCCTAACTTATTTTTGCAGGGTATGATGTGTATGGTATGGCCCATGTGTATGTATGTAATTCATTCATGGCCTACGTGTCATGAAAGCAACACAGTTTGAGCCATATGTGTTGCCATTTGATGTATTGGCCTGCGCACCATCTTGTGATTACGTGACTATGTAATTAGTATAGCTTGTGGTAAAATAGTTCTTGGAGGACTCATCACAAGAAGGATGGCATTTTCCAGAGATCGTGCACCAAGATCCACTCACTCTCGAACAACTACACGTATTTAATGATGCATGTTTTAGCATGATGAACTCATGACATGATGCACGGCAATGCATTGGTGCATGCATAACAAGATTAAACAACTAGCTAATTATAAACTATTTTAAATAGCAACCAACTCATCATTTCATGTATAAAACAAAGCACCACATAAAAGACATTATTAAAACATGAATGCATTTATGTCATGATGCTCAATAATTATTCTTCATAATGAACTTGATTATAATTTTAATTGCTTACTAACATCTGGGATGTTACAATGAAGCTTTGGGAACTGAGTTAAGATTTAGTTCAGCTTTGTTGGAGATATTCCCTAGAGACTGCTAACGGGCCCAAACATTGGGCATTAATGGAAAGCCTAAAGGAGGGATGCTAATGGGCCTTTTCTAGGAAAAGCCCATTAGCAGGGCTATATAAGCCGAAGGGGTGGGCCGCCCAAGGTGAACCCTAATCCAGCCGCCGCCCACCTCACACTGATGACTCCCTGTTGCTCTCGCGGACCTAGTAGTCCAAGGCGCAATGCTTCTTCCCTGCACGTGTGGATACTTGGAGGTGCTGCACTTGGAGCGCAAGGACGAACCGCGCGAGAGGATTGAGGTGACGGATGACCACGCAACTGCACTGCATGCTGTGACGCGTACGACTACATCGAGTCATCTTCCACTGCACCTGCGCGTCTAGTGGTAATCCCATAACCTGTAACTTGCAGTAGATCCTGGTTTATGAGGTCAAAAAAATTTGTTTTCTGGCCAGCGTAGCACCCTCATAACCCTACAGTGGTATCAGACCTGTAGCTGTTTGTTATAGGTTCGGATTTTGGCATATAGATGATATGCAGAGAAAGTAGATGCGATCTGCTAGTCTTAGTTGCACGGTTTGATTAGATCAATCTGTGAAATTGGGTGGTAGATGGAAACTCAATCTATTTTTGTTCTCTTGATGCGTGGCCGTGTAACGATCTACTCATACCGGTCGGTATAATCCGCTACCTGAGTTAAGTGATACACGTAAGACCATACATGTTGGGCATAGCTCAATGGGATTGATCTAGTGAAAATAGAGGGACTCTGAATGGTTCGAATTCAAGTTGATGAGATCAATCTGATGAGATTTTCATAGTGATTCCATAGATGTGATCTATGTAATCTCGTTTAGTTTTGAGGGCGCTGCCCTAAAACCCGCGGGGACCGCCGTTGCTACCATTCATACGCACATAGAATCGTTCTGTGCCTAACTTATTTTTGCAGGGTATGATGTGTATGGTATGGCCCATGTGTATGTATGTAATTCATTCATGGCCTACGTGTCATGAAAGCAACACGGTTTGAGCCATATGTGTTGCCATTTGATGTATTGGCCTGCGCACCATCTTGTGATTACGTGACTATGTAATTAGTATAGCTTGTGGTAAAATAGTTCTTGGAGGACTCATCACAAGAAGGATGGCACACATAGATCATGGAGATGGAGATCACCATGATGGACAAGATGATGGAGATGGAGATCACCATTTGATTAAGGGCCATACCATGTCACTATGTGTGAATGTGATTCTCATTACTTGTTCTACTTTTATTTATTGCTATTCATGCTTGCGATGATAGAAGTAGAATGATCCCTCACAAATAACTAAGTTTACATATCCTCCCAAACCTAGCATTGTCACATGTCCTGTACAATTAGTGGTAGGTCTATAAAATTAGGGTGTCACAAGTTTTCCTTGACGTGACAAGTTTGTGTTGGACACTTACACGCAAAAGGGTTTGGTTAACTTAGACAAAGTCAACTTAACGGTTAAGGACTTTGGGATATGGAGGTTGGGCACCAAGACATAGAGATGTCATCCAACAACAGGAATCATATGTGATATGATTGGCAAGTGTTGCCTACCGATCTACCTTGTTGTCTAGCGGTGATGCTAAAGCTCACTAGTTGACTTGGTAGTTGTGGATCCTGAATCACTAAGTATCAATAGAGGGATATTGATTTTAGTGGGAGTAGATTCTGTTAAATGGTTAATGTGATTTACTCCATCATGAATACATTGTCTTAGTATTTTGCGTTACTTTTGTTGTAGATGGCCACTCACAATCAACCATTTTCTTTGCGTACAATTCTTGAGAAAGATAAGTTGAATGGAACAAATTACGCAGATTGGATCTACAACCTAAGAATTGTTCTCAGGGCTGAGAAAAAGAAAGAAATTCTAGACACCCCATTACCAGATGAGCCTGATGAAAATACAACTGCTGCTGAGAAAAACGCTTACAAGAAAGCATGTGATGCGGATCTTGAAGTGAGTTGCCTCATGCTAGCTTGTATGGAACCTGATCTGCAGATGCAGTTCGACAATAATCATTCAGCGAATGATATGATCATGGCACTTGAAGATATGTTCCAAACTCAAGCGCAAACTAAAAGGTTCAATGTCTCTAAGGCACTTGCAGAAACTCAGAGGTTGGAGAAGCTAGGCTTCCCAATTGGCCAAGAGTTGGCTACTGATTTCATTCTTGCATCGCTTCCAGCCAGCTATGAAAACTTCATCTCGAACTACCATATGCATGGAGCGGAGAGGGGCTTGAATGAACTATGTGGCATGCTGAAAACAGCAGAGGCCGACATCAAGAAAGGTGCCGGCAGTAGCCAAGTGTTGGTGATCCAGAACTGACCTCATTTTAAGAGGAAGGGCAATTCTTGGAGGAAGAAGAAGGTCAAGGCTAAAGATGAGATCTCTAAGCCAAACCCATTTGCTGCCAAGGCTGGACCATCTGCAAATTCAGATTGCTTTTATTATAAGGGAAAAGGTCACTGGAAAAGGAACTGCAAGGAGTACTTGGCGTCCTTAAAGTAGGATGGCGGTGGTAAAGGTATTGCTACTGCTTGTACTCTTGTTGTTCATGTTATAGATATTTTTCTCGCTAACTCTTATATCAATTTTTGGGTATTTGATACTAGATCGGTTGCTCATATTTGTAATACAATGTAGGCAATGATAAGAAGTAGAAGCATGGAGAAAGGAGAAGTTGATTTCCGTGTGGGTAATAATGCAAGTGTTGCTGCATTGAACGTCGGGACGATGCAACTCCCTTGCCGTCAGGAATTATTTTGGAATTGAATAATTGTTATTTTGTTCCTAGTTTAAGTCAAAACATTGTGTCACCTTCATGCTTGATGAAGGATGGTTATTCATTTATGAGTAAAGACAATGGTTGTGTGATCTCAAAGAATGATGTGTTTGTGGCTTTTGCATCCATTGTGAATGGGTTATTTATTTTAAATCTTGATGATGCACCTATTTGTAATGTTAGTGCTAAATGGCCTCAGTTTAATGAGTTAAATCCTACCTATATGTGGTATTGTCGTTTGGGTCATATAAGTGAGAATCGCATGAAGAGGCTCCATGATGATGGTCTTCTAACTTCGTTTGATTTTAAATCATATGAGACATGTGAGGCTTGCTTGCTAGGCAAGATGACCAAGGCACCATTCAAAGGATTTCCTGAGTTGGCATCTGACTTGTTGGAACTAGTACATACTGATGTATGTGGACCAATGAGCACGACAGCTAGAGGCGGATTTCAATACTTCATAACTTTTACTGATGACTTTAGTAGATATGGATATGTCTACCTAATGAAGCATAAGTCTGAAACAATTAAAAAGTTCAAAGAATTTTAGAATGAAGTAGAGAATCAACGTGGCAAGAAGATTAAGGCCTTGCAATCTGATCGTGGAGGCGAATATCAAAGTCACGAGTTTAGCAATCATCTTAAGAGTTGTGGAATTTTTCCACAGCTTACGCCACCCGGAATGCCTCAGAGAAACGGCGTGTCTGAGCGATGTAATCGGACCTTGCTGGACATGGTTCGGTCTATGATGAGCCAGTCGGACCTACATTTATCATTTTCGGGATACACTCTAGAAACAACCGCTTTCACATTGAATAGGGTACCATCTAAGTCCGTAGTTAAGACACCATATGAGATGTGGACTGGTAAGAGTCCCAGTTTGTCTTTTCTGAAAATTTGGGGTTGTGAAGTTTATGTTAAATGACCTACATCAGATAAAATAACACCCAAATCGGACAAGTACTTTTTCGTGGGATATCCGAAGGAAACTTTAGGGTATTATGTCTATAACCGGTCAGAGGCAAAGTGTTTATTACTCAAAATGGTGTTTTCTTAGAGAAAGAGTTTCTCAAAAGAGAAAAGAATGGACAAAAGGTGTATCTTGAAGAAGTTCAAGATGAGCCAGTAGGGACTGACTCTACGAGTGATGCTAATGTAGCAGAGCAAGTTGAGACACCCGGGGCAGTGGAGACACCGCCACAACCACGAAGATCAGCAAGACTTCACGCATTGCATGGGGATTTGTTATTGTTAGATGATGACGAACCTGCAGATTATGTGGAAGCTATGATGAATCTAGATTCGTAGAAATGGCAAAGTGCCATGAGATCTGAGATAGATTCCATGGGAGACAATCAAGTTTGGAACTTGGTTGACTTGCCTGATGGGGTCAGACCCATAGAGACCAAATGGATCTTTAAGAAGAAGAAGGATATGGACAGAAATGTTCATGTCCATAAAGCTTGACTTATCACAAAAAGTTTTTGGCAAGTTCAAGGAATTGACTATGATGAGACATTCTCGCCTGTAGCGATGTTTAGATCTATTCGGATCATTCTAGCAATTGCTGCATATTTTGATTATGAGATATGGCAGATGGATGTTAAAACAGCCTTTCTAAATGGGTATTTAGAAGAGGACGTGTATATGATACAACCTGAAGGTTTTGTTGATCCTAATAATGCTGGAAAGATATGCAAGCTTAAGAAATCTATTTATGGGTTAAAGCAAGCATCTCGGAGTTAGAATATTCATTTTGATGAGGTAGTCAAAGGGTTTGGCTTCCATCAGAATGAAGAAGAACCTTGTATTTGCCAAAAGGTAAGTGGGAGCGCTATTGTGTTTCTGATCTTGTATGTGGATGACATACTATTGATTGGGAATGATATTCCTATGTTGCAATCTATAAAGAATTCACTGAATAATAGTTTTTCTATGAAGGATTTAGGTGAAGCAGCATATATCTTGGGAATTAAGATCTATAGAGATAGGTCGAGAAGGCTAATAGGATTAAGCCAAGACACGTACATTGACAAGGTGTTGAAACGGTACAACATGGAACAGTCCAAGAAAGGGTTCTTGCCTATGTCACATGGTATGCGTTTTAGTGACAAGCAGTGTCCTTCATCAGATGAAGAGCGCAACCGCATGAGTAAGGTTCCATATGCTTCGGCCGTTGGTTCTATCATATATTCCATGATATGTACTCACCTAGATGTCTCATATGCTCTAAGTGTTGCGAGCAGGTACCAAGCTAATCTGGGTGAACCTCACTAGACGCTTGTTAAGAACATCCTAAAGTACTTGTGAAGGACTAAGGATGTGTTCCGAATCTATGGAGGTGAGGAGGAGCTCATTGTAAATGGTTACACCGATGCTAGCTTCCAAACCGACTGGGATGATTCACTATCTCAATCAGGTTTTGTGTTCACAATAAATAGTGGTGCAGTAAGCTAGAAAAGTTCCAAGCAGGAGACGGTGTCTGATTCAACAGCAGAAGCTGAGTACATTGCAGCTTCTGGCACTGCAAATGAAGGTGTTTGGTTGAGGAGATTCCTCATTGAGCTTGGTGTGTTTCCAAATGCGTCGGGCCTATTGAATTTACATTGTGATAACAATGGGGCGATTGCACAGGCTAAGTAGCCTAGGGATCACCAGAAGAACAAACATGTACTCTGGAAGTTTCATCTCATTCGAGAGTTTATGAAACGAGAAGAGATCTAATTGTGAAAAATACATACAGATTTGAATGTAGCAGATCCTTTGACAAAGGCTCTTCCATAGCCTAAGCATGAGGCACACATGAGGGCTATGGGTATTAGATACCTACAATCATAGAGATGATTAATTTATGTATTCATGATTTATGCCTTGAGCATTTTGTGCAGTTGAATATCCATATGAAAGGCAACTTGTATTGATCAACAATTATGTGAATTGTTTGTGAAACTCATACTTGCGTGGTTATTCTAGAATTGTCCCTGGTTGATATTAATGACTAGCACATGTATTGGTCGATGACTATGTTTCACAAGTCATAGGTCATGGCGATGTCATCAATAATGTGGGCACATATGGAGATATGGTGCTGGACTGACCCAACCATGAGAAGGTGTGAAGTATTCTCACAATACACAAATGTGTATGCTATGTCCTTAGATCTGAGGCTAACACATGCGCTTGAGATGTGAAACATCATACTTAGGGACTATCAAACGCTACTCCATAACTGGGTAGTTATAAAGGTAGTTTTCGGGTTTGATGGGAAGCATGCTGCAAGTAATGGTTAGTCAAGATGGAATTTGCCCCTCTATTCACAAGAGAGATATCTCTAGGCCCCTCGAGTGATCAGATCCAGAAATGCATGGCCATGCTAAGGTTAAAGAGTTAACCAATTGGAATTCTGAGTCATAGATCGAGAAAGAGTGGTCGGTTTGGAACTAGACCAAATATCGTGAGGCAAAGGGAATAGCATGGACTTGACGTTGTGGTGGTTCGTCAGATATGATCTTTACGTGTACTTAGGGGTTGATATGTCTTGCTAGAGGCCGCTATCAATTATTGGTTAAGAGTACTCGGACCATGTCTACTTACACGTGAACCTATAGGGTCACACACTTAATAGGATGAGGCATTGAAACTTGGCTTAGAGATTGTCTCTAGTGCAAGTGGGAGATTGTTGGAGATATGCCCTAGAGACTGCTAACGGGCTCAAACATTGGGCATTAGTGGAAACCCTAAAGGAGGGATGCTAATGGGCCTTTTCTAGGAAAAGCCCATTAGCAGGGCTATATAACCCGAAGGGGTGGGGGCGCCCAAGGTGAACCCTAATCCAGCCGCCGCCCACCTCACACCAACGTCTCCCTATTGCTCTCTTGGACCTAGCAGTCCAAGGCATGACGCCTCTTCCCCACACGTGTGGATACCTTAGAGGCGCTGCACTTGGAGCGCAAGGACGAACCGCGCGAGAGGATTGAGGTGACGGACGACCACGCAATTGCACTGCATGCTGCAATGCGTACGACTACATCGAGTCATCTTCCACTGCACCTGCGCATCTAGTGGTAATCCCATAACCTGTAACTAGCAGTAGATCCTGGTTTATGAGGTCAAAAAATTTTGTTTTCTGGCTAGCGTAGCACCCTCATAACCCTACAAGCTTATCATCCACAATCAGATGGTCATACAGAAAGGGTTAATCAGATTCTAGAAGATATGTTGAGGGCTTGTGCCCTGGAGTCTAATGATAGTTGGGACAACAATTTGCCTTATGCTGAATTTTCTTACAATAATAGTTATCAAGCTAGTCTCAAGATGTCTCCCTTTGAAGCATTGTATGGACGAAAGTGTAGAACACCTTTGTTCTAGAATCAAGCTGGAGAGAGACAAGTATTTGGTCCTAATGTCTTGAAGATAGCAGAAGAGCAGGTCCAAGTGATTCAGTGTAATTTGAAAGCAGCCTAGTTTAGATAGAAGAGTTACGTAGATGTTTGCCAAAGAGAGCTTGAGTTTGAAGTGGGAGACTATGTTTATCTTAAGGTGTCTCCAATGAGGAATCTCAAGAGGTTGAAGGTCAAAGGGAAGTTAGCCCCGAGGTACATTGGTCCTTTCAAGATTTTGGAAAGGAGAGGAGAGGTAGCTTATCAGCTTGAGTTGCCAGCTTACTTATCCAATATGCATAATGTGTTCCATGTCTCTCAATTCAAGAAATGTTTGAGGGTCAAAGAAGAGGAGTTGCCTATGCTGGTAGTGGATTTGCACAAGGATTTGACTTATGATGAGAGTCCATCTAAGATTTTGGAGACAGCCGAGAGAGTCACTAGAAGTAAGGTTGTCAAGTGGTGCAAAGTGCAATGGAAGTACCACTCAGAAGATGAGGCTACTTAGGAAAAGGAAGAGGATTTAAGGGCAGAATATCCAGAGTTGTTTCCTGAGTCTTCTAATCTCAAGGACGAGATTCTTTTAAGGGGGTAGGTTTATAACACCTTGATTTTTGAACTTTAAATCTTAAATGAATTCGATTTTATTTCTGCATAGATGCTTTACATTCATAGGACAATTATAAATGTTTTGTGAATTATTTTTAAAATATGTAGCACGTTAGAAACCATGCATTGTTGCATTCATGCTGCTGCACAGTTTCATTGTTGACTTGTTTGAGCCTATTGTCATGCTTTGCTTTCTAGCGTCTAACATGCTCTAACTTGTCCCCTCTAACTCCTAGACTAACCTATCTACTCTAACTAGCCTAGGCCAGTCCCTAGTGGACCCTGGCCAACCACAGCCGTTACTAGCCAAATATGGCCAGCCCTAGCCGGCCATGACCAACCTTGGCAGCCATGGCCAAAGCAGCAATAGCAAGGCCGGCCAGCAGCGGCCACAGCAAGCCACGGCCAGCTAGGCCGGCTAGCAGTGCAGCCAGCCACCAGGCGTAGCCCAGCAGGCTGGCCAGGCTGTCCCGCGCCACGCAGCAGGCCGCCAGGCCGCGGCCTGCCAGCCGTCGGGTCTTGCGCGCGTCACCGCGCAGTGGGCTGAGCAGCCCAACAACCACAGCCCAGCAAGCAGTAGGCGCCGCGCGTTGCTCGCCTGCATCAGCCCCGCATCACCCATTGGCGTCAGCACCGCGTCGCCACCCACCGCCGCTGACAGCTGGGACCCACCTGAGTGGGGCCCACGCTACAGTGTCGTATCCCTCCGGGAGACGACACCGAGCGGGAGTCCGCGCGCCGCCCGCACACGACCCAGAGCCACCGCCATGTCCTATAAAGCTTGGCCACCCGCCCCGAGCCGCCTCCTTTGCAACCCTAGCCCGCTGTCGCCACCCGGCTTCGCCTCCGTGAAACCCTAGCCGACCAAGCTCACCGTCGCCGTCGGTTTCGTCTCCGCCACCGTCGATCTCCACCACCGGCCCATCCTCGACGGCAAGAGCACCGTCATGAGCAGCACAGTGAGGTGCCACCCGTCAGTGCCCTTGGCGTGTCTCTCCGAGCCCCGCATCGCCTCCCGGCCAGGTTCCCCATCGTCGGCCATGGCACCGTTGCATGACCCGCCGCTATCACGCTCGTCACCCCCGTACCCTCCACCTCGCTGGACGAGCACTGGAGTGCTGTTCTGGCCAACTTCGGCGAGCACACCGCCGTCCCAGTCGATGCTCCGGTGAGACTGCCCCGCCAGACGCCACCAGTCCTCGGATCTGAGCCGAGCGGCTCAGATCGACTGTTGACCCCCGGTCAACCATAGGGTCAACAGGGACCCGCGTCAGCTGACATGTCAGCTGACGCGGCTGCCACGCAGGCGCCACATTAGCGCCATGTGTGCGCTGACCACGTCAACGCGGTCAGGCCGCCGACCACCTAGGAACTTTTGTAGAAAAGCCCCTACGATTTTCTTTAGTTATAATATAGTCCTGTGCAGTTCAAAAGTATTTAGATTATAGTCCTGTTTTCTACAAACTAGCCCCTAGTCTTGTATAGGCCATAACTTTCATGTTTTAACTCTGATTTTAGCAAACTTATACTTTTTGGAATTGTCTCGACGAGTAGAATAGTTCTATGCTATTGTTTGCTACTGTTGAGATGTTTTGGTGTACTACTCAAATTAAAGTATGTTTGCTTGCATGTTGTGTGCGTGTGTCCAACCCAGAGTACCGAACACATGCACAACAACTGGGATTGGATACGCAATCATGCACATGGGGGAAATAAACTATCTCGGCCCACGTGCGCTCTTGGGACTAGGATGACCCACCAAGCCGCATCCAAACGAGTCAAGCGAGGTCTAACCCTAGAAGTCAAAATGACGTCATCTGGTTAGTATAAATAGCGGGCGCCGCTAGGGGAATCGGTTCCGCCTCGCATTCATTTCCACTCCCACTCTCTCCATCTTCTTGGGTGTTCCGTCTGCCCACTCCTAAGCAACCGGTGCTGCTCCTGGCCCACCACCGTGAATCCGTCGCTGTGATACAACTGAGCAGATCTGATGCATTTGCACCGTCGCCACTTTCCGCTCGCCCCGCAACCCACCATCCTCAGAGGAGATGATGAAGAAGGGAGCCAAGAAGGCGGGGAAGGTGACCAGACCTGACTCGCCGGGGCCGCAATGGCAGCAATCGACCTCTACACGGGAGTCGCTACAAGCGCTCGCCGATGAGGGCTTGTTGCCGCCGTACTAGATGGAGGCATGGTGTGAAACACGAGGTGAGGACTCCCCTCTTCATCGAGATGGAAAATTTGTAGTTTTTGAGGACATGGAGACTCGAGGGTTAGCGGTGCCTGTGAATGGATTCCTCTATGACCTCTGCATCTATTGGATGATTTCTATCTGCAATCTGGATCCTAACTCCATTCTTTCCATTTTTATCTTCATCGCCTACTATGAAATGTTCCTGGGCATCGACCCCTATTTCAACCTATTCCTCCACTTCTATCTACTGAGGAAGAAGGGGGCTAAAATCGGAAGGTCCCAAATTGCTGGTGGGTGCTATGTGCGTCTTCGAGATGGAATGAAAATGCACTGGCTAGGAAGCCGGCACCAATCGGCCACCAAGGGATGGAACACTCGCTGGTTCTATATGAGCCAGGACGTGGAAGGGAGAAGGGTGCCTTGCGACATAATGTAGGTGCCAGAGTTCAACCCTAGGTGGTCGGACCTACCAACCCCGAATGAGATGTATTAGGTGAATGAGCTGCTGACCTTGATTGACAACAAGATTATCAATGGAGCACTGGTGGCGGGAACATGGTTGACACGCCGGATCCAGCCGTGCAAGGAGCGGGTAGGCCACTTGTATGAATATGCTAGCTAGGCTGACCCTTCATGGGAGACTCGAGAGAGGACGACGCCAGAAGTGGGGAACCAGCGTATGTCCTCGCTTTTTGAGAAATTCGACCCAACCAACAGCTATCTTGAAGTGCGTGCACAGCCGTACAACCTTTCTCGACCACCACCAGAGGTAAGCTGACCAGTCCCACACTTTGATTTGAGTAGTGTATACTGGTATGTGATGATGTCAAAATGACATGGACTGTCTAACTATCACACATTGCTTGGACAGGACCGAAAGGTGTTCTTTTCTGTTGTGCCAGTGGAGCCATGGCCTCAGGGTGAGGCACAGGCCTACCAGCGCAGAACCGAGGAGATCCACTACCAGAGCAGGGCAGAAGCAAGGCAGGAGACGATTGACATCTCCAGCCTAGATGATGATGAAGCCCCTGTTGCTCAGGCAAAGCGCCAAGCAGTGGGTAAGCGGCCCATGTCAGAGGCCACCAAGGTGAAGAGGCCCTCTACTCTGATGTCCGGGAGCAAGTTGAACCTGGACGGCAGAGCAGGGGGACCAAAAAAAGGATGCACAAGCCACCCCGGAGTCATCGAACGACAATCTGCTGATGCTGAATCAGTGCCAAAGGAGACATCAGGCCTAGACGCCTCAGACGGGGAGGACACCAAGGCCCTGCCCGCGACACCCAGGAGATCTGTGTGGAACATGCCGCCACAAACTCCTCCCCCTCAGCGGGGAAATACTATTTTGACCCCTCAGCCGGAGCAGGCCAGGGCATCAGCACTACCACCACCATCGCCACCACCTGTGCCACACAGGGCGGCCATGCCTCCAGCTAAAAAATCTTCTTCTTCGGGGCATCGAGAGGAGGCAAGGGAGCCAACTTCTATGGTGCGCCCCATCGGAATGTGCCAGACGAGCTAGGCGTCGGACCGAGTCCCCGGGCGTGGTAGCGAGGTGACAAGCGAGGCCCTAGGCACTTCAAGCGGGGGAATAGCCCCGCAGTTCAGAGAAGGGTTCCGACGGTCAGCTGGGTAAGTGTCACTGAGTTCGCCTATCTTGTGTTTTCTTGATTTTGAGTTTGTTGTGAACAAAATATGACTGTAATATGACTTACAGTCGTGCTTTGCCGGCGACGACACCGACTCCACCACCCAGCCAGACCACACTGCCAACCGCCGAGCAGGTGATGACCGGCGACGCGACACAATCGTCGAGGCAAGGGGAGGTGGCCAGCAACACTGCGATGCCTACCAGGCTAACCCGGACACCGACTCTGCAGCTAGAGATGCGGGTGGTGTCATTCAAGCCGGTGACCGCCGCAACGAGTCGCCTGCCAAGGTGCACGCCAGACCAGGCGGGGCCAAGCATGTCGGCACCAACTAAGGAGGTTGAGGAGGTGCCCGGGGTGCCAAAGATGTCGCGCACAGACCTGGCCACGCAATGCATCTACACGTCATGCAAGCTGGGGAAAGATGACTTCATGTCTTACGAAGAGATTCTTGACAATGACATCGACACGAGTGTCCAGGACGCGATGAAGGTGCTGCTAGACAGGGTCAACATAAAATCTAACCAAGATTTGCTTGCATCTTATGAGTTTGGCATTTGGCCACAAACTCACTAATCAATCTGTGTGTATACAGTCAATGCAAGAGACCAATGCTCAGCGTGGCAAGACCATCGACCAGTTTGTGATAACCTGGGAGGAATGCAAAACCCTCCGGGTAGCCAAAGCCGAGCTGGAGGCATAGGCCCAGGTCTACCAGGAGCATGAGCTCCAGCGAGAGGAGGAAATTGCCACTCTGCGCCGCAAGGTCGAGGCCCTGGAAGAGGACAATGAGAGCAAGTAGAACTCTCTTACCCGTTCCACGCAGATCCTTGCTGTATATTTATGGGTGCTACTTGTAGAACTAAATGGCTAGAATGAAGCCATGGCTCGGGAGCTAGCCAACCTGCTGGACCAAAAGGAAACTGCTGAAGCATAGGCCAAGGCAGACTGGTAAGTGGAACAATATAGGACTATTGTATATAGTTTGCCGCATACTGGACGGACCAAGATATGCTAACCACCATTGCATTGCTGTTGTAGGCCTGCGGGAATGCTATTGAGCCTAGTTTCAGGTGCTAGAGGACTCCATCTTCATTTTCTAAGGAAATGTGTGGGCCATGACTGACCATGTCAAGCCCGTGCTAAGGGCCATCTTTTGAGGAGAAGAGCACCTTGCCAACCCTGTAGGCGAAGCAGTTGTCGTCGCCGACTAGTGCAGGAGACTATGGCCGGCACTCCAAGAGTTCATCACAAAGCTGGACGCTATGCGGTTGCAACTACACTTGCCGTGGTCCGCTCTCGATATCCGAAGGTGGAGCCGACAGCAGTTGTGCTCAGGATTGCGCCAGAGCTTTCGGAGACCGTCGCCGAGGACCTTCGAACCACGTCAACGCCTGCTGCTACCACCCTTGTTGATGACATGATTCTGGTTGAAGATCCTACACAGGGTGATGTGGTCAGTAGGCCATAAACAATGTATTGGTATGAAAAACACTTTTTGTAAGTTGTGCTGAGCATGTAGTGCTTGTAAACTTTTTAGCCTATTGATGCAGACAAATTAGGCATGATTAAGTAGGTGATGCAGACCAAGTGCAGCTTCTGTTGCGGAGAATGAGATCAGATCCAATGAGAAGAAAGGGTCTATTCTGGGGGGTCCTTGCCCATCTTATATAGTGCAGGGGCAAGGTTACATATCTAGGGTTTCCCCTATGGTCAGTTACATTGCGCCGTATCCTTAGAGTACACGATCAGTTCTAACCGACTAAGACTCCTTGCATGCCAGCAGTTAGCACCCGTGCGGCCCACCGACCTGGGTAGTAGCAGACCACGGGCTCTATCTTGTGGTCTGGCCCACCGATCAGGATGATGATGGACCAGCCTTCATTTTTTGGTCTAGGCTATCTTGTGTCGTGTAGCCTAAAGTCTAGCCGTGAGGGTATATGTGGTTTATACCCCCACAGCTAGTCCCCGAGCACCATGTATCTTGAGGGAGTCACCGTCTTGACTTGTGCCGAGCAGTGAAGATGCAGACCACTTAGCACCGACCAATGAAGATGCAGAACATGTGGTGCCGACCAGCAAAGATGCTGACCATGTAGTGCTTACCAATGGAGTTGCTGACCACGTAGTCCCGACCAGCTTCGCCCTGAGTAGTCCATAAGTCTGCTCTCGACCACTGCTCTTATCAGAGAAGGTGATCTGTCGAAAGATGCATGGTGTTCTAATAAAAATAAAAATATTTCCATGTCCTGAGACATGGGTCCACGTTAACATGTGACATGAAGTATCACTTGGATGCTAACATGAATGATCCATACAAGCAAACCCAAGTCTCCGCAAGGTGACGTGGGTCCACATAGTCCCCAAGCTCGATAGAAGATAGAATATGTTGTATTGAGCTTTTTTAAGAAAAAGTCAAAAACAACATCGACTAGTCATAGCCGATATAAAGGACTAGACGCATTCCAACTAACTTGTAGTCCCCAAGTGTGCTCAGGATGGGCTCACAGGCTTGATCGTGTTGAGAGATGCCAAGAACATGTGGTCCGTAAGCACCACTGGTCAGGAACAAGCCATGCAATCCCCAGATGTGCATGAAATAGGTCACAAACTTGACCAGGTCAAGGACACCAAGAACCCATGGTTCGTAAGCACCACTAGGTGGGAAGCCGCCATCCAGTCCCCAAGTATGCCCAAAATAGGTCACAGGCTCGACCGGGTCAAGGACACCGAGAACCCGTGGTTCGTAAGCACCACTTGGTGGAAAACTATCACGCAGTCCCCAAGTGTGGGAAATAAAATATTTGACTCAAAAGAAGCAGTCCCTAGATTTAAGGAAAAAATCTGGAACACATTTGTAAAGAAATATATAATGAAAAGCGAAACTGGGACTAGGTCCTGAGATAACCGGGCATTTGCCAGACTTCAGGAAACACCAATCGGGGAAAGTGCATGGAAGAATAAAAAATCCACGGCCCACATTAGCACTTGGGGATCAGCACAGGCGGCCATGTCGTCGGCCAGAATGGCTCCATCTTTGGGGCACCGAGAGGAGGCAAGGGAGCCAGCTTCTCTGGTGCGCCCCGTCGGAACAAGCCAGTCGGGCGGGACGTCGAAACAAGTCCCCAGGCGTGGCAGCGGGGCGACCAGCGAGGCCCCAGGTGCTTCAAGTGGAGGAGCAGCCCCGTAGTTCAGAGGAGGATTTCGGTGGTCATCCGGGTAAGTGTCACTGAGTTCGCATATCTTGCTTTTTTTATTTTTTTGTTGTGGCCGTAATGTGAGTTACAGTTGTGCTCCACCGTCAACCATGCCAACACCGCCACCTAGCCAGACCACGCCACTGACCATTGAGCAGGCGACAACCAGTGATGTGGCACGGCGTATGGGACTAGGGAAAGTGGCCAACAGTACCTCAACTCCTGCAGGGCTGACCCCGACACCAACTCCGTAGCTAGGGTGGTGCTGTTTAAGCCGGTCATCGCCGCAACGGGTCGGCCGCCGAGGGGCACACTAGGCCATTCGAGGCCAAGCACACCAGTGCCAGCTAAAGAGGTTGAGCATGTGCCCAGGGTGCCGAGGATGCCATGCACTGACCTGCCCACGCAGCGTGTCTTCACATCGTGCAAGCTGGGAGAGAATAGCTTCATGTCTTATGAAGAAATGTTAGAGATGACATAGACGCGAGTATCCAGGACACGGTGGAGGTGCTGCTTGATAGGATGAAGGTAACACCTGACCAAGATATGCTTGTCTGCTTTGAGCTCAGTGTTTGACCACAAACTTACTGATCAATCTGTGGTGTATACAGTCATTGCAGGAGACCAACACCCAGCATGGCAAAACCATTGACCGATTTGCGGCGACCTAGGAAGAATGCAAAACCCTCCAGGTAGCCAAGCCAATCTGGAGTGTGAGATCTAGCAGGAGGGTGAGATTGCCGCTCTGCGATGCACGATGGAGGCCCTGGAAGAAGACAAAGAGAGTAAGTAGACCTCTCTTACCCAATCCGCGTAGGTACTCGCTGTATATTTATAGGTACATCTTGTAGGGTTGAATGGCCAGAATGAGGCCATGGCTTGGGAACTGGCCAGTCTACTAAACCAGAAGGAAGTCACTGAAGAGCAGGCCAAGGCACACCAGGCACAAATCACTGAGCTGACTGGTAAGTAGAACAACATAGAATTGTAGTGTGTAGTCTGCGACATACTAGACAGACCAGGATATGCTAGCCACCATTGCTTTGTTCTTGTAGGCCTGTAGGAATGCTACTTGGCCCAGTTCCAGGTGCTGGAGGACTCCATCTCTGTTCTCCAAGGAAAGATGCGGGCCATGACCGACCACATCAAGCCCGTATTAAGGGCCATCTTCCGAGGAGAGGAGCACCCTGCCGATCCCGTGGGTGAAGTGGTTGTCGTCGCTGACCACTGTAGGAGATTGTGGCCAGCAGTCCAGGGGTTCGTCATTGAAGCTTGACACTATGCAGTCACGATTGCACTTGTCATGGTCCGCTCTAGGTATCTAGAGGTGGAAACAGCATAAGTCGCACTTGGGATCACGCCGGAGCTATCAGAGGCCGCCACCAAGGATTTGCGAACCGAGTCAACGCCTGCTGCCGCCTCTCTTTTTGATGGCATGATCCTGATTGAAGATCTGGCACAGGATGATGGTGGTTAGTAGGCCGTAAACAATGTATTTGTATGATAACATTGTTTGTAAGTTGTGCCGAGCAGGTGGTGCTCATAAACTTTTAGCCTTTTAATGCAAACAAATTATGCATGTTTAAGCGTGTGATAAACATTTTGCCATTTTTATTTTTTAGATGCATATTTATGCATAGTTTGTTTTTTTAAAACAATGTTGTTGATTAAGTTTTGCCCCCACCCTTGAAGCAAGCTAACTCTATTAGGTAACTAGGGATGCACTAGTGAACAACGTAGAACCGCCAGGATCACTAGGTACCTAGCACCATTAGAGAGCGACCGCTGGAATCTCCTAGTGCCATGTAGCACAGAGCTGTAACATATCGTAAGAGTTTGTGGGACAGTGCCTTGTCAAGCCATTCTTGTCAGGGAGAAAACAAAGTTTGATTGAGACTTATGCAGGACGCATGTATGACACATCACAGGGAAAGAGAACAATAAAGGAAACTATGTTAAATATTTGAATAACAAAGATTTGAGAACATATCTTATTGTATGGATAGAAGCCAATGAGGTGGTATGAGTACATAATGTTTAAGTTACATGCTTCCCCAAACCTTGCACTATCACAAGTAACAAGCGTATGGATAAGCGTGTCTATCCTATAAGCGGGTGTGCAGGGTAAAGGTTATGATAAGGAATAGGCATACAAGTAATCTACCATGCAATCCTATCATAGCATATCATAGCATTATTGCATAAAGTAGAGCACTAGCATTCTATCATATTGCATGCATAATAGGATCTATGAGGTTGGGTGGGACGTGGCACCTGGACAGTTGTCACTCAAGTCCTCCTTCAAGTCTTTGGCGCGCTCCTAGTCCTCCTCCTCGAGCAACTCCTTCGCAGGATCTAAAATTGAGACATATTGGTCACAGGAGCGACCCCTATAGATTAACACAAAGAACCAAATGAAGCCTATGACGTAGAGCTCATTTTTATGAAAATTTGGACACTTGGTTCATATTTTTTAGAGTTCGTATGAAGAAGTTATGAATTTTTGAAGTTTATTCTATTTTCCAAAAAGAAAAGATTAGTTAATTCATAGGCTAACATGTGGCGGCTATGATTGGTCGAGCCGTACAGAGTGGCTGACATGTGGGTCCAGGGCGTGCGGTCAATTACAGGTGGGACCTAGTCAACGGTCAACCATTGACCAGTAAACGGTCAACGTCGACTGGGCCCGGACTGGGCCTAGATGGGCTCAGGTAGGGCTGGATATGGGTCAAGTTGGGCCGATCCTACCCAGACACGCGTCATGTCATGACGCATGCCACGTGGCTCAACGGGGTGCTTGGCGGGCCGATGGGCAGGCTCGGTTCCATGGGTCTAGTCTATGGCAGACCATGGACAGGGGTCCACACGTCCCCGTCCGATTGGTCCAGTTGGCCCCTAGTGGGCTCGGTCCACGGGAGCAGGGGATTCCCCCTTTCCTCTTGAGCACGCGCGGTTAGGCAGGCGCCATGAGCCTAGGCAGGCGGGCGGCTAAGGCGTCTAAGAGGTCAGGTGAGTGCGATTGCAGGATCTGAATAGCCTCGTGAGCCTCGGTCATGCTGATGTATGCATGGCGGTGGCTCTAAGCACCATGACCGCGGTGGTGGGCGGCCACGATGCTCCAGCGGGGCTGCTAGCATGCGCGTGGGCTTCGCAAGCCTAAGACGATCAGGGTTCGGGTCCTAATTTGGAAAATGGGGCTTTCTGGATGGCGGCAAGGCGCTGCGGCAGCCAACAACGCTAATAGAGGTGCTTCGCCGGCATGAGCAGTGCGATGGCTCTGGTTGCCCCGAGCTAGCTCAGGCAGGGCTACGGCAGCGCAACAGCATGGCAAAGGCTCTGGTGGGGTCACAGTGTGCTCACGGGGGCTAGTCTCGCGGGCGCGCGCACGGTGGCTGGGCGCCTTGGCGTGACAGAGGTAACGCTGACGCACGTTAAAGCTTCACGGGGCTAGGGCAGAGGTGGCTACAGCTTCAATTTGGACGCGGGAGGTCCCTATCTTGGTGGTCACCAACGAGGAGCTCGGCGGCGGCGGAAGTCAACGGCGGCGTCGAAGCTCCGGCAGTCCATTGTCTTAGGGCTCACCATCTTCCTCCTTGTCCGATTGGAGTAGCTTGGAACTCCAACAACTATCCTATGTGGTGTCACGAGGCACGGAGGGGCGTGCGCGGCCGCAAAGGCCACAGTGGCGCACCAGCAGCCAGAGTCCAGGGAGACTAGGACCTGCAAAGCACGCGGGTCCCTACTGTGGTCCATGCTACCTCTTGATAAGTTACCAAGAACGTGTCCTAGGCTAAGATGAGCTCAACAATGGTGTTAATGAAGAGAGGGGAGGTCAAGAGAGCGGGAACGGCGTGATCATGGCGCGGGCAAGGGCGTGCTCACCTGCACGCGGTGGTGCTGGCAGCTCATGGCAGCGGCTGTAATAGCTTGGGGCGAGGAAGCAGAGCAGCAACGGGCGTAACTTCACTTGGTGTGGTGAATTGAGGTCACCAGGGCTCCTCCGACACGCGTGGACAGCGGCGTCGGCAGTGCTCTGCTCCGACAAACAACTCCCACCCGCCTTCTTCTCCTCCTCCCTCTCCAACTCCTTCTTAGGTAGCAAGGTGGTATGGGTGAGGCCAAGGTGGCTATGCGGGCACGGAAACCCTAAGTGGATGGGTGCTCAGCTTTTATAGCCATGGCGGCCAGCCATGGCACGAGCGAACATTGGAGATGCGGCCGGGCGCATCGTGTGGTCGCAGCGCTCTCCCTGTTAGGGTTAGGGTTTGCGCGGCTGGGGGGACGGACGAATGGCATTCGACACAGTACGGCGAGGGGTGAACGGTGGGGCCGTGCCATTCCCATATTTGGGACGACAAACGCAACGGACGAGCAGCCAGAAATGGCAATGAGCAGTAGAGTGGGGGCATGCGTGGGCGCGGCGCTTGCTGGGCTGGCCTGGCTTTCGTGGGCTATGTGCGGTGCTGCACGGGCGGGTGTGAGCTGGCCGCGGCTTGCTGGGCCATGGTGGCTAGTTGGGCCAAGCGAGCGGGGAGTCAGGTAGGCCAGCCATGGTGGCGGCTTGGGCCACGGGGTAGGCGAGGCCGGCAGGCCCAGTTGGGGGGAGGGGTGCGATCGAGCACCCCATCTTCAACTGTGCCAGCCAGAACATCATCGCCGCAACCATGATTCTTCGCAACATGCTGGCCCCCTCGAACCCTGAGGCCCGTCGCATCCGACAGGAGGTTCAGGGCCTCCTCAAGGTAGTTGCTGCACAACAGGCCGAAAACTCAACCTTGAGATGTTGAGGTGTGCTTTTGGAGCAACCCCCTGAACCCTCCCAACACAAGAGAGAGGGCTCAGTCCATCAAGCGGATTCCCCCGACCAAAGAAGGTGGTCCCCGTCCGTGAACGTATTCGCAATGACCGTGAGTCTCGAGATGCATTGTCGGTGTTCTGACCCTCAAGGGGCTGACACCAACGAGTAATATCGTGTCCGCGTGCTCCCTAATCCGGTGGGTGATGCAAGAATGACACAATGATTTATCCTGGTTCGGGCAAAGAAGGCCCTACGTCCAGCGGGGGGAGGATGATTCGTGTTATCTTGCACCGAAGTGCTAGTACAGGGGAAAATACAAGCTGGTGTGAGGAGTGAAAGGTGGAGTTGGGGCGTGCGGACGCCTTGCTCTCGACCTCGCACAGGCTCATGGTGTCTCTCAGTGATCTAGGGACTTAATGTTTCTATGCTCCCGATCCTCTCTGTCTGAGTTCGGTCCCCCTCTCTAACACCTTGGCGCCTCCTTTTATAGACGAAGGAGGGGCACAGGTGTACACATTTTTCGAGCTTTGATGACGCTGATGATGTACGACGTTGAGGCCGATCATGTCGATGCTGCTGTAGTGATGTACGTCGGTATGGGAGGCCCTGCAGCCGTCGCATCGGGAGTTGTTGAAGTTTAACTCGAGGGTACGCTCGGTGAAGTCGAGGGGTGGCGGTCGAGGGTCCTGGCCGGAGCCGAGGGGGTCGTGTCGAGGTGGTCGAGCTTCGCTAGATAAGATCGAATCCCGGAAAACACGGTAAACAGGTTAGTTTATATGTTTCGAGATGGCGCGGGTCATGGCACAGTGCTCGGTATGGCGCAACAGCGTAACATGACTTGCAGGATTCCGGGGCATGGGCAGTAAAAGTAGATTTGACCGCTACGCCTGCAACTGTTACCGTAACTGTGGCCATGCGATTCGGCGGGGGGAGATAGGTCGCATTAAATGCGCTCGGATTTGTACGGTGGAGTTGGTGGCCGAGGGACGCACTGTCCTCGAGGGCCGTCCATTCGCCCAGGCGAAGTTCCGTCCTCGAGGGGGGGCTCGTTTGCTGGGCGAAGTTACATCCTCGAGGGCCGGCTCGTTCACCGGGCGAAGTTACGTCCTCGAGGGCCGGCTCGAATCGTATTCTCGCATATATAGTACTTGTCCGTTCGATATCCTCTCGGTGATACAGTGCTAGTCTGTTCGGTTGCCTCTCGAGCAGGCTTTGGCTCTGGGCCGTCGTTGTTCGTTCGCAGGCCAGTCCGATTCGTCTCAGCCTATGGGCCTTAATACGTTAGCGCGGGAGTTTATCAGAGGGGTCAAGATGCTAATTTTGCGGGGCTTTAGTTCATTAAGCAAGGGGTCTGGGATACCTGTTTCCAGGGTATCGACAGTAGCCCCCGAGCCCCTGCGCGAGTGATGCCACTCGGGGAGGGGGTCAGGATTTTTAGGAAAGAGACGTGATTCGGATTTTTTCACGGGGGGCGCGCGAGCGACCCCCGCGGGGGTAGCCCCCGAGGCCTCGTAGGAGTCGAAAGACTCCTGTGAGGGCTTTATTTTATGTTTAGTTAAAGGGTGCTCGTCCAGTCGGCTATAGGCCTAAACTGGAGTCGTAGCGTTTTACCGAGGGGAGCCCCCGGGGGATTTTTTGACCCTCTTTCGTCGAGAGGCGCCGGACACAGGCGAGCCCCCGAGCCTCGTGCGGCTAGGACGTTGCTGGCCTCGGCATTCTTCTCACGAGTCCTTTCGATCGGATGTGAGGCGAGAAGCATCGGACTACCCCCGCTAGGGCGAGCCACGAAGATCTCAGTGAGCTGGTAACAGGAAAATCCAAGCGAGAGCCCGTTCCTCGTTCGATAGAGGTCGGCTGGTGGCCCGGAGGCGGTCTCATTAAAGCAAAACGCAATGGTCCTAAGGATTCCGATTCCATTCGATAGGTCTCGGCGGCTCGATGCCTCCCTTCGGGGGGATTCCATAAAGTCCGTAGCGTTTCGCCTTGGATGCGTCCAAAGGGGTCTCGAGGGTTCGTTCTTGAGCAAGGCCTCGTGTTGGCTCCCCTTGGTCACCCCTGACTCGGGTGCTCGAGGGCGGCTGTCGAACCCTGTTCATGGGGTCAGCCTTCGCTCATTCGAGACTTAAGGCCGGAGCCCAGTTTTGATGCTCAAGGGCGGTCGTTAAGCCCTCACACGAGGACCGGCCTTCGCTCCCTCGAGACTTTGAGATAGGGTCAGACCTCGTTTTCTCCTCTCGCGGAAATCTCTGCCGACGAGTAATCATTCTCTTTCGGCGCTCAAGGGCGGTCGTTAAGCCCTCACTCAAGGACCGGCCTTCGCTCCCTCGAGGCTTCGAGGCGGGGTCGGGGCCCGCTCTTTAGCGATGCTCGAGGGCGGTCGTTAAGCCCTCACTCGAGGACCGGCCTTCGCTTCCTCGAGGCTTCGAGGCGGGGTCAGAGCCCGCTCTTTTACGGTGCTCAAGGGCGGTCGTTAAGCCCTCACTCGAGGACCGGCCTTCGCTCCCTCGAGACTTCGAGGTACGTTTTACCTTATGTAGAAAACTCCGTCAGCGAGTAACGGTCCTTTTTTTCTTACCGTTGGGCACGCCTTTTGAGGAGAAGGGCTTACCAGAGCGATCGTGGCGGGCCCGAGCAACAGCTCTCTGCCAGAGATATGACGCGTGCGTCCGGTCGAGAGTCAAGGGGGTAACGGTCAGGTAATCGCATTAATTGCGGGAAGTTACCTTTTCCCTGCCGCCAGGCTCCGCCCGTTGCTCTTCCCGAGTATAAAAACGGAGGGGACAGGCGTTCGCTCCCACCTTTGCCATTCTGCCGGGCTCCCGCTTTCCTGCGTGCGTGAGGACAAAAACTTAGAGTGAGAAGTCGCGATTGGGAACCTCCCTGGTCGTCCGTCTGCCGAGGAGATTCGTGCCGTTGCCGCCGCCGCCGCGCCCACCGAGCAGATCTGTGCCGCCGCCGCCCCCATGGCCCCAGTTCTCCAGCCCGCCAAGCCCTGGCGCCCGTCGACCGTGACGTGGCAGAGGCTGACCGAGTTGGTGAGGGAAGGGCTTCTCCGCCCTATCACGGATTCGAATCGGCCGGAGTGGATCGCGCCGCCCAGGGACCACGAAGAGCCAAACCCGCCGGAGGGATACGTGGTGAGCTTCCTGAAGTTCCATCGGCATGGGTTCGACGTTCCCCCAAGTGAGTTCATGTGGGGGCTGACTAACTACTATGGCGTCGAGCTCCACCATTTCTCCCCCAACGCCATCTCCAACGCCGCCATCTTCGCGGCCGTCTGCGAGGGCTATCTCGGAATGGAGCCGCATTGGGAGCTATGGCTCCACCTCTACAAGGGGGAGTGGTTCGCCTCCCCGGTGTCGGTCGGAGTAAGGCAGATCATCAGGGCGGGATGCCTCAACTTCGCGTTGAAGACCGGGAGGTCGGAGGAGCCACGCGAGTACATCCCCACCGGGTTGGTGACCAACCACTCCCGGTGGGACGAGCAGTGGTTCTATCTGCGCAACGACGGCGGCTATCTCCCGCCGTACACCGGGCGGCTTATCGCCGAGCGTCCATACAATTGGCCGTTCGGTGTCGCGGGAGACCTTCAGCGTCAACTTCACCCCCTCGTCGTCGTGCTGAGGACGCTTCGAGAAGCAGGCCTGACGGCGGGGGTGGTCGCCTCGGCCTTTCACAGTCGACGGGTGCTCCCTCTGATGGAGCGCCCGCTGCGGTTGGACGAGATGCTCCCCTCGGCGGCGCCCGAGCTTCTCAGGAGGTGCCGGATGTCCGGCGACAGGCCGTCCGCCTCGGAAGTTGTCGCACGGGTAAAGGCGATGGTGTCTGGCTCGTTCAAGGTGGAAGACGTCTACCGTCTCCCCATGCGGCCAGAGGAGGGTTGCCTCGACCTGGTGAGTGCCTCGACTCGTGACCTTCGAGTTCCCCCCCTTTTCCTCTCTTATGTCTCCGTGACTAAATGTCTTCGCGCAGGGGAGAATCGGCCACTGGAGATCGAGGCCTCCACTGAGGGAGGACGCCGCTGATCGTCAGGTAAGACGCTTCACCGCCCAGCAAGAGAAGCGGAGTAAGGACGAGGAGGTGAAAAAGAAAGCCAAGAAGCTCCGGGAGCGCGAAAGGCTCGCGAAGCGCCGCGCTGAGCAGAGGCGCGACGGGCTCCCGGAGGAGGAGTCTCCCTCGTCCGAGGGAGATGAAGAAGATGATGATGACAGTGATGATGTCGAGGGGGTGGAGGGGTGCCTCGACCGCTACCTGCCGGAATCCACCCGTGCTGACCGCCCCTTCGTGCAGGAGGAGGTGGCGGAGCAGCGCGCCCCCCAGCCGGCTGTGTTGGCCTTGGAGCGCCGACGTGGAAAAAGGGGGGCCGAGGCCTCGCCTTGAGGGGGATCACCCACCTCGCGTCGTACTCGAGGCGGGAGCCCACCCACTTCGTTCCGGGAGACCCGATCCCGGTCGTCGGCGCGCGCGGAGTAGAGGCGTGCCCAGGAGGCCCCGCCAAAGCAGGGAAGCGCGGCGACCCCATCGACGGCCCCGAGCAGCCCCAGCCCTGCGAAGGGCTCCGCTTCGGGAGGGGTCTCGAAACCTGCGGGCAGTTCGAGGGGTGCCCGAAAGGCCTCTATACCCTTCGGGTAAGTGCCGTTAAACCGTTTTCTTTTCGTTGCGTCGTCTTTGTGCGTTTTAATGAAATTTCTTCCATTCTGCTTTCCATTCAGGCCCAAGCGCCAGATCGAGGAGGCGTCTCTTGCGCCGGCCAAGCGGCTCAAGATGGATGCAGCCTCGAAGACGGAGGCCTCGGCTACAGGTGCGTTGTCGAGGCCCTTAGCCCCGTGGGAAGCCAAGTGGTTGTCCTCCGCCCTTGGTGCTATGGCACGTGGTAGGCTGACGGGTTCCACTCCTGCTGCAGGGTCGAGCATCCCGGGGGCCGCGGCGGGTGGCGACTCCGTGCCTGAGAGGACGCACGAGGGAGGGAGCGCCTCCTTGACCTCTCCGCCTGCGGCCCTCGAGCTTGACCCGGCACCAGGAGGCGACGCCCCGACGTCGGGGGCTTCCATTTCAGGCGGTGCGGTGGCTTCGATCCCCGCATCCGAGGCGGGAGCCCCTGAGGGCCGCGAGCCGGGAGAGGGGGTCGTCGTCGTGGACCTCGAGGGTGAGGAGGCCTCGACCCTTCCCCCCTCGACGGGAGAGCGGCGGCCCTGGCCAGCGGGGCTGCGCGAGCTCGAGGCCCGGAGGGAGCAGGAGCAGGGGGCCCTGCAAGAAGCGGAGCCGCCACGGCCGCAGCAGGAGGAGGAGGAAACTGGGGA
This sequence comes from Bothriochloa decipiens, assembly GCA_023333625.1. Classification (NCBI taxonomy): domain Eukaryota; kingdom Viridiplantae; phylum Streptophyta; class Magnoliopsida; order Poales; family Poaceae; genus Bothriochloa; species Bothriochloa decipiens. The sequence goes on from CM041640.1 coordinate 31,002,061, forward strand.
CCAGCCCCAGCATCAGCAGGCACAACAGACGCCGCCAGGGGATGCGGCGCCGCTGGACCCGTCAGCGCAGCAACTGCCCGAGACGCCTGAGGCGGAAGTGACTTCCGGACTGCCCAAACAATGGGTGTCCGTGATCACTATGGACGAGTTGCTGTTCGAACAAGAGGCGGCGTCGAAGGCGTCGACGGTCCCGCGGCTGCCAGGGGCGCAACCGGAGGATACCTCGGTACCGAGCCCGGCAGAAGACGCGCCGGCGGTGGTCCCACCGGCGCCACAAGTCGTGGCGTTGGGTGAAGCTTCGGCCTCCACACCTTCGCTGCTTCCGACGGCTCCGGACGCAGCACCGGATCAGGCGCCGCAACCGTCGACGAAGCAGCCGGAGGAGACGGCGGCTGTCGGTGTGCTGAGGAGGTCGACGTTCGACCCCGGGCTGAGGGGTGCCCGTGCCGCGTCGGAGTTCCACATCCCGGGAGAGTTGGTCATGGGTTACGGCGTTCCAGGCGATGTGGTGGAGGAGATCGATTCCTTGGCGCGAGCCAAGGTCAAGACGGTCCTTTTAGACTGGGGCAAGGAGCGCATCGTGCTCCGGGAACTTGGCGATCCCAGCGCTCCAGGGATCGAGATGAACGACCTGGCGGAGGTCGAGTGCTGGGAGGAGGCCGAACGGTCCCGGGCGTGGCTGCGGCACTTGCTGAAGGTGGGCGCCGAACTCGCCGAAGGCCTTGACCGGAATCTCGGGGTGAGTCGCGGTGTTGGGCCATATGTATGTTTTTTGTTAAGTTCTTTCGTACGGGATGCCTCATCCCTCAATTTCCTATCCCTAGGCGGCGCGGAGGCGGTCCTACTTGATGTCAGTCTTCCTCCACGAAATGCACAACAGCCGGGAGGAAGTGCTTCGCCAACTCGAGGCCGGCGGGTCTGCGCAGAGCAGGGTGGCCGAGCTTGAGGAGGAGCTGAAGCAGACCAGGGAGGAGGCCGCCAAGGCCAAAGAGGAAGCCGCCCGGGCGAAGGCGGACTCCGACGCCGCTCGAGGGGAAGCCGCCCGCCTCGAGGGGGAGCTCGAGCGTGCCAGGGAGGAGGCTGACGCGGCGAAGGCCGAATCGGAGAAGGCCTGGGTCGAGAGCGTCCGAGCCCAGGAGCGCGTCGAGCTACTCATGGCGGAGGCTCAGAGCTCCGTGGCGCGCATCCGTTCGCTCGAGGCCAGCTTCGCCGAAGTCTCCGCCACGCGCAACGCCCTCTCCGCCTTGGCCCAGGAAGAGAAGAGCCGTGCCGCCGACCTGGAAATCCAGCTCGGGGCCATGAAGGCCACCCTCCAGGACAAGGAGCAGGCCATCATCCTGGCTGGTGGCGCCCTCGAGACCCTCCGCTTCGAGAAGACGGAGGTGACCCGAGCCTTCAAAGAGGCCCAGCGGGAGCGGGACGAGGCCCGGGGGGAGCGCGACGCCGTGCTGGGGGATCGCAATGCCCTCGAGACTCGCTGTGCTGGTGAGTCCCTCGAAGAAATTTTGATCTTTGTTCTTTCCGTACGGTTTATCGAATTCTTGCTTTGTGTTTCAGGCATCGAGTCCGAGCTGCTTGCGACCCAAGACGCCGCCAAGGCGCTGTAGGAGAGCCTTGCGGCGGAGGGGGCGCTTCTTGGTCGGCTCCGGGTTGCCCTCGACGGGCTCTGCGCCCTCTGGGAGGTCGGGCCCGTCGAGGGCGCCGAAGAAGACATCGCCGGTGCTGTGCTCGTCGACCGGATCTACTACCTCGACGCCACCCTTCGAGATCGCGTGCAGGAGGCGCTTCACACTGGCGTGAAGCGGGCGCTTGCGGTGGTCTCCTCCGGCTTTGTTTTTGATATGAACGTGGTGGCCCAAGGCTTTGTTCCTGACATCTCGAAGACCGACGCCGAGAATGAGGAGCGTTGCCGAGGGCTCATCAACGACGCCGAGAGGCCGGGGGGAGAGCTGGCGAAGTTATTCGAGGATGAATTCCTCCCTCCGGCGGATGTAGGATACCATGTCGAGGGGGGCGGTGACGGGGCGAGCCTGTAGGGCAAGACTGGGCTTGGGTGCCCATGTAATGAATTAATTTTTGTAAATTACATTCAATGTGGCTTTGAAAGCCCCTTTTTGAACATGAATGCATCTATCATAATGCGATTTGTCATTTTACTCTCGAACCTTTTCTGCTTTCTACTCACCTAGACTTCGCTTTTTTGGCTAAGTTTTTGACGCAAACACGTATCCCTCGAGGGGGGAGCGAGTGGAGGTACCGTAGCCCGGGGGCGTAGGAGAGCTCCGGCTCGACTGCCCTCGACCCCAAGGGAATTCGAGGCGTTTTCTACTTAGTCGAGAAGCGTAGTCGAGGTATGAGAAAGAAGAAGCGCTCGAGTTCTGCTCGCCTCACTTTTGTTTTCCGACTGAGCGTTCAACGTGAACTCGTATCCCTCGAGGGGGGAGCGAGTGGAGGTACCGTAGCCCGGAAGCGTAGGAGAGCTCCGGCTCGACAACCCTCGACCTCAAGGGAGTTCGAGGCGTTGTCAACTTAGTTGGGAAGCAAAAGGAGGGGAGCGTGCAAAAAAATCATTCGTATTTTTAGGAACTTAGGGGGTTCCCCCCCGTTAGCCCCCGAGGGAGGCTCGACTCTGGTAAGACAGGGTCGAGGCTACCTCTTGTATGTATAATAACGAGTTTGAACTTATAATCGAAAGTAGTACTTATATTTGTCATGCAGGAATGTACAAGACATGCGGGAATGTACAAGGGCACTGGTGCCCTAAGGGTAGAAACGACGTAGCTGTTGGATGTTCCACGCGTTGGTGAGGATTTCGCCTTTGTCGTTAGCGAGCTTGTACGTCCCGGGCTTTAGCACCTCAGCTACGGCGAATGGACCTTCCCATGGCGGCGTCAGCTTGTGACGTCCTTTGTTGCTCTGCCGTCGACGTAGGACGAGGTCTCCAACTTGGAGGTCCCTCGAGCGCACGTGCTTGTCGTGGTAGCGTCGAAGTTTTTGCTGATACCTCGCAGAGCGAAGCAGCGCCATGTCTCGAGCTTCCTCGACCAGGTCGACGGCGTTTGCGAGGGCTTCTTCGTTAGTTTGCTCGTTGTAGGCCTTTAGTCGAGGGGAACCATACTCGAGGTCAGTGGGGAGGATGGCCTCGGACCCATAGACCAAGAAGAATGGGGTGAACCCCGTGGCTCGACTAGGTGTTGTCCTTAAGCTCCATAGGACCGACGGCAACTCCGCGGCCCATTTTTTTCCGTGCTTGCCGAGGCGTTTGAGGATCCTTGGCTTGAGGCCCTGCAAAATCATGCCGTTGGCACGCTCGACCTGGCCATTAGTTCGAGGATGTGCAACCGCGGACCAATTCACACGGATGTGATGGCGATCGCAAAAATCCAAGAACTTCTTGCCGGTGAATTGCGTGCCGTTGTCGGTGATGATGACATTCGGGACCCCGAAGCGATGGATTATGTCGGTGAAGAACTCGACCGCCCGTTCGGAGCGGATGTTGCTGATGGGCCAAGCCTCGATCCATTTGGTAAATTTATCGACGGCAACGAGCAGGTGTGTATACCCTTTGGTTGCCCTTTTGAGAGGCCCCACAAGATCGAGCCCCCAGACCGCAAACGGCCAGGTGATGGGGATCATTTGTAGGGCATGAGCTGGGAGGTGCGTCTGCTTGGCGTAGAATTGACACCCTTTGCACGAGCGGACGATGTTCGTGGCATCGAAAACTGCGGTCGGCCAGTAGAAACCTTGTCGAAAAGCATTGCCTACGAGGGTTCTTGGCGCTGCGTGGTGGCCGCAGGCTCCTGAGTGTATGTCCTCGAGGAGCCTCCTTCCTTCCTCGATGGAAATCCAGCGCTGAAGGACACCCGAAGGGCTTCGCCTGTAGAGTTCCTTGCCATCACCGTAGATGACGTAGGACTTGGCGCGTCGCGCGATCCGTCGAGCTTCGGTTCGGTCCTCCGGAAGTTCTCCCCTAATGAGGCAGTCGAGTAAAGGGGCTCGCCAATCCGGTGGCGGGTTCGACGGAGGGGATGTCTCCTGGATCTCCATAACCTGGGCCCCGGTCGAGGGGGCCCCGATCGAGGTCATGGGGAGAGGCTTCGAGGGTGTAGAGCAAGCCCCCGGGCCTAAATCGATGGAGGGCTCGAAGAGGTCCCTCGAGAACACGTCCAGAGGGACTGTACCTCGGGTCGATGCGATTTTTGCGAGCTCGTCCGCGGCTTCGTTGTACCGTCGAGCGATATGGGTAAGCTCGAGGCCATGGAATTTGTCTTCCAACTTGCGCACCTCGTGGCAATATGCTTCCATCTTGGCGTCGTGGCAGCTCGAGGCCTTCATCACTTGGTCGATGATTAGCTGTGAATCGCCTCGAACGTCAAGGCGTCGGATCCCGAGTTCGAGGGCGATTCATAATCCGACGACAAGTGCCTCGTACTCCGCGACGTTGTTAGATGCGGCAAAGTGGATGCGAATGACATAGCACATGTGGACTCCGAGGGGTGAAATGAAGAGCAAGCCCGCGCCTGCTCCTGTCTTCATGAGCGACCCGTCGAAGTACATTGTCCACAGCTCGGCTTGGATTTGGACTGGCGGCAACTGAGTGTTGGTCCACTCGGCGACGAAATTCGCCAGCACTTGAGACTTGATGGCCTTCCGCGGTGCGTAGGTGATGGTCTCGCCCATCAGCTCGACCGACCACTTGGCAATCCTTCCAGCTGCCTCCCAGTTATGGATGATCTCCCCCAAGGGGAACGAGGATACCACAGTAACCGGGTGGCCGAGGAAGTAATGTTGGAGCTTGCGACGCGTAAGGACGATGGCGTAGAGCAGCTTCTGCACCTGCGGGTAGCGGATTTTCGTTTCCGAAAGCACCTCGCTGATGAAGTAAACTGGCCGCTGGACTGGCAAGGCGCGTCCTTCCTCTTGCCTCTCTACCACTATGGCCGCGCTGACCACCTGGGTGGTTGCGGCGACATAGAGGAGGAGGGGCTCAGGTGGTTCAGTCGATGTTGCTGGTTGAGGAGGGACGAGGATCGGAGTGGACATCAGCTTGGCTTTGAGTTCGTCGAGGGCCCCCTCGGCCTCTGAGGTCCACTTAAATCGCTCGGATTTTTTCAATAGGCGGTACAGAGGCATGGCTTTCTCCCCTAAACGTGAGATGAAACGGCTGAGGGCCGCGAGGCAGCCTGTGACCCTCTGCACGCCCTTGAGATCTCGAATCGGCCCCATTCGTGTGATGGCCGCCACCTTCTCGGGGTTGGCCTCGATCCCGCGTTGGGAGACGATGTATCCGAGGAGCATGCCCCGAGGCACTCCGAAAACACATTTCTCGGGATTGAGTTTTATGTTTCTGGCTCGAAGACACCCGAACGCGATTTCGAGGTCTCGGATGAGGTTGTCCGCTTTTTTGGACTTGACCACGATGTCATCGACGTAGGCTTCGACCGTATCACCTATGTGTTCGCCAAAGACATGGAGCATACACCGCTGATACGTCGCCCCGGCGTTTCGAAGGCCGAAGGGCATCGTTACGTAGCTGTATATGCCAAAAGGTGTGATGAAGGAAGTCGCGAGCTGGTCGGATTCTTTCATCTTGATTTGGTGGTAGCCGGAGTAAGCATCGAGGAACGAGAGGGTTTCACACCCCGCAGTAGAGTCAACAATTTGATCAATGTGTGGTAAAGGAAACGGAACTTTGGGACATGCTTTGTTTAAACTAGTATAGTCAATACACATCCGCATCTTTCCATTTTTTTCTTAACTAACACGGGATTAGCTAACCATTCGGGGTGATGAACCTCCTTGATGAATCCAGCCGACAAAAGCTTGTGTACCTCCTCGCCGATGATCCTACGCTTCTCCTCGTCGAAGCGGCGCAGGCGTTGCTTCACCGGTCTGGACCCGGCTCGGATTTCCAAGGCGTGCTCGGCGACTTCCCTCGGTATGCCCGGCATATCCGAAGGACTCCACGCAAACATATCGGCGTTCGTGCGGAGAAAGTCGACGAGCACAACTTCCTATTTGTCCTCGAGGTCGGCGCTGATCGTTAGCACCTTCTCGCATGGGCAGCTAGGGTCGAGGGGGACTTTCTTGGTGTCTTGTGCCGGCTCGAAGCTGCCGGCGTGTCGCTTGGGATCCGGCATCTCATCGGCGAGGTGCTCGAGGGTCACGGCTATCATGGCGTTTTCCTCGACGGCCTCCCCATATTCGACGCATTCGACATCGCAGTCGTATGCGTGCTCGTAGGAGGAGGCGACAGTGATGACACCTTTGGGTCCTGGCATCTTGAGCTTGAGGTAGGTGTAGTTCGGGATCGCCATGAACTGTGCGTAGCCCGGTCGGCCGATGATGGCGTGATACATCCCGCGAAATCCGACCACCTCGAAGGTGAGGGTCTCTTTCCTGAAATTGGCAGGGTGTCAAAACAGACAGGGAGTTCGATACGGCCGACGGGGAAAGCTTTCTTCCCTGGCACGACGCCATGGAACCCCCCAGCGCTGGGTTGGAGTTGGTGCCTCCTGACCCCCAGGAGGTCGAGGGTCTCGAGGTAGATGACATTTAGGCTGCTGCCGCCGTCCATGAGGACCTTTGAGAGGCGGGTGTTGATGATGATCGGGTCGACGACGAGCGGATAGGCCCCGGGGTTGGGGACTCGATCCGGATGGTCACCGCGGTCGAAGGTGATGGGCGCATCGGACCAGTCGAGGTAGCGAGGTGTTGCGACACGAGCTGAGAAGACCTCTCGACGCTCCCGCTTACGCTGTCGGGGCGTGAGCTGGGTCGAGGGCCCCCCGTAGATCATGTAGCAGTCATAGACTTCAGGGAATTTTCCGTCTTCCCCGTTGTCTCCCTCGCCGCCACCCTGGTCTTTCTTGTCGTCACCTTTCTTCACACCCACTTGCTCGAAGTGCCTTCGAAGCATGCGGCAGTCCCTAAGCTTGTGTTTTGCCCCGTCCTTATGGTAAGGACAGGGCTCCTCGAGCATCTTGTCGAAGATGGCGCCCTCGGGGGGCGCGGGGGGATCTCGAGGTCTTTTGCGTTCGGTTGCAGCGACGAGATCATCTTCTGCAGCCTCCCGCTTGCCTTGTTGATTTTTCTTCTTCTTGTTATTTCTCTTCGACCCTTTGCTCGAGCCTCCTGCGTTGTCGGCTACCAGCATTTTTCCCTTGTCCTTTACGTCGTTGAAGAAGGCGCCGACGGCCTCCTCGCCAGCGGCGTAGTTGGCGACCACATCCATGAGCTCGTCGACGGTGTCGGGGCGGTTACGCCCTAACTCGCGAACTAGGTCCTTGCAGGTTGTACCCGCAACAAACGCTAGAACGACGTCGAGGTCGGAGATGTGGGGCAGCTCGGTGCGGAGCTTGGAGAACCGTCGAGCGAAGTCGCGGAGAGACTCCCCTGGCTTTTGCTTGCAGTTGCGCAGTTCCCAGGAGTTTCCAGGACGCACGTAGGTACCCTTGAAATTCCCCTCGAAGATACGGACAAGGTCGGTCCAAGTGCGAATCTGGTGGGGGGGAAGCTCCTCGAGCCACCTACGCACGGTGTCGGACAAGAACAGGGGAAGGTGACGTATGATGGCGTGATCGTCACGTGCCCCGCCCGCCTGACAAGCCAATCGGAAGTCGGCTAGCCAGAGCTCGGGATTAGTCTCGCCGTTATATTTGACGAGGCTCGTGGGGGGTCAAAACTTGTCGGGCAGCTGGGCGCAGCGGATCCTCCTGCTGAAGACCTGGGGGCCCGGTGGCTCTGGGGCCTGTTGGTCCTCTTCGCTATCATAACGCCCTCCTCGATGGGCGCTGTACCCTCGATCCTCGGCATCCCCGTGCTTGCGTCTGCGGTTCTCGACAATGTCGAGGCGTGCGTCGCGGGGAGCGCGGTCATCGTTGATAGGCTCTCGGGCCGGGTTCTTCTTCTGTCGGGGGGCCACCCCCTGATCGACCGAGCCCTCCCTCTCGGGTCGGGAGGGCTCGACCTGAGGCTCAGAGGCAGCTCCTCGACGCCTCGAGGCTGAACTCTCGGCTTGTTGAGCAGCAGCAACTTGGAGGAGGCCCTCGACCTCGCGTTGTATCCACCGAGCTTGCGAGTTGGAAGGTGCGGGCATATTGCGGAGAAGCATAGCCGCCGCAACAACATTCTGGCTCGCTCGGGGATAACGGTGGACGGGTTGCTCAGGTGCTCCTTCCTCGACGATCTGCCGGTTGACCTCTCGGGCCCTGGCTCGGGCTGTACCGCCGAGCGGCCACCGCTCTTGTTCGAGGGTCAGCTCGAGTAAGCGCAAGCGTTCCTGCTCGTCAGCGAGCTTTGCCTGCAACTCCCGAATCTGTGCCATCTGCGCGTCCTGCTCGCCAGGACGAGGGCACGCTTCTCGAGGTGCGTCTGGTTGTTGGTCCTCTGCTCTGGGGGGAGCGTCTCTCGCCACGGCGGTTGATGCCGCGGCCGCTGGATCGACGGTTTCCTCATCGGAGTCGACGCCGCCATCGATGTGGAGGCACTCTCAGGTAGGATCCCAGTGATCAAAGTCAGAGTCAGGGTCACCGCAGTAGAAGACGGGGGATTGCCCCCGCGCCTCCTCCTGCAGCCGCCGTCGGAGTGTGCCGACGGTGTACCTTCGGGGGCCGAGCGCTCTTGCGAATGCCGAACCCTCAGAGGCCGGTGTGATAGTCCCCACGTCCGTCATTGCGCGGAGAAGGGTGTCTAGGCGGTCCTCCAACGCACTCGTGACGGAGTGTGTTGCAGTCGTAGCTGTCGTCGTGAGATTGTTGAAGTCGGTCGAAGACCACCAACGACGCTCGAACAGCCCGTGCGGAAGCAAGCTTGATCGAGCGGGGGTTTCGTCGCACTTCCCCGACGAGCGCTCGGTGAGAGCGGAGTCAGGGTTGCGCGGGGATCCTGCCATTTTGCCTTCTGCCTCTAAACTCAGGTCAGATACGCCCTCAACAAGAGGTTTCTCATCTCCAGTCTGGGGCATGGAGAAAGCGGCGGGGACCCTTCTCGACTCGGGTTGACGACGATGACGGCGCCGACCGTGCCTCCTTCTGGACGTGGAAGCGTGGTCATGAGACTGGCGAGCAGCTCCCCATGAACGTGGGGGTGCACCGCGACCTTCGTTCGGGTCACTGATCGAGAGCAGGGTCATGTCGTAGCCCTGGCCGAGGGTCATGAACTCCAGGCTCCCAAACCAGATCACCGTAGCGTGCGGAAGTGGGGAAACGAAATCGCCCATCCGAAAAAATGGCGGGAAATCGTTAGTGACACGCGGCTCCCCTACCTGGCGCGCCAACTGTCAGTGTTCTGACCCTCGAGGGGCTGACACCAACAAGTAATATCATGTCCGCGTGCTCCCTAATCCGGTGGGTGATGCAAGAATGACACAATGATTTATCCTGGTTCGGGCAAAGAAGGCCCTACGTCCAGCGGGGGGAGGATGATTCGTGTTATCTTGCACCGAAGTGCTAGTACAGGGGAAAATACAAGCTGGTGTGAGGAGTGAAAGGTGGAGTTGGGGCGTGCGGACGCCTTGCTCTCGACCTCGCACAGGCTCATGGTGTCTCTCAGTGATCTAGGGACTTAATGTTTCTATGCTCCCGATCCTCTCTGTCTGAGTCCGGTCCCCCTCTCTAACGCCCTGGCGCCTCCTTTTATAGACGAAGGAGGGGCACAGGTGTACACGTATTTCGAGCTTTCATGACGCTGATGACGTACGACGTTGAGGCCGATCATGTCGATGCTGCTGTAGTGATGTACGTCGGTATGGGAGGCCCTGCAGCCATCGCATCGGGAGTTGTTGAAGTTTAACTCGAGGGTACGCTCGGTGAAGTCGAGGGGTGGCAGTCGAGGGTCCTGGCCGGAGCCGAGGGGGTCGTGCCGAGGTGGTCGAGCTTCGCTGGATAAGATCGAATCCCGGAAAACACGGTAAACAGGTTAGTTTATATGTTTTGAGATGGCGCGGGTCGTGGCACAGCGCTCGGTATGGCGCAACAGCGTAACATGACTTGCGGGATTCCGGGGCATGGGCAGTAAAAGTAGATTTGACCGCTACGCCTGCAACTGTTACCGTAACTGTGGCCATGCGGTTCGGCGGGGGGAGATAGGTCGCATTAAATGCGCTCGGATTCGTACGGTGGAGTTAGTGGCCGAGGGACGCACTGTCCTCGAGGGCCGTCCATTCGCCCAGGCGAAGTTCCGTCCTCGAGGGGGGGCTCGTTTGCTGGGCGAAGTTACATCCTCGAGGGCCGGCTCGTTCGCCGGGCGAAGTTACGTCCTCGAGGGCCGGCTCGAATCGTATTCTCGCATATACAGTACTTGTCCGTTCGATATCCTCTCGGTGATACAGTGCTAGTCCGTTCGGTTGCCTCTCGAGCAGGCTTTGGCTCTGGGCCATCGTTGTTCGTTCGCAGGCCAGTCCGATTCGTCTCAGCCTATGGGCCTTAATACGTTAGCGCGGGAGTTTATCAGAGGGGTCAAGATGCTAATTTTGCGGGGCTTTATTTTGTTAAGCAAGGGGTCTGGGATACCTGTTTCCAGGGTATCGACATGCATGCCATGACATCAACGAGAACCACAGACGCAAGAGCGGTGATGCCGAGGTGCGAGGCTATAGAACACACAGGGGCGGGCATTATGACAGCGACAAGGACCAACACCAGTCCCCGAGCCGCCGGGCACTCGAGTCTTCAGCAGGATGATTCGGAGGACACCGCTGCCGAATCCCTTCCGCCCCCACGAGCCTCATCAAATACAATGGCGAGACCAAGCTCGAGCTTTGGCTGGCCAACTTTAGGTTGGCATGCTAGTTGGGTGGGGCACGCAATGATCATGCTATCATCTCTCAGCTCCCACTATTCCTATCAGACACCGCTCGAAGGTGGCTCGAGGAACTCCCTCCTGATCAGATCCGCGACTGGGCTGATCTTGTTAGGGTGTTTGAGGGGAACTTCAAGGGAACCTACATGCACCCTGGCAACAAGTGGGACCTTCGAAGCTGCAAGAAGAAATCGGGAGTCACTCCGTGATTTTGCTCGGCGCTTCTCCAAGCAGCGCACCGAGCTCCCCCATATCCTCAATGACGATGTGATCTTGGCGTTCATTGCTGGGACTACCTCAAAGGAGCTGGTTCGGGAGCTGGGGCGCAACCACCCCAAGATCGCCGATGAGCTAATGGACGTCATCGCTAGTTACGCTGCTGGAGAGGAGCCTGTCAGGGCGACGACCAGGGTAGTTATGACGACCAGGGGAAGGCCAAAAAAGGAGACCCTAAATGCTCGAACCAGGGCACCAAGAGGAGCAACAACAGCAAAAAGAAGAAGAAGAACCAATGGGGCAAGTGTGAGGCCACCCTCGACAAGCTCGTAGCCATCGCCGAGTGCAAGAAGCCCTGAGGTCCTCCTGAGAAGGGCCTCTTCGACGAGATGCTGAAAAAGCCATGCCCCTATCACAAGGGCCCCGCCAACCACAACCTCAAGGACTGTTGAATGCTCAGGAAGTACTTGGAGAGCTTGGGCCTCAGGGAGGACGACAAGAAGGAGGATCCCAAGGACAAGGGTGGCAACAAGGAGGACGGCTTCCCCGAAGTCTATGACTGCTACATGATCTACGGGGGCCCCTTGACTCGGCTCTCCCCACGTCAGCATAAGAGGAAGCGTCGAGAGGTCTTCTCCGTGCGGGTTGCGACCTGCACTACCTCGACTGGTCCGATATGGCCATCACGTTTGGTCATGAAGACCACCCGGACCACGTCCCCAAGTTAGGGGTGTACCTGCTCGTCATCAACCCTATCATCGTTAACACTCGCCTTACCAAGGTGCTCATGGATGGAGGCAGTAGCCTCAACATCATCTATGCAGAGACCCTCGACCTCCTGGGGGTCCTGAGAGAAAAGCTCAGCCCGAGTGCCGGGGGCTTCCATGGCCTCATGCCGGGGAAGAAGGCTCTTCCCCTCTGCCGCATTGACCTTCCTGTCTACTTTGGCACTCCCACCAACTTCAGGAAGGAGACGCTCCCCTTCGAGGTGGTCGGGTTCCACGGCACCTACCATGCCATAATCGGCCGACCCAACTACACCAAGTTCATGGTGGTCCCCAACTACACCTACCTCAAGCTCAAGATGCTGGGACCCAAAGGCGTCATCACTGTCGGCCCCTCCTTCAAGCACACATACAACTGCGATGTCGAGTGTGTCGAGAATGGGGAGGCTGTTGAGGAGTCCGCAGTGCTGGCGGCAACCCTCGAGGGTCTCACTACTGAGGTTCCTGACCCCAAGCACCACGCCAGCAACTTCGTGCCAGCCAAAGACACAAAGAAGATCCCCCTCGACCCAAGCAGCTCTGAGGGGAAGGTGCTAACGATAGCGCTACCCTCAATGACAAATAAGAAGCAGTGCTCATTGAATTTCTCTGCGCAAACACCGATATGTTTGCGTGGAGTCCCTCGGATATGCCAAGCATACCGAGGGAAGTCGCCGAGCATGCCTTGGAGATCCGAGCCAGGTCCAAACTAGTGAAGCAATGCTTGCACTGTTTGGATGAGGTTTCGGTGGCCGGTTTCATCAAGCAGGTTCATCATCCCGAGTGGTTAGCTAATCCTATACTAGTTAAGAAAAAATAGGAAATAAAGGATGTGTGTAGACTATACCAGTTTGAATAAAGCATGTCCTAAGTTCCCTTTCCTTTACCACGTATTGATCAAATTGTTGATTCCACCATGGGATGTGAAACTCTCTCCTTTCTTGACACTTACTCCAGCTATCCGACCAGCTCACGACTTCCTTTATCACCCCTTTTGGCATGTATTGTTACGTAACTATGCCCTTCAGCCTTTGAAACGCCATGGCAACGTACCAACAATGCATGCTCCATGTTTTTGGCAAACACATCAAGTCAATGGTCGAGGCCTACATCGACGACATCATGGTCAAGTCCAAAAAAGCCAACACCCTCATCGAAGACCTCAAGATTGCGTTTGGATGCCTCAGGGCCAAGAGCATCAAACTCAACCCCGAGAAGTGCATCTTCGGCGTCCCTCGAGGCATGCTCTTGGGATACATCATCTCTCAGCATGGCATCAAGGACAATCCCAAGAAGATTTTGGCCATCACCAAGATGGGTCCAATTCGAGACCTCAAGTGTGTACAGAAGGTCATAGGCTGCCTCACCGCCCTCAGTCGTTTCATCTCAGGCCTCAGGAAAAGCGTTACCTCTGTATCACCTCCTCAAGAAGTCAAAACACTTCACTTGGACCCTCAAGGCCGAGGAGGCCCTCACTAAGCTGAAAGCAATGCTGACCTCACCTCCAATCCTTGTACCTCTGACCCCAGCAGAGCACCTCTTGCTCTATGTCGTCGCTACCACCCAGGTGGTTAGTGCGGTGATAGTAGTTGAGAGGATGGAGGTAGGACATGCGCTGCCCCCTCCAGCGGCCTGTCTACTTCATCAGCGAGGTACTCTTAGAGACCAAGGTTCGCTACCCATCGATTTAGAAGCTGCTCTATGCCATCATCATCACGCGATGCAAGCTCCAACACTACTTCCTCGGGCATCCGGTAACTGTGGTTTCGTCTTTCCCTCTCGGGGAGATAATCCAGAATCGGGAGGCCACTGGTAGGATCGCCAAATGGTTGGTTGAGCTCATGGGCAAGACTCTCACCTACGTGCCACGCAAGGCCATCAAGTCTCAGGTATTGGCAGATTTCATCACCGAATGGACCGATACTCAGCTCCCTCCTGCACAAATTCAGGCGAAGTTGTGGACCATGTACTTCGATGAGTCGCTAATGAAGACAGGAGCTGGCGTGGTCCTGCTCTTCATCTCACCACAAGGAGTCCACATGTGCTATGTGATCTGACTGCACTTCTCTGCCTCCAACAACATCATCGAGTATGAGGCCCTCGTCAACGGCCTATGCATCGCCATCGAACTCAGAGTCCGATGCCTCGACGTTCATGGTGACTCACAACTCATGATCGACTAAGTCATGAAGGCCTCGAGCTGTCACAAACCCAAGATGGACACCTATTGCAAGGAGGTTCGCAAGCTGGAGGACAAATTCTATGGCCTCGAGCTCAACCACATCACGTGAAGATACAACGAAGCTGCCGACAAGCTAGCAAGAATTGCGTCAACTCGAGGCACCGTCCCACCCGACGTCTTCTCGAGGGATCTATCTGAACCCTTGTCAACTAGGACACGGGGTCTGACTCCACCATGTAGACCGTCAAGCCTCTCTCCTCGACCAAGGTCCCTTCGACCGGGGGCTAAGGTCATGGATATCGACGGGGCACCCTCGCCGATGAGTTCCCAGACTGACTGGCGCACGCCCTTCCTTGACTATCTTATTCGAGGTGAGCTCCCAGAAGACTAAACCGAGGCTCGACAGATAGCTCAACGGGTCAAAACCTACGTCCTCTTGGGCGACGACAAAGAACTCTATCAACGAAGTCCCATGGGCGTTGTCCAGCGCTGCATCACCATCGAGGAGGGCAGGAAGTTGCTCAAGGACCTACACTCGGGGCTTGCGATCACCATGCTGTGCTAAGAACCCTCATCAGAAATGCATTCTGACAAGGCTTCTATTGGCCGACCACCGTCTCCGATGCCATCGACCTTGTCTGCTCATGTGAGGGGTGCCAATTCTTCGCTAAGCAAAGGCACCTCCCTGCTCGTGCTCTACAGATGATCCCTATCACGTGGTCGTTCGCCGTGTGGGGGCTCGACCTCATTGAACTCCTGAAGAAGGGGGACTACACTTACCTACTCGTAGCCATCAACAAGTTCACCAAGTGGAGCGAGGCTCGGCCCATCACCAACATCCACTCTAAGCACGCGGTTCTATTCTTCACCGACATCGTCCACTGCTTTGGGGTCCCCAACATCATCATCACCGACAATGACATGAAGTTCACTGGCAAGAAGTTCTTGGATTTCTGTGACTGCCATCACATCCGTGTGAATTGGTCCGCAGTCACTCATCCCAGGACTAACGACTAGGTCGGTGCGCCAACGGCATGATTCTACAAGGATTCAAGCCTCGGATCTTTAGTCGATTAAACAAACATGGCAAGCAATGGGCCGCCCAGCTGCCCTTAGTCTTATGGGTCCTGAGAACAATGCAAAGTCGAGCCATGGGGTTCACCCCATTCTTTATGGTCTACGGGTCCGAGGCCGTCCTCCCCATTGACCTCGAGTACGGGTCCCCTTGACTGAAGGCCTACAATGAGCAGACGAATGAGGAAGCACTCGCAAACGCCGTTGACCAACTTGAGGAGGCTCGAGACATGGCTGTTATCAATTCTGTGAGATACCAGCAGAAGCTTCGACGCTACCATGACAAGCACATACGCAAGCGGGACCTCCAAATCGGCGACCTGGTCCTCCGTCGATGGTAGAAAAACAAGGGACGCCACAAGCTAACCCCATCATGGGAGGGCCCCTTCATCGTTGTAGAAGTGTTGAAGCCCAGAACCTAGAAGCTGTCCAACGGGAAAGGTGAAACCTTCACCAACGCATGGAACATCGAACAGCTACGTCGCTTTCACCCTTAGGGCTTCGAAGCCTTGTGTTTTTCTCATATCATGAACGAATAAGAAGTACTTTCATTTACAAGTTTGTATTTTTGTTCACATGCATAAGGTACCCTCGACTCTGCTTCAATAGAGTTGAGCCTCCCTTGGGGGCTACAGGGGGGAACCCCCCAAAGTTCCTAAGAAACTCCCACGCTTTTTCAAAACTCGACGTCTGTTCTTTTACATAGTAGACAAGGCCACGAGGGCACCCTGAGGCTAAGGGGCTGTCGAGCCATGAGATCACCCACGCGTCTGCGCTACGGTACCTCCACACGCTCCCCCACACCAAGCGGCGTAACCAAGCGCCAAGATGACTGCGTAAAAACTCAATTCAAGCAGAAAAGGAATGACAGACTCGAACTTGAAAGCATTCAAAATGCATACAAATATCATGTTTTAAGGCCCTCGAGGCCACATCGACACAAGTCAAAATCTAACCTATTACATGAGCCTTCTTGCCCAGATTGGCTCACAGGCCAGCTTCTTCTTCTTCTTCATCAACACCGGGAGGAAGGACCTTGGGCTCAAACAGCTTCACCAGCCGACCACCGGGCTCCTCAGCAGCCTCAATCATGGCCTTGGGCCTCTCCTCATTCTCAGCATCAGTCCTGCTGGGGTCACAGATGAAGCCGTGGGAGACCACCCCCATGTCATAAGTGAAGCCAGAGCAGACGACCGCCATCGCCCACTTCACACCGACATGGAGTGCGTTCCAAAATTGCTCCCTTATGACCCAACTAAGCTCGTACAACCAGTTGGTGAGGGAGGTCCCACACACATCATCCTCGACCTGCGCCTCGGCATCAACACCGAAGTCATCGCGGACCAAGGTCCTCCTTCGGCGGCACCATCCACTCTAGCCGATCAGCCGAGATGATGGTGCGAAGGAGCCCGTCATCCACTAACTCCTCGAGCTCCCTTGCTGTCACGTCTGACGAGAGCCAGTCCTCCGGAGGGAGAAGCTCGGGTGCCATAACGACAGCGCATATTTTCTCGATGTGCGGATGGGAAGAATGATCCCTAATCTCCCCCTTCTCTCTTACGCTAACGAGCAGGGTGACTCTTTTCTCCGGTGGCGGTGGTGATGAAAGCAGGAAGGCAAGATGGGGGACGGACAGAACCCTATCTCCCGAATTTATAAACAAACCAAAGAGCAATGTGTCGGCGTTAGGAACCTGAGGGTGTCCTAAGCCAACGAGTAATCGTATGTGTGTGTAACCCGTCCGGATGGTGATGCAAGAAGAACACAACGATTTATCCTAGTTCGGGCAAAGAAGGCCCTACGTCCAGCGGAGGGAGAAGATTCATATTATCTTGCACCTAAGTGCTTGTACAGGGGTGAATACAAGCGAAGGAGAGAATTCAAGGGGGGTCGAGTATAGTGCAAAAGAGTTATTCGGAGTCTAGGAGTCTGCCTAGGCGTGTGTTCGGCCGTTCGTGAGATCGTTGTCTGGAGTTGGTTCTCTTGTCCCTATTGGGTCTCTTGCCGTCCCCTTTTATAGGCCAAGGGGAGGCACAGGGGTACAGATGTCCTGGTTCAATGACGCGGTGGTGACGTCATGGGTTGTGGTGGTCAACTTGAGGCCTCTGTAGAGACGTGCGCTGAGCATGGCTTGTTCTGTAGCAACGTCGCTCAGAGTTGACAAGCGTCCTTTGGAGACGTGGTTGCTGACCGACGAAAGACGCGATCCCCTGTAGAGGATGTGCGAGTCCCTGTTGGGGTCGCATCAGGAGTTGTTGGCGCAGCTTTCGAAGTTGATGTAGGTTGACTGGAGGGCGTCGATGCGTACTCGAGGCCCAGTCGAGGGGTAGCTTCGAGCGTAGTGGTTGAGCAGATAAGATTGAATTTAGGGAATCCGATGTCGGTTGTTTGTCACATAGTGCATCGAAGGGGGGCCTCGAGCTGCCTGACAGCGCTGAGTACAGCGTAATAGTGCCATGCAGACCGATGCACGTCCTAAGTATGGGCAGTAAAGCGGGATTCGACCGCTGTACAGACCACTGTGCGGACACTATAGCCATACAATTTGACGAGTTTAGGTAGTTTTGTATTAAATGCGCTATCGAACGCACCTAGAGTTGGTGGATCGAGGGGGGGCTCGACCCTTGTCGTATCAAGGCGTCCGTCCCGCCGGGGCATCGACACTTGACGCGGGGTCCCCCCTCGAGTGTTCATCGGCTGGTGACGTCAGTGATTTGTCGAGGGTTGCGGCAGAAGCTAAGTACTCTGTTGTGTGTCGGCCCAGTGTGTATTTGCCAGTGGGCCCTGCAAGATTATTCTGAGGGTAAACTCGGGGTTCAACCGAAAACAAGGAAGGTTTAGGTTACCCCTTTTCTCGGTAACCGACAGTAGCCCCCGAGGCTTCGTGTAAGTGTTGATACTTATACAGAGGCTCAGTTGAATGGACTCGGAGTGTTGGTCGTATTCCGAAGGGTGCGCGCGAGTGCACCCTTCGGGTGTAGCCCCCGAGGCCTCGGGTGAGTAGAATACTCACCCGAGGTCTTTTATTTTTCGTTTGGTCGATGCGTGCTCGAATGATCGAGCCCTCGGGTGGTTGGATCCTCTTTCGTCAAGGCCACCTGGTTGCGTGTCTGCTCCTTAGCTTCTTTCGTCGAAGCCGGTCAGGTGCAAGCTCAACTTTTTCGTTCGACCCTCACGAACCCTTTCGATCGGGTAGAGGGGGAGAAGCGTTGTGCTACCCATGCTCGGGCGAGCATCAACGTCTCAGGTGAGCTACTATCGGGAAATTCAAGTAAGAGCTCGTGCCCCGTTTGATAGGGGTTGACTAGTGGCCCTGAGGCGCTCTTATTTGAGCAAAACAGTGGGTCCCGCGGATGCCAAACCCTTTCAATCAGGTCCGGTGGCTCGATGCCTCCCCTCGAGGGGATTCCGTCGTGGTCCCTTAGTTTTTCCTTGAATGTGTCCGAGGGGGCCTCGAGAATTTGTTCTCGAGCAAGGGACTTGCGTCGGCCCCCTCGGTCACCCCTAACTCAGTACTCGAGGGCGGCTGTCGAACCCTTTTCGAGGGCCAACCTTCTCTCCCTGGAGGTTTCGAGGGCCTGGGCCCGTATCCCGTATCGTGGGAAGATTCGTCTGTGGATAACTCCTCCTATCCATCACGCGTGCCTTTTCACACAGAAGCCAGAGCGGTGCGGTAATGGGTGATTTCTGTACTTGAAGCGCATTACGAGGAGGATAACTGTCAGTTCTCATTTTTCAAGAAAAGATTCAAAGCGGCGCGGCCATAATATCACGGGAGTCGGAACGGCGCGGTCGTGGTGGAGCCAGCATAACGCCTGATTCGTGGATGCTTGACGTGTGTCCATGGTCGATGGCAGTCGAGGGGGTGAATGCGAAATGGCCCATTCCATGACGCACTGGAATTGAAGGAGAGTGCTTTGGGTGCATTTAATGCGGGGACTTACTGGTCGGGCAAGCGTCGGCCGTCCATCGGTCTTCTGCCCCTATAAAAGGGGGCACTCCGTGCACCGTTGCTCTTCACTTGCTTTCCTGCCGTTTTCGCATTTGCCTTCCTTGCGCTCATTTGCCTTCCTTGCGCTTGCCTCCCTGCGCTTTCCTTCCTTGCGCTCGTCTCCCTGCGGAGATAGGAAATCTTCCGGGTCGTCCGTCTACCGAAGAGCTCCGCGCTCTTGACATGGTGCCGCCGGAGATTCTTCAGCCCGCGGCGTGGCTCCCCTCGGATGTGACAAGGAAGGAGCTGGAGGGGTTGGTGGTGGAGGGGCTTCTTCGCCCCATCACCAACAGGGCCGAGCCCGAGTGGCTCGTTTCGTCGAAGGGGGACCGCGAGCCGAACCCACCAGAGGGCTACGTGGTCAGCTTCGTCAAGTTCCACCGGCTGGGCTTCGGTGCCCCGCCAAGCCGGTTCATGCGCACCCTTACTCACTACTACGGGATCGAGCTTTAGCATCTCTCCCCCAACGCGATCTCCTACGCCGCCATCTTCACCACAGTCTGCGAGGGTTATCTCGGGGTGGAGGCGCACTAGGAGCTCTGGCTCCATCTTTTTCGGATGGAGTACTTCTCCAAGAGCGCGTCGCCGGGGGTGCGGAGGCTAGTGCGGGCTGGGTGCTGCAACTTCACCGTGAGGAAGGCCGACGACTTTATCCTATCGGCCTGACTTCGAGCCATGGCGCCTGGCCTTTGAAGTGGTTCTACATCAGGAACGACGAGGGGCTGCTGCCTCAGTACACGGGGCGCGTCATCGGGTCGCGTCCCCACAACTGGGGTGCCCCAGCGCGAGACCATCAAGGGAGGCTCGAAGACCTCCTTGACGCCCTGGTGACCCTTCGAGGGTAGGGGTTAACTGTCGAGGTCGTTGCCTCGGCCTTCCACCATCGACGGGTGCTCCCCCTGATGCGGCGCTCGCTTCGCATGAGCCAAATGTTCATTGGAGTGAAGCTCGGGGGGAGCCGGATGGTTGCCTAGGCTATTACGTCGGAGAGCGTCACCAAGAGGGTTTGAGGCACGGTGTCGGGCCCCTTCATGGCGCAGGACGTCAACCGTCTTCCGATGCGGCCGGATCCCGGTTGCCCCGAACTGGTGAGTGTATTACTTCGTCGAGCCCTTCTTTTTGTTTCTTTTCACCTTACATTCTTTGGGCTTTGCGTGTAGGGGGAGCTCGACTACGAGCTGTCGCTGCCCCCATTAGGGAAGATTTTAGGGCTTGTCCGACGGGGCTTCTCGGCGCCTCGTCGGCAAAGAAGACGAAGGAGGAGGAGGGCAAGAAGAGGCGGATGCATAGCCTCGATCTCTCTACGGGCGAGCAGCGCTCGGCTAAGCGGAGACGAGAGGTGGGGCCCGTCAGAAGGTCCTCCTCTGAGGAATCGGGGGAGGAGTGGAGCGGAGAAGAGGAGCACCTCTCGACCCGGAGGGTTGCAGCTAGTGCCCCTTCAACGCAGGGCGCCGCTGGTCCTGAGGGGCCCACGGAGGGGCCCCGTGAAAGTCACCTGGCCCTTGGGGCCGGGCCGGTGGCGCTGGCCTTAGCCGCATCGACGGTGGCCTCGGCTCGTGGTGCTGCGGGGCCTCGCGGCGTGATGCCGCCGATAGCGACTTCAAGCCTTCCGGGTGCCGGGACACGGCCGTCAACGGGGGCCTCACGAACCCCGGGAAGGTTCCCGGTGGGGTAAGTTCTTAACCTTGGAGCAGCTTCATATTTCGCGTCTCGATTCCTCGCATCTAATTTTTCTTTTCTTATAGACTAAAGCATGAGCAAGCACTGGCGGGGCCTGCTCCAGCCAAGCGCCTTCGGACAGAGGCTGCGGCTGAGGCAATGGCAGTCGCGGCGGCTCTGGTTATGGGCCTGGTTCCTTCGGCGACAGGCACCGCCTCGACTCCTTCGTCGATTTTGAACACGGGGGTCGTCGCTTGGGTCAAGGCCGCACGTGCGGCGTTGGCCCGGGGAGCTGATTCGGTTATCGGTGAAGCGGCCACCGGGCCTGCAGTGGCTACGGCGTCGAGCCCCCGAGTCGGGATGGCCGTCGAGGCACCGAGAAGCAGCGTGCCGAAGGGCCCCTCGGATGACTCGCAGCTGGGGTTTTCGGAGGTGGCGCCCATCGTCCTCGAGGCCGAGGAGGGCGAGGCCTCCATCGACGGAGGGAAGGAGAAAGACGCCGCGCCCCCCTGTCGCCACCGAGGTTGGGGGTCGTCGAGTCCGGGGGTGTCGAAGCGGCCCCGTCAGGCGGGAAGGCGAGCATCGCCATGCCTGCCTCGTTGGATCTTTTTGTCAAGTGGGAGGAGCCGTAGGCCGGCTTGCTAGCTATTGTGTCGTGGGAGGGTCCGTCTTCCCCCGCGGTGCTCGAGCAACGACCGGTGGCAGGCGCGGCCATCAACACAGAGGGTGCTCAAGCGGAGGCGGCGCGATGGCGCTCCGAGGTGGAGACTTCGGGATGGGGCTTGGAGCCGATCCGCGTCCACGACCCCAGGAGTCACGACGCTCCCTCATGGGAGGTGGATGACCCTACAGAGCTCGAGTGCTGGAGGGCCGTGGAGGAGGAGCGTTCTTGCCTTCAGAGCTCGCTGAAGGCAATGTTTGGTCTCGTCAGCAACAACCTTCACCAGTGCCTCGCGGTAAGCGTCCTTCTTCGAAGTTATGGAACTTGGGGTGTGTTTTCTTTGTCGATGAGGTCCTTTGTTCTTCTTGCTCTTAGGATCTGAGAAAGCACTCAAACATCAAGTCCTATCTTATCCACGGCGCCAAGGATAAGTGGAACCAGATCCCCGAGCTAGAAGCAGCGCTCGAGGCTGCCCGGGTCGAGGCCGCGAAGGCGAAGGAGGAGGCCGCTGCCGCTCGGAGTGAGCTTGAGAAGGCAAAGTCCGAGACCGCCTCGGCCTGAGAAGTGGCCGCCCAAGCCAAGGAGGCCAAGGCCAGGGTGAAGGAGGAAGCGAGGAGGGCCCTTGAGCAGGCGAGGTCCAAGGCCAGCGACGAGCTGGCAAGGGTTGGCACGGCCCTCGAAGTGGTGCGGAAGGAGCTCAAGGTCTCGGTCTCCGAAAATGCCAGGCTTTTCGAAGCCTGGCAAGAGCAAAGGCGGAATGCCATTTTGGTAGGCGAGGCCCTCGAAAAGCTCAAGGAGGAGAACGCGTCGATGGTCCGCGCTAGTGAGGCGTTTGCAAACGAGTATCTCATTCTGCAAGACACACACACGAAGCTCGAGACCCACATCATCGGTGAGTCTTCCTTCTTCTCTTGAAGAGTTTTCTTCCTTGGTCTTCTTTCTTAAGCATTACTGACTCCGTTTGTTTATTTTCAGCCTTGGAGGAGGAGCTGAATCGGGCTCATCGCGACCTCGGCCTACTTCAGAAGTCGTACACGGCCGAGGTGAAGCTAACCGGTGAGCTCGGCGGTATGCTCGACATGGTCTGCGATAGCCTCGGCGTCCCTCGTCCCGAATCAGCCGCGGATGATGTCCATGGGGCCCCTCTCCTTGACCGCCTATTCGAGCTTGGCCACGTGGTTAAGGAGAAGGTGCGGGGCGCTCTTCATGTCGGCGTGAAGCGGGCGATGGCGGTCATCGGATACGGCTACATCTACGACATGGAGGTCGTCTCCACGGCTTCGTCAGCGACCCTTCGAAGACTAACGAGGAGAACGAGGCCGTCTTCATGGGGTTGGTCGAGGCTGCCGAGGAACCTGGTGGTCGTCTTGCGAGCCTCTTCGAGCGTGAGGTCCTTTCGCCTCCTGAGGATGATGTCCTGTGAGCCAAGCTTGGGCAAAGAGGCCTTTGTAAGAAATCTTGTAGATTTTTGTTCTCGAGGTCGCGATGCCTCGAGCCAATGTACATTTATATTCGTATGTGTATGTCTAAGTGTGCTCTAAGTCTTTTCTGTCTCTACTGCCTGATCGGGTCTCTACTTTTATCGATTTCGTCACACGATCGTGCCCTTCAAAGGGGGGAGTGAGTGGAGGTGCCATAGCCCTGGGGCATTGGCGGTCTCCCGACCCAACATCCCTCGACCTTTCGGACCTTCTCGTGTCGTCTTCAACTTAGTATCAACCCATGTCGAGGCATATCGAGGCAAAGTGGACCTTGAAACTTAGAAAGTGTATGATTTTTAAGTCTTTTTCTTTGTCGCATTCCTGATAACGTTTCTTACTTAGTGAATTCGACACATGTTCGTGCCCCTCGTCGGGGAGCGAGTGGAGGTACCATAGCCCTAGGGCGTAGGTGGTCTCCTGGCTCGACAGCCCTCGACACTTAGGACATTCGCATGGCATTTTCGACTAAGTATTAGAACGTATCGAGGTGCGTGGGAGAAATAGACTTTTTGAGTTTTGAAAAATCGAGTTTTTTGGGGACTCCAGGGGGTTCCCCCCTTTATAGCCCCCGAGGGAGGTTCGACTCTGAGGGAGCAGAGTCGAGGCTACCTCTTACATGTATAAGGAAATTAAGCTTGTGATCGAAAGCATTCCGTTATGCGAAAATGTAAGAAGAAAGCATCGACTAGGGATAGAAGCGACGTAGCTGGTCGATGTTCCATGCATTGTTGAGGATTTCGCCTTTGTCATTAGCGAGCTTGTAGGTTCCGGGCTTCAACACCTCTGCTATGATGAAGGGGCCTTCCCATGGTGGAGTTAACTTGTGCCGGCCCTTGGTGCTCTGTCGCCGTCGTAGGACGAGGTCGCCCACTCGAAGGTCCCTTTTGCGTACATGCTTGTCGTGGTAGCGTCGAAGCTTCTGCATGTATCTTGCGGAGTTGAGGAGGGCCATGTTTCAAGCTTCTTCGAGTTGGTCGACGGTGTTTGCGAGGGCTTCTTCGTTGCTTTGCTCGTTGTATGCCTTTAGTCGAGGGGAACCATACTCGAGGTCAGTGGGGAGGACGGCCTCGGACCCATAGACCAAGAAGAATGGGGTGAACCCCGTGGCTCAACTAGGTGTTGTCCTTAAGCTCCATAGGACCGAGGGCAGCTCGATGGCCCACTTCTTGCCGTGTTTGTTAAGGCGGTTGAAGATTCTCGGCTTGAGTCCCTGCAAAATCATGCCATTGGCGCGCTCGACCTGGCCATTAGTTCGAGGATGAGCAACCATGGACCAGTTCACACGGATGTGATGGCGATCGCAGAAATCCAAAAACTTCTTGCCAGTGAACTGTGTGCCATTGTCAATGATGATGACATTTGGGACCCCGAAGTGATAAATGATGTCGGTGAAGAACTCGACCGCCCGCTCGGAGCGGATATTGCCGATAGGCCGGGCCTCGATCCACTTGGTAAACTTGTCGATGGCAACGAGCAGGTGGGTGAAGCCTCCAGTTGTCCTTTTGAGGGGACCAACGAGGTCGAGCCCCCATACGGCGAACGGCCATGTGAGGGGAATCATTTGCAAAGCATGCGCAGGGAGGTGCGTCTGCTTGGCATAGAACCGGCAACCCTCACATGAGCGGACGAGGCTGATGGCATCAGAGATAGCGGTCGGCCAGTAAAATCCTTGTCAGAAAGCGTCCCCGACGAGGGTCCTGGGCGCAGCATGATGACCGCAAGCCCCCGAGTGTAGGTCGTTGAGTAACCCTTTGCCTTCCTCGACGGTGATGCAACGCTACAAAACTCCGGTCGGGCTCCGTCGATAGAGCTCCTTGTCTGGACCGAAGAGGACATAGGTTTTGGCCTTTCGTGCAATGCGTCAAGCCTCATTCCGGTCGTCTGGCAGCTCCCCTTGAGTAAGGTATTCGAGGAAGGGCTTACGCCAATCGGCTTCATCGCTTGCTCGGGGGGATGATACCTCAAGGTCCATGACCTCGGCCCCGGTCGAGAGGGCCGGGGTTGGTTGAGGCTCGACCCCCTTGGACGGATGCTCATGTTCACCCACGAAGTCAACTGATGGCTTGTAGAGATCTTTTACGAAGACGTCGGGTGGCACGGTGCCTCGGGTTGACGCGATCTTTGTGAGCTCGTCCGCGGCCTCATTGTACGTCGAGCAATATGGGTTAATTCGAGGCCATAGAATTTGTCTTCCAATTTACGGACCTCTTGATAGTACGCTTCCATTTTAGGTTCACGGCAGCTTGATGCCTTCATGACTTGATCGATGACTAACTGTGAGTCACCCCGAGCTTGGAGGCGTCGAACCCCGAGCTCGATAGCGATGCGTAGTCCGGTCATGAGGGCCTCGTACTCCGTGACATTGTTCGAGGCTGCAAAGTGGAGTCGAATTACGTAACGCATGTGAACCCCGAGGGGCAAGATGAAGAGCAGGCCCGCGCCCACTCCCGTTTTCATCATCGACCCATCAAAGTACATGGTCCATAGTTCGGCCTGGATCTGTACGGGCGGTAGTTGAGCGTCGATCCATTTGGCCATGAAATCTGCCAGCACCTGTGACTTGATGGCCTTTCACGGTGCCAAAGTGAGGGTCTCGCCCATGAGCTCGACTGCCCACTTAGCAATTCTCCCTGTGACCTCCCGATTGTGGATTATCTCCCTGAGGGGGAAGGACGAGACCACGGTTATCAGGTGGCTTTGGAAGTAATGTTGGAGTTTGCACCGCGTAAGGACTAGAGCGTACAACAGCTTCTGAATCTGAGGGTAGCGGGCCTTGGTCTCTGAGAGTACTTCACTGACAAAGTAGACCGGCCTTTGAACGGGCAGGGTGTGCCCTTCTTCTGCCCTCTTGACCACTATAGCTGCACTGACCACCTGGGTGGTTGCGGCGACATAGAGGAGGAGGGGCTCTGCCGGATGAGGAGGTACTAGGATCGGGGGAAGGAAGAGGAAAAGGAAGAGCCCGACGACAAGAATGACGACAAGGTTGATGGGTTCCCCGAGGTGCAGGACTGCTACATGATCTACGGGGGACCTACCGCCCGGCTCACCCCTCGACAGCGTAAGAGGGAGTGTCGGGAGGTATTCTCCACTCAAGTCGCCACCCCTCGATTCTTGGACTGGTCCGAGACGGCTATCTCGTTCGACCGTGATGACCATCCGAACCACGTCCTGAACCCGGGGCTCTACCCGCTTGTTGTCGACCCTGTCATCGTCAACACCCGCTTCTCCAAGGTCTTGATGGACAGAGGCAACAGCATGAACATCATCTATTCCGAGACCCTCGACCTTCTTGGAATCCCAAGGGAAAAGCTGAAACTCAGCACTGGGGGCTTCCACGGCGTCGTGCCCCGAAACCCGAGCGCACGATAGTGGAGTACGTCGAAGCGGCATTGTCGAGCCCAAATGGCAGTGCCGGTCGGGCTGCAAACTGCTCATGGGGCAAGAGAGCCGTAGACGTGAAGGGAGCGTTCGCCTGGGGAGAAGCGTTCAACCCTGGCGAGTGCTGCCCCACGTCGGGCCTTACACGTAGTCGCGGGAGCCTCCGGGCCAGAGAGCTCAAGTCATCCCTCGAAGACGAGGAAGGTGTGATGACCGTGGTTGCACGGTGGCGCCGCTCGCCCTATGATCCACGTCTCCTTCTTGATTGGGAAGCGTGGTGGTGAGGGCGATGCACTCGCGGAGTCCCTGAAGCGCCCCCGCTCGGGTGCCCGATTGAGAGCAGGACCATGTCATGGCTCGTGCCGAGCGACATGAACTCCAGACTCCCAAACCAGATCACCGAGCCAAAAGGGAGCGATGATACGAAGTTTGCCATCCAGACGAAGCGGTTTGACACACAGTGCCCCTACCTGGCACGCCAACTGTTGGCGTTAGGAACCCAGGGGTGTCCTAAGCCAACGAGTAATCGTATGTGTGTGTAACCCGTCCGGATGGTGAGGCAAGAAGAACACAACGATTTATCCTGGTTCGGGCGAAGAAGGCCCTACGTCCAGCGGGGGGAGAAGATTCGTATTATCTTGCACCTAAGTGCTTGTACAGGGGTGAATACAAGCGAAGGAGAGAATTCGAGGGGGGGTCAAGTGTGGCAGAACCTCCTAAATTATATGGCCCACACACACCTATCATTGTCTCAAAGACTTCTGATAGCCATGCATGTGTTCCAGATAACTTAGAAAGCCCTGTCGGGTGCCCTCAAAGGACCCCGATTAAACCACATTTGTCAACTCATACCAGGATCAACAAAGGAGTAGTTACAACATTACAACATTTATGATAAAACATATATCAGAGTGCGGAAGAGTAATAACATTAAGTTTACAAAATATATGAAAAAGTTAACTTTTACAAACTTGACTTTAATTGCGGAAGCGGCGGAAGCAGAGAACTTCAGAAGTCAACTTAGGTAGAGCGCCTAAGTCGGGAGGGGACAACCAGATCACGTCGAGCCCACTGACATGAACTTGATTTAAACATCAATTAGTACCTGCAACAGGGGTTCAACAAACCCTGAGTACAAAAGTACTCAACAAGACTGACCCGACGAAAAAAGAGGGGTGAAGACTCAGGAAATGCAGGCTAGAGGGACAAGGTAAGGCTTGCTGGCGATAAGAATTTTTTTGCAGAAAAGCTTGAAAGAAAGAAAAGGTTGCTTGGACTACTTCCAATTACCAACCAACTTCATTATTCAACCTTAATTCTTGTTCAAGTTGTTACTACGATGATGAACAACGATCGAGTCTTCTTCTCCGAGAAGCAACGGCGATTCGAATCCATTTTCATACCCAGCTGGGACCTAGGTGACTAAGCATACCGGAGACTTTAACTCCGAAGCACCCCAGGTGCACCGATATACCGGGATAACAACCTCAGCCGTATATCACCACATGATACACGTGAGCTCTGCGGCCCAGCGTACCGAGATACATGGGAACTTAAACCCCACAGTAAAACACACTATGACAGCAGATGGGATTCTCTGACCCCACGCTAGGTCACTCCATGGCATACACGGCTCCAACCATCCGTATACCACTTCATGCATGTGGATTTCTACATTCTCGATATCATCCAGTTCACCAACGGACGGGACCTAGGGCATCAACAGATGAGAACACTACAGAGGGACTCCCTTCCCAGTGCAAGTTCGCCGTCCGAACTCGATTTATTACTATCATCAAGATTTCAATAAGAAAACCAATCTCATCTTTTTCATTCTTTTGCCTTCGAACAAATAAATAAATAAGCAGGGCTAAGCATAACTACTTACCTTTCCAGTAGGTAACAAGGAATAAGTAATAAGACAGGTAATGCAATTTGTGGGTTTTCACTCAACTCCTATTACTTAATGCATCATATCAGAGCTGAAGCGGTAAAAATTTTATAAATAGAATAGGGTTTAAATGCATCCGGGGCTTGCCTGTGTTGCAACGGTAGTTAGTTCCCGTCAAGATCACGGGTGTTACGCTTGACACAACTCCAGGATAGATGACACCACATCATGGATCCGCGACTTCACTTTTGATGGGGAATGGCATTTTCCGGAGATCGTGCACCAAGATCCACTCACTCTCGAACAACTACACGTATTTAATGATGCATGTTTTAGCATGATGATCTCATGACATGATGCACAACAATGTAGTGGTGCAAGCATAACAGGATTAAACAACTAGCTAATTATAAACTATTTTAACAGCATTACAGAAGATAAATATAAAACTCCACATATTCTAAAATTATATAGTCATATTAGGTGTTAACATGACATAGCAGAATCTTAAAAAGGTAAAGGAACCACATTTTTCATTTATATATTTTTATTATAATTATAAACCATTTAATAAGCAATAAGCAAGATAAATCAAAAGATCAGGCATACGATATCCAATGACCACAATACTTTTACTGCAACACACACATAGCACAAGAAACAGGTCATAAAAATTTTAAGTCAAAAGGGGTCACATAGCATGAGATATGAATTTCCTTTTCTTTAAACATTAAATAAAGGCATGAAACATAGCTAATTATTTTTATATAAAACATGGCATGTTTCATATTTTTAATAAAAACTAGGCATTATAAGGAACACAACAAAATTTGGTTCACCAAAAACGGAGTTACGAAACTCCAGATATGAATTTTTAAAGTTTGGGAAAAGCTGCTACAAATAGGTCCTCGGGGTACTATTCACCTGAGTCTTAGACTATGCAGTTAGGACCCTGGTTTTAGTTGAATTCAAACCCGAGGTCCTTGGTCACGATTCATGTACAGAGAACGCTCAGGAAGGCCGTTTCCGGCGGGGATAGTGCTCACCAGCGGCAAAGGAGAGGCATAGAAGCATCCTTGGACTCGTGCGCATCCGATGGTGCACTCAAATCGACTGGAACTAGTGCGTGGAGGGGTGTGGCCACGCGAGCTGCGGCCATGGCGGCACGGCGTTCTGTGGAGCAGCGGCTCTAGTGCGAGATAGATGAAATTGAGGGCACGGTTAGCTACAGGGGAGCAAGGCGAACTCAAAGACAAAGAAAAACCAGAAAAACAACCGACGACGATGACCGTTGGCCGGGCGAGGCGCACGGCGGCACTGAGAAAGAAAAGAGGAAAGAACGACGGCGCGGCTCGATCCTTTATAGGGTGGTCGGGCGAGCTGGGGAGAGGGCAAGTGACTTCTGGAACTCAACCACGCAGCCATACTCGAGAATCACCGTGAAATTGCGGCCAAACGGCGCACGGCGTCGACGCGGCAGCAGAACAGAGCAGCAAAAACGGACCAGCATCATCGGACAAGAAAAACGGACCAGCATCATCGGACAAGCAAAAACGGACCAGCACTGTTCACCAAAATTACAGAACTACCACTCGTCGAAAATTATAAATTACTCCCAAATTTATATAGGAACTTAAAAATCTCCAAAAATAAAGTTTGCATAACTTTTCAAGAGCTACACTTTTCATTTAAGAAACATTTTCAAATTCTGCATAGATTTTGAAATATGAATTCAAATTTAAAAAGAATACAAAAAGGGTCAATTCTCTAGAAGCAAACATTTGAAATAACTTTTGATTTTTCTAAACAACTTAAAAATCTTCCAAATTATGAAATGTTTAGATTATCAAACCAAACACTTTTCATAGAGAAAGTTTTCCCAAATTTTGAATACTTTTTGAAATATGAATTTAAATTAAAAAGGGGATAAGTGTTGGAAAACTGTATTTTCAATTTTATTCAAAATTATTTTTGGAAACCTGAAAAACTTTGAATACCAATATTGTAGCTCCTTTCAAGATCTACAAACTATATTTTGAGAGTATCTCAAAATTCCTTATAGATTTTAAAATATAGAAAAAGGGATAAAACAAGGTTTTGAAAATAGTTTTTAAGTAGCAGTCAAGTCATCATTTCATGTATAAAACAAAGCACCACATAAAAGACACTATTAAAACATGAATGCATTTATGTTATGATGCTCAATGATTATTCTTAATAATGAACTTGATTATAATTTTAATTGCTTACTAACATCTAGGATGTTACATCAAGTATAGTGCGAAAGAGTTATTCAGAGTCTAGGAGTCTGCCTAGGCGTGTGTTTGGCCGTTCGTGAGATTGTTGTCTGGAGTTGGTTCTCTTGTCCCTATTGGGTCTCCTGGCATCCCCTTTTATAGGCCAAGGGGAGACACAGGGGTACAGATGTCCTGGTTCGATAACGCGGTGGTGATGTCGTGGGTCGTGGTGGTAAACTCGAGGCCTCTGTAGAGACGTGCACTGAGCATGGCTTGTTCTGTAGCAGCGTGGCTTGGAGTTGACAGGCGTCCTTCGAAGACGTGGTTGCTGACCGGTGAAAGACGTGATCCCCTGTAGAGGACATGCGAGTCCCTGTTGGGGTCGCATCGGGAGTTGTTGGCGCAGCTTTCGAAGTCGATGTAGGTTGACCGGAGGGCATCGATGCGTACTCGAGGCCCAGTCGAGGGGTAGCTTCGAGCGTAGTGGTTGAGCGGATAAGATTGAATTTAGGGAATCCGATGTCGGTTGTTTGTCACGTAGTGCGTCGAAGGGGGGCCTCGAGCTTCCTAACAGCGCTGAGTACGGTGTAATAGTGCCGTGCAGACCGATGCACGTCCTCAGTATGGGCAGTAAAGTGGGATTCGACCGCTGTACGGACCACTGTGCGGATACTATAGCCATACGATTTGAGGAGGTTAGGTAGTTTTGTATTAAATGCGCTATCGAACGCACCTAGAGTTGGTGGATCGAGGGGGGCTCGACCCTTGTCGTATCGAGGCGTCCGTCCCGCCGGGGCCTCGACACTTGACGCGAGGTCCCCCCTCGAGTGTTCATCGGCTGGTGACGTCAGTGATTTGTCGAGGGTTGCAGCAGAAGCTAAGTACTCTGTTGTGGGCCGGCCCAGTGTGTATTTGCCGGTGGGCCCTGCGAGATTATTCTGAGGGTAAACACGGGGTTCAACCGAAAACAAGGAAGGTTTAGGTTACCCCTTTTCTCGATAACCGACACAATGGGCGGATCCGACTGGGAGGCAAGTAAAATCTTGCATTTATTGCACCTACCTAACCAGTCTCTCGATTCACGGGAATAGGAACATGTGTCGACTGCGTGGGCTCTAGCTGTTGCATAGGCCCACCACGACCGTGCCGCTCTAACTTTTGCCTAAAAAGTGTGCACGATAGATGGGAGGAGTCATCCACAGATGGAGCCATCCACGAGAAGGGAAAGCGGGCCCAGGCCCCACAAAAAATCTTGAGGGAGCGGAGACTGGCCCTCGGTCAGGGTTCGACAGCCGCCCTCGAGTACTTGAGTCAGGGATGACCAAGGCGGATCCAACGCGAGTCCCTTGCTCGAGAATGAACTCTCAAGGCCCCCTCAGACATTTTCAAGGCAAAACAAAAGGACAATTACGGAATCCCCTCAAGGGGAGGCATTGAGCCACCGAACCCTATCGAACGGGATCAGGATCCGTATGACCATTTGTTTGCTTTAATAAGAGTGCCCCTTGAGATCAGTATGGAAAATTGTCTTGGAGCTGCTAATTCTAATTCCATAAGGTATACTTCTTCAAAAGATCAGTCAAAGGTCTACTGATGGCTCCATAGTTTATGATGAATTTTCTATAGTACCCAGAGAGACCAAGGAATCCTCTCAACTGCTTAACATTTGTGGTGACTGGCCAGTCAGCCACTGCCTAAGTTTTCTTGGGATCAGTTGCCACTCCATGCACACTGATGATATGTCCCAGATACTCCAATGACTGTTGAGAAAAAGATCATTTGGACTTCTTCAAGTACAGTTGGTGTTGAGCCAAAATATCAAAGACCTGATGCAATAGCTCTAAATGAATGTCTAGGGATTTGCTGTAGATTAAGATGTCATCTACAAACACCAGCACCCCATGTCTCAATAGAGGCTGAAAGATTGTGTTCATCAGGGCTTGAAAGGTGGCAGGTGCATTTGTCAGGCCAAAGGGGATTAATCTGAACTCTCAATGTCCATGATGGGATCTAAATGCAGTCTTTGGCTCATCTTCCAACTTCAACCTAATCTGGTGACATCTAGATCTCATATCCAATTTGGTGAAGTATGCAACCCCATGTAACTCATCCAAGAACTCATCAACAATGGGCAAAGCATACTTGTTTTTCACTATGTTATTGTTCAACTACCTATAATCAACACAGAATCTCCCTTCTTCTTCACAAGTATGACTGGTGAAGCAAAAGGATTTTGACAAGGTCTTATGATGCCATTAGTTAACATCTCCTTGATCTGGCGCTTTATTTCATCCTTCTAAGTTAGAGAGTACCTATAAGGTTTGACATTAACAGGCTTTACCCCAGGAAGCAGGGGAATGGAGTGATCAAAAGCTCATTGTGGAGGTAAACTATCTGGTTCTTTGAATTGATCAGCCTTGCTGTCCAAGAATTCTTGAATTACAGTAGGGATTGTTGTAGTCTTGGCTGTTTCCTCAAACACAGGACACAGGTATATAACCTAAGCAATGCCTCCCTTTCTGATCAACCCATTGACTTTAGCAAACTTAATTTTAGGGCAAGTAGACAAGACATCCTTGATTCCCATCAGAGCAATACATTGGCCTTGATGAGTGAACCTTAACAATTTCCTCTTCCAGTGTATCCACATTGGACTAGAACCCTCCAGCCAAGCCATGCCCAGAACCACATCATAGCAAGCTATAGGCACAACTCTAGCAGTACGGGAGAAAGATTGACCCTGAGTCCACCAAGTGAAGTCTGTAACTTGCTGATTGCTGGTGATTTTCTAACCATTTGATACTGTCATAGTAATTGTTGGTGCATCAGTCAAAGAGTAACCCAAAGCCTACTCTGTTTGTCACTGATAAAGGTGCAAGAACTTCTAGAGTCAATTAACATCAAAATCTCCTTGTTCTGCACAAACCCATGAACCTTGATAGCCTTTCTACCCTAGACACTGTCAGCAGCATGACTGGATAGAGAGTACACTTCCTCATCAACACCATCAGAGGAATTAGATTTCGCATCATCACTACTATCAGGATCAGGAATGGCAGCTAAAGTCTCTTGGAGAATATGCAAGACCTTATCAGCGCACTTATGTTGCCTGGACCATTTATCACCATAAGTCATATAGAGACCTTGAGCACTTCGCTGCTTCCTTAGTGCAATGAGTTTGTCATCCCATTTTGTTTTTGTTTCTTCATTTGTGTGAGCCCCCAAAATGCTTGGTTGTTGCTGCTCATTGGGTTTGTAGGACTGCTTGCCAAAACTGCGAGGAGCCTTGTTGAAATATTGTCTTGGTTGATTCTCCAGCATGCTTCCTACATAAGTGCTAATGACAAAGTCAAATCAACAGTTCTCAGTTTGTTCTCAATTTATGCAATTGGATAGCAGCTTTAATCTCTGGTTTGAGGCCTTGCATGAATTTACTGACAAAAAACAAATCATCTAAAGACTTGTTATGAACTAGGACTTTATGCATGGTAGTATGAAACCTATTAGAGCACTCCTAGACACCCTCAATTTGCCTAATGACTAGCAAATCATTCATGGAAATCTAGTATAGATCCCTAAAAAAATTTGACTCAACAGCAACACATAACTCCTGCCAAGTACTAACTGAATGCTAAGCCTCATATGTTTATAACCATAGATCAGCACTACCCTAAAAGTGAATGGTAGCAAAAACTACCCACAAATGCATAGGCACCTGATACATGTCAAAGTACATTTCACACTTCTCACACCACCCTCTGGGATTAGAACCATCAAATTTAGGGAAGGCAGCCTTAGGCAAGCGAACATCACGATGATGTGTATGAGGAGCATAAACAGGATGATGCTGGTATGAATCTCCATAATCATGTGCTTGAGAAGTGGATCCAGGGAACTGACCATTGGCATGGGGTTGATGGAGGAGCAGGGTCCCCTTATCAAGCCCCTATAGATGAAGTGCAGCGCCGTGGCCTATCGGTGTCACGACCCCGGGGCCTAATACAGATGAGTAACTACGTGCTATGTGCTCCCTAATCTAGATGGTGATGCAAGAAGAATACATAATTTATCCTGGTTCGGGCAAGAGAAGGCCCTACGTCCAGTGGGAGGAGGATGTCTTGTATTATCTTGCACCAAAGTGCTCATACAGGGGGATACAAGCGAGCGTGTACGAAATAGGGTGAAGAATGAGGCCTAAGTCTAGAAGAGCTAGCCATAAGCCTTGCAATGTGCATGGTGAGGCTCTGTGAGTTCGAATGAGCCCCCATTTTCAACTATCCCAGTGCCCCCTTTTATAGACCAAGGAGGGGCATGGGTGTACAAGAAACCCTAATGGTGCTGTGAAGGCTGTCGTAAGCAATGACGTCAAGGGGTGATGCTGATCATGTCGTGGGTACTATAGGTGTGGGTGCTGAAGCTAGGTCGAGCCTTGTAGTGGCGTGCCTCACGATCAGATTCGCCCTTCTGAGTTGTCACGGTGAAGTCGGTGATTGACCAGTCCTAATGATGACGCTGGTGTGCCTCAATGACACGGTGAAAGACGTGACCTCCTGTTAAGGGCGTATGGCTCACAGTAAATGATGTGCGGGAGCGGTTGGATCACTAATCGGGGCCACTAAGAGCTTGAGTCGAGGGGTACCCAGGGGACCTCGAGGCCATGCGGAGAAGAACGAGCCCTGGGATTCCCGGTACGGATGTTGACATGCGTTTTGAGGGAGCACCTAATGGGGAATAATGTTTAGTACGGAGGAATAGTGGTCTGTACGAGACGAGGCTTCCCTGGGGATGGACGGTAAAAGGTAGACCAGACCTCTGCACTTGCCCATCATTATAGTCATTGTAGCCACAGGGGTTGGCAGGAGTAGGCAGGACATTTTAATTGCTCTGAGCATCGTATTGGAAGTAGGTGGGTCAAGGGGTATGGTACTCGACGTGGGGTCATCTACCCACGTGGACTTCTACCACTCGAGTGGGGGGTCATTCACCTGGGCAGAGTCCTGTTACTCGAGGCCCCCTGTCAAGTGGTCGAAGGTTGCCTGGCTCAATTCGTTCATGGGCCGGCCTGGCTGGGCTTTGTCTTTGATCGTTGGGCCTTATCCTTTCAGCAGTAGCAGGCTTGGAATAGGGAGGACCATTGGGAGGTTTTGGCTTGAGTTGTCTAGGCATTACCTCACCTGGATTGAGGTTTAGGGTACCCCTTATCCAGGTACCCGATAGTAGCCCTCGAGTCTCTACGCGACTGCTGGCACTCACGCAGAGGCTCATGAACTGGAGTCATAGCGTCTGTCATTCTCTGAAGGGTGTGTGGGAGTGTACCATGTACCATTCGAGGGTAGCCCCCGAGGCCTTTCAGGAGTAGGATACTCATCTGAGGGATTTATGCATTTCTTATCGAGGGGTGCTCGAGTGGTTAAGCCCCCGGGCGTGTCTGATCTTTCTTCATCGAGGCCCACTTCATGGTGGTTGGGTGTTGTAGGTTCTTTCCTCGGGGACCAGGCATAAATGAACTAGAGTCATAGCATCAACACTTTTTGATGGGTGCACATGAGCGCACCCTTCGGGTGTAGCCCCTGAGGCCTCGGAGGAGTAGAAAAACTCCTCCGAGGGCTTTTTAGATGTGCAATCGGGGGAAGCTCAAGTTTTCTAGCCCCCGAGCGTGTTTTCCCCTCTTTTGTCGAGGGGTTCCGTATGTTGTTGATCCCCTAGGTGGTTGGTTCCTCCTTCATCGAGGCCATCTGGTTGCAAGTGAGCCCCCGAGCCTCTTTCGTCGAGGTTGATCAAGAACACACCCATCTTTTTCTTTCGACCCTCACGCTCCATTTCGATGGGAGGGGTAAGGAGCACCGCGCTACCCTTGTTTGGGCAAGCTCTGATGTCCTCCGGTGAGCTGTTATCACGAAATTCAAGTGAGAGCTCATGCCCCGTTTGATAGGGGTCAACAGGTGGACACAGAGGCGCTCTCATTGAAGCTAACAAATGGACACATGGATTCTGATCC
The DNA here is from genome assembly GCA_023333625.1 of Bothriochloa decipiens. Lineage (NCBI taxonomy): Eukaryota > Viridiplantae > Streptophyta > Magnoliopsida > Poales > Poaceae > Bothriochloa > Bothriochloa decipiens. Next base: position 31,038,396 of record CM041640.1, read on the forward strand.
CATTCGATAGGATTCGGTGGCTCGATGCCTCCCTCTGAGGGGATTCCATAGTTGTCCTTTCATTTCACCTTGAATATGTCTGAGGGGCTTTGAGAGTTCATTCTCGAGCAAGGGACTCGTGTTGGCTCCCCCCGATCATCCCTTACTCGGATACTCTAGGGCGGCTGTCGAACCCTAATCGAGGGCCAGCCTTTGCGCCCTTGAGATTTTTATGTGGGGCCTAGGCCCACATTCCTTGCTATGGAAAGAATTGCCCATGAATAAACTCCTCCCGTCCATTGGGCGCGCCTTTTGAGGCAGGAGATGTAATGGCGCAGTTGTGGGGGGCTAGGACAACGGCTAGAGGCCGAGCATTTGATGTGTGTCCCTGTACCCAAAAATCAAGGGAGTGGTTAGGTGTGGGCATTAAATGCAGGGTTTTACCTGCCTTTTTGCCAGATCCACCAGTTGCTCTTTGGTCTACCTATAAATTCAGGGGGTAGGGTTTCGCCCGTTCCCCATCTTGCCTTCCTGTTTTTGTTGCCGCTGCTACCAGAGAGTAGAGTCATCCTGTTTGTTACCACAAGAGAGAAAAGAGACAGAGATCGGGAATCTTCCCTCCCATCCTTCCATCGTGCAGATTTGTGTTGTCGCCATGGCACCGGAACTTCTCCCTCCGGAGGATTGGCTCCCGTCGACCATGACGGAATGGGAGCTCGAGGAGCTGACGGATGACGGGGTCCTTTGCCCCATTGTCTCAGCTGATCGGCCGGAGTGGATGGTGCCACCAAGGGAGGATCTGGAGCCGGACCCGTCGGATGGGTACGTGGTGAGCTTCGTCAAGTACCACCAGATGGGGCTCGGGTCATCTCCGAGCCGATTGATGCGGGCACTGACCAACCACTACGAGATCGAGCTCCCACACTTCTCCCCCAATGCCATCTCAAATGCGGTGATTTACACCACCGTTTATGAGGGATACCTGGGGATGGAGCCACACTGGGAGTTGTGGCTCCATCTCTTCAAGGGAGAGCATTTCACCAAGCCGGTGTCGCATGGGGTGAGGAGCGTCGTCCGCATCGGTTGAAGCGGGTGGAGCAGTACATCCCGATGAGGTTGATTTCCAACCATGGAATGACGGCATGCCGGGTGGTTCTACCTCCGAAATGACGGCGTCCTGCTACCGCACTACACCGGGCATGTCATCGCGAGGTGCCCGGAGCACTGGCCGCATGGCAAGGCGAGGGACCTCTAGGCGAGGTTGAACTCCCACCTCGATGCGTTGAGGACTCTACGCATGTGGGGGATGAACACTAGGATCGTTATCTTGGCATTTCATAGTCAGAGGGTCCTCCCACTGATGCGGTGCCTGCTGCGCTTGGACCAGATGGTGCCCGACGCGTTGCTCAAGGGGTGTCGAATGTCGACCGAGGCGCTGTCCCTCGAGAAAACCACAAGGTGGGTGAGGGGAGTGGTCGTCAATGCCTTCATGCCAAAAGATGTGAACAACATCCTGATGCTGCCCAACGACGGCCACATCCATCTGGTAAGTGCGCTAAAATATTACCCTTGAGTTCCCTTTCTTCCTTGACTTACCCTTGTGCTTTCTGTCATGGGTTTGTGCACAGGGGGCCATAAATTTCAGGGTATCGACGCCCCCGGTCAAGGGGGACACCCCCGACTGCCAGGTGAGATGCTTCACTACTCAACAGTACAAGAAGAGTAAGGATAAAGAAAAGGAGTGAAAGAAAAGCCTCGAGCGCCTGGTGCGTTAGCAATGCCAGGTGAAGTAGAGGCACGAGGAGGTTCCTGAAGAGGAATCTCCCTCGAAAGAGGAGGAGGAAGACAAGAGCAGTGATGATGAAGGGGTGCAGGTGTGCCTTGACGCATTGGTGCCCCGTATGGCCCGAGCTGACACCCGCTTCACGCAGGAAATGGTCGAGGCGGATTCATCTTTTTAGGCCTCGAGGGTGGCCTCAGCACATGTTAAAGGTCAAGAAACGAGGGCCTTGGAGAAGTCTAGGGAGCAGAGGACAAGTGACCCCTCGACTTGGGGAGGTCATCAACGCGTCGCACACGCGGCGTGAAGCCATTGCCTCAGACCAGATCCTCAACACTCAGTGCGCGGACCCAGATCCAGTCAACCTCAGAGAAGCAAGGGACATCGAAAACATCATTGACGGTGTCACCGAGCGGCTCTGGTTCTGACAAGGGCCCATTGATGAAGGGGGCTCAAAAGCCCCCAAGCAGTTCGAAGGCGGCCAGGAGGGCGCCCCTCATCCCGGGGGTAAGTATTCGGCGTCTTGCGGCTTCCCTTCCCTTCTTTGATGTTTTATGGGATCCTTAATGTCTTTCACTGATGTATTCTTCAGGGTCAAGCATGTGCCAGAGACAGAAACTCCCTTCCCCGTCAAGCGGCTCAAGATTGGCGCCACAGCGAGGATGGGGCATCAACACCAGGTGCAACTTCGTTGTCCCGGGTAGCGATGTTGGCTGCATGGGTTGTAGGGTAGGCTGACAGAGCTGCTTCTGTTGTAGGCTCGAGTGCCCTAGGGACCGTGGTGAGTAGGGACGCAGCCTAGAGTGGGGAGCAGACCGAGGTGTCTCCTGGCACCACTGGGCTCGGGGACACAGCCTGCAGCCGAGAGCCGGGGTCAATGGAGGAGGCCCAAATCACCATCGAGGATGAGAGGGCGGATTCCTCTGCCTATGATGCGGGGGAGATGGTGGGGCTTCCTCAGTAGCAGCAGTGGTGGCTAGCATGGCCACAAGGGTTGCACGAGCTGGAGGAACGGCAGAAGCAGGAGCGGCTATAGAAGCAGTAGGAGGGCGAGCGGTAGGCATTGGGCCAGCCGCAACAACAGCTGTAGCAGCGGCATGAGCGGCAGTAGCAGCAAGAAGAGCAGGAGACAGCATCTTCAGCCCTTTCGCTACGGCAGCACAAGGCATCGGCCGCGGTCTCGCCGCTGCAAATACAGCAGGAGGAGCCAGCGGCCTCGGGCCTGCCGCAGTAGCCACAGCCAGATGAGATGGTAGCCTCGAGCCCGTTGTATCAGTGACACTTGGAGAAGGAGGTGGAGGCCCCATTGAACACGGTGCAGGAGGATAGGTGGTCAGAACCACTGACCTTGAGGCAGCCAGAGGAGGCCTCGCTGAACACGGTTCAAGATGACAAGCGGCCAGAGCCATCGATCTTGAGTCATCCGATGGAGCTGGCAGCCGAGGTCATCCCTGTGTGGAGGAGGGTTGGGCAGCCGATTGCGTAGGCGGTCCTGAAAGAGGCATCAGAGTTCGGGGTGGTTGCAATGGCACTGATGCCTCACCGCCCGCTGGGGCGTCGGCCACCCGGGGGTCCTTATATGGCCCCGGCTCGCACGCCTCTGGTTATATCGCCCAGGGGAAACGCAAGACCCAAGAAGCCAAGTCATCAGGGGCCGAGAGGGAGGTTGAGCTGCTGTTCCCCACCTTGGCTGGCTAGATGGTCTGTCATGGTGGCTCGGCTATGATGGTGGACCGCATTACAGTGACTATTCAGGGAGGGTTGAGGGAGACCTCCCCTACTAGGGTTAGGAGGCCCTTCAACTCTGACAAACCCCAACGCGTCCATCTTTGAGATGGATGACCCGATGGAGGTCAAGCACTGGGAGAATGTTGAATAGTTTCGAGTGTGGTTGCAGCATGCCTTGCAGTTGGCCATCGACGTCGCCATCGAGGACATGCCTTGAGCCTTTGTGATACATGACCCGCTCCTTGTTATGATGGGATTGGGTTGTTTTCCTCCTGGTTTCTTAGTCTTTTGTGCTTCTTTGTTTTCAGTACCTTAGGATGCGCTCCCAGGCCAAGTCCTGGTTCATCCACATGCCCGGGCCGAGATGCTGAAAGCAAAGGATGACCTGGCCAGGGCCCAGGAGGAGGCAGAGAAAGCCAAGGAGGACGCCTCAGCGGCTCGAGGGGAGGTGGCCCAGGCCAAGGAGGATGCCACCAAGGCCAGGGGGAGACACAGAAGGCCCTCGAGGACCTCTCCCTATTGGCGGAGTGCGTTCGGGGGCTCGAGAGGAAGGTTGGGGACTCCTCGGGGCGTATCAAGGGGCTCAAGGAAGATGTCGCCCAGACCTCCCAAGCTCATGAGCCCTCAACATCTTGGTTGGGAAAGAATGACGCTGCACCCAAGCCTTGTCCGCCAAGGTTGCCAAGCTGAAGGAGACCCTCCAGAAGAAGGAGGAGGCCATTGCGCTGGCTAGGAAGGCGATCGATGACCTGAGGGTGGAGAAGACGGAGGTAGCCCATGCCCTGGAGGTGGCCAAGAAGGAGTATGCCAAGCTAAAGGATGGGTACACAGCCCTTGATACCCACGCCACCGGTGAGTCTTCCTCTTTAGCTTTTGGATTTTCGCCTCTGCCGCTCTTGTCATTGGGCTCTTGTCTTCTATTTCAGATCTCAATGAGGAGCTAACCAAAGCTAGGGACAACACCAAGACGCTCTAGGATGCCTACTTGGGCTGAGGCGAGGTTGACCAACACACTCCGCACCATGATCACCTCGGTCTGTGATGATTTCGGTGTTGATCTTGAAGCGAAGGTCGAGGATGAAGTGCACGGGACTTCCCTCACCAACCGATTGTACGAGCTCAGTCAGGTCACAAGGGAGCAAGTCCGGAATGCGCTCCATGTCGGTGTGAAGCAGGAGATGGCGGTTATCTACTCCGGCTTCACATAAGACATGGGGTCGTCTCCCATGGCTTTATCTGCAACCCCAACAGGACTAACACCAAGAACAAGGTGAGGCATAGGGCCTTGATCGAGGCTGCTGAGGAGCCCGATGGTCGGCTGGTGAAGCTGTTTGAGCCTAGGTCCTTCCTCTAGGTGTTGACGAAGAAGAAGAAGATGAAGCCGGCCTATGAGCCAATCTGGGCAAGAAGGCCCATGTAAAATTTTAGCTTTTGTGACTGGTGATATCGTGGCCCCAAGGGCCTTTGAAAATGCTATGCATTGATGTATATGTTTTGCGAGTTTTATGTCATTTTCTTTCCTGCCAGCCTAATTGTGTTTTTACTTAGTAAACTCGGTGCACGGTCGTGCCCCTCAAAAAAAGGGGGGAGTTAGTGGAGGTACCGTAGCACAGAGGCATAGGTGACCTCGTGGCTCAGTAGCCCTCGACCCACGAGACACTCTCATTTCATTTTTGACTAAGTGATGACACATATCGAGGCACGTAAGGAAGAATAGACGTCGAGTGTCAAAAAAACATTTGAGTTTTTTAGGAACTTCGGGGGGTTCCCCACCTTGTAGCCCCCGAGGGAGGCTCGACTCTGATGAAGTAGAGTCAAGGCTACCTTATGCATATGAACAAAAAGTTTAACTTGTGAACAAAAGTACTTCTTATTCATTCATGACATGAGAAAATGTACAAGGCCTCGAATCCCTTGGGGTAAAAGTGATGTAGCTGTTCAATGTTCCATGCGTTGGTGAAGGTTTCGCCTTTCCCATTGGATAGCTTGTAGGTTCTAGGCTTCAACACTTCTGCAAGGATGAAGGGGCCCTCCCATGGTGGAGTTAGCTTGTGGTGTCCCTTGTTGTTCTACCGTCGATGGAGGACTAGGACATTGACTTGGAGGTCCCGCTTGCGTATGTGCTTGTCGTGGTAGCGTCGAAGCTTCTGATGGTATCGAGCAGAGTTGAGGAGGGCCATGTCTCGAGCTTCCTCAAGCTGGTCGATGGTGTTCACGAGGGCCTCCTCATTTGTCTGCTCATTGTAGGCTTTTAGTTGAGGGGACCTGTACTCGAGGTCTGTGGGGAGGACGGCTCGAACCCATAAACCATGAAGAACAGAGCGAACCCCGTGGCTCGGCTTTGTGTCTTCCCATATTTCTTGAGGCGATTGAAGATCCTTGGCTTGAGACCCTACAAAATCATGCCATTGGCGCGCTCGACCTGGCCGTTAGTTCAAGGGTGGGCGACTACAGACCAGTTCACATGGATGTGGTGGTGGTCGTAGAAGTCCATAAACTTCTTGCCAGTGAACTGTGTGCCGTTGTCAGTGATGATGAAGTTGGGGACCTCGAAGTAGTGGATGATGTCAGTGATGAACAAAACTTCCTGCTCAGACCAGATGTTGGTGATGGGTCAAGCTTTGATCCATTTGGTGAACTTTTTGATAGCAACTAGCAGATGCGTGAAGCCCCCAATTGTTTTCTTTAGGGGTCCGACGAGGTCGAGCCCCCACACGGCGAACGGCAAAGTGATGGGGATCATCTGTAGAGCATGGGCAGGGAGATGCGTTTGCTTAGCATAGAATTAGCATCCCTCACATGAGCGGACGAGGTTGATGGCGTCAGAGATGGCAGTCGGCCAATAGAAGCCTTGCCGAAAAGCATTCCCGACTAGGGTTCTCGGTGCGGCGTGGTGACTAAAAGCCCTCAAATGTAGATCACTGGGCAGCTTCCTACCCTCCTTGATGGTGATGTAGCACTAGAGGACGCTACTGGGGCTACATCGATAGAGTTCCTTGTTGTCGTCGAAGAGGACATAGGTTTTAACCCGTCGAGTGATTCGTCGAGCCGTGGTTTGAGCCTCTGGGAGCTTCCCTCAAACAAGATAGTCGAGGAAGTGAGCGCGCTCTGGCTTGGGAATCGAACATGGGTGTGACCCCTCAATCTCCATGACCTCGGCCTTAATTGAGGAGGCCTTGGCTAAAGAGGGTGGCTTAGTGGCCTGAGGCGTGGACTCAACCCCCATGTCCCAGTCGATGGAGGGCTCGAATAGGTCTCTCAAGAAGACGTGAGGCGGGATGGTGCCTCGAGTTGATGCGACCTTTGCCAACTCGTCCATGGCTTCATTGTATCCTCTTGCGATATGGTTGAGCTCGAGGCCATAGACCCTGTCCTCCAGCTTGCGAATTTCCTTAGAGTAAGCCTCCATCTTGGGGTCATGCCAGCTCAAGGCCTTCATGACTTGGTCGATCACAAGCTGCGAGTCCCCATGAACGTTGAGGTGTCAGACCCCTAGCTCGATGGTGATGTGCAAGCCGTTGACAAGGGCCTCGTATTCCGTGACGTTGTTGGAGGTAGGGAAGTGGAGCCAAATGATGTACCACATGTGGACTCCCTAGGGTGAGATGAAGAGCAGGCCCGCGCTCACCCCCATCTTCATCAGCGACCCGTCGAAGTACATGGTCCACAATTCTGCCTGAATCTGGGCCGAGGAAAGCTGGGTGTCGGTCCACTCGGTGATAAAATCTGCCAGCACTTGAGACTTGATGGCCTTGCATGGTGTGTAAATGAGGGTCACCCCCATGAGCTCGACCGACCACTTGGCAATTCTCCCCATGGCCTCCTAGTTCTGGACTATCTCTCCAAGAGGGAAAGACGAGACCACACTTACCGGGTGGCCGAGGAAGTAGTGCTGGAGCTTGCGTCGCGTGATGATGATGGCATAGAGCAATTTTCTGGATCTACGGGTAGCGGACCTTGGTCTCCGAGAGCACCTTGCTAATGAAGTAGACGGGCCACCGGACGGGTAGCACATGCCCTTCTTCTGCCCTCTCGACCGCTATGGCCGTGCTGATCACCTGGGTGGCAGCAGCGGCATACTGTAATAGGGGCTCGGCTGGGTTTGGAGGCACGAGGACTGAAGGTGAGGTCAGCATGGCTTTCAGCTTAGCGAGGGCCTCCTCGGCCATGAGGTCCAGGAAAAATGCTCTGACTTCTTCAAGAGGCGGTACAGGGGCAACGCTTTTTCCTTGAAATGTGAGATGAAGTGGTTGAGGGCCACAAGGCAACCTGTGACCTTCTGAATGCCCTTGAGGTCTCAAATTAGGCTCATCTTGGTGATGGCTGAGACTTTCTCGGTGTTAGCCTCGATGCCACACTGAGAGACGATGTACCCAAGGAGCATGCCTCGAGGGACTCCAAAGACGCACATCTCAGGATTGAGCTTGATGTTCTTAGCCCTGAGGCACTCAAAGGCGATCTTGAGGTCATCAATGAGGTTGTCGACTTTTTTAGACATGACTATGATGTCATCGACGTAGGCCTCGACCATTGACCCTATATGTGTTCCAAAAACATGAAGCATGCACCGTTGGTATGTTGCCCTAGCGTTTCGAAGGCCGAAGGGCATGGTAACATAGCAATAAGAGAGAGCTTCACATCCTGCAGTAGAATCAATAATTTGATCAATACATGGTAAAGGAAAGGGAACTTTAGGACATTCTTTATTCAAACTAGTGTAATGGACACACATCCTATATTTCCCACTCTTTTTCTTAACTAATGCAGGATTAGCTAACCACTCGGGATGATGAACCTCCTTGATGAACCCAGCTGCCAAAAGCTTGTTGACTTCCTCCCCAGTGATCAGTGATCTTGCGCTTCTCATCGAAGCGGCACAAGCGTTGCTTCATCGGCTTGGACCCGGCCCGCATCTCCCAGGCGTGCTCAGTGACTTCCCTTGGTATGCCTGGCATATCTGAAGGACTCCATGCAAACATGTCGACGTTCGCACAGAGAAAGTCGACGAGAACTGCTTCCTATTTGTCGCTGAGGGTGGCGCTGATCGTCAACGCCCTCCCGTAGAAGCTGCTCGGGTCGAGGGGATCTTCTTCGTGTCTTCGGCGGGCTTAAAGTAGCCAACATGGCACCTGGGGTCAGGGACTTTGGTAGCTAGCTCGTCGAGGGTCGCCGCCATCATAGTGGACTCCTCGACGGCCTCCCCATCCTTGACGCACTCAACATCGCACTCGTAGGCGTGCTCATGGGAGGGGCCAACGGTGATGACGCCCTTGGGTCCCGGCATCTTGAGCTTGAGGTAGGTGTAGTTGGGGATGGCCATAAACTTGGCGTAGCCAGGCCAGCCGATGATCACGTGATTTGTGCCGTGGAACCCGACCACCTCAAAGGTGAGGATCTCCTTCCTGAAGTTCAAGGAGGTACCAAAGCAAACAGTGTAACATCCCAGATGTTAGTAAGCAATTAAAATTATAATCAAGTT
>CM041640.1:31052361-31087861 GCA_023333625.1 Bothriochloa decipiens
CGCCTCGGTCTCCTACAACTTGCGCGTGCGCTCTCCAAGCCCGGCCGCCGCCAGAGAGCGCTGCCACCGCGCCACTCCATCGCCGAGCCGCCGGTTCACGTGGTCGGGCTGCCACGTTCCATCTTGAGCCAAGCTTCGACCATCAATAGGTGTGCAAGAGCTCCATGATGCTTTCCCACATCTCTATCGCCTCCGGGAAGTCACCCCATCGCCGAAAATCACTGCCTGTTGCCCTCCTCTGTTTCCATCCGCGTCAAGGACCCCGTGCAACAATTCAACAAAAGGCAGGGGTCTAACTGCAAAGTCCATGACTCAGATGAATAGTACCCTGAGGACCTGTCTGTAGCAGTTTTCTTAAACTTCAAAAATTCATATCTGGAGTTTCGTAACTCTGTTTTTGGTGAACCAAATTTTGTTGTGTTCCTTGTGATGCCTAGTTGTTATTAAAAATATGAAACATGCCATGTTTTATAGAAAAATAATTAGCTATGTTTTATGACTTTATTTAATGTTTAAAAAGAAGGAAATTCATATCTCATGCTATGTGACTCCTTTTGACTTGAAATTTTTATGACATGTCTCTTATGCTATGTGTGTGTTGCAGTAAAAATATTGTGGTCATTGGATATCGTATGCTCGATCTTTTGATTTATCTTGCTTATTGCTTATTAAATGGTTTATAATTATAATAAAAATATATAAATGAAAAATGTGGTTCCTTTACCTTTATATGATTCTGCTATGTCATGTTAACACCTAATATGGCTATATAATTTTAGAATATGTGGAGTTTTATATTTATCTTCTGTAATGCTTTTAAAATAGTTTATAATTAGCTAGTTGTTTAATCTTGTTATGCTTGCACCAATGCATTGCCGTGCATCAGGTCATGAGTTCATCATGCTAAAACATGCATCATTAAATACTTGTAGTTATTCGAGAGTGAGTGGATCTTGGTGCACGATCTCCGGAAAATGCCATCCACCCTCGAAGCGAAGTCGCGGATCCATGATGTGATGTCGTCCATCCTGGAGTGGTGTCAAGTGTAACACCCATGATCCTGACGAGAACTAACTACCGCTGCAACACAGGCAAGCCCCGGATGCATTCAAACCCTATTCTATTTGATATGTTGCATTAAGTAATAGGAGTTGAGTGAAAACCCACCAATTGCATTACCTGTCTTATTTCCTTATTCCCTGTTACCTGCTTGAGAAAATAATTAGTAATGCTTAGCCCTGCTTATTTATTTACTTGTTCAAGGACAAAAGAATGAAAAAGATGAGATTGGTTTTCTTGTTGAAATCTTGATGATAGTAATAAATCAAGTCCGGACGGCGAACTTGCACTGGGAATGGAGTCCCTCTGTAGTGTTCTCGTTTGTTGATGCCCTAGGTCCCGTCCGTTGGTGAACTGTCGATAATCGAGAAATTAGAAATCCACATACATGAAGTGATATACGGATGGTTGAAGCCGTGTATATCATGGAGTGACCTAGCTTGGGGCCAGAGATCCCATCTGTGTCATAGTGTGTTTGACTGTGGGGTTTAAGTTCCCATGTATCTCGGTACGCTGGGCCGCAGAGCTCACGAGTGCCATGTGGTGATATACGGCTGCGGTTGTTATCCCGGTATATCGGTTACCTGGGGTGCATCGGAGTTAAAGTCTTTGGTATTCTAGTGACCTAGGTCCCAGCTGGGTATAAAAATGGATTCGAATCGCCGTTGCTTCTCGAAGAAGAAGAATCGATCACTGTTCATCATCGTAGTAACAACTTGAACAATGAATAAGGATCAATAATGAAGTTGGTTGGTAATTTTTTTAAATAAGACAACTTTTCTTTCTTTCAAGCTTTGCTGCAAAATTTCTTATCTCCTGCAAGCCTTACCTTGTCCCTCTAGCCTGCATTTCCTGAGTCTTCACCCCTCTTTTTTTGTCGGGTCAGTCTTGTTGAGTACTTTTGTACTCAGGGTTTGTTGAACCCCTGTTGCAGGTGCTAATTGGTGTTTAAGTCAAGTTTATGTCGGTGGGCTCGACGTGATCTGGTTGTCCCCTCCCGACTTAGGCGCTCTACCTAAGTTGACTTCTGAAGTTCTTCTCTGCTTCCGCCGCTTTCGCAATTGAAGTCAAGTTTGTAAAAGTTAACTTTTTCATATATTTTGTAAACTTAAGGTTATTACTCTTCCGCACTCTGATATATGTTTTATCATAAATGTTGTAATGTTGCAGCTACTCCTTTGTTGATCTTGGTATGAGTTGACAAATGTGGTTTAATCAGGGTCCTTTGAGGGCACCCGACAGGGCTTTCTAAGTTATCTGGTACACATGCATGGCTATCAGAAGTCTTTGAGACAATGATAGGTGCGTGTGGGCCATATAATTGGGGGGTATTGGGGGGTCGCAACCCACACGGAGAAGACTTCCCGGCGCTCCCTCTTACGCTGGTGTGGCGTGAGCTGTGTCGAGGGCCCCTTGTAGATCATGTAGCAGTCATGAACTTCGGGGAAGCCATCATCCTTGCTGACGCCTTGGTCCTTGGGATCGTCCTTCTTATCACCCTTCCTGACGCCCAAGCTCTTGAAGTACTTCTTGAGCATCCAGCAGTCCTCAAGGTTGTGATCCATCCCTCCCTTGTGGTAAGGGCAGGGCTCCTTCAAAATCTTATCAAAGATGCCCCCTTTGGGGGGCCTCGAGGCTTCTTGTGCTTGGCGGCAGCGACAAGGTCATCGATGCTAGCCTCGCGCTTGCCCTGCTAGTTCTTCTTCTTCTTCTTCTTGCCATTCTTCTCCTTGGCACCTCTGGTTGTGGTCTTGGGTTTGACCACTTGTGCCTTCCCCTTGTCTTCGCTGTCGCCGAAGAAAGCACCCACCGCCTCCTCACCGGCTGCGTAGTTGGCAATGATGTCCATTAGCTCGTCGGTGGTCTTGGGGGGATTGCACCCTAGCTCCCGGACCAACTCCCTGCAGGTGGTGCCCGAGACAAATGCGAGGATGACGTCATGGTCGGGGATGTGGGGGAGCTCGGTGCGCTATTTGGAGAAGCGTCGGGTGAAGTCGCAAAGGGACTCCCCAGGCCTCTGCTTGTAGTTGTGGTGGTCTCAGGAGTTATCAGGGCGTACATAGGTTTCCTTGAAGTTCCCCTCGAACACCCTAATGAGGTCAGGCCAGATGCGGATCTGACCAGGGGGAAGCTCCTCGAGCCTCCTACAAGCAGTATCGGACAGAAACAAAGGAAGCTGGCAGATAATGGCGTGGTCATCGTGTGCTCCTCCAAGCTAGCATGCCAACCAGAAGTCAGCCAGCCATAGCTCAGGCTTGGTTTCACCATAGTCCTTGGTGAGGCTTGTAGGGGGTCAGAATCGAATCGGCAGCGGTGTCCTCCGAATTGTCCTGCTGAAGACTCGAGGTGCTGGTCCTCGTCGCTATCGTAGCGCCTGCCCTTGTGAGCGTTGTAGCCTCGCACCTCAGCATCACCACTCTTGCATCGGCGGTTCTCGTTGATGTTGTAGCACGTGTCTCGAGGCTCGCGGTTGTCATGGATGCGCTCATGGATGGGGATCGCCTTCTTTAGTCGGGGGCATCCGCTTGATGGACTGAGCCCTTCCTCTCATGTCGGGAGGGTTCAGGGGGCTGCTCTGAGACCGCCCCTTGATGTCTCGAGGCTGAGCTTTTGGCCTGCTGTGTCGCAGCTACCTCGAGGAGGCCATGAATCTCCTACTGGATGCAACGGGCTTCGGGGTTCGAGGGCGCCGGCATGTTGTAGAGAAGCATGGTCGCTGCGATGACATTTTGGCTGGCCCGATTGAAGATGGGGCGTTCGACAGTACCCACCCCAGCAATCTGCCGGTGGACTTCTCGGGCTCTGGCTCAAGCCCTTCCACCGGGAGGATGTCCGCGCTCCTGCTCGAGGGTCCGCTCGAGCTGGCACAGACGCTCTCGGTCCTCGTCGAGCTTGGCTCGCATCTCCCAGACTTGCACGAGATGGGCGTCCTAGGCGTCCTGAGGCAACCACACGTCGTTTGGCGTAGCTGGTGGCTGCTCCTCCTGACCCACTGCGACGAGGGCGCCTCCCGCTGCAGGAATCAGGGCTGCCGGAGCAGAAGATGGGGAACTACCCGTGCTGCTGCTCCTCCAGCTAGCGTCGGAGTGTACCAAGCTTATAGTGCTTGGAACCAAGAGTCCCTGAAGACTCTAGGTGCTCGGTCGGCGTAGATGTCAGCAAGTCCACGGTGGCGCGAACGAGGTGCCCCAGGAGGTCCTCATGCACCCTCATGTTGGTGCTCACCGAGGAGGAGTACAACTTGGCGGTGTTGTTGAGACCGAACAAAAACGGTCGTCCGGACTTGAACAGCCCGTGCGGAAGCAAGTTGGGTGGCGTTGGAGCTGCGCCTACCGGGGAGACCGCACCCGGTCCCCTTGGTGAGCGCATAGCGAAGATGAAGTCAAGGTCATCGCCGAGACCTATCAGCTCCTCCTCCGATCCCAAGCATAGGCTTGCCAGGTTCCCAACCAGGGACCCTGCATCCTCAGTCGGGAGTGAGGAAGTCGAGGTGGATGTCGACTCGAAGCAGCGATGGTAGTTGTGCCGGCCACGCCTCCTCTTGGGTGCGGAAGCGTGGTGACGAGACCAGCGAGGGGCCCGTTGTGAGGACCCAGGACTGCCTCCACTCGGATCTCCGATCGACAGCAGGACCATGTCTTGGCCACGGCCTAGTGACATGAACTCCAAGCTCCCGAACCGGATCACCATAGCGAACGAAAGCGATGGTACGGAGTCTGCCATCCGGAAAATGGCAGAAAATGCTGGTGACACGCAGTTCCCCTATCTGGCGCACCAGCTGTCAGTGTCATGACCCTAGGGTCCTAATACCTATGAGTAACTACGTGCTGCGTGCTCCCTAATCCGGATGGTGATGCATGAAGAACACATGATTTATCCTAGTTCTAGTAAAAGAAGTCCCTACATCCAGCGGGGGAGAATGTCTTGTATTATCTTGCACTGAAGTGCTCGTACACGGGAGATACAAGCGAGCACATACGATGGTAGTTGCGCCTTGCAATGTGCGTGGTGAGGCTCCGTGAGTTCGAATGAGTCCCTCCCTTTTCAACTATCCCAGCGCCCCCTTTTATAGACCAAGGAGGGGCATGGGTGTACAAAAAACCCTAATGATGCTATAAATGCTGTTGTAAGCAATGACGTCGAGGGGCGATGCGGATCATGTCGTGGGTACTATAGGTGTGTAAAGAGGGACTGCACATGCATACCAGCCTTGCACGATCTTGTTGCATATGCAGAAATCTTTATTTGATCGATCTCAGAAGCGTACGGAGAAAACTTTATATAATCGATTCATGAGATCGAATTTGGGATAAACACATAAAAGTACACAGATGGATCGAGATCATGCAAAGGAGAGGCCTGATCCGTGGAGCTTCTCTTCCACGGCCGTGTCTAGACGACGCGCCATCTCTAGTGTCATGTGATTTGCCCAGTCTCCCGCCTCCCCTCTCCTGAAGTAGGAGTTGTTGACGAAGGCACCATCACGGACGCCTTGCAGGGAGGAGGATGATCCAGAGCCAATCCGATTCACCTCTAGATCCTTCATCTTCTCGAAGCTGCACAGTCTCACCACGTCCATGGCGACCCCAGCTTCCTCCTCTGCCGGCGAGAACGGCTGTCCGAGAAACCGCGCCAGCTTCATGACGTTGCTGACCGGGTCGCGCAGCATTTCTTCGTACCTCAAGAAGAGCACCGACTCCGGCCTCGCCATGCTGGCGTTCCAGTACCCAAGCACGTGGTCCCAGATCGGGCCGCTCAAGCAGCTGCCCTCGCAGGCGGCCTCGAACACATCTGCGAACTGAAGATCCGGTCGAATCTTCCTGGTGAAGTGCCACATAGAAACAAGCATGTCCTTAGGCTCCCTGCCAGCAAGTTGCAATGTTGTGAAGCGCATTCAGTGATTGATAAGCAGATATATGTGTCATATGAGCAGGCAGAGCAGTGTATGTAAATGTAAGAATTCATGGAACCCGTCCAACACCTCACCTGCATATGTAGACAATCTTGCAGTGTGGGTTTTCGCTGATGGACGCTGGCAGGACGGAGTGGTGCATGTGCGTGGCCATGAGCCTCGGCGACGGCAGCGCCTCCATCGCCTTGCTCCCCCACCCGGTGGCGAACAGCTTCTCCATGAACGGGACGCAGTCGTGCGGGTTGAGGCGGAGGAGCGGGTGCTCGGGGTGGCCAGCTGGCGGGTGCACGCCGCGCGCCATGGTGGCGAAAGCCAGGGCCTTGAGCCACGTGGTGCCACACTTGGGCGGGCTCGCGAGGACAACGTCGCCGTCGCGCGGCGTGAAGGAGCCCCCGCGCTGGATGGCGATGATCCCGGGCACCCACGGCTCCAGCACCCACGTACCCTGGTAGCAGCGTAGATGCAGCTTGGGGTTGCTTGGGAGGGCGGACACGGCGGCGGCGTACTCCTTCAGCACCAGGGGATCCTGCTGCTGTGCGGCGGCGTCCCTGTCGCCGTCGCCGACGACGTCCTTGAACGCCACCGGCGTAGGTCCGGGGGGAACGACACTAGCAGGGGCCATGCTAACCAGCTGAGCTCGCGGGTGATTTTCTTGCACGTCAGAAGATTTAAATGCCAAGCTGTAGCTGTATGGGGCAGATGTCGCCAAAATGCCTGGGATTGAGGGAATATATCATCAAAATATTCATCAACAACCATGCGAAATATTCCCCAAAATTAAACGTAGACAAACAAAACTCTGCACTAATTCATTTTTTTCTTCGGAGCCAACATCGTCATTTCACTTTTGACTTGTATAAAATAACTATGCATCACTTTTGGCCGAAAATTATATCTCTCTGTTGGTGCATGGTGGTTAACCATTGTGGACTTTTCCAATATATAAAGTGATCAAAAACTGGGTGGTTGGATCTGTTCTTTTTAAAATTCTCCACGCGTTTCTGCTGGGAGAATTTTGTATTGCTACATATAGAGGAAATTAATTTTTTTAGAGACCATATATATAGTGGAAACTATTGAGTACCTAACCAGCATGAAGCTACAAATCGTCCTGTACAAAAGAAACCAATTCGCATGGGACCCAAAACTCTATGCATCAATAATCTCCTACATCACAATGGTTCAAACTTTTTGGTACAAAATATGTTGTTAGAAAATTTGCTTACGACAACTAGATGTCAATTAGAAATTTGTGATCAGTCTAAGGGCAAGCAAAAGTGAAATTTAATCATTATATACAGCATATTACACAGCTCAAACAAAGGCAAAGGTAGTTAGAATCTTCAACTATTAGATCTGCGGGGCCTGTTTGGTTTGGATTTGAGTTCGTGGCCATGAATCACACCAAACGCCATGCGGTGGACAGGATTCTCACGACCACTCCAGACCCTCACCGCACCGCACGGTCGTAACAGAATATAACTCACAACAAACAATATCGTTCTCATTGACGTAATGAGATTATGCAAATATAACATTGAACCACAAAGTTGTCCAAATATCACATTGAAACACAAACTGTGTACGCGCGCATGGGCACAATTAGTGATGAATAGCCGAGCTGGGCTTACAGCCACACATGAATGCAACCATATGCATCATCTTGGATCAGGAGCATACGCAGAAAACTTATTTCACTCACACGGAAGTACACACCAAACGATTCAAGATCTCGCCAAGGAGAAGCCTGATCCGCGAAGCCTGTCTTCAACGACATTGTCCAGATGTCGCGACATCTCCGGTGTCATGTGATCTGACCATTCACCCGTCTCCCCTTCGCTAGAGTAGGAGCTGCACAACCTCACTATGTCCACGACGAACCCTGCCTCCTTCTCGGCTGGCGAGTGTTGGAAATAAAAGTAATTTAGAGATGCATAAATTAATTCTGACAATAAGGAAAAGACCAACAACATGTATCACAGATATATGATTCGATACTAGCACTACGATCTGAGACAAAAATATATTCTCTAGTGCTAGCAACAGGGAGAAAGCGAGGAGAACATCATAGAGGGGGCGAGCATTCTTACAACAGAGAGGGAAGATGAAAATGACCGTCGACGGAGATCCGGATCAGCGGCGTAGAGGGAAGAAGACGTCCAGCGAGCAGTCGTGACGGTGCTTTCCAAAAACCTGATACGCCCCCTACCCCGTGCAGGGACGCGAGGAGATGTAGGCTTCAGAGCCTGCTCTCCCGGCACCGATGGCATGTCAGCGACGGGATGGGGAAGACAGCGGCAGCACAGCACTGAGGTGAGGAAGAGATGAATCTCTCGGTACTGAGGACGACGTCTCGCCCCAAATTTATACACGCATTGCAGTTAAGGAAAGTAATTAGCTGCTCAATCACAGCATTATGGTAATTGACCTGCCATTTGTGCACGTACCATAATACGAGAACAATTGCTTACCAAATAGGCCAGCGCAATTTTCTCCATGCATGCAAAAATTCGGAGTGACAAAAGAAAGCCACGCACCTGCAAGGGTCGGTGTGGGAAATCGCTGAACCATTCACGCGCATGACGTGTGTGCGCGCCCACTAGCCCTGCCCCGCCTGGCCGGGCCCGGCGAGGCAAGGCGAGCAAGCGTGCACGCGTCTGATTCTTCCTTTTCCTCTCCCCAATAGCTTTATGGGGTACCTGGACAAGGGCCCAAAACCTCCATCCAGGAGAATTAATCCCCAAACAATCAAACCCAAATTACCAAAGAAGCCCGTGACCAGCCCGGAGAGACAAGGGTCCACCAGCGTACATCGAGCTATGCTAGGCCGGCCCACGAGCAACATCGCGCAAGTCAAGACCGTCTCCTATTCGACGGAGGGCCTCGAATGACGGACGTTCGCCCATGCAGACGACCCCCGGCCCGAGTGACGGAGCGCATCTTGGACGGTCGACCCCTCATCGAGTGATGGATCTCCATGCGGGCAGACGACTCCCCCTCTTCGATTGCCACTCCCCCTTCAGCTCACCTAATTCCTGTATGGGATCTTAGGCATTTAAAGCCACAACCAACTCCTGCCTAACCTCATGGCTACAGCATGGTTACAGTGATTAGGTACAGCGGTCAAATCCTCCTTTTACCGCCCATGCCCGAGAAATCACTGGTTCGTACTACGCTGCGACGCCATATTGAGCATTGTACACTGACAGGTGCCCCCTCGAAGCACAATTACCAATTTTCGTACCATATTTCCTAGGGCATGGCCTTATCCATTCGAGCCTCGACCCCCCTCGGCCACCCCTCGAGTCAGACCTCGACGCCTCCGGTCAGCGCTCCAATAAATCCTGATACGACGTCTACAAGGATTCGCACGCCCCCGCATGGGCACGGGTCTTTCACTGACCACCTAGGGCATCATCGTGACATGCATGAAGGACAGCCATCGACTCCAAGCATGTCGCTATAGGGCAAGCCATGCCTGGTCCACGCCTCTACAGTGGCTACGACATGAACAACATCAACCCCTTCGACGTCATCACCTACGACAGCCCTAGGGTTCTTGTACACCTGAGCCTCCCCTTGGCCTATAAAAGGGGATAACAGGGGCTACTTTCAGGGGGACAATATTCCAACAAGCATCAGACAACACTTAGAGAAATCTAAACACCCCAGTTGCAAGGCAAAGGCTTAGCGCTCCTAGGCTTAGGCATTGCTCTACACCCCCTGTTCCTATTCACTCGCTTGTATTCCCCCTATACAAGAACTTTAGTGCAAGATAATACAAACTCTCTCCCCCGCTAGACGTAGGGCCTTCTTTGCCCGAACCAGAATAAAAATCATGTATTCTTTAGAGCATGCAGCACATAGTTACTCATTGGTGCTAGGCCCCTGGGTCAAGACACAGACAGTTGGCGCGCTAGGTAGGGGATCTGCGTGTCACCAGCGTTTCTCGCCATTTTCTGGATGGCAAACTCCATACCATCGCTTTTGTTCGCTACGGTGCTCTGGTTCAGGAGCTTGGAGTTCATGTCGCTAGGCCGTGGCCAGGTCATTGTCCTCCTCTCGATCAGAGATCCAATAGGAAGTAGTGCTGGGTCCCTAGAACAGGCCCCTCACCGGTCTCGTCACCACACTTCCGTGCCCAGGAGGAGGCATGGCCAGCACAACCACTATCGCCACTTTGAGTCGACATCCACCTCAGCTTCCTCGGCCCCGGCTGAGGATGCAGGGTCCCTGGTTAGGAACCTAGCAGCCTACACCTGGGATCGGAGGAGGAGCTAGGAGGTCTCGGTGATGACCCCGACTTCATCTTTGCTATGTGCTCGCTGAGGGAACCGGGTGCAGTCTCCCCGTTAGGCGCAGCCCCAATGCCACCCGACTTGCTTCCGCACGGGCTATTCAAGTCCCGACGACCATTTCTGTTTGGTCTCAACAATACCACCAAGTTGTACTCCTCCTCGGTGAGCACCAACATGAGCATGTATGAGGACCTCCTGGGCACCACCTTTGCACCACTGTTGACTTGCCAACTTCCATGCTGGCCTTCGAGTGCCCAGAGTCTTCAGAGACTCCTAGCCCGAGGCACTACACCCTCGGCATGATGCGATGCCAGTTGGAAGAGGAGCGGCAGCGGCAGTTTCCCATCTTCTACTCCAGCAATCCCGACTCTGACTCTGACAACTATGACCCACTCGCGAGTGCTTCCACATTGATGGAGCCATCACGTCGAGCGGCGACACTGCCGACCCAATAGCCACGCCTACAGCTGTGGCTGCAGCGAGAGTCACCCTCGTCACGGTGGATCAGGAGGAGCAGCCACCAGCTATGCCAAACGACACGCGGTTACCCTCGAGCAGGAGTGCAGACATCCGCCCGGCGAAAGCGCTCAAGCCAAAGCCCAAGCAGTCCACCGACAGATCATCAGGGTGGGTCCGGTCGGGCGCCCCATCTTCAACCATGCCAGCCAGAACATCCTCGCGGCCACCATGCTTCTCCGCAACATGCCAGCCCCTCAAATCCCGAAGGCCATCGCATCCAGCAAGAGGTTCAGGGCTTTCTTGAGGTAGCTGCCGCACAGCAGGCCAAAAGCTTGGCCTCGAAACATCGAGGGCCGGTCTCGAAATAACCCCCTGAACCCTCCCGACACAAGAGGGAGGGCTCGGTCCATCAAGTGGATGCCCCGCGACCAAGGCAGGCGATCCCTGTCCATGAGCACATCCACGACAACCGCGAGCCTCGAGACATGCACCACAACATCAATGAGAGCCACCGACGCAAGAGCGGTGACACCAAGGCACAAGGCTACAGCGCACACAGGGGCGGGTGCTACGACATCAACGAGGACTGACACCGGTCCCCCGAACCGCTGGGCCCTCGAGTCTTGAGCAGGATGATTCAAAAGATGCCGCTGCCGAATCCCTTCTGTCCCCCACAAGCCTCGTCAAGTATAATGGCAAGACCAAGCCTGAGCTATGGCTAGATGAGTTCAGGTTAGCATGCCAGTTGGGCGGCACATATAATGATCACACCATCATCTATCAGCTCCACCTGTTCCTATCAGACACCGCTCGAAGGTGGCTCAAGGAGCTTCCCCCTGATCCGATCTGCGACTGGACCGATCTCATTAGGGTGTTGAAGGGGAACTTCAATGGAACCTATGTACATCCCGACAACAAATGGGACATTCAAAGCTGCAATTAGAAGCCCGGGGAGTCCCTTCGTGATTTTGCTCAGCGCTTTTCCAAGCAACACACCAAGCTCCCCCATATCCCTGACGATGATGTGACCCTGGTGTTCATTGCCGGGACTACCTACAAGGAGCTGGTATGGGAGCTAGGATGTAACCCCCCGAGACCACCGACGAGCTAATGGACGTCATCACCAATTACGCCACTGGAGAGGAGGCTGTCGTGCCTTCTTCAGCGATGACCTGGGCAGGGGGAAGGCCAAGCAAGGTGAACCTGAGAACTCAAACCAGGGCGCCAAGAGGAGCAATAACAAGAAGAAGGAGAAGAAGAACAGTAGGGCAAGCACGAGGCCGCCCTTGACGAGGTCGTGGCCACCGCCAAGCGCAAGAAGCCCTGAGGCCCCTCAAGAAGGGCCTCTTTGACAAGATGCTGAAAAAGCCATGCCGCTGATGAAGACAAGAGCAGGTGCAAGTTTGCTCTTCATCTCACCCCTCGGAGTCCACATAAGCTACATGATCCAACTCCACTTCCCCACCTCCAACAACATGGCAGAGTACAAAGCCCTCGTCAATGGCTTGCGTATCGCTATCAAACTCGGGGTTTGATGCCTTGACATTCATGGTGACTCGCAACTCACCATCGACCAAGTCATGAAGGCCTCGAGCTGCCAAGACCCGAAGATGGGGGCCTATTGCAAGGAGGTACGCAAGTTGGAGGACAAGTTCTACGGCTTTGAGCTCACCCACATCGCCCGTAGATACAATGAGGCCACAGACGCGTTGGCAAAGATCGTGTCAACTTGAGGTACTATCCCACCTTATGTTTTATCAAAGGACCTCTACGAGCCCTCCATCAATCTAGGCGAGGGGGAAGGAATCAAAACGCAAGCAGTCGGCCCCCTTCCTCGGTCGAGACCCCCTCGACCGGGGCCGAAGTCATGGAGATCGAGGTGTCGCGTCCTCCCCTAACCTTCGAGCTGGACTGGCGCACTCCTTTTCTCGACTGCCTTATTCGAGGAGAGCTTCCAGAAGATTGGACTGAGGCCCACCGCATCGCTCAATAGGTCAAAACCTATATCCTCTATGGTGAAGACAAGGAGCTCTATCGATGAAGCCCTGCCAGGGTCCTCCAGCGCTACATCACCATTGAGGAAGGAAGAAAGCTGCTCAAGGATCTATACTCGGGGGCTTGCAGCCATCACACTGATCTGAGGACCCTCGTTGGAAATGCCTTCTGACAAGGTTTTTACTAGCTGACCGCAGTCTTCGACGCCATCAATCTTGTCCACTCATGCGAAGGGTGCCAATTCTATGCTAGACAGACCCACCCAGCTTATGCTCTTTAGACAATTCCCCTTACATGGCCATTCGCAGTCTGGGGGCTCAACCTCTGGGGCTGCTAAAGAAGACAACCAAGGACCCATCTACTCATAACCATTGACAAGTTCTCCAAGTGGATCGAGGCTTGACCCATCACCAACATCTGGTCCGAGCAGGAGGTGTTATTCTTCACCGACATCATCCACCGCTTCGGGGTCCCCAATGTCATCATCACTGACAACGGCACACAGTTCACCAGAAAGAAGTTCTTGGATTTCTATGAGTGCCAACACATCTGTGTGAACTGGTCTGCAGTCGCTCATCCTAGAACTAACAGCCAGTTCGAGCGCACCAACACCATGATTCTATAAGGTTTCAAGCCTTGGATCTTCAATCGGCTAAACAAGCATGGAAAGAAGTGGGCCACCGAGCTGCCCTTGGTCCTATGGAGCCTGAGAATAATGCCAAGTCGAGCCACGGGGTTCACTCTATTCTTCATGGTTTATGGGTCCAAGGCCATCCTCCCCTTAGACCTCGAGTACAGGTCCCCATGACTGAAAGCCTACAACAAGCAGACGAACGAGGAGGCCCTCGTGAATGCCATCGACCAGCTCGAGGAAGCTTGAGACATGGCCCTCAACTCGACTCGATACCAGCAGAAGCTTCAACGCTACCACAACAAGCATGTACACAAGCGGGACCTCCAAGTCGGCGACCTAGTCCTCCGTCGACGGCAGAACAACAAGGGATGCCACAAGCTAACTCCACCATGGGAGGGCCCCTTCATCGTTGCAGAAGTATTGAAGCCTGGAACCTACAAGCTATCAAACAGGGAAGGCAAAACCTTCACCAACGCATGGAACATCAAACAACTACGTCGCTTTTACCCCTAAGGCTTCGAGGCCTTGTACATTTTCTCATGTCAGGAATGAATAAGAAGTACTTTCATTTACAAGTTTAACTTTTTATTCATATGTATAAGGTAGCCTCGACTCTGCTTCATCAGAGTCAAGTCTCCCTTGGGGGCTACAAGGGGGAACCCCCCGAAGTTCCTAAAAAACTCATACGTTTTTTTGAAACTCCACGTCTATTCTTCCTTACATGCCTCGATATGTGTTGTCACTTAGTCAAAAATGCCACGAGAGTGTCCCGAGGGTCGAGGGCTATCGAGCTGCAAGATCACCTATGCCCCTATGCTACGGTTTCTCCACTCACTCCCCCCTCGAAGGGCATGACCGTGCACCGAGTTTACTAAGTAAACACATAACCAGACTAACAAGAAAGAAAGGGACTTAAAACTTGCAAATATATACATTAGTGCATAATGTCTTAAGGCCATCAGGGCCACACCATCATGGCTCACCAAATCTAACCTATTACATGGTCCTTCTTGCCTGGATTGGCTCACAGGTCGGCTTCTTCTTCGTCAACGTCAGAAGGAAGGACCTTGGGCTCGAACAACTTCATCAGCCGACCGCCAGGCTCCTCAGCAGCCTCGATCAAGGCCCTGTGCCTCTCCTCGTTCTTGGTGTCAGTCTTGTCAGGGTTGTAGGCAAAGCCATGGGAGACCACCCCCATGTCATAGGTGAAGCCAGAGTAGACAACCGCCATCGCCCGTTTCACATCGACATGGAGCGCATTCCAGACTTGCTCCCTCGTGACCCGACTGAGCTCGTATAACCGGTTGATGAGGGAGGTCCCATGGACTTCATCCTCGACCTTCGCTTTAGGATCAACACCAAAGTCATCATAGACCAAGGTGATCGTGGTGCGAAGTGTGCCAAGATGACTGACCTCTGGCACCCCTCGAGCGACGCATCGGGCAAAATCTGGTCCAATCGTAGCGGGCGCCGCATCAATGGGAGGACCCTCCAACTATGAAATGCTAAGACAACGATCCTGACGTTCAGCCCCCGCACACGCAGTGTCCTCAATGTGTCAAGGAGAGGGTTCAGCTTCGCCTAACGATCCTTCGCAATGCCGTGTGGCCAGTGCTCTGGGTGCTTCACGATAGCGCACCCAGTGTAGTGCGGTAGCAGGCCGCCGTCATTTCGGAGGTAGAACCACCCGGTGTGCCACCCGCCGTGGTTGAAAATCAACCCCGTCAGGATGAACTAGTCTACCCTCTTCAAAGACAGGTTGCAGCAGGTGACGCATACGATGCTCCTCACCCCCTGTGACACCGGCTTGGTGAAGTGATCGCCCTTGAAGAGAGGGAGCCACAACTCCCTGTGTGGCTCCATTCCCAGGTATGCCTCGCAGACATCTATGTAAATCACTACGTTAGAGATGGCATTATTAGGAATATGCCCAAGAGCTAATCATGTAGATGATGATATTCTGATTGTATCCATGTTTAATAAAGTGTTCATTGAATATCCATTATAGACAACTTGTATTCATTGGTGATTATGTGAATTATTTGTGGAACTTAATTACTTGAATGGTTATTCTAAAGTTGTTCCTAGTCGGTGTTCTTGTGAGAACACACTTGTATATTAAACCAGCATATGTATTAGTTGATGGCTACGTTTCACAAGTCATGGACATGGAGATGTCAAACTAATAATGTGGGCACATGTGAGACATGTAGGCTGGACTAACCCGACATGAGAAAGTCTCTATTCACATCATGTACGTTATGTCCTTAGACCTAAGATTGTGGTATGTACTCAAGATGTGAAACGGCATACTTAGGGACTATCAAACGCTGCTCCGTAACTAGGTAGTTATAAAGGTGGTCTTCGGGTGGTCGGGAAGTATGCTATGAGACATAGACAATCAAGATGGAATTTGCCCCTCTCTATGCGAGAGATATATCACTGGATCACTCAAGTGATTGGATCAACAAATGCATGGCCGTGCTTGGGTTAAGTGTTAACCCACGAGTTGAACCATATATCGAGTGGCAATGGGAATAACTTGTATGTGGTCATAGTGGTTCGTCTGATATGATCTTTACGTATGCATAGGAGTTGTAACTCCTTCCTAGAGGCCGCTGTCAACTATTGAGTGAGTAGGAGTACTCGGCCCATGTCAATGTGTGCGTGAACCCATAGGGTCGCACGCTTAAGGGGCTGGAAGCCTAATTCGGGTTGGACCCGAATTAGACAAGGCTTAGGGTTTCTAATGGGCCTCTAACTCATGAGCTCATTGGGGATGCCTATATAAGCAAGGGGTAGGGGCGCGGTCAGGGTTACACATGCCTTTGGCAGCCGCTGTCGCCCTCCCCACGCTCGCGCCTTCTGCTCCTCGCGGACCTAGTAGTCCGGAGGCGCATCGCTTCTTCCCTGCATGCGTGGGATTCCTCGGAGGTGCTGCATCTGGAGCACTGGGATAAACTGCGTGAGAGGATTGAGGTGATGGATGACTATGCAACTGCACTGCCTGCTATGACGCGTACGACTACATCGAGTCGTCTTTCGCTGCACCTGCGTGTCTAGTGGTAATCCCGCAACCTGTAACTAGCAGTAGATCCTGGTTTATGAGGTCAAAAAGTTTTGTTTTCTGGCTAGCGTAGCACCCTCATAACCCTTCAGTGGTATCGAAGCTGTTACTACCTCATTATAGGTTTGGTTTTGTGCATATGGTGATATGCGTCGTTGTAGATGAGTCTCTAACTTTGGTTCATCATCTTGCCGTGTTGGTCTTGAAACGATCTACTCGTACCGGTCGGAATTCCGCCATCCGAGTTAAGTGATTCATGTAAATCTGGTCATGGCGAGTTAGAGATCAATCAGATTGATCGAATTGAACCCTAGGTCAAGTGCCAAGCGCATATGATGCGCGGCGGTGGTAGATGGAATTTACTGCCGGGCGCCGGTTTGGCGAGAAAAGTGTTGTTCGGTAAAACAGCCGTAACTTTTGAACCATAACTCGGATTGAGATGAACTATAAATGAAAATTGTAGAGAACAAAATTTTACATTCGATTCTCTACCTCTTCACCACATTCAGCAAAATTAGAATTACAAAATAAGGCTTGGAAAATAGAGTTTTCTGCATTGCAAGATTAGACGTCGGATTTAGATAACTCTGTTCTACAGGTATTGATGACTGGTATAGCCCTTATGTGTATGTGATGCATGTATGTATTTAATTCATGGCTTGCATGTCATGAGGAAATATGGGCAGGAGCCACATACATATTGTCAAAATTAATGTAATGGCCTGTGTGCCAATCTGTGATGATCTATTCGCGACTATGTAATTTCAATTTACTTGTGCTAGTAGTAGCTAGTCTTGGCAGAATCCTCACTGTAGGATGGCATACTCGAATCATGGAGATGGAGATCATGGTGGTGCACAGAATTATGGAGATGGAGATCACCGAGATGCACAGATTGATGGAGATGGAGATCCCCAAAGGAATAATGGGCTATACCAAGTCATGTCTGTGTTATGCCGTTCTTACTATGTTCTACTATCACATGCTATTATGTTTTTGTCTACATGAGTGCGGTAGTGAATTAGAACGATCCCTCAGCAATATTTAAGTTGAATGCTTCCCAAACCTTGCACTGTCATAAGTCTTGTATAATCGATGGTGGGTCTATGAAATTAGGGTGTCACTAGTTTTCCTCGACTAGGCAGGTTCATATCAGATACTTAGTGCAAGAAGGTTTGGTTACTTAAACAAGGTCATCCTAACTGTTAGGGACCTTGGAGCATGGGTAGGTTGAGCGTAGCATAGAGATGCTGCCCAACAATGAGAGTCATATGTGATATGATTAGCAAGGTGTTGCTTACCGATCTACCATGTCTTCTAGTGGTGATGCTAAAGCTCACTAGTTGACTTGTTAATTGTGGGTCTTGAATCACTAAGTATCAATAGAGGGATATTGATTTTAGTGGGAGTAGATTTTATTTTGATATAATTTATTCTTTCATGGATACATTATCTTAGTATTTTGCGTTACTTTTGTTGTAGATGGCCGCTCGCAATCAATCATTTTCTTTGCGTACAATTCTTGAGAAAGATAAGTTGAATGGAACAAATTACGCAGATTGGATCTGCAACCTGAGAATTGTTCTTAGGGCTGAGAAAAAGGAAGATATTCTAGACACCCTATTACCAGATGAGCCTGAGGAGAGTGCTCCTGCTGCTGAGAAAAACGCTTACAAGAAAGCATGTGATGCAGATCTCGAAGTGAGTTTCCTCATGCTTGCTTGTATGGAACCTAATCTATAGATGCAGTTCGACAATAATCATTCAGCGAATGATATGATTGTGGCGCTTGAAGATATGTTCCAAAGTCAAGCGCGGACTGAAAGGTTCAATGTCTCTAAGGCACTTGCAGAAACCAAGCTAGCAGAGGGGTAGCTGTTGGTCCACATGTAATCAAGGTGGTTGGTTACACTCAGAGGTTGGAGAAGCTAGGCTTCCTAATTGGCCAAGAGTTGGCAACTGATTTCATTCTTTCGTCTCTTCTGCCCAGTTATGGAAACTTCATCTCGAACTACCATATGCATGGGGCTTGAATGAACTATGTGGCATGCTGAAAATAGCAGAGGCTGACATCCAAAAAGCAGGAGGTGGCCAAGTGTTGGTAGTTCAAAACAGGCCTAAGTTTAAGAGAAGGAAGGGCAATTGGAAGAAGAAGGGCAAGGCTAAAGATGAGATCTTTAAGCCAAACCAATCGTCTTCCAAGGATGAACCACCTGCAAAGAATGATGAATGTTTTCATTGTAATGGGAAAGGTCACTGGAAGAGGAACTACACGGTGTACTTGGTGTCCTTAAAGAAGGATGGCGGTAGTAAAGGTACTCCCGCTCTACACTTGTTGTTCATGTTACAGACATTTTCCTCGCTAACTCTTATATCAATTCTTGGGTATTTGATACCGAATCGGTTGCTCATATTTGCAATACGATGCAGGGAATGATAAGAAGTAGAAGCGTGGAGAAAGGAGAAGTTGATTTCCGCGTGGGCAATAATGCAAGAGTTGCTGCATTGAACGTCGGGACGATGCAACTTCCCTTGCCATCAGGATTTATTTTGGAATTGAATAATTTTTATTTTGTTCCTAGTTTAAGTCGAAACATTGTGTCACCTTCATGTTTGACGAAGGATGATTATTCATTTGCGAGTAAAGACAATGGTTGTGTAATCTCAAAGAATGATGTGTTTGTGGCTTTTGCATCCATTGTAAATGGGTTATTTATTTTAAATCTTGACGATGCTCCTGTCTGTAATGTTAGTGCTAAATGGCCTCGGCTTAATGAGTTAAGTCCTACCTATATGCGGCATTGTCGCTTGGGTCATATAAGTGAGAATCGCATGAAGAGGCTCCATGATGATGGTCTTCTAACTTTGTTTGATTTTGAATCATACGAGACATGTGAGGCTTGCATGCTAGGAAAGATGACCAAGGCACCATTCAAAGGAGTTCCTGAGAGGGCGTCTGACTTGTTGGAACTTGTACATACTGATGTCAATGAGCACGATAGCTAGAGGTGGATTTCAATACTTCATAACTTCTACTGATGAATTTAGTAGATATGGATATGTCTACCTAATGAAGCATAAGTCTAAAACATGTGAAAAGTTCAAAGAATTTTAGAATGAAGTAGAGAATCAACGTGGCAAGAAGATCAAGGCCTTGTGATCTGATCATGGAGGCGAATATCTAAGTCATGAGTTTAGTAGTCAGTTGTGGAATTGTTCCACAGCTTACGCCACCTGGAATGCCTCAGAGAAATGGCGTGTCTGAGCGACGTAATCGGACCTTGTTGGACATGGTTCGGTCTATGATGAGCCAGTCAGACCTACCTTTATTGTTTTGGGGATACGCTCTAGAAACAGCCGCTTTCACATTGAATAGGTTACCATCTAAGTCCATAGTTAAGACACCGTATGAGATGTGGACTGGTAAGAGTCCTAGTTTGTCTTTTCTGAAAATTTGGGGTTGTGAAGTTTATGTCGAATGACTTATATCAGATAAACTAAGACCCAAATTAGACAAGTGCTTTTTCATGGGATATCCAAAGGAAACTTTAGGGTATTATGTCTATAACCGATCATAGGGAAAAGTGTTTGTTACTCGAAATGGTGTTTCCTAGAGAAAGAGTTTCTCAAAAGAGAAAATAATGGACAAAAGGTGTATCTTGAAGAAGTTCAAGATGAGCCAGTAGGGACTGACTCTATGAGTGATGCTAATGTAGCAGAGCAAATTGAGCCACCCGTGGCAGTGGAGACACCACCACAACCACGAAGATCAGCAAGACTTCGTGCATTACGTGGGGATTTGTTATTGTTAGACGATGACGAACCTGCAGATTATGCGGAAGCTATGATGGATCTAGATTCTGAGAAATGGCAAAGTGCCATGAGATTCGAGATAGATTCCATGGGAGACAATCAAGTTTAGAACTTGGTTGACCCACCTGATGAGGTTAGATCCATAGAGAGCAAATTGATCTTTAAGAAGAAGAAGGATATGGACGAAAATGTGCACGTCTATAAAGCTCGACTTGTCGCAAAAGGTTTTCGGCAAGTTCAAGGAATTGACTATGATGAGACATTCTCGCCGATAGCAATGCTTAAATCTATTCGGATCATTCTAGCAATTATTGCATATTTCGATTATGAGATATGGCAGATGGATGTTAAAACAGCCTTTCTAAATGGGTATTTAGAAGAGGATGTGTATATGATATAGCCCGAAGGTTTTGTTGATCCTAATAATGCTGGAAAGATATGCAAGCTTAAGAAATCTATTTATGGGTTAAAGCAAGCATCTCAGAGTTAGAATATTCATTTTGATGAGGTAGTCAAAGGGTTTGGCTTCCGTCAGAATGAAGAAGAACCTTGTGTTTACCAGAAGGTAAGTGGGAGCGCTATTGTGTTTCTGATCTTGTATGTGGATGACATACTATTGATTGGGAATGATATTCCTAAGTTGCAATCTATAAAGACTTCACTGAATAAGAGTTTTTCATGAAGGATTTAGGTGAAGCAGCATACATCTTAGGAATTAAGATCTATAGAGATAGGTCGAGAAGGCTAATAGGATTAAGCCAAGACACATACATTAACAAGGTGTTGAAATGGTACAACATGCAACAGTCCAAGAAAGGGTTCTTTCCTATGTCATATGGTATGCGCTTTAGTGACAAGCAGTGTCCTTCATCAGATGAAGAGTGCAATTGCATGAGTAAGGTTCCATATGCTTCGGCCATTGGTTCCATCACGTATGCCATGATATGTACTCGCCCAGATGTCTCGTATGCTCTAAGTGTTGCAAGCAGGTACCAAAGTAATCTAGTGAACCTCACTGGACGCTTGTTAAGAACATCCTAAAGTACTTACGAAGGACTAAGGATGTGTTCCTAATCTATGGAGGTGAGGAGGAACTCGTTGTAAATGGTTACACCATTGCTAGCTTCCAAACCAACGGGGATGACTCACTATCTCAATTAGGTTTTGTGTTTACAATAAATGGTGGTGTAGTTAGCTAGAAAAGTTCCAAGCAGGAGATGGTGTTCGATTCTACAGTAGAAGCCGAGTAAATTGTAGCTTCTGGCGCTGCAAAGGAAGGTGTTTGGTTGAGGAGGTTCCTCATTAAACTTGGTGTGTTTCCTAATGCGTCGGGACCATTGAAATTACACTGTGATAACAATGGGGCGATTGCACACGCTAAGCAGCCTAGGGATCACCAGAAGGGCAAACATGTACTCTAGAAGTTTCATCTCATTTGAGAGTTTGTGAAACTAGAAGAGATCGAACTATGCAAGATACATACGGATTTGAATATAGCAGATCCTTTGACAAAGGCTCTTCCACAGCCTAAGCATGAGGCGCACATGAGGTCTATGGGGATTAGACATCTTAGAGATTAACTCTAGTGCAAGTGGGAGACTGTTGGGAATATGCCTTAGAGGTAATCATAGAGATGATGATATTCCGGTTGTATCCATGATTAATAAAGTGTTCATTGAATATCCATTATAGACAACTTGTATTGATTGGCTATTATGTGAATTGTTTGTGTAACTCAATTACTTGAATGGTTATTCTAAAGTTGTCCCTGGTCGGCATTCTTGTGAGAACACACTTAAATATTAAACCAGCACATGTATTAGTTGATGACTATGTTTGGCAAGTCATGGACATGGAGTTGTCAAACTAATAATGTGGGAACATGTGAGACATGTAGGCTGGACTGACCCAACATGAGATTGTGGTACGTACTTGTGACCTTAGACCTAAGATTGTGATATGTACTCGAGATGTGAAACGGCCTACTTAGGGACTATGAAACGCTGCTCCATAACTGGGTACTTATAAAGGTGGTCTTCGGGTGGTCGAGAAGCATGCTATGAGACATAGACAATCAATATGGAATTTTCCCCTCTCTACGCGAGAGAGATATCACTGGATCACTCAAGTGATTGGATCAACAAATGCATGGCCATGCTTGGGTTAAGTGTTAACCCACGAGTTGAACCATATATTGAGTGGCAAAGGGAATAACTTGTATGTGGTCATAGTGGTTTGTCTGATATGATCTTTGCGTGCACATAGGAGTTGTCACACCTTGCTAGAGGTCGCGGTCAACTATTGGGCAAGTAGGAGTACTCGGCCCATGTCAATGTGTGTGTGAACCTAGAGGGTCGCACGCTTATGGGGCTGAAAATCTAATTCGGGTTGGACCCGAATTAGACAAGGCTTAGGGTTTCTAATGGGCCTCCAACTCGTGAGCTCATTGGGAACGCCTATATAAGCAAGGGGTAGGGGCATGGTCAGGGTTACACATGCCTTTGGTAGCCGCTGTTGCCCTCCCCACGCTCGCGCCTTCTGCTCCTCGCGGACCTAGTAGTCCGAAGGCGCATCGCTTCTTCCCTGCACGTGTGGGATTCCTCGGAGGTGCTGCATCTGGAGCACTGGGATGAACCACACAAGAGGATTGAGGTGATGGACGACCATGCAACTGCACTGCCTGCTGTGACATGTATGACTATATCGAGTCTTCTTTCGCTACACCTATGCGTCTAGTGGTAATCCCATAACCTGTAACTAGTAGTTTCGGTGCCATGGCAACAGCGCAAATCTGCTCACCAAATGGACGGGAAGGAAGATCTCCAATCTCTCTCTCTTTTCTCTCTTGCACTAATGAACAGGAAGACTCTACTCTTTGGTGGCGGCAGCAATGAAAGTAGGAGGAAAAGATGGGGAATAGGTGGAGCCCTACCCCCCGACTTTATAGGCAGGTAGGTAAAACCCCACATTTAATGCTCGCACCTAACCACTCCCTCGATTTTCGGGTACAGGGACATGCGTTGAATGCTCAGTCTCTAGCCATTGTCCTAGCCCCCCATGACTATGCTGTTACATCTCCTACCTCAAAAGGCGCTCCCAACGGATGGGAGGAGTTATTCACGGATGATTCCTTCCACGATAAGGAACGCGGGCCCTGGCCCCACGTAAAAATCTCAAGGGAATGAATGTTGGCCCTCGATTATAGTTTGATAGCCGCCCTTGAGTATCTGAGTCTGGGATGACCGGGGGGAGCCGACACAAGTCCCTTACTTGAGAGTGAATTCTAGAAGCCCCTCAGACATATTCATGGCAAAACAAAAGGACAACTATGGAATCCCCTCGGAGGAAGGCATCGAGCCACCGAACCCTATCGAATGGGATTGGAATCCATGTGTCCATTTGTTAGCTCCAATGAGAGCGCCTCCATGGCCACCTGTTGACCCCTATCGAACGGGACACGAGCTCTCACTTGAATTTCCCGATAACAGCTCACCAGAGGACGTCGGTGCTCGCCCAAATGAGGGTAGCACGGTGCTCCTCACCCCGTCTCCCATCAAAAAGGAGCATGAGGGTCAAAAGAAAAAGATGGGTTTGTTCCTGATCGACCTCGACAAAAGAGGCTCAGGGGCTTCGCAACCGGATGGCCTTGATGAAAGAGGAACCAACCACCCAGGGCTCGACAATGTGCGGAACCCCTCGACAAAAGAGGGGCAAGCGTGCTTGGGGGCTAGAAGACTTGAGCTTCCCTTCCCCTGATTGCACATCTCACGGTGATCCTAGCGCAGTCATCGTCGCCAACCCATAGAAAGTGGCGCTGACAAAGAGTCTAATCAAGGAGGACCTCTGCTCGAATAGCCCCAGCAGGCCACTGCTAATGACGCCCCATGAGAGGTGCCGTGCGATGATCAGTGCCAACTCAACAATCGCCAGCGTGCCAACTGGCAATAGGCTAACCGTCGCACTGAGTGCAACCAAGAAGTCAAGCAACCTAAGATCACGATCTCCATGGTCACCTCGATGAACGTTACTGTGCTCGGCGACACATGAGTGGACCAGCCCCATTCTCGGAAGAACTCAAGGGCGTCCTGTGGCCAAAGAACTTCCAGATTTGGGACGTCAAGATGTAGAATGGGTAGGATGACCCTGAGCACTGGAAAATGTTGTATGAAGTGGCAGTCTGAGCAGTGGGAGGTGACCAATTCATCATGGCAAACTTCCTTTCGGTAGTCTTGAGCAACTTTGCTACCTCCTGGTTGCTCTGCCAGCGTGCTGGTAGCATCCATAGTTGGCCTCAGCTCAGGCAGATGTTCATCAACAACTTCAAGCCCACCTACGTGCAGCCAAACACAAAGTACACTCTGGCATAGGTGTGGCATCATCCAAGAGAATTGCTACGACAGTACATCTGGCGTTTCTCCAACACGTGGAATCATGTGATCAACGTCACCCCGATAGAAGGGATTGACATTTTCGTTGTTGGCCTGGTCCATGCCACCTCGATCGACTAGGGATTGTCAAATTCATGGCAGTTCCTCATTATGGGTACCTTGTTCTCAAGCTCCCAACAGAGCAGGGCATCCTGTCCCTGTGACGCAACGTCTTCATGGTGCGGAGTGCGAGACCAATGCCTATGCAGCGGCAGAGGTTGAGGAGCTGAAGCATGTCCTAGAGCACACCAGCTTGGAGGTTGAGGGCGCACCCCTGGCGGACCTCAAGGTCCCAGTCGGCTCGGCTCAGCGCCCTTCCAACAAGGTCAAGCAGCACAAGCTGGTCGAGCTCATCCCCGATGACCCCTAGAAGACCACAAAGATCGGGGCTACCCTTTCCCCCAAATAGGAAGACGTGCTCATCCAGTTCCTTCGAGAGCACATCAATGTGTTCACGTGGAAACCCACAGATATGCCAGGTGTTCTGAGGGAAAAGGCCGAGCACTACCTTGATGTCTCAAAGACCGCTAAGCCAATCATTAGGGTAGAAGTAGCCAAGCTTCTAGCTGCTGGCTTTATCAAAGAGGTGTATCACCTGGAGTGGTTAGCCAATCTGATTATTGTACTCAAAAAGAATAATGAATGGATAATGTGCGTTGATTACACCGATCTCAACAGACACTGCCCTAAATAGGCTTTCAATCTTCCTCGAATCGATGAGGTCATAAATTCCACTGAAAGTTGCAAGTTGCTCTCTTTCCTTGATTGCTACTCAGGCTATCACCAAATAGCCCTCAAGAAGGAGGACCAGGAAAAGACCAGCTTCATCACACCCTTCGATGCTTTTTACTATATGACCATTTCATTTGGCCTCAAGAACGTCGGAGCTACCTACCAGTGGGCCATCTAGGCCTACCTCGAACACGAGATCACTGACGACCCCGTTGAAGCATATGTAGATGGCGTGGTGGTGAAGATCAGGGAATCCCACATGTTGTTCGATAACCTGCGATGAACCTTTGCGGCCCTCAACAAGTTTCAATGGAAATTAAACCCCAACAAGTGTATTTTTGGCATTCCTTCCAGGATTCTACTGGGCAACGTAGTTAGTCAGGTTGGCATATGCCCTAATCTCGAGAAGGTCCAAATCGTGTTGGACCTACAACCACCATGATGCGTCAAAGACATATAGAAACTTACTGGGTGCATGAAGGCCCTAAGCTGCTACATCTCATGAATGGGCGAAAAAGGTCTCCCCTTTTTCAAACTTCTCAAGGCAAAGGATAAGTTCGAGTGGACAGAAGAAGCCGATAGGGATTTCAATCAGCTCAAGACTACCTTGCAACTCCCCAAGTACTCATGGTCCCACGAGCAGGCGAGGAGCTCCTCCTCTACATAGCCGCTACGAACAACGTGGTCAGTACTATGATGGTGGCTGAGCGCGAGGAACCTGGGCACATCTACGGTGTGTAGCGCCCAACATACTACGTTAGCGAGGTTCTCAATGAATCCAAGCAATGTTACAACCATGTCCAAAAGCTACTCTATGCATTGCTGATCACCAAAAGGAAGCTCCTCCACTACTTCTAGGCTTTCAAGATTACAGTGGTCACGGAGGCTCCACTTGGTGACATCTTGCGCAACAGAGACGCCAGCGGCCGTACCGTCAAATACGCATTAGAGCTCTGTGCATTCATGCTTACGTTTCACAGTCGGAAGACTATCAAATCTCAGGCTCCGGTTGATTTCATCGTGGAGTGGTCAGACATTAACCTACCCCTGATCGATGTAAATGCCAACCACTGGCAGATGTATTTTGATGGTTCCTTGAACATCGGTGGTGCTGGGGCAGGTGTCTACTTTATATCTCCATCCAAGGACACACTCCGCTACATCTTGCGTATCTACTTCAGGGCATCCAATAACGTGGCTGAGTATGAAGTCGCTCTACATGGCCTCTACATTGCAGTTGAGCTGGGTATTAAATGGCTTGTGGTGTATGGAGATTCTGCTCTAGTCATTCAACATGTCCACAAGGACTAGGATGTTGTCCATGAGAAGATGGATGCTTATGTGGCCGAGATACGTAAGCTGGAGAATAAGTTCTATGGGCTAGAATTTATCCATGTACCTCATGCTGAGAATACAGGTGCTGACGAGCTATCCAAGCTTGGATCATCTCGAGCTGAGGTACCTCCTGGTGTATTCATCAAAGATTTGATCAATCCTTCGATCCCCGATCAGGCTCATGACGCTCTCGCGCCTAGTCCCACTTCCGCCCAGGTCGTAGCGGTGCACAGTGGCAAGGCTAAGGAGGTTGAGCAGAGCTACCTCGACCAGTAGGGATCTGATGATGGTAGTGAGCAGCCACCGGCTGATGAGCCAGCTGAGCAGGTAGCACCTTCCTAGCCTGACTAGAGAGAGCCCTTTGTCAGATACCTGAATGACCACCTTATTCCGGAGGACAAGATTGAAGCCCAACAACTGATCCATTGAGCCCGTGCTAATCTTATGGTCAACGTTGAGCTGATGCGCAAGGGTCCAAGGTCCATGATTTTTCAGAAGTGCATCACCCAGAAAGAGGGTATCGAACTCCTAAAAAATATTCATGCCGGCACCTGTGGTAACCATGCTGCATCCCGGATGCTGGTCGGCAAAGCCTACCGAGTAGGGTTCTATTGGCCGATAGCCGTTACTGACGCATAAGATTATGTACGCTGGTGCAAGAATTGCAAGATGTTCACCAAGAAGATTCATGTTACTACACATGAACTCCAGACCATCCCGGTCACTTGGCCTTTCTCATGCTGGGGACTTGACATGATCGGCCCCTTCAAGAAGTCTCCTGGAGGTCACACGTGTGTCTACGTGCTCATCGACAAGTTTTCCAAGTGGATTGAGTACAAGGCTATCAATAAAGCCATAGCCAAAAAGGCAGTGTAGTTCCTTGATGATGTCATCCATTGATTCAGTGTGCCGAACAGTATCATTATGGATCTAGGCACCCAATTCACCAGTGACGCATTTTTTGACTTCTGTGATGATCTAAGCATCAAAGACAAATACGTATCCATCAACCATCCTAGGGCCAATAGACAGATGCAGCGAGCCAACAACATGATTATTAATGCGCTTCGCAAGCGAGTCTACCGAGACAACAAGGACCTCAAGCCTGGTCGGTGGCTCAAGGAATTGCCTGCTGTGGTCTGGGGACTGCGTACCCAGCCCAGTCGCAACATAGGGATTTCCCCATACTTCATGGTGTTTGGATCCAAGGCTGTCCTACCAGCTGAGGTTGCTTTCCAATCACCACGCGTTGCGCTCCATAATGAAGAAGACTCCAACAAAGCTAGAGAAGTGGATTTCATCGCCAAAGAGGAGCAAGCACTCAATTCTTGCCACCGCATGGCCAAGTACCTAGCTTTTGTGCATCGTTACTACAACCACAATGTCAAGGGGAGGTTATTCATAGTCGACGACTATGTGTTGCGACGAATCTAGAAGATAGATGGTCTGCACAAGCTATCTTCTAGATGGGAATTGCCGTTCAGGATTAAGGCTGTCACACGCCCAACATCCTACCGGTTAGAAACATTGAAGGGCGTTGAGGAGGACAATTCATGGCATATCGAGCAGCTTATATGCTTCTACCTGTAGAAAAAGATATGTACCATGTTTCTTTGTTTTGTTAAAATTAATAAAGTCCTTTGTCCTTTTGTTTCTTCCTGTTACAGCTTTGCATTCATGCACTATCTATCATACATGCACCTAGCATAAGTCACAATTAAACTTTGTTTCCTACCCACCGAGAACGACTTGACAAGGTACTGCATCTCGATCATCTTACAATGTGTTACAGCTCTATGCTACATGACAATAGGAGATTCGACAGTCGCTCTCTAACGGTACTAGGTACCTAGTGATCCTGGTGGTCCTACGATGTTCACTAGCGCATCCCTATGTCACCTAACAGAGTTAGCTTGCTTCGAGGGTGGGGGCAAAACTTAATTGTCGACATTTCTTTCTATGAACTACGCATATCATGCATTTAAAAAAATGACAATATGTTTATCACCCGCTTAAACATGCCTACCTGTCTGCATCAAAAGGCTATATAACACCCTGATTTTGAACTTAAAATATTAAGTAAATTTGATTTTATTTTTGTATAGATGCTTTACATTTATAGGCCAATTATAGATGTTTTATGAATTACTTTAAAATATGTAGCATGTTAGAAATCATGCATTGTTGCATTCATGCTGTTGCATAGTTTTTGGTTGACTTGTTTGAGCTTGGTGTTTAACCTTTGCTTTGTTTTCTAGTTCCTAGCATGCTCTAACTTGTCCCCTCTAACTCCTATACTAACCAAACCTAATTTAACTAGCCTAGGCCAGTCCCTAGTGGACCTTGGCCACCTCTAGCCCCTACTGGCCAAGTATGGCTAGCCCCAGCCATCCATGGCCAGCACTGGCCAGCCATGGCCAAAGCAGTAGAAGCCACTGGCCAAGATGGCTAGCACTGGCCACCAGCAGGCAAGGCCTGCAAGCGTAGCCCAGCTAGCTTAGTCAGGCTAGCCCGCCAGCGCAGCAGGCCGCCAGCAGCAGCCCAGCTGCCACGGCCCGTTTAGCTTGCCCCCGCGTGCCATGGGCCGACCGAGCTAGCCCAGCAAACGCCAGCACAACTCGCCTGCGTCAGCACCGCATCACGCCCGTGTCAGCCGCTGGCGTGAACCGTCAGCCGTGCCTTTGCCCAGCTTCGCTAACCGATGGGGCCCACCCGAGCAGGGCCCACGGTACAGTGTCGTCTCACCCACGGAGATGAACACCGAGCCGTACTGGGGTCCATGCCATGTCGCATGCTGCGTGTGCACCGAGGTTCACTAGCCACCTGTGCACTATAAAGCACATCGCACCGCCTCCTAAGCCGCCTTCGCAACCTTAGCCGCCAACTCACCGAGCTCGTGCCGCCGCCATCGTCTTCACATTCGTAGTCGTAAATCGATGAGGTCAGCTCATGCCCGAGCTTCGTGTGACCACGAGGGTCACGGTGCTACCCTCCGTGGCTGCCCTCGCCCTCTCTGCGCACCGCGGTGCGCCACCAAAGGAACATCGTCGCCGCTGCTCACCGCCGTGTGTCGCCCCGCCGCTTCGGCCTCGCCCTGTCATGGCCGTGCCGCGCATCACATGCGCTAGTGCCCGCGCATCGCTCTTGTGCTCTCAACCTGGCCTTGCATGTGCTGTAGCGCCGTAGCCACGAGGTCACCGTCAGCGATCCACGGTCGGTCCACGATATTCAGCCAACCGCGTGCCGCCCAACGGTCAGCGCTGTCAATGCTGCCACCACCAGCACTTTTGTAGAAAGGCCCTTGCTATTTTGCTTATTTATGATCTAGTCCTTCATAGTTCAAAAGTATTCAGATTTTAGTCCTGTTTTCTACAGATTAGACCCTAGTCTAGTATAGGCCTTAACTTTCATGTTTTAACTCTATTTTTAGCAAACTTGTACTTTTTGGAATCGTGTCAACGAGTAGAACAGTTCTATGCTATTGTTTGCTACTATTATCATGTTTTGGTATATTGTTCTAATTGCAGTACTTTGCTGGCATGTATTGCTCGTGTGTGATGATTGTGGCGTATTGAGAACGAGACGTGGGTGAACGAGGATCAGCAGGACCCGGAGGACTACGTGAGCAGGACATCAACCAAGGCAAGTGCAGGCATCTTTGTGTTGGGAATATGCCCTAGAGGTAATCATAGAGATCATGATATACCAGTTGTATCTATGACATGCATTAAGTGTTCAATGAATATCCATTATAGACAACTTGTGTTGATTGGCAATTATGTGAATTGTTTATGGAACTCAACTACTTGAATGGTTATTCTAAAGTTGTCCCTGGTTGGCGTTCTTGTGAGAACACACTTGAATATTAGACCAGCACATGTATTAGTTGATGGCTATGTTTCACAAGTCATGGACATGGAGATGTCCAACTAATAATGTGGGCATATGTGAGACATGTAGGCTAAACTGACTCGACAAGAGATTGTTTCTATTCACATCATGTACGTTATGTCCTTAGACCTGAGATTCTGGTATGTACTCAAGATGTAAAATGACTGCTTAGGGATTACCAAACGCTACTCCGTAACTGGGTAGTTATAAAGGTGGTCTTCGGGTGGTCGGGAAGCATGCTATGAGACATAGACAGTAGAGATGGAACTTGCCCCTCTCTGTATGAGGGAGATATCACTGGATCACTCAAGTGATTGGATCAACAAATGCATGGCCGTGCTTGGGTTAAGTGTTAACCCATGAGTTGAACTATATATCAGTGGCAAAGGGAATAACTTGTACATGGTCATAGTGGTTAGTCTGATATGATCTTCATGTATGCATAGGAGTTGCCACGTCTTGCTAGAGGCTGCTGTCAGCTATTGGTCGAGTAGGAATACTCGGTCCATGTTGATGTGTTCATGAACCCATAGGGTCGCACGCCTAAGGGTTGGAAGCCTAGTTCGGGTTGGACCCGGATTAGACAAGGTTTAGGGTTCCTGATGGGCCTCCAGGTCAGGGTTGCCGACGGATGCCTATATAAGCAAGGGGTAGGGGCGAGGCAGAAGTGATGCGATCTAGCCGCCGTCGCCCACCCCACGCTCATGCCTTTGCTCCTCGTGGACCGAGCAGTCCGGTTGCAAATTGCTTCTTCCTACACGTGTGTGATACCTCGGAGGTGCTACATCCATGGCACAGGGACGAACCTGGTCGGTCATGGTGGTCGGCAACTAGTCGACGTCCGGTTGTACTGGTCGGTGACTAGCTAGACTGGTTGGGAATGTGGTCGGTAACATGCTCGGGAGATCCGCAAGAGAAGGGTGTACGTGACAGACGACCACACAACTGCACGGCACTACTACAACGCGTTTGACTACATCGAGTCTTCCATTGCACCTACGTGTCTAGTGGTAATCCTATGACCTATATCTAGCAGTAGATCTCGGTTTATGAGATAGAAAAGTTTTGTTTTCTAGCTAGCATACCCTCATAACCCTATAGTGGTATCAGAGTTGTAGCTGCTTTGTTATAGGTCTGGCTGTAGGCATATGATGATATGGGCCATAGCAGTTGAGTCTCTGATCTTGGTTCATTGTCTTGCCATGTTGGTCTTGTAATGATCTACTCATACCAGTCGGGATTTTGCCATCCGACTTAAGTGATACATGTAAAACCAGTCATGGCGAGTTTGAGATCAATTAGATTGATTGAATTGAGCCTTAGGTCAAGTGTTGAGCACATGCGATGTGCGGTGGTAGTAGATGGGATCTATTACTGGGCACTAGGGTTGCAGAGAAGAATTTTAGGTCTTGCAACATTAGACGTCTATATCGGCTAACTCTGTTTTGTAGAATTACGTGACTGGTATATATTAATTCATGGCTTGCACATCATGAGGACAATATGGGCAGGAGTCTTATAGATATTGTCAATTTGATGTAATGGCCTGTGTGCCAATCTGTGATGATCCGCGACTATGTAAATTTTATTTACAGTAGTGATTGCTTGTCTTGGCGGATGCACCATAGATGGATGACATACACGTACCATGGAGATGAAGATCACCATGACGAACAGATTGACATTGAGATGGAGATCTCAAAAGAACAATGGGCTATACCAAGTCAAATATGTGTTTATGTCATTCTTACTGTGTTCTACTTTCACATGCTATAATGTTTTGTCTACGTTCATGCGGTAGTGAAGTAGAACTATCCCTCAGTAATGTTTAAGTTATATGCTTCCCCATGCCTTCCACTGTTATAAGTCTTGTACAATCAGTGGTGGGTCTATGAAATTAGGGTGCCACTGGTTTTCCTTGACTAGACAGGTTCATATCGGATACTTACTGCAAGAAGGTTTGGTTCCTTGAACAAGGTCATCCTAACGGTTAGGGATCTTGAAGCATGGGAAGGTTGAGTGCTCGGCATAGAGATGCTAGCCCAACAACAAGAGTCATATGAGATATGATTAGCGAGGTGTTGCTTACAGATCTACCATAATGACCAGCGGTGATGCTAAAGCTCATTGGTCGGCATGT
This sequence comes from Bothriochloa decipiens, assembly GCA_023333625.1. Classification (NCBI taxonomy): domain Eukaryota; kingdom Viridiplantae; phylum Streptophyta; class Magnoliopsida; order Poales; family Poaceae; genus Bothriochloa; species Bothriochloa decipiens. Next base: position 31,085,124 of record CM041640.1, read on the forward strand.
TAGTTGTGGGTCTTGAATCACTAAGTATCAATTGAGGGATACTGATTTTAGTGGGAGTAAAGTCTATTTGATATGATTTACTCTTTATAGATACATTGGCTTAGTATTTTTCATTACTTTTGTTGTAGATTGAAGGATCGAAAATAGCAACCAGAGGGGGGAGAATGGGAGCAAAAAAATTTTTCTTCAAAAACCCCGACCAGGTAGAAACACTGCCGAGCACCTCCAAGCAAATGCAAAGCAAAAGGATAAAAGCAGAGAACAAATTACAGCTAGTCGGGAGCTAGTCGGGAACTGAAGGAAAGCTAGTCAACAATTGGTACAGACCACGTAAACCAAGGTGGTCGGCAATAGAACAGGAGCTGGTCCGAAAAGCTGGTCTGGATCACGTTGACAACAGTGATCGGTCACAAGATAAAAGCTGGTCGGTAAAACTTGGCCGGAACAAAGTTGACCATGATGGTCGGTAATAAGACAGGGATTGGTCGAAAAGCTAGTCAGAACCAAGTTGACCACGGTGGTCAGTAACAGGGTAGAAGCTAGTCAGAAAGACTAGTTGGGACCAAAGCAAAGACTGGTCAAAATGACTGGTCAGGACCAAGGCAAAGACTGGTCAGAATGACTGCTCGGGACCAACGAAAAGACTTATTAGAAAACTGGTCGAGACCACACAGCTCACGGTGGTCAGCAAGTAGTTAGAAGCTAACTAGAAATTGATCGGGACCCCACGACCAAGAGTGGGAGGCGCTTCAGCACTGCAGAGTACTACTGTTCTCCCACCACTAGCGTCACCAATGCAGTTAACCGACCACCAACGAAAGGACCAGAGAACTTGGGTCAAGGGCAAGTGCTGCTCTACGGAGCTCATTCGGCGCTTAAGCACATGATGTTGGTAGCACTGCAGTTAGACCCTACACAGGAATCCCTCATGCAGATAGAAAGAAAAGAGTTGAAGAGAACTCAGGAAAACACCTGCTCGGAACAACAGCAATGCGAGAGAGAGATTCAGTGAAAACTAGATCTGACCAGTACAGATCGATATCAAATTTCGCACAGGCAATCACAAGAGAGAAGATAAGCTATCCCAAGAAATCAAACCCCAATTTCAATGCAGTGGCCAGGAATCGCAGATCTGGGCCGAAGAACACAGTTTTCCCTTAAAATGCCAACTGCTCAGTTTCTTGATGCACGAGTGAAATTGGTTCAATTCCCTTGATGATCTAGTTCATCACTCAACAAAGCATCAATCAAAGCAAAAATATTGAGCCAAAAGGCTCCAAAATTAACGAATTGAAGTTCGTCCAGTAGAACTGCAAAAAGTCAACGACGCACCGTGAAACCAACCAAGTTCACAGATCAAAGAGTAAAAGCCCAGAGAGCACAAGGAGGATTTGGGCCTCCATTCCCACACAAAATATCTCACAAATACATGGGTAAAATTCTTGTTCTTGGACTTCTACAAGAACATGAACAGAAAAGGGAAAAAGAAAAGCAGACAGAGAGCAGTGGCGGCGGCTGAGAGGTGTGCGGCATAGAGGAAGGTCTGGTGGAGGCTGTTCACTCCTATTTATATGCCTACTACACAATACCACTTTTGCCCCTAGGTATTATTGGAGCGAACTACCTAGCCAAGGGCAGTATGGTCCAACTCCAGATTTCCTGATCTGACGACCACAGCGCCTTCTCACCGGTAGCCTTGCCTCGACGTAATCTCCCCGATGCCGCCATGTGCCATCCGTTCGCATCGGGACCACTCGGGTTTTGAGGCGCAAACCTGTGAAACCTGCTGCTGATGGTTTTGAGGGCAAACCACAAAACCTTCCATGAGTATCGTACCTCGTACACATCCCCCGCCGATGGTTTTGAGGACAAACCACCAAACCTCCTCGTGAGTAGCGTAGCCCATATGCGTCCCCCGCCATGCACAGTTGCGCTCGTCGATGTCCCAAGTGTCAGCCACCGAAGCTGGCCACCCGGCTGTCTGGTCCCTCGGTCCAAGCCTCACGTCCACCCTTCACCGCAACCAACCGTTGCCACCGCCTCTGGATTCCACACCTGCACATCACTAGCCAAGAGACACATTTTGACACATAACCCTGTGCCAGGGGATCAGTAGAACCACCAAGACCGACCACCAACCAAAGTGTTGGACATGATGACAATCGCTCATCACACCAACAAAAGATGCCACACCATGATATGGAAAATCATGTGTTCGCAATCTCCCCCTTGATGAGTGCATTGTCAACACTAATACAAAGCCAGAGAAAGCCCACTTAAGTGACCAAAAGCCAAAGAAAAGCTTGAAATAGTCACTTGTCACGAGCAAAGCAAAGAGCAACAACAACAAGCTCAAAAACACCTGAAAGCACCTGAAAACAGCTAGACCCTCTAGGCAGAGGCAAATGGCTCAACATGTCTAGCAACAGCAAATGTGCAACTCCCCCTTGACAAGTGCATCAACCTCACAAATGCACATGAATGCACACTCTAGATTTGTGGAAAACATTCTCCCCCTTTTGACAAAAGCACTTATCAAGTGGACAAAATAAAAGCTCCCCTTAAAGCATGCCATGAAATGCACAAGATGTACAATGCAGACATGCAAAGCATCAGGAGTATAGCAAGTGGAATAAAATCATGCTTAAGTTGGTACGACTCATGTATTACAAAAGGCACAAGACAAAGCCAATGCTCAAACTGACCAACTGAATGAAATATGAATCATAAGCATTTTG
>CM041640.1:31087871-31119010 GCA_023333625.1 Bothriochloa decipiens
ACAAGCTATACAAGTGAAGCTAAGAACATGATATATGATACATGATGAGATGAAATGCAATATGATACAAAAGCAAAAGCAAAGAGAGACAAAGAGAGAAAGACTACTATACAAGATACAAAGCATCCCACAACTAAAATGGGAAGCAAACACCCAACTCCCCTCGCAAGTGTGCAAACTGGGTTTGGTCGAGAGGTTTGGTGAAAATGTCAGCTAGCTGGCACTCAGTGCGAATGTGTCTCAAATCTATGGTTCCCTTCTCTTGGTTGTCTCTCAAAAAGTGGTACCTCACCTCAATGTGCTTGGTTTTAGCATGGAGCACTGGGTTTTTGGCTACACTTATGGCACTGATGCTATCATAGTAAAGTGGCACTCGGGCGAAATCTAAGCCAAAGTCTCTCAAAGTAGCAACTATCCAAAGCAGCTGAGAACAATAAGTGGTAGCAGCAACATATTCAGCCTCACAGGTGGATTGGGCTATGGAAGATTACTTGCAAGAGGACCAAAAAATAAGAGATGAACCAAGAAACTGACAAGTACCAGAAGTTGAATTTCTCTCAACACGACAGCCAACATAATCAGCATCGGAATAGCCAGAAAGCGAGACGGTGGAAGTGGTCGAATACCAAAGACTGAACTCAGGAGTGAAGCGAAGGTACCTCATAATCCACTTGATGGCTTGTCAGTGAGACGTGCGCGGTGAAGACTGAAAGCACGCACAAAGACAGATAGCGAACTGGTAGTCGCCATGGGCATCAAAAGAGGCTTGGCCTCGCCCATGTCAAACTTCTTCAGTAGGTCCTTGATGTACTTGCCATGATGCACAAACATCCCTTCCTGAGTTTGCTTGATTTGCAACCCAAGAAAGAATGTCAACTCACCCATCATGCTCATCTCGAACTCCCTGCTCATCAAATCAGAAGCATGTGAAGAGCCACCAAAGATTATATCATCCATGTATATCTGCACAATGAGAATGTCTTTGCCTTGCTTGAGGAGAAATAAAGTTTTATCAACAGAGCCCATGGTAAAACCCTTCCCAAGAAAAAAGGACTTCAATCTAGTATACCAGGCTCTAGGGGCTTGTTTGAGACCATACAAGGCTTTGTGGAGTTTGTAAACATGGTCTGGATACTTAGGATTTTCAAAACTAGGGGGTTGCCTCACATACACCTCCTCCTCTATGTACCCATTGAGAAAAGCACTCTTGACGTCCATCTGATACAGCTTGAACCCTTTCGAAGCTACAAAGGCTAAAAGGATCCTAATGGCTTCTAAATGGGCTACAGGGGCAAAGGTTTCCTCAAAGTCTATCCCCTCTTTTTGGCAAAACCCCTGAGCAACCAACCTAGCCTTGTTCCTAACTATCACCTTATCCTCACTCTGCTTGTTCTTGAACACCCACTTGGTACCTATGGGATGACACTGTGGAGGTGGAGGAACTAGGACCCAAACTTGGTTTCTCTCAAAGTTCTCAAGCTCCTCATGCATGGCATTGACCCAATCAGCATCAGATAAAGTGTGTCCAATATCTTTGGGCTCAAAATTGGCAACAAAAGCAGAATGTCTAAAATCAGAGATTTCATATGACCTGTTGTGAGTGATACGCAGATTGAGGTTACCGATCATGTTTTCTAGAGGATGGAGGTGCTAAATGTGTATGGGCGCCGCTCTTGATGAAGTAGCCTCCCCCTCAACCACAGTTGGAGCTCCCTCAGGTGCAAGAGAGGGAAACTGGTCATTCGGCCCCCATGTAGTCGAGGATGAAGGATCAGGGCCACGAGCCGACGTAGTCGTCGTAGGGTCAACAGGGGCAGCCGGTGGAGTCGGCTCGGGAGCACCCTAATCTCTTGATGAGCCTGATGAAAATGCACTTGCTGCTGAAAGAATTGCTTACAGGAGAGCATGTGATGTTGATCTTGAAGTGAGTTGCCTTATGCTTGCTTGCATGGAATCTGATCTGCAGATGCAGTTCGATAATAATCACTCAGCGAATGATATGATCGTGGTGCTTGAGGAGATGTTCCACACGCAAGCCAGGACTAAAAGGTTCAATGTCTCTAAGGTGCTTGCAGAAACCAAGCTTGCAGAAGGCGTAGCAGTAGGACCACACGTAATTAAGATGGTTGGTTACACTCAGAGGTTGGAGAAGCTAGGCTTCCCAATCGGCCAAGAGTTGGCTACTGATTTCATCCTCTCGTCTCTTTCGCCCAGCTATGGAAACTTCATCTCAAACTACCATATGCATGGGGCAGAGAGAGGCTTGAGTGAATTGTGTGGCATGCTGAAAATAGCAAAAGCCGACATCAAGAAAGGTGCCGGCAATAGCCAAGTGTTGGCAGTCCAGAATAGGCCTCGGCATAAGAGGAAGGGAAATTCTTGAAAGAAGAAAAAGGGCAAGGCTAAAGATGAGATCTCTAAGCCAAACCCATCTGCTGCCCAGGCTGGACCATCTGCAAGTTTAGATTGCTTTTATTGTAAGGGGAAAGGTCACTGGAAAAGGAACTGCAAGGAGTAATTGGCGTCCTTAGAGAACGATGGCGGCGGTAAAGGTATTACTGCTACTTGTACACTTGTCGTTCATGTTACAAACATTTTTCTCGCTAACTCCTATGTCAATTCCTGGGTATTTGATACCGGATTGGTTGCTCATATTTGCAATACGATGCAGGGAATGATAAGAAGTAGAAGCGCGGAAAAGGGAGAGGTTGACTTCTGCGTGGCAACAATGCAACAGTTGCTGCGTTGAACATCGGGATGATGCAACTTCACCTACCATCAGGATTTATCATGGAATTGAATAATTGTTATTTTGTTCCTAGCTTAAGTCGAAACATTGTGTCACCTTCATGTTTGATGAAGGATGGTTATTCTTTTGTAAGTAAAGAAAATGGTTGTTTGATCTCCAAGAATGACATATTTGTGGCTTTACATCCATTGTGAATGGATTATTTATTTTAAATATTGGTGATGCTCCTGTCTATAATGTTACTGCTAAAAGGCCTCAGCTTAATGAGTTTAGTCTGACATATGGCATTGTTAGTTGGGTCATATAAGTGAGAATCGCATGAAGAGGCTCCATGCTGATGGGCTTCTAACTTTGTTTGATTTTGAATCTTACAAGACATATGAGGATTGCCTGCTTGGCAAGATGACCAAGGCGCCTTTCACAGGTTTTCTTGAGAAAGCGTCTGACTTGTTGGAACTCATACATACTGATGTGTGCAAACCACTGAGCATGACAACTAGAGGAGGATTCCAATACTTCATTACTTTTACTGATGACTTTAGTAGATATGGATATGTCTACCTAATGAAGCATAAGTCTGAAACATTAGGGTATTACTTCTATAACCGATCAGAGGCCAAAGTGTTTGTTGCTCAGAATGGTGTATTCCTAGAGAAAGAGTTTCTCAAAGGAGATAGGAGTGGTCGTAAGGTATATCTTGAAGAGGTTCAAGATGAGTCATTAGTGAATGACTCGACGAGTGATGCTAATATAGCAGAACAAGTTGATATACCCGTGGTTGGTACACCACCTGTGGTTGGTAATCCACCGCAACCACGAAGATTAGCAAGACTTCATGAATTGCGTGGTGATCTATTGTTATTAGATGATGACGAACCTACAAATTATGCGAAAGCAATGATGGGCCTAGATTTTAAGAAATGGCGGAGTGCCATGAGATCCAAAATAGATTCCACAGGAAACAATCAGGTTTGGAACTTGGTTGACCTGCCTCAAGGGGTTAGACCCATTGAGTGCAAATGGATCTTCAAGAAGAAGAAGGATATGGATGGAAATGTTCTCGTCTATAAAGCTCGGCTTGTTGCAAAGGGTTTTTGGCAAGTTCAAGGGGTTAACTATGACGAGACGTTCTCGCCAGTAGTGATGATTAAATCTATTCAAATCATTCTAGCAATTGCTGCGTATTTCGATTATGAGATATGGCAAATGGATGTCAAAACAACCTTTCTAAATGGGTCTTTAGAAGAGGACGTGTATATGATATAGCTTGAAGATTTTGTTGATGCTAAAAATACTGGAAAGATATGCAAGCTTAAGAAATCCATTTATGGGTTAAAGCAAGCTTCTCGGAGTTGGAATATTCATTTTGATGAGGTTGTCAAAGGGTTGGGCTTCCATCAGAATGAAGAAGAAACTTGTGTTTACAAGAAGGAAAGTGGTAGCACTGTTATGTTTCTGATCTTGTATGTGGATGACATATTTCTGATCAGGAATGACATTCCTATGTTGCAATCTGTAAAGACTTCACTGAATAATAGTTTTTCTATGAAGGATTTAGGAGAAACAACATACAACTTGGGCATTAAGATCTATAGAGATAGGTCAAGAAGGCTAATAGGATTAAGCCAAGACATGCACATTGACAAGATGTTGAAGTGATTCAACATGGAACAGTCTAAGAAAGGGTTCTTGCCTGTGTCACATGGTGTGCGCTTCAGTGATAAGCAGTGTCCTTCCACTGATGCTGAGCGCGAGCGCATGAGTAAAGTTCCATATGCTTCAACAGTTGGTTCCATCATGTATGCCATGATGTGTACTCGCCTAGATGTAGCATATGCTCTAAGTGTTGCGAGCAGGTTAGGAATATTCTTAAGTACTTGAGAAGCACTAAGGATGTGTTCCTTATCTATGGTGGTGAGGAGGAGCTCGTTATAAATGGTTACACCGATGCTAGCTTCCAAACTAACCAGGATGTTTCACTATCTCAATCAGGTTTTGTGTTCACAATAAATGGTGGGGCAGTAAGTTGGAAGAGTTCCAAGCAAGAAGCGATCAGCGATTCTATGGCACAAGCCGAGTACATTGCGGCTGGTGGAGCTGCAAAGGAAGGTGTTTGGTTGAGGAGGTTCCTCATTGAACTTGGTGTGTTTCCTAATGCGTTGGGACCATTGAAATTTCCTAACAATGGGGCGATTGCACAGGCTAAGTAGCCTAGGGATCACCAGAAGAGCAAACATGTACTCTGGAAGTTTCATCTCATTTGAGAGTTTGTGAAACTAGAAGAGATTGAACTATGCAAGATACATATAGATTTGAATATAGCAGATCCTTTGACAAAGGCTCTTCCACAGCCTAAGCATGAGGCGCACATGAGGTCTATGGGGATTAGACATCTTAGAGATTAACTCTAGTGCAAGTGGGAGACTGTTGGGAATATGCCCTAGAGGTAATCATAGAGATGATGATATTCCGGTTGTATCTATGACATGCATTAAGCGTTCAATGAATATCCATTATAGATAACTTGTGTTGATTGGCAATTATGTGAATTGTTTGTGAAACTCAACTACTTGAATGATTATTCTAAAGTTGTCCCTGGTCGGTGTTCTTGTGAGAACACACTTGAATATTAGACCAACCCATGTATTAGTTGATGTCTATGTTTCACAAGTCATGGACATGGAGATGTCAAACTAATAATGTGGGTATATGTGAGACATGTAGGCTGGACTGACCTGATAAGAGATTGTCTCTATTCACATCATGTACATTATGTCCTTGGACTTGAGATTGTGGTATGTACTCAAGATATGAAATGGCTGCTTAGGGATTAACAAATGCTACTCCGTAACTGGGTAGTTATAAAGGTGGTCTTCGGGTGGTCGGGAAGCATGCTATGAGACATAGACAGTCGAGATGGAATTTGCCCCTCTCTGTATAAGGGAGATATCACTGGATCACTCAAGTGATTGGATCAACAAATGCATGGCCGTGCTTGGGTTAAGTGTTAACCCATGAGTTGAACCATATATCAGTGGCAAAGGGAATAACTTGTACGTGGTCATAGTGGTTAGTCTGATATGATCTTCATGTATGCATAGGAATTGCCACATCTTGCTAGAGGCCGCTGTCAACTATTGGTCAAGTAGGAGTACTCGGTCCATGTTGATGTGTTCATGAACCCATAGGGTCGCACGGCTAAGGGTTGGAAGCCTAGTTCGGGTTGGACCCAGATTAGACAAGGTTTAGGGTTCCTGATGGGCCTCTAGGTTGGGGTTGCCGAGGGATGCCTATATAAGCAAGAGGTAGGGGCGAGGCAGAAGTGATGCAATCTAATCTATTCAGCCGTCGTCACCCACCCCATGCTCATGCCTTTGCTGCTCGCGGACCTAGCAGTCCGGTTGCACATTGCTTCTTCCTGCACTTGTGTGATTCCTCGGAGGTGCTACATCTGTGGCACAGGGACAGACCTGGTCAGTCATGATGGTCAGCAACTGGTCGGCGTCCAGTTGTACAGGTCGACGACTACTGGACTGGTTGGGAACATGGTCGGTAACATGCTCGGGAGATCTGCAAGCGAAGGGTGTACTTGATGGACAACCACGCAATCACACGGCACTGCTACAACGCGTTCGACTACATCGAGTCTTTCGCTGCACCTGCACATCTAGTGGTAATCCTGTGACCTATATCTAGCAGTAGATCCTAGTTTATGACATAGAAAAGTTTTGTTTTCTGGCTAGCGTAGCACCCTCATAACCCTACACTTTGATCATATTGCTCCTATTCACTTCTAATTAATACATTGCATGTGTCTCAAATTGGCAAACCATAGGAATGACTAGCTACTCTATCCATATATCACCTATGGAGGTTTTAGTTGATAGGTTATTAGGTTGCTAGCACTCTACCTTACCTTTCACCTATTTAATGAAGATAAAACTTGCTTCTTAACATGTGGGAGCTGTGGGCTCTTGGCTTCGGCCGTTGGAGACGTTGATGCCATTCTGTGTCATTTGTTGGCGGTGAATGATGAGGGAAACGGATGCTAGTGGGACTCGTGTTGATGAGGGTATCTGTATCTCCTCCCCCCTTAAGGTCCTATTTGTGGAGCGGCAACTTGGGACTTCCGTACATTTCCAGGCTAATGGACACTGGCTTGGTCTATTAGCAGGACAATCATGGGCAGGCTGGACAACTTACTGATGGGTGGCTATAGCTATGTTTGCTGGGGTGTTTTCAAGTATTTAGTATGGGAGGGGCTAGGGATCCGTGTAGGGGGCAGCCTCACGGTGAAGTCGCCCATACGTTTGCACTCATTACTAGCAAGTTGTCACTGCCTATAACCCTGTGAAGAACCTCGTTGTGACCTCTGCCAGCCTATCTCGATAATGGGCTAAGAGGCTGATCCCCTTGGGCGTAAAGAGTAATCACAATCTAGAGTGAAAGTTACACCTCTACGTAGAGTTAAAATCTGTATATCGTCCGTGCTCACGGTCACGAGCGGCCTAGATCCTCGCATGACTTATCTAAATGGTTTTAAGCTATTAAATCGTGGTGATGTTGTTTGAGGTTGCTGCCTCAGGTTTTATCGGGATGGCTATCCTGTGTTCCCTTTGAGATGGATATCTCAAGTTTTAATAATATACGCTTATATCTATGATGTTAAATGACACATTAATTACTACTAGAACCTTAATAAAGTGTTGAGTGCTTCAACCAAGTTGATTAGAGAATAGGTTGCAAAGTTAAATCTTAACTGCTACATTAAAAATGCTACCGTAGTTTATCTTTCAGCTGTACCTTGTTTTAGCCTTGCATGTCATTACTTTCTGCCTATACTCGCTGAGTTTCGACATGGAACTCACCCTTGCTAATTCCCAAAGAAAGGATGCCCCTCAAGTGATGACTCGGATGGTGACTTCCCTGAGAACTATCTGGAATGTTAGGCATCGTGATGCTGCTGTTGACCTTCCTGTGGTGAGATGGAGTCACTACGTCTACATCATTTAGTTGCCTTTCACTTTGGATGATGTTATTTATATTTCACTTTACTCTGATGACAGTTATGTAATAACGGTATGATGTAAACGTTATATTATTATTTTATTCAAACACTGTGCTTATTGGACCATGAAATTTGTCATTCATGTGTGTAATTTGATCCGGGCGCACATGAGCTTTTGCCTTAGTTTTAATCCTTCAAAACTAGGGTGTGACAGGCTAAAAGTTTACGAGCACCTAGTGCTCGACACAACTTACAAACAGTGTTTTAGCATAAATACATTGTTTATGGCCTACTGACCACCACCACCTGCTGCAGGATCTTCGATTAGCGTCATGTCTTCAACAATGGCGATAGCAGTTAGGCCAGACAGGGCCTGAAGCTCTTCGGCTTCTTCATCAAGAACCTCTGCAGGAACCCCACGCTCGATGGTTGCCAGCTCCACATCTCGGTAGTTGGCATGGACCATGGAAAGCATGGTGGCAGCCACATAATGCCCAGCCCCTATGACGAACTCCTGCAGTGCCAGCCACAGCCTCCTACACTGGTTGGCGACAATGATTACCTCGCCTATAGGGTCAGTGGGGTGCTCTTCTCCTTGGAAGTCGGCCCTAAGCACTGGCCTGATGTGGTCAGTCATCGCCTTGACTTTTCCTTGGAGAGAGGCGTTAGCATCCTCCAGCACCTGGAATTGGGCCATGTGGCGCTCCCTCATATCTACAACACATACAAATGGTGGTTTTGCATACACTGGTCCACCCTGTATGCCATAGAAAAAATTACTATCGCTTCACTTATCATTCAGCTCCACAATCTGCACGGCATCTTCTTTTGCCTTCTCCACTACTGCCTCCTTCTGGTTCTACAGGCTGGAGATCTCCATGGCCATTGAAGCATTCTGGCCGCTCAACCCTACAACAAGGCACATGAGTATGCAACCAATAACTATATGCACGGAATAATTAGACAACTTACTCTCGTTGTCCGCCTCCAGGGTTTCCACCTTCTGACATAGGGCTGCAAGGGCGTCCTCGTGCTGGACCTCCTGCTCCTGGTACACCTTGGCTTGTGTTTCCATCTAGGCCTTTGCCACCCGGAGGGTTTGACACTCCTCCTAGATGGGCGCAAACTGGTCGATGGTCTTGCCGTGCTGAGCACATGTCTCCTGTAGGGACTGAGCACACCATATACTGATATGATTGGCTATTCCGAATATACATGGATAGCAATACTCAATGACCTCATTGATAAGACTTACTTTGATCTGACTGAGCAGCACCTTCATGGCATCCTGGATGCCTGCCTCCATATCGCCACTTGAGATCTCCTCGTATGACATGAAGTCTTGTCCCATTTTGCGCATGGTGTACACATGCTGCTGCGGGATGTCAGTACGAGGAACTCGGGGCAGCACTCTGGGCACCTCCTTGACCACATCTGGCACTGGTACACTTGATGACCCTGCATAGTCTGCAGCACGACGGGGTGGACGACCTACAGCAACTTTCCTCCTGGGGACTACCCGCCCCCCAGGAGAGTCCACTGGCTTGGTTGGTGTCGTTGTGCTACTGGCGGCTGTCGCCTCCCCCGCGGACTGGGCTGTGTCACAAGCCAGAGCCTACTCGGTGGTTGGTGGGGGCGTGGTTTTCCCAGACGTAGGGTGTTATGTCGTCTCTGATGGGGCATGACTGTTGGATCATCACACATAAGTCGTAAAGATGTTTGGCACTAACAAAATAGGTATTCAGGTATACACCTATTCAGGTATACAATGCCATGATGAAATAACATGACACTTACGCTGGTGCCCGCCAAAATCCTCTTCTAAACTGTGGGGCTGCTCCCCCGCCAGAAGCGTCTGGGGTCCCGCCTGTCGCCCCGCTGCCGCGCCTGGGGACTTGGCCCGATGCCACGCTGGCTGTGCTCGTCCCGATGGGCTGTACCAGTGTAGTTGGCCCCCTTGCCGCTTCCTGGTGCTGCGGAGACGAGGCTACCCTAGCTATTGGCGTCACCATAACGTGTGATGCAGGTGGTGGTGTTGGTGGTGGTGGTGTAGATTCCCTGGCCTGCACCGATGGGGTTGTTGAAGCAGATTCCCCTGTTGAGGGCGAGGAGATGGTGGTGGTGTGTGCCGCGGTGACCTCCTGGTCGATGTTGCCTGATGCTCCCTCCGACGCTCGTTCAACATCACGAAGTCGTCAGAGTCCAATGACTCCGGGGTCATCGGGGCACCCCTCTTCTTGCTCCTTCTCACTCCACCATCCAGGTTCAACTTCCCCCGGACAATGGAGTGGAGGGTCTTTTCCTGTTGGTGGTGGCCGACATTGGTTGCTTGCTCGCTGCTTGGCGCCATGCCTGAGCAGTGGGGATCTCATCTTCATCAGGGCTGAAAATATCCTCTGTCTCCTACCCTACTCTAGCCCTGTTCTGGTCTCCGCTATTTGGCCAGTGCTTCCCCCTGAGGCCACTGCTCTACCGGCACAGCAGAGAAGACTACTGCTCGGTCCTATCCAAGCAGTGTGTTAGTCAAACACGAGATGTTATACACATTACAATCAAACAACAATGTGTCAAACAATGGAAAGTACCACTATTGACTTACTGGTGGTGGTGGTCGGGATATGTCGTAGGGCCATGCGCGCTCTGCTGGATAGCTGGTCTCCTGACTGAACTTCTCAAACAGAGATGCCATCCGACGGTTTAGTGCTTCTGGTGTTAGTCTCTCCCGAGTCAAACAGGAGGGGTCAATGCGTCTGGTGTACTCAAACAGATGGTTCACATGCTCCTTGTAGGGGGCTAGATCTGACTTACCAACCACATCCCGGCCACCAGCGGACCATTGACATGCTTATTGTCAATTAATTGCAGCAACTCCCTCACCTGATACATCTCATTCTCAAATGGTTTTTTGGACCACTTGGGATTGAACTTTGGCACCTGATTCACATCACATGGCACTCTCCTCCCCTCCGCATCCTGGCTCATGTAGAACCAGTGGGTGAACCAGCTCTTCTATGCCGATTGATGGGAAAAGTCCAGCCACTGGCTCTTCATCCCATCTCGCAGGCACAGGTAGTAGCCCCCTGCAATCTGGGAGCCCCCGGTCTCCAGCCCTTTCTTCCTCAGCAGGTAGAAATGGCAGAACAGATTGAAGTGGGAGGGATGCCCAGGAAGCACTCGTAATATGCGATGAAGATGGAGACGGAGAGGATTGAGTTGGGGTCGAGATTATAGAGTGAAATCCCCCAGTAAATGCAAAGATCCTGCAAGAACCCATTGATGGGTTGCCCCAATCCCCACATCACGTAATCCTCAAAGACTGCAATTTCCCCATCTTGGGGTCAAGGGGAATCATCACCTCGTGGCTCGCGCCATACCTCCATCTCTTGCGCTAGAAGCAATCCCTCGTCAGTGAGCGTCTGCAGTGACTCCCACATGGAGATCGATTGCTGCCAATGTGGCCCAAATCTGCCAGATTTGGCCGCCTTTTCCACCTTCTTGGCTCCCCTCCTCGCCATCTCCTCCACGAGTGGTGACTTGATGAGTGAGTGGCATGCGGTGATGGCGTGGATGCGCTAAATTGAACTGACTGCTTTGCGCGGCGATGGACGCAGTAGCGGTGGTGGGCGGTGCAACGACGGCGGCAGTTGCGATGAAGTAGATGAGGCAAAGTGCTCCAGAGAGTGGGGCGAGTGCGGAGTAGAAATGAATGAAACACGGAACTGTTCCCCCCGGTGGCGGCCGCTTATTTATAGGAATTGGATGACGTCGCTTTGACTTCTAGGGTTTGACTCGCTGACTCATGTGGACACGGCTGTTTTTATTCCAATGAGCTGTATTAGTCCCCCGTGCGGTTTCCCCGATTGTCCTTACCCTAAGTTGGCACGTGCCCGGTAATCTTGGGATGGTTCCCTGGATTTCTCCTTTAAATACATACTTCTTTCCAAATTTGTTCCAGATTTTTTCTACTTAAATCTGGGGACTGATTTCATGGGATACATAATCTATTTCCCATACCTAGGGACTGCGCAATAACTTGCCACCCAGTGGGGCCTATGGACCAAGAGTTCTTGGTGTCTCTTGACCCAATCGAGCCTGTTCTCTATCCAGGGCACACTTGGGAACTGTGCAGCAGCTTGCCACCCAGTGGAGCCCACGGACCATGGGCTCTCGGTGTTTTCTTGACTCGATCGAGCCCCTGCTCTATCCAAGGCATATACCTGGGAACTGCGCTGTGACTTGTCCTTTAGTATCGATTATGTCTAGTTGGTGCTTTTCTGAGTTTTTTCTTAAAAGCTCGATACAACATTTTCTATCTTCTATCGGGCTTGGGGACTACGTGGGCCCATGTCACCTCACGGCGACTTGGGCCTATCTTCTGTTCTTGGTTCATTTCCTGCCTGTGTAGTTGGTTCATTGTTAACATCTTAGTGATATTCTCTGTCATGTGTTAACGTGGGCCCACGTCCCAGAACGTGAAAAGAATTTTTTCTTTTTCTTGGAACACCATGCATCTTTTGACAGATCACCTTCTTTAACGGGAGTCATGGTCAGGAGCCGGCATACAAACTGCTTGGGAGAAGCTTAGACAACACTAAAGCAGTCAGCATTGTTGCTGGTCAATGTTGCATGGTATGCATCTTCATTGCTCGGCATCACATGGTCTACATGTTCACTGCTCAGCACAGGTCAAGATGGCGACTTCCTTAAGATACATGGTGCTCGGGGACTAGCTGTGGGAGGTATAAACCCATATACCCTCATGGCTAGACTTTGGGCTGCTCGAACCAGACGGCCCAGATCACAAGACGGAGGTCGGTCCATCACCACCCTGGTCGGTGGGTCGGATGACAAGACGAAGGCCGTGGTCCACTACCACCCTGATCGGTAGGCTGCGCGGGTCCTGAAGGCTACTTGGCATGCAAGGAGTCTTAGTCGATTAGATCTATTCGTAATCTCCAAGATACAGAGCAATGTAACCGACCACAAGGAAATCCTAGATATGTAACGTTGTGCCCCACTATATAAGGCGGGCAAGGACCCCCAAGAACGCATCTGAACTATTACCTGATCATTGTACTCTGGTACTCATCAATACAACAGCAGAGATGCAGGACGTAGGGTATTACGCTTCCGAGCGGCCTGAACCTGGATAAACCCTTATTTGTCATGGTCGTTTGTCATGCGTCTCACATCCGGTTCATAGGTCATAGCGCGCCCTCATCGTAAATCTACTACCTCGGGGTATCCTGTCATAGACTGCCAAGGAGATATCGTCGACAGGCCCTGACACCGAAGGCATCGCCAAGGCAGATTGCAGGTGGCGATGCGATGCCCCACCACGAGGTACTTGAAGCAGCGGCCGTCAGCGTATGACGGGAACTGCCGAGGTCCAACGCCGCCCCTGGTGCCTGCCTCATGGCGCTGCTGAGATCGCGGCTCACGCGCCGGCTGGGCAGGGCGCTGAGGGAGCACATTATGCCACCCCTCGGCGTCCAGGGGGTCGCCCAGCGCGTCAGTCCCAGCCGCTGGTGGACGGGTAGCCGCTCACGCACGCCCGCCATCTGGGCAGACGTGCACCCGCGACCCCCGGGGCGTCTGCGGCCAGGGGCGCGACCCTCCGCTGATCGAATCAGAAGGCCTCTCACCAGCTGGGGACGCGGTCGCCCGTGCCTCCTCTAACCACGCCGAGGCTCTCGCCGTCCAATAACCGCATTGCAACAGCCCGGAGTAGCGGCTGATGCATACCATTAAAACTTCTCTAATCACTATGAAACAAATATTTTAAGGTTGTCTTGTAGTTTAATTAAAAACAAAACTTAACCTCATTACAACTTAAATTTGCTAATAATATCATAAACTACAATCATAAAAGATTTTATATTCACATAATGGTATCCATTCTAATATATCTATACAATCCCTAATAAGAACTGTTATGTGAAACATCAACGCTAATTTTTCTTCATATTCACGTAACAATCATTGTATGTCAGCAACTAACTCCTTATGAAATTTAGCGAGAAATTTGAATTACATATTTTTATGGATCTACAAAGAAAGTGACAGAACTCGATATTAATTGTAGCAACATATAGATAGTATGAAAAATCAAGCTATGCTATATTTACTTTTAAATATTTCTAAGCTTTGCAATGGAAAAAATATATCTCGAGTGTATTTAAATTAATACATGCTTAGTAGGCTATTTTCATATTATTGACATATTAGGGTTATCATAAATAAGTCATAGCTTTTAAATTTTATAGAAATGGTAAAACATAAACAAATATGTATCACATCGTTGTTTTTGATAAATATTTCGTAATCGTCCTGTTGTAACGCACTGTTGTAACACACATGCACGTTTGCTAGTTAAATAATCACAATTAATACTGAAACGACTAGCTTACGAGGCTGAATTCTGATCTATACTAGCAACAATAAATCGGCCGGTCAATTGATCTTTTGTTTTTCAGTTGATGCAGCGGAGTTCTGCATCGAGAAGGTGGAGGTGGAGGTGGTGGTGGTGCGCTGGAAATTCAACGCCGAGAAGGCGAGAAAGCTCTGCAAGAAGGTCTGGTGCAAGGGCGGGAAGGTCGTACGTCAAGGAGATCGCCATCACGGAGATGTGGCCGATGCCACCGCCACACAAGCCATGCACTCCTTGCAAACCAAAGCAAGAGGAATGCAAGCCCAAGTGAGGATCCCAAGCCTGCACAGAAGCGTTGTGTTTGTGAGTGAAATATCCTTAATTTTTTATGAAGGGAAAATATACAGAATGAAGGATATAATGATAGCTTAGGAGGTCAAATCATCAATTATCCAATAACAGTTGATTACAAAGCCATACATCGAATAAAAGAGTACAATAGAGGGGTTTAGATAAATTATTACATCGTCACATGGTGAAATCATCAGAGTATCTAGCATCTAGAACAACTGTGGAAGTAGAGGGATACCGCGGAAGAAACGTCTTGCACCATCTTCAGCATAGGCACGAGACCGTCTAATCCTTTCGTCCTTCAGGGGCGTTGACAAGCCATCATCCAAACCAAAATCCAAATTTTCAGTACAATTTATACTGGCCACATCTCTCACCCTATGCTTTGTTTTTGCTCTGTAGTTTTTGGTGGATGCAGAGGATATAATCAAAGAGGCCTAATATATGACTGTGGTTTTCTATGCAAGTAGTGAGCAATACTATAAATATAGTTCATCAAGTTTTAACTCATCTGATCTATATATCCAACCCAACCTATCACCATCACACACATCTCACACTCTCGCACTCAGTCGACAGGTCCAACTCCCTCTCGGAGCCTGTCTCAGCGACTCCCAACCGGAAGGGTAACACCAGAGGGAGAATAGAACGACTCATCTCACTACTCCCGAGAAGCGTAGGTCGAGGAAAAGGCCATGCTGAGGACGCGGACTATATATAGATTCAAAAACTCTGCAGAGCATGTACTCCCATAACCACAAGATCACCATGGTCAGCGGTGCACTCTGCCTAGGCTGATTCCGGCTACTTTCTAACCGGTGCGATGTCTGAAGGGTTATGAGGGTGCTACAGTAACCAGACAACAAAACTTTTTGACCTCATAAACCAGGATCTACTGCTAGTTACAGGTTACAGGATTACCACTAGACGCGCAGGTGCAGCGGAAGACGACTCAATGTAGTCGTATGCTTCGCAGCAGGCAGGGCAGTTGTGTGGTCATCCGTCACCTCAATCCCCTTGCGTGGTTCTTCCCAGTGCTCTAGATGCAGCACCTCCGAGGAATCCCACACGTGCAGGGAAGAAGAGATGCGCCTCTGGACTGCTAGGTCCGCGAGGAGCAGAAGGTGCGAGCGTGGGGAGGGCGACGGCGGCTGCCAAAGGCGTGTAACCCTGATCGTGCCCCTACCCCTTGCTTATATAGGTGTCCCCAATGAGCTCATGAGTTGGAGGCCCATTAGAAACCCTAAGCCTTGTCTAATTCGGGTCCAACCCGAATTAGGCTTCCAGCCCCATAAGCATGCGACCCTATGGGTTCACACACACATTGACATAGGCCGAGTACTCCTACTCACCCAATAGTTAACAGAGGCCTCTAGCAAGGCTTGACAACTCCTATGTGCATGCGAAGATCATATCAGACGAACCACTATGACCACATACAAGTTATTCCCTTTGCCACTCGATATATGGTTCAACACGTGGGTTAACACTTAACCCAAGCATGGCCATGCATTTGTTGATCCAATCACTTGAGTGATCAGTGATCTCTCTTGCGTAGAGGGGCAAATTCTATCTTGATTGTCTATGTCTCATAGCATGCTTCCCGACCACCCGAAGACCACCTTTATAACTACCTAGTTACAGAGCAGCGTTTGATAGTCCCTAAGTAGGCCATTTCACATCTTGAGTACATACCACAATCTTAGGTCTAAGGACATAACGTACATGATATGAATAGAGACTATCTCATGTCGGGTCAGTCCAACCTACATGTCTCACATGTGCCCACATTATTAGTTTGACATCTCCATGTGCATGACTTGTGAAACATAGCCATCAACTAATACATGTGCTGGTCTAATATTCAAGTGTGTTCTCACAAGAATGCTGACCAGGGACAACTTTAGAATAACTATTCAAGTAATTGAGTTCCACAAACAATTCACATAATCACCAATCAATACAAGTTGTCTATAATGGATATTCAATGAACACTTTATTAATCATGGATACAATCGGAATATCATCATCTACATGATTAGCTCTAGGGCATATTCCCGACAGTCTTCCACTTGCACTAGAGTTAATCTCTTAGATGTCTAATCCCCATAGACCTCATGTGCGCCTCATGCTTAGGCTGTGGAAGAGCCTTTGTCAAAGGATCTGCTATATTTAAATCTGTATGTATTTTGCACAATTTGATCTCTTCTCATCTCACAAACTCTCAAATGAGATAAAACTTCCGGAGTACATGTTTGTTCTTCTGGTGATCCCTAGGCTACTTAGCCTATGCAATCATCCCATTGTTATCACAATGTAAATTCAATGAGTCCGACGCATTTGGAAACACACCAAGATCAATGAGGAACCTCCTCAGCCAAACACCTTCCTTTGCAGCGCGAGAAGCTACAATGTACTTGGCTTCTGCTGTAGAATCAGACACCGTCTCCTGCTTGGAACTTTTCCAGCTAACTACACCACCATTTATTGTGAACACAAAACCTGATTGAGATAGTGAGTCATCCCCGTCGGTTTGGAAGCTAGCATCGATGTAACCATTTACAACGAGCTCCTCCTCACCTCCATAGATTAGGAACACATCCTTAGTCCTTCGTAAGTACTTTAGGATGTTCTTAACAAGCATCCAGTGAGGTTCACTGGATCAGCTTGGTACCTGCTTGCAACACTTAGAGCATATGAGACATCTGGGCGAGTACATATCATGGCATACATGATGGAACCAACGGCCAAAGCATATGGAACCTTACTCATGCGGTTGCGCTCTTCATGTGATGAAGGACACTGCTTGTCACTAAAGCGCATACCATGTGACATAGGCAAGAACCCTTTCTTGGACTGTTCCATGTTGAACTGTTTCAACACCTTGTCAATGTCCATGTCTTGGCTTAATCCTATTAGCCTTCTCGACCTATCTCTATAGATCTTAATTCCAACGATGTATGCTGCTTCTCCTAAATCCTTCATAGAAAAACTATTATTCAGTGAAGTCTTTACAGATTGCAACATAGGAATATTATTCCCAATCAATAGTATGTCATCAACATACAAGATCAGAAATACAACAGCGCTCCCACTTACCTTCTGGTAAACACAAGTTTCTTCTTTATTCTAATGGAAGCCAAACCCTTTGACTACCTCATCAAAACAAATATTCCAACTCCGAGATGCTTGCTTTAACCCATAAATAGATTTCTTAAGCTTGCATATCTTTTCAGCATTATTAGGATCAACAAAACCTTTGGGTTGTATCATATACATGTCCTTTTCTAAATACTCATTTAGAAAGGCTGTTTTAACATCCATGTGCCATATCTCATAATCGAAATATGCAGCAATTCCTAGAATGATCTGAATAGATTTAAGCATCGCTACCGGCGAGAATGTCTCGTCATAGTCAACTCCTTGAACTTGCCGGAAATCTTTTGCGACAAGTCGAGTTTTATAGACATGAACATTTCCATCTATATCCTTCTTCATCTTAAAGATCCATTTACACTCTATGGGTCTAACCCCATCAGGCGGGTCAACCAAGTTCCAAACATGATTGTCTCCCATGGAATCTATCTCGGATCTCATGGCACTTTGCCATTTCTTGGAATCTGGATCCATCATAGCTTCCGCATAATCCGTAGTTTCATCATCGTCTAACAATAACAAATCCCCACGCAATGCGCGAAGTCTTGCTGATCTTCGTGGTTGTGGTGGTGTCTCCACTAGCACGGGTGTCTCAACTTGCTCTGCTACATTAGCATCACTCGCAGAGTTAGTCCCTACTAGCTCATCTTGAACTTCTTCAAGATACACCTTTTGTCCATTCTTTTCTCTTTTAAGAAACTCTTTCTCTAAGAAAATACCATTTTGAGTAACAAACACTTTGCCCTCTGACCGGTTATAGACATAATACCCTAAAGTTTCCTTCGGATATCCCATGAAAAAGCACTTGTTCGATTTGGGTGTTAGTTTATCTGATATAAGTCATTTAACATAAACTTCACAACCCTAAATTTTTAGAAAAGACAAACTAGGACTCTTACCAGTCCACATCTCATATGGTGTCTTAACTACGGACTTAGATGGTACCCTATTTAATGTAAAAGCGGCTGTTTCTAGAGCGTATCCCCAAAACAATAAAGGTAGGTCCAACTGGCTCATCATAGATTGAACCATGTCCAACAAGGTCCGATTACGTTGCTCAGACACGCCATTTCTCTGAGGCGTTTCGGGTGGCGTAAGCTGTGAAACAATTCCACAACTCTTAAGATGATTGCTAAACTCGTGACTTAGATATTTGCCTCCATGATCAGATCACAAGGCCTTGATCTTCTTGCCATGTTGATTCTCTACTTCATTCTGAAATTCTTTGAACTTTTCAAATGTTTCAGACTTATGCTTCATTAGGTAGATATATCCATATCTACTGAAGTCATCAGTAAAAGTTATGAAGTATTAAAATCCACCTCTAGCTGTTGTGCTCATTGGTCCACATACATCAGTATGTAAAGTTCCAACAAGTCAGATGCCCTCTCAGGAAATCCTTTGAATGGCACCTTGGTCATCTTGCCTAGCAAGCAAGCCTCACATGTCTCGTATGATTCAAAATCAGACGAAGTTAGAAGACCATCATCATGGAGCCTCTTCATGCGATTCTCACTTATATGACCCAAACGACAATGCCACATATAGGTAGGACTTAACTCATCAAGCCAAGGCTGTTTAGCACTACCATTACAGACAGGTGCATCATCAAGATTTAAAATAAATAACCCATTCACAATGGATGCAAAAGCCACAAACACATCATTCTTTGAGATCACACAACCATTGTCTTTACTCACAAATGAATAACCATCCTTCATCAAGCATGAAGGTGACACAATGTTTCGACTTAAACTAGGAAAAAATAACAATTATTTAATTCCAAAATAAATCCTGACGGCAAGGGAAGTTGCATTGTCCCGACGTTCAAAGCAACAACTCTTGCATTATTGCCCACGCGGAAATTAACTTCTCCTTTCTCCAGGCTTCTACTTCTTATCATTCCCTGCATCGTATTGCAAATATGAGCAACCGATCCGGTATCAAATACCCAAGAATTGATATAAGAGTTAATGAGGAAAATGTTTGTAACATGAACAACAAGAGTACAAGCAGTAGCAGTACCTTTACCACCGCCATCCTTATCTAAGGACGCCAAGTACTCCTTGCAGTTCCTTTTCCAGTGACCTTTTTCCTTACAATAAAAGCAATCTGAATTTGCAGATGGTCCAGCCTTAGCAGCAGATGGGTTTAACTTAGCAATCTCATCTTTAGCCTTTCCCTTCTCTTCCTCCAAGAATTTCCCTTTCTCTTAAAATGAGGTCAGTTCTGGATCACCAACACTTGGCTACTGCTGGCACCTTTCTTGATGTCGGCCTCTGCTATTTTCAGCATGCCACACAGTTTATTCAAGCCCCTCTCTGCTCCATGCATATGGTAGTTCGAGATAAAGTTTTCATAGCTGGCCGAAAGTGATGCAAGAATGAAATTAGTAGCCAACTCTTAGCCAATTGAGAAGCCTAGCTTCTCCAACCTCTGAGTGTAACCAACCATCTTGATTACATGTGGACCAATAGCTGTGCCCTCTGCTAGCTTGGTTTCTGCAAGCACCTTAGAGACATTGAATCTTTCAGTATGCACTTGAGTTTGGAACATATCTTCAAGCACCATGATCATATCATTCGCTGAATGATTGTTGTTGAACTGCATCTATATATCAGGTTCCATACAAGCAAGCATGAGGCAACTCACTTCGAGATCAGCATCACATGCTTTCTTGTAAGCGTTTTTCTCAGCAGCTGGAGCACTCTCCTCAGGCTCATCTGGTAATGGGGTGTCTAGAATATCTTCCTTTTTCTCAGCCCTGAGAACAATTCTCAGGTTGCGGATCCAATCCGCGTAATTTGTTCCATTCAACTTATCTTTCTCAAGAATTGTACACAAAGAAAATGGTTGATTGCGAGCAGCCATCTACAACAAAAGTAACACAAAATACTAAGACAATGTATCCATGAAAGAGTAAATCATATCAAAATAAAATCTACTCCCACTAAAATCAATATCCCTCAATTGATACTTAGTGATTCAAGACCCACAACTAACAAGTCAACTAGTGAGCTTTAGCATCACCACTAGAAGACATGGTAGATCGGTAAGAAACACCTTACTAATCATATCACATATGACTCTCATTGTTGGGCAGCATCTCTATGCTACGCTAAACCTACCCATGCTCCAAGGTCCCTAACCGTTAGGATGACCTTGTTTAAGTAACCAAACCTTCTTGTAGTAAGTATCCGATACGAACCTGCCTAGTCGAGGAAAACCAGTGGCACCCTAATTTCATAGACCCACCACCGATTGTACAAGACTTATGACAGTGCAAGGTTTGGGGAAGCATTCAACTTAAATATTGCTGAGGGATCATTCTACTTCACTACCGCACTCATGTAGACAAAAACATAATAGCATGTGATAGTAGAACATAGTAAGAACGACATAACACAGACATGACTTGATATAGCCCATTATTCCTTTGGGGATCTTCATCTCCTTCAATTTGTGCATCACGGTGATCTTCATCTCCATGATTCGAGTATGCCATCCTTCAGTGATGATTCCGCCAAGACTAGCTACTACTAGCGCAGTAAAATGAAATTACATAGTCGCGGATAGATCATCACAGATTGGCACACAGGCCATTACATTAATTTTGACAATATGTACGTGGCTCCTGTCCATATTGTCCTCATGACATGAAAGCCATGAATTAAATACATACATGCATCACATACACATAAGGGCTATACCAGTCATCAACACCTGCGAAACATAGTTATCCGAATCCGACATCTAATCTTGCAACGCAGAAAACTCTATTTTCCAAGCCTTATTTTACAATTCTAATTTTTCTGAATGCAGCAAAGCGGCAGAGAACCGAATGTAAAATTTCATTCTCTACAATTTTCATTTAGAGTTCGTCTCAATCCGAGTTACGGTTCAAAAGTTACGGCTGTTTTACCGAACAACACTTTTCTCGGCAAACCAGCGCCCGGCAGTAAATTCCATCTACCACCGCCGCCCATCATATGCGCTTGGCACTTGACCTAGGGTTCAATTCGATCAATCTAGTTGATCTCTAACTTGCCATGACTGTATTTACATGAATCACTTAACTCGGATGGTGGAATTCCGACCGGTATGAGTAGATCGTTTCAAGACCAACACGGCAAGATGACGAATCAAGGTTAGAGACTCATCTACAACCACGCATATCACCATATGCACAAAACCGAACATATAACGAGGTAGTAACGGCTCCGATACCACTGAAGGGTTATGAGGGTGCTACGCTAGCTAGAAAACAAAACTTTTTGACCTCATAAACCAGGATCTACTGCTAGTTACAGGTTACGGGATTACCACTAGACGCGCACGTGCAGCGAAAGATGACTTGATGTAGTCGTACGCGTCGCAGCAAGCAGTGTACTTGCATGGTTGTCTGTCACCTCAATCCTCTCATGTGGTTCATCCTAGTGCTCCAGATGTAGCACCTTTGAGGAATCCCACACATGCAGGGAAGAAGCGATGCGCCTCGGGACTGCTAGGTCCACGAGGAGCAGAAGGCATGAGCATGGGGAGGATGACGACGGCTGCCAAAGGCGTGTGTAACCCTAACCGCACCCCTACCCCTTGCTTATATAGGCGTCCCCAATGAGCTCATGAGTTAGAGGCCTATTAGAAACCCTAAGCCTTGTCTAATTCGGGTCCAACCCGAATTAGGCTTCCAGCCATTAAGCGTGCGACTCTATGGGTTCACGCACACATTGACATGGCCCGAGTACTCCTAATCACCCAATAGTTGATAGCAGCCTCTAGCAAGGCGTGACAACTCCTATGTGCGCGCAATGATCATATCAGATGAACCACTATGACCACATACAAGTTATTCCCTTTGCCACTCGATATATGGTTCAACTCGTGGGTTAACACTTAACCCAAGCACGGCCATGCATTTGTTGATCCAATCACTTGAGTAATCCAGTGACATCTCTCTCGCGTAGAGAGAGGCAAATTCCATCTTGATTGTCTATGTCTCATAGCATACTTCCCGACCACCCGAAGACCACCTTTATAACTACCCAGTTACGGAGCAGCAATTGATATTTCCTAAGTAGGCCATTTCACATCTTGAGTACATACCACAATGTTAGGTCTAAGGACATAACGTACATAACGTACATGTCGGGTAAGTCTAGTCTATATGTCTCACATGTGCCCACATTATTAGTTTGACATCTTCATGTCCATGACTTGTGAAACATAGCCATCAACTAATACATATGCTGGTTTAATATTCAAGTGTGTTCTCACAAGAACGTCGACTAGGGACAACTTTAGAATAATCATTCAAGTAATTGAGTTCCACAAATAATTCACATAATCGCCAATCAATACAAGTTGTCTATAATGGATATTCAATGAACACTTTATTAATCATGGATACAATCGGAATATCATCATCTACATGATTAGCTCTAAGGCATATTCCCAACAATGCCACCCTACCACTCAGTACTGGGAGATCTCAGATAAATATCACTGGCACACTGAGACTGTGAGGCGTAGTTACCTAGGCCACCAAGGTAACTATGCGGCTTTAAGGAGGGTGTGGGTCTCAAACGCCCGTAGCTCCCGACACTATCTGCTAACAACCTAGTAGTACTAGCACCGTCCTAGCTAGTCAGACATCCGTCCCCCACCCATTCAGGGGCGAGCGGTGAGCACATAGGTCCTAAGGTTCCAGTTCTTAAGAGATATCAGGTCTTAGGGGGATCAGATAGGATTATCTTCTCATAGGGACTAAAATAGTTCATGCTACAACAGCACCTCCTACCCGGGGCCTCGCTCCATGAAGGCTCTCACCCCCGGGATCACCATATACCTCACAATGTATCCGCCATAATGTATACTCGCCCTAAAGGCTCGTCGTAGAATCCTGTCCGATTGACTTAAACCTTCACCACACACTCAAGACAACACGCAGCACTCTCCCCGAGTAAAGTGGCACCATATGCCTCAACCATATACCATACTATACTCTCCACCACGCATCACATCATGGATATAAGCGTAGTAGAAGTAAAGCATCATAAGTAAATAAGCATGCGTCTAGCCTACCAGTGGGTGGGTAGGGGTAAGGTTGCGATAAGGTAAAGGCTCATCAAGCAATTCTATCATGCAACCTATCATCAGGTGATATTCATAAGTAAAGCACTAGCAAACTAGATATTATGCCATACGTAATAGGATTCTACAAGGTTGGGTGGGGTGTGGCACCTGAACAGCTATCACCCAAGTCCTTCATCAACTCCTTGGCGCGCTCCTAATCCTCCTCCTCGGGCAACTCCTTTGTAGAAACTAAAATCAAAACATAATGGTCATGGGAGTGACCCATATAGATTAATCACAAAGAACCAAATGAAATCTAATAACTCCAAATGCAATCATACATAAGCCTATGATGTAGAGCTCATTTCTATGAAAATTTGAACACTTGGTTCATATTTTTTGGAGTTTATATGAATTAGTTATGAATTTTTGAAGGTTTAATCTTTTCTAAAAAATAAAAAGGTCTAGATAATACCAGAGGCTGACATGTGGCAGCCTCTGATTGGTCCACGTGGCACACGGGTCTGGCTGCTATGGCGCAGGGCTGACGTGTACGCTGATGTCATGCTGACGTCAGCGCTGGCTGGTGGGTCCGGCCGGTCTGGTCAATGACTGGTAGGACCCAGTCAATGGTCAACATCGCTGAGCCCGGACTAGGCCTAGGCGGGCCTAGGTAGGGTCGGATCTGGGCTGGGTTGGGCTAGCCCAGCCCGAACACGTGTCTGCTCGTGGTCCATCCATGTGACGGGCTAGATTCCTAGTGGGCCGAGTCTACGGCTTTTGCTTGTGTGGACTTGGTTTGCGATGGACCGTGGACGGGTGGTCCGTGTCGCGGTCATTGTTTGGTCCAGCTCAGTGAGCTGTGGACGTGGTGCACCGGGGCAGGGGATTCTTCCCCATCTCCTTCCCCGCGTGTGTGACTCTGCTCTATGGAAAGCCACCGGCGGTGCGGCGGTGCGATGGCGCTAGGGCGGCTGCGGTAGTGCCTAGGCTCGGTGGATACGGTCACGACGCATAGGCAGACTCGTAGGGTCCCTGCTCGCCGGTGCTCGCACAGCGGCGGTGGGCGACGGAGCTGCGGCAGCAAGTGGCTGCGGCCACATCGGGCTAAGGAAGGAGGGCAGCTAGGCATCTCCGCATCAAGGCAAACTCGAGGACAGCAGCGCGGCGAACGTTATGGCAGGGTAGTGGCGCGCCCGTGGGACGAGGGCTCATCGACGCACGCACGACCACGGCGTTAGGCAGTGCGGCTGCGGCTGTGGGGCGCCACAGCGTGTTGGAGGTGGCCCTGGCGTGCGGTATAGCTACGCGGAGCCAAGGCGAAGGCGGCCACGGGGTTGCGGCAAGGCGGCGGTGCTCAGGCCAACCAGCGCACATACCGTAGCGATAGCGAGCGGCAAGGTCATGGTTGCGGGGTGTTGCGGTGCACCAAAGGTGATGCTAGCGTGCACATCTGCTACGCAGAGACAAGGCAAACAAAGCCGACACGTCAATTAGGATGAAACTCCTACGGCGGCGGCAGAGGTGCGGCGGTGGTGAGCGGCGTCGGCGGCGGCATTGCTCCAGCTTCCCTCCAATTTGGCCTTCTTATTCTCGCCTCTTCTCGATTGGAGCAGCTAGGAGCTCCATGGACCTACTGTCGCGGCTAACGGAGGCTCGCGGGGGCGTGCGCTGCCACGGTGGCCACGGCGGACGCTCCGGCGACCGGGACGCCACGGCGACCAATGGCGGCAAAGCGACGCCCTCACTGTAGTCACTTCCAAGCTCCAAGACCTTGCCATCTAGGCGTTCTAGGCTACGACGGAGGTGACGGTGAAGTTAAGGAAGAGAAACGAGGATGGGAGAGCGGGAACATCGGCGGTGAACCAGCGGCGGCCATGGATGGTGCGCTCACCTCGCGTGGTGGCTCATGGTGTGTGGGCTCGGGGAAGGTGAAGTAGGATGGCAGAGTGGTGAAGAAGAAGCAGAGCGGGGACAGCTCCACTCAATGAAACGAACGGGGGCTGCTAGTCCTCTTCGGCGTGCACAGGCGATGGCGATGCGGTGCTCTACTCCAGCTCCTGCTCCAGCACTCCTCTCCTTCCCTGCCTCTAACTCTTCCTCTCCTACTTCTCCAATCGGTGGGCATGCGCGAGCGAAGCAAGAAAGCAGCGTGGGTGGGGAGAAACCCTAGCGGCTTGGCGCTCCCCTTTTTATAGCCATGGCGGGTGGCGGACCGCGCTGTGGACGGCAGAGATGTCGCCATGGCCATCTTGCGGCTATGCACGTCTCCCGGCTAGGGTTAGGGCACCTGGGGTGCGGCGCGGAGGACGGACGGCTGTGGCGAGCGCGGCGAGTCACGGGGCGAAGCGGACGGCGGGGGTTCGCCGTTCCATTTCTGGCGCGACGGACAAGGCATCCAGTCGACCAGAAGTGGAAGCTGACAGGGCAGGCCCGCAAGGCAGCGGCTCAACAGGGCAGCGTGCAGGCATCCGCGTGGCTCGGGCAGGCCCCTGGCTAGGCCGCTCGGCCAGCTGGGCCAGCCACGTGGGAAGCGGGCAGGCTGGGCGCGTGGGGCAGCAAGCCGGTTGGCCTTGTGGGCCAGCTGGCTGAGGCAGAAGGTGGACGCGGCCTGGTGGCCAGGTGCGGCAGCTGCTGGGCCGCTTGGTGGGCCGGTGGGTGTGCGGCCGGCTGGGCTACGGGGAAGGGAAACAGGCCGGCCTTGCTGGGCCACGAGGCGGGGGAGAAGGCCGGACTACCTTGCCGAGCTAGGCTGGTTGCCCCTTTGCCTTTTTCTATTTCTATTTCTTGGCTATCAACTAATCAAGTCATGATCTTAGTTAACAAGGTTAGTGACTATGGTGCTTACACCATGGTGGGTCCACTAGGGTCTCATGGCATGTGGGATCCCTGTCCAAGGTTAGTTGCCCATGTTAGTATTCACATTCTCACACATGATATAAAGTGTGGTTGACTTTATTAACCATTGCATGAAATCAACAAGAAGCAATCATCCTCTGGGAATTAAATGCAATGCTTATGCTAATATTAGGTGGTACTTGTGCAACTTCTGAAAGGATTTCCTACGTGACACTCACTATTTATGGGCTATTTTAGAAAAAATTTTATTGGTTATGATTTTTGGTGTTTGGGCGTGTCATCGTGCACTGTGAGCCTAAGACTAAGCCTGAGGAACCAAAGCCTAAGCCGCCGCCGCCGGCCAAGACAGAGTACAAGCTTGTGCCGTACGCATACCCGCTGCCGAGCCCCGGGATATGCCAGAGCTGGCCGTGGCAATGCCCGCCTCAGCAGCAGTGCCAATGCTGCCAGAAGCCTCCTCCGTCACCGCCGCCGCCGCACCGGCCACCGTGCAGCTGTTCGAGCTACGCCAACTGTTGCTGCGGCCAGGCAGTGCCGGCCGCTAATCCCTGGCCACCGCAGCCGCCGGTGGTCTGGCCGCCACCATGGGGCGCCTGCAATGTCGTCACCGAGGAGAGCCCGTGCTCTGTCATGTGATCCATGGCTACTTGCTTGTTATCGTCTGTCACTGTTGGCCTGTTGCTGCGCTGCGATTAGTACTGGACCTCGGGGATCTGAATAATCTGACACTAGTTCGGTCGGTGCCATTCCTGTTGTCTATAGTGAAGAAGTTACTGTGCGTGTGCAGATGTGCTTGCCTCCAGCAGTGTCTTATAGGAACGTGCAATGATGCTATGTTTTGTAGTGATTGTGTACTAGCTTCCAACTATAGTCTGCCCATTGAAATTGTGATGTCATATATGTCCTTGTACGAGCTTCGTAATCGTGCCTGCAAGAATAATCCTTTACTTCTCAATGCGCTCAATCTGTTACAAGATCGACTAATGGGTTATACGCTAGCCCAGTAGTTTGAGGGCCAAGTGTAATTCACAAAAAAAAAAATCGTCAGCCAAGTGTCAAGGTTTTCATGACAAGTTTATATTTCCATGCAGGATCAGAACTAGTCTGACTGATTTTTGGAGAATGATGCTTTCAGTAAAAGATCGAGGATGGCTAGTTGATGAGATTTTGGTTCAGATTAACTAATACCTGTAGGAATCTGAAAATGTTCTTGCGTTCCAAATGAGGTTGTAATGTTAGAAATAGTTTTTTTAACAAATTAAAAGATGATCGTTGCTTCCTAGAAATAACTTTAAGTAGCAAGAAAACAGTAATGCATTTCATGCAGTGATAGGTCTGTATTAAAAAGATTCTCAGGGCATAGTGTTCGTCTCCCCTGAGCGCGCCCGATGGGCATTTCACGGGCGTCATGCTGGTTTTGCCTAGGGCCTCCCTTCACTGCACCTCTTAGGCTGCTGCCATTGTCCTACGGCGTGCGGTAGTAGCTCCATTCCTCCTTCACCCTTCCTTACTCCAAGCTACTCCGATAGGTCGGCTAACCACGGCAGAACAGATCCACCTTCCCAGGTCGCAGATCTGGCCTCCCATGGCTCTTGGCAGCCTCCTCTTCGACGTGCCTCCTTCCAGGGCGCATAAGGGAGGCACATGGGATGACTTTCGGGCGTCCCCCCGAACCGTCTACCTCCGGCGAGTAGGCCAGCCAACAGGGCCGGATTTGCCCCCTTCCAAGACCAGATCTTGCCCACAACTACTAGTGGCAACCTCCTCCCCCTGGGCTTTCTAGTGTGCATGGGGCGAGTGTCTCCCTCTCCCCTATCTCCGGCCGATGGGGTCAGATCTAGCATGTTGCCCCTTTCTACCGCTGGTGATCTGGCCCTTCCCCAGATCTTTGCTATTGAAACTGGTTGTTGGGCCTCGCAATATTGGTGGAGAGCAGTAGCTTGTCAGCATGGGATGGGGCTACTCTGCTGCTTAACTTCTTGGTCCTCTTCGGGCTACCTTGCTATGCTGCATGACTGTTGGGCGGCTTGGTCACCTTGCCCGATCGCTTTGGTCTCCCCCTTATAGATGCTTTGCCACTTAGTGTGGGGATGTCCCTCTTGTGAGTACTTTGCTGCCTCGTCGTCTTTGGCGGATGTTTCGCCACCGTGTGCTTTCATAGCATATAATTTGCTGGTACTGTCTTCGTCGCCGTAGTCTCGGGTCTTCTCGGTGGATGCTTTTGCCACCATGACTTCCTCTTCTGTGTGGGCAGTCTTTTGTGTGGATGTATTATTTTTTGCTAGTCTTGTCGGTTAGGTTTGTGAATAAGGTCCCTCTTCTCTTCTTTACCACCTTTCTTGCTTGTTTGTTGTTTTGGGTGCTCGGGAGTTGTCTTAGTAATCTTGGGATTATCAGGATGCCTATTGTTGTAAAGCAATTTTTTTGCTTAATGAAATAAGTATAACGAAAAATGCCATGTGGTGTTTGGACTTCAATCGATGCCAGTCTTGTTGACGTTATCGCGTTGTTCCTTTCGCCCTCGCTAGTACATGAAAATTTTGTTTAGTACTAAGAAATTAAAATGTTGTTTAGCAGACATCGACACACATTTGTAGTCATACACACCAATTATATTTATTTAAGAAATAATGATGAATGTGTAGGTGGCACATCTACATTATTGATTTGGATTGTGGTTTCAATAAAAGGGGGTCATTCTACATGGTGCGGTTTCTTTGGATTGAAATCCAGTGCACCTCCAAACAAAGACCAGAAATATATAGGTGCTATATTCGTGGTTGCTTGCCGAGAATTCTTCTTCCAATTCGTTTATGTATATATTGATTATTACAAGGCGTGAAGTATCACCAACGAGAGTAACGTAGCAGGATTAGAGCATTATATCTGTACGTGTTTTCCTGTTGCTGCAAATTCAGTAATTCCTATATTACCCGGAGAGAGTAATATTTAGCAGCTGTGACAGTGATTGTACCCATCTACAAAGTTTTGATGAAAGACACCATTCCAAACATATACTGAAAACATATCTATCATGATAAATAGAGAAAAGTAAGTAAATATACAGGAGAGAGAGAGACAGAGAGAGACGTCGCTGAGGAGCAACCAAACTCTCCTACGCTGCTTTTGGTCCTTGCATGTGCACTTGAATATATAGCAAATGTATACACCCTTCAACAGTTATAACAATTTAAAGTAAATGTTTGATTTTTTTTAATTTGCATCAGCATGATGTCACAGCCAACTGAAAATGAGCTGGTCCATGCGCCTGCGCCGAGCACCCAAAAAGAGAATGAACATGCGTGGACGCGTGGTGAGAATTGTATTTTCCAGAAAAAAAGGTAGCTTCGGCTCGTGTAGGAAAATTGAACGCCAATCCAAATCCCATGAACGTTCGCGAAATTGATCTCCCAATCCAAATCCCATGAACGTTCGAGAATTAGCTACTTCGCCTCTAAAGTAGCGTTGGTGTACGAACATAATTGTCGAGATGTGATCAAACGGATGGAATGCTATTTGAAGAACTCACCTTTTATGCTCTTTTTGAAAGGTGTGGCTTGTGCGGGTTGGTTGGCCCAAGTGTTCGTGGCCAGGCAGTTTTGTGGCCGCGCCGTCCTCCTCGTCTGCTTGTCGACCTTGGCATTGGCCACGGTGATCCAGTCACTGCGTCGGTGGAACTCGAGGACAGGCAGCTAGCGCCCGAATCTGTCACGAGAGTTGCAGCGGGATTGTACTGTACTCCCACTCCAAACTCTTGAATGAGGCCGTTCCATATTCGAAGAAGTTTCGGTACAAAGTGACGGGAGAGGGGTAGTTGCTAGACATGCCGTGGAAGACCAGCCCTAGCCAAAGTCTCCTGTACAGCAGGTCCAGTCCTTTCCTTTCCCTATCTCATCAGCAAGTAGATACAAGATATCTCCCTACCAATTATCAAGATGTGATCCAATCCAACACGCATCACACAAGGCTTAGCTCTGCTTTGTTATATTTATATTGTATATATAACCTCCCGCCATTCCCGGCCCTCCAGAGGTACTCCTCTCTTGCTCATCGGCAGCTCCCATAGCTGAAAGGTAAAGTTCAAATCTTCCTTCCACTCCTGTTTCCCTCAAAAAAAAAGAAATCTTCCTTCCACTGCTGCTAGATAGCTGCTGTATTCGACGCATATTACTGGAGTGGAGCAACATTAAATTCTAGTTTCTCTACTCTAGTTTCGCCAATACTATTTGTTTCACATGCATGTTTGTTTGCAGATGGGTATACTGGTGATTACGGTGGACCTAGACTGCTGTCGCTGCAGAGCCAAGATCACCAAGGTCTTGGACTGCCTGAAAGGTACATTTTATTATGTATGTATATAATAAAGTTGGGTATGCTTCCATGCATGGTGCAATTGTAGATATATATGGAAAGACCAAAAGAATAGTGTCACTGCAAACTATTCCTCCCCTGAATGAAAGCAGAGTAAAAGCATGAACAATCATTGTTCTGAGAAACTGATATCTTGACCAGGTTTGCAAGATTCTTCTAAAACCATATGATCGATCTGAAATTCTGAATCTGAAAACATTTTT
>CM041640.1:31119410-31178298 GCA_023333625.1 Bothriochloa decipiens
GTTAAAAGGCATCTAAAGACACTTTTTATGATGATATTCTAAGCATCTCAAAGTGACACAGTGCTAGACACTCTTTTAACACCCCTTTACTTACTTGACTTCTTTAGGAAACTCGTTTCTACAAGTCCTAACACAGTCCGAGCGAAAACACTTCTAATATGCTTTATAAAAAATGCTTGCAATCTTGTAGTGATGGAACAAAACGTGTGTAACATATAGATAAAGCATCATTGTAGAGGGTATTTCTAGTAACTCGTAGCGCCACTAACGGCCTTGTGCCCCCCTATTGCACATCCGTTATGAAATGTCTGCTGCCGCACGAGGCCTTGATATGTAACACCCCGCTTTCAAAAACTGCTTATACAGCCCAACTCCGCACATGGAATAGGCCTGTATATGCATAGCACATCGCTTATATTTTCGTCCTCGCTGCTTCGTGTAAAATGGTTAATGTGGAGATGTTACGTTTGGAACAACAACTGGCGCTCACCCTTCTAAACTTCTAAGGTGGTGCTAAACCACTAACAACAACTCCATATATGTCTCTTGGACCACATGGGTCAACTTCACAACTACTACAGACTTCTAACAGGCTGAAATGTTACATCAACCCCTAATGGGTCGGGTTGTTACATTCATCCTCCCCCTTAAGGGGTGAGGTCCTCGGCAACTCACCACATATAAGTGGCAAATGTCCAGGACCGCCCCTTGGTACACCCTTTCACGGGCAACGTGCGGCAAATGTTTATGCTCCAACATTGTGTGTAACACCTCACGTCCAAAAACTGCTTATACGACCTAGTTTCACATGTGGAACACGCCTACATACCCGTAGCACCTCACTTACATTTTTATCCTCGCTTTGTGTTAAAGGGTTAGCCCGAAGGTGCTAGGTTTGGAACGATAAGGCTTTTGAACTGGCACTCAACCTCCTAAACTTCCAAGGTGGTACACCCCTGTATGTGGTAAGCATCAACCTTAGGTTGTTGTCCCTAAGAAAAACTAGCTTAGACTTTTAGAAGAACTTAGCAGCCATGGTGTTTGGGGTTTAGAAATTTATATGTTAAGGTTTACGCTTTAAATTTTTAAAGCCGAATTCATTCACCTTTATCTTGGGGCATTGGGTCCTTACACCATAGAGGGAGAGTAATATTTTGCCTAGTGGATAGAGGAGAGGGAGAAGAGGAATGAGCTGAGTAAGAGGATCCAGGAGAGTAGATTGTAGAGACAGATGGAGAAAAATAGTGTGGTGCAGACCTTTAAGTCTAACTTAACAATATTTGATTTTATAAATTAGGTCCGATGCTTGTTTCATTGTGGGTGTTTCTACCGGAGTTTATTAGTAGAGCTCTCAATGCTAGTGAGTAGTTAGACTCGGTAGTGACTGTCGGTACTTGATTAGAACTGGTAGTGATAACCTTTTTGCTTACCAACGAGTAGTGATGTCCTATCACTGTAGGTTCCAAACTAAAACACCCGGTAATGACAAGCACAACATATCAGTGCATTTTGTACTAGTCTCGGACAATTACTGAGAAGGTGTAATTTTTTTTAACCCTGCATATACCAGACCCTAACTGATTTCATGGGATAAAGTAGTCAGCTACAAAGTTTTAGATCACTGAAGTGCAAGTTTTGGTTTATGTCCTTTATCCATCCAAGATCATTTGAAAAAAAACTAAAACAAATAAATTTTAAAATTTATGAACTTGAAGTAGAATTTTCAGGCCAAATAATTTCAAATGAAAATGTAATCAACTATAGAGTTGTAGATCTAATCTGTCTTTAAGTGCAACACTATAGTACAAAGTTTGTCTCCTTTTATCTGATTTATAAAAATATGAATTTTATTGTGTTGCGCCTACTTTCAGAGGCTGATTGAGATTTCAAGCAGCCTCAAAATCGATTTATAGAAGCGGACTGGTTCAAAAATCATGTTTAGCAGCATCTCATCTAAAAGAGCCGGGAGACACATCTAAAATTGGTTTTCATAGTGAGGACTAAGTGTTCACACACTGATAAACATTCAAAGACATGCATGAGACTAGCTTATCATCATAAAGATCTAGCTCTTCAATTCTCCCTAAGAATATTACTTGAAATTCTGAATTATATGATGTTTTGGCTTTTGTAGGTATATTGGTTTTATTATACACTTGAATATTGTATATATCTAAACATATAGCAAAACCTATATGTCTAAAAAAACCAACACTTCTTACAATTTGGAATGGACGGGAGGTATGACTTTTTTTCTAGGGAACAGGGGTATGATTAGCATATATGACACTTCTACTTTTTTCGAATAATACATGGCACTCTTTTCGAGATGTCCTAAACTATTTGTGTGAGTTTGTATGATCACATTGTAATTGCAAAAGAATTAATACATAAGCGTATATACTCTTTTGCTTCTATATACGTAGTACATCGTTATACAGGGTATGGTCTCATCGTAGACAGGGGTCGTCCTCGTAGTAGGAGGGCACGCATTAAATACAACCACCGAGCGGCAACTAATCCGACGACTATGCTATATTACAAGCTCGTACTCCTACCTTTCTATTCGCTCGCGCATTTCTCCTCTTGCCAACATTCACGTACTTAGGACAGAACTCTGCTCGACAATTTCCTTCGAAGAAAAGCAAAGATAGGACGTGACGAGGAAGAGGAAGTCAAGGAAGGGCACCAATTTAAGCCGAGCGGGCACCAAAGCCTGTGAATGGACGGGACGGCCGTTGTCAGTCCTACGATCAGTCGATCACGCAGCCCCCAAACAAAATGCAGTCGATACATGCTTGGCTTTCACCATCGTTGGTGCCAAACTGCTTCGAAGAATGCCCGAACCATCCGGATGTGATCCCCCACCAAATGCTTCGTAGGCGCATCTCGGCTATAAGAACACGCACGGCTAATCGATCACTGACCACCGGCGGGATCCACCTGCTCTGGTCGTCGGAGATCACCTGCATTTTTTCAGAGCCGGTTTGCAAAGCAAAGGTGAGCTATAAAACTAGCGTTAGTTACGCTTGAGGTGGTCCTCTCTCTGCAACGGCTTACAGCTGAGAATCAGAGATGCTCTGCTCATCGGAAATCATCTGCATTGTTGGTTCATGCATGTGTTTTGCTGATATGCTGTGCAGAGATCATGTCGACTCTTATCATCACCGTGAACCTCGAGTGCTGCCGCTGCAGCAGCAAGATCCAGAAGATCCTCTGCTGCATCCAACAAGGCATGTACTCCTACCATCATTCAATAATTCAGATCATATTCACAATCACTATGTCTGTAGCTCAGGTTCTTCTCGATCGACTCATGGTTAATATATATGATGGCTTCTCTATGCACAGAAGGAGGGTTCGTCATCGAGAAGATCGTGTACGAGAAGGACAAGGTCTTCGTCACAAGCCCATTCGACGCCGAGAAGCTGTGCAGCAAGCTGTGGTGCAAGGCTGGAAAAATCATCAAGAACATCGAGGTCGCCAAGCCGCCACCGAAACCTGATCCACCCAAGCCAGAACCCAAGCCGCCCAAGCCAGAGCCACCTCAGTGCAAGCCGATATACCCTTACTACCCTTACCCGTTCCCGTGCCCACAGCCCGGTGCATGGCCGTGCAGCTGCCCGAAGCCTCAGTGTGGGTGCCAGCCGAAGCCGCCGCCCGAACCGCCGGCGCGGCAACCTCCACCACCGCCGCCGAAGCCGCCGGCGTGCCAGTGCCCCACGTGGCCATCGTGCTACTGCGGCGGCTACCCGCCGTACCTGCCGCCGCCGGCAACCATGCCATACCCGATGATCGTCTGCGATGACAGCCCGCCCTATGGCGCCTGCACCGTAATGTGATGTTACTGCATCCTACTGCTGCTACTGTTTCCAGCCTTGACAAACACAGGTCGTACTCTAGGTAACAGAGTATATGTTTAGGTATGTGTATTCATGCCTACGTACTTATATGATAGTGACTTTCTATCACATAAAAAATGCTGATGCATTTCATTATCCATTAGTGGCTACCTGCTGTAT
This sequence comes from Bothriochloa decipiens, assembly GCA_023333625.1. Taxonomy (NCBI): domain Eukaryota; kingdom Viridiplantae; phylum Streptophyta; class Magnoliopsida; order Poales; family Poaceae; genus Bothriochloa; species Bothriochloa decipiens. Next base: position 31,123,433 of record CM041640.1, read on the forward strand.
ATCAAAAGTTTCAAAACTGACGGCAGTTCATCAAATATATGATATTTCGCAGAATATTATCTTTCAAGGAATACATTTCTGAGATGCATGTGCCGGATCATCATTATGCTGCAATAGATGTACTTGTCAATGCTATGCCTGCAAATCTTATTTTTCTATTACTAACACTAGATCCTTTTAAACTTAATACAGGCTCCTTAAGAATTGTATAAATTAACGCTCTACAAGACATGATAAATTAGTAAATTAATATGTATGTACTTAAAACACTGACCATCAATTTGGTAAACTTTATTCATCACTGAAGGCAATAGTCATTGGACTATTATGTCCCAATAGATTGGACACAATATGTCTATATAAACTGTACCCATCGATTATTATGATAAAATTAACCCAAGTACCCTTAGTAACATGCTTCTAAATTGTTGTAATCAACACTAAGAAAATGAAAGTTTCAATTACAAGCAGACACTCCATCTAACGTTTTCCGGATATCTCCTAAATATCTTTGTGTTTAATTTACCCCAAAAATACTACAATTTCTCCAATCTATCCCTTTATGATTTGTTTTTTTTTGTTTCTGCACATTCAACTTGAATTTTGGTTGAGATTTGTGGGATGCTACCTGAAATTATAATTTTTTAGAAAAATACTAACACAGTGAATTCAGATATTTAATTGCTTCCAAATTGTCGACATTTACTACTACAATAAAATGGGCACCAAGTAGTTACCTCAGAATAAACTCCTTGTGTCATGACATATGATTTGAAAACAACACCCCCTTTATGGTTGAGTTTGGGGAACTAATTAAGGAAAAAATTATATTATGTGTGGTTTGGTTTTCGAGAACAAAAAAAGAAAAAACTAGTGGCTTGTGAAAGGTGTTCCTAGGGTGTGTTAGGGACTTCACCGGTGTGCTTGTGCAAAGTCCTAGTGTTGTGTAGCCTATGGTATGGTCAACATTCATTCCTGTGGTATGGGGTACTCTATTCTAGATTTTGAGATTGAGAGCATGATCGACAGGAAGATGATGTTAACTTAATCACTTATCTCAAGTCATGTCCACGAAGCTCAAGTTTTCACTAGTTACCCTTCTTGTACCATGTGAGATTCTTGATTCAATATTGGAGAGGAAAGGATTGAATTTACATTGCACATGAGGATATATGAATTAGGAAGATTGAGATGAACATGACGGTTTGATTGATGAGGATCACAAGCTAACACTTGAGTTGGAGGTGGTAGTCTTGATCCTCACCTTCTCCTTCGTCAAACATGAACAGTGAGTTTGAGAGAGGCCTTTGAGCTTACACTTTGTGATTAGCCTAGGAGACACCACCTTCTCATTCTTCATTTTGGTGAGGATATACATGTAGTGGCTGATATGGATGTTCTTCTCTTCTACCTTGGAATGGACTTATGTTCTTTGTGACACTTGAATCGTGTCACGATTGCACGCTGCTCAAGTTTTTTCACCATATTTTCATGGTTATATCTCAAGTTTTTAGTAGAGTAATGTAAGAAAAATGGCAATTGTATGTTTAGTTGGTAATCAATCATTAGCAATTGGGTAAGTTGGTAATCAGTCAGCGTTACGTTGGAACCATCATATCACCGCTGTTCAATGATTACCTGTGGCTGTGGTAGCAAGCTAGCTGAAGTCGACGTATATATATGGGGTTATTATTAGGACGTACTGCATATATGTAGCAGCCAACTGCACGTACAGCAGGTCGTCGTCAACCCTATAGCAACAACTAAATCCAGCAACTCAACCCTCCTGCTGGACGACGACCAGAACACATAAATTCAAGTCGTAACCTGCTACCAACCTCGTACTCAATTCATATATTTATTTATTTGCACTCATACCAGCCCAAGGCAATGCAGGATCGGCCGCGATCCACCCGTACTCTTCCAATCCAATCCAATATCATATTCGTGCACCAAATTTTCTTGAGAGAAAAGCATGAGAGAAGTTAACCAAATGCATCGCGATCGAGACACACAGATCTGTAGTATATAAGCAAACGATCGAGACACAATCAGAATTTTAGCTTTGTCAATGACGTGGACTTCTTCTAGTGTTTTATATTCAAAATTTAGTATAAACTTTCCCCACTAAATGCATTTCAGTAAGGATTCCCGTGTGTTCCACCATTTCGGTAGTGATGAAATTCAATCTGGAAAACTTCTTGTGTTCTACTAGACGATGTTGTACTAAGCAAAGAGTGCTTCTTTAAATTTTCATTAGTCGCTGTTTACCATCCCTAGTCCCTAGCCCCCTACACTATACTATATATGAAAATTGATGATGTTTGGGACTTTGGCGCAGCAGCGTGTCATTTGCATCTTTTTAGAAAGGGGGTCATTTGCATTCATTTAACAAATAATTCTGAATGTTTACTTCAAGACATTAATAATTTATTCTTTGTATTCTATCAGGACACATCAATGTCTACTTGAACACATCAACTTCTTTACCGCATATATATTCAACTCAATCACTTCCTAAATGAAACGCCGTCTAATCTGCCTTCGATCTCCACGGTCCAGACGTGTTTCAGTGGTCCGCACGCGGGGGCACGATAAACTGGACGGTGTGCGGAACGTCAGGTTGGCAACACTAACTTGCCTTGCAGTGTGTGGTTGATCTGATCCAGGCGTGCTGCTTCGCCGTCGCCGGACCTGTCACCCGGTCGATGTCCATCCCAGCAAGCAGAGCAATACACTTTGGCTGGAAGCAGTAGTTGGCTAGCCCCCATCGACGCTGGATGGAGCCAAAACGAGAAGGAAACGATCTGATTCCATACATAATGATCCGTTCAGAAACTGTCGACGACCGGCAGGCTCGCCAAGCCGATCAACGCTTAATTGGATAATCCTTGTTTGCTTTGTGTGGAGTAGGCGAGTAGCTGGTCCAACAGGTAAGCCCCGGTCCTGTCATTGGCATACTCACTCTGACAAAATCGCTCCTCTAATATCCACTAAATTTGAGCTATACTACTTTCATGTAAAAGCCATGCATTATAGATAGGTGGTCCTAAAGCTAGAGGAGACATTTCAAAGCATATGATGGTGTGGAATCTAGTAGCACTTCAGTACAAATTAATTCTATGAATGTTTTTTTCTATCACCAGTTTGCTTTCAAAATGGTTGGTACCAGACACTCCGATCTTGGACATTTCGAAAAGGACAAAATTGAGGTCTAACATCACGCCAAACTTTTCCCCTCAGTATCCAAGTACAAATTGATCTCTTAATTTCTCTCTCCTAGTGTTTAAAGTCATCTACGTGTTGATTCTAGTTAACACAATTATAATTTTGTAACTCAATGTCCTTATGATTTGTTTCAGAAAAAGTATTTTTTCCTGTGGTGTATCCAAACGAAATTTGATAATTGTTTCTGGTGTTTTTTGTCCATATATATAATTTACTAATATAGAAAGAGTATTCACCTACCAGTTTTAATTGGAACCATGGTGATAACATAGAACCACCTGTTCATAATAAAACTGGCGGTGAAAGTTCTAATTTGGCAAAGCAACTGACGACATAGATTCGGACATGAGTGTGTCATTCTGCTGCCCGATTAATAATCTGCATACGTCGTGTTTCTTTAGGACTTGTTTAGATCGCCGATGCGGTGGTCGAAAGCGGCGTTTGCTACAGTGTGTTTATTGTAGCAATTTAATTTTTATTTACTAATAATTATCCAAACATTGATTAATTAGTCTCAAAAATTTTCGTCTTGTAAAGTACAACAAAACTGTGCAATTAGTTTTTGATTTCATCTATATTTAGTACTCCATGCATTTACCTGTATTTTGATGTGACGAGGAATAGAAATTCTGCATAGTGGAATTTGAAGGTGAATTTGGGCAACTAAACAAGGCTTAAGAGTGGACTACAAGCGGCACCCATGTGGCGCCCCAGGGTTGGCTGCCATGCGGAAGGGCGCGAATTAAAGAGCCCACTCCCACCAGCCTCGATCCTATCTCTCGGTATCTTCCTCCCACAAGGATCCAACCCTATCTCTATTTCTATGTCCCTAAGCTCCTTTGCTGTCTCTCTCTCTACCTTGCCTCTATTAATCTTTCTCGCACTCTCCATTCTCCCTCTCACATCTAGCAATGGTGACGACTAGCTGTACGGCGAGATAACGATGGATTGGGGTATGAAGAGGGCAATGTAGATCATTCAAGCGTATGACACTGTGTGTAGTACTTGATGCAGAGTACACTGCACCGCGATAGTGGAGGCGACGGTGGGCTGTGTATGGAGAAAGTGGAAGCTACAACCTATTAAAGTTTAATTTTGGTGTTTGATGATCAACATGATCATTTGGACTTATATTAATTTTTTGTTAGTGTATTTAGATAGAGTTCAATGGATGCCAAATGGACTTCGGCTTCGGTAAAGTGGTGATCGAGATGATCAACATCTCAAGCAAGACATTAGAAGCTGAGTTAAAGACCCACATGACATGCAAAAGTCCAAGGCATAAGATGAAACCAAACTGGACGTAATAAAGAACATAAAGAAACAAGACAACTACAACATCAAACTAAGCATCAGACCATAGGCTACCAAACCCTAGTAGGAAGGCGTCTAGAAGACGCCTGATCAAGCATCAGACCAGCAGAACAACATGCATCCAACTATATGCGGCTGCCAGTGCTGGTCCTAGGAATTTGAGATCCCTCTATATGCCCCTCAACCAAGTATTAAAACTTATAATATAGTACTAGAAGCCTAGAATGTTATACAATAATTAATTTGTATTAAAAATGTACAATAGGAAAAACACTAGGGCCTGGATATGAAATGAAACGCCAAGAACACAGATCAAGATGTCATCGACTCATTGTCGTGGAGGCGTGGAGCCCTGCATAGTCGCCGACTCACCACATACCCAATGCCCATATGTGTGCATCGGCACGTCATGAACTTGCGATCACAACTCCTACTTCTCACTACTCGAGGACCATGGATGTCGACATTGTCTTCTTGGGCCGCCTGGCTAGATCTCTGCCTATATCTTCTCATTAGTTTGCTAATAATGCCTAATGTACTACAGGGCTTGGGGGTTTGTTTACCTTGGCCCCTCCCTAGCCTAGGCCCTCGGTCATCGCACCCCTTGCTACCTCCCAGGGCCAGCGTTGACTACTACTATTCATAAAGGAGCATGCATTGGACCAAGCTTGTAATCCACCATTGGTCCATAATCTCCAAGTTCGATGGCTTACGGCTTGTAGAGAGGTTGTAGAGAATGAGGTTGGACATTGTAATAGTCCAATGGTACACATTGGACTATATGTTGTACAAGAGCCCATTGTCAGCAATAGTCATCTCAGTGGCCAGCTAGCAAACAGGCATCAAACTAGCTAGTCTGATGACCTCCCATTGGATGGTCTGGTCCACAAAGAACCTATGTAGGTTCCAACAACTACTTGTGAATTTGTGGGCTATTTGAACGAGGGTCCCCCGGACCGCTCCCTGCCATCTTCACTATCAAGATTCCAACTGAAATGCCATGGCCTTTCCCTCCATACACTAGTTGCTATAGTATCGTCCGACCAGTTTGGTTAGAGTCCCATGATTTATATAGGTTACCCTACAAACTAGCCTTTTTGAGAGTGTCAGAATAGTAGGTGACCATCAGACCAGTTGGTGAGCGTCAAACCACTAGTTGTTGAGCGTCAGACCACAAGATGACATTTTTTCACTACACTTTAGTGAGTGACAGACTAGTTGCTTGAGCGTTAGACTAGTTTAATCTGGGTCCGACACTCAATTTTTAGCACTTCATTCACCTCTTTGTCTCAATGTGGATGGCTTCAACTTTTAGTTTGTGCATTTGTGTCTACGCTTCTACTTCTTGGTGTCTTTTACTTCTAGCATGTCTTGCAATTCTTCAAAAATGGCTTCTAATGTCTTCCTTCAGGAGTTGATCAACTAGATCACCTCTTTGACTAAATCAAACTCCACCTTGCATGCATTAGAACTATACCTAACAAATGTTGTTACTTCAAATGGCTATGTTAATCATCAAACACCAAAATCCAAACTTAATGACCCATAAGGTCCATTTTCATTACATATGCATCAAGATAAAATTGGTTCATTAAATCCACCATGATAAAGATGTGCATATTTCTACTAATGTGTCATGATTAATTAAAACAATCAATGACAGTGAAAAAAACAAAGAGAAGGAACTTACTGTTATAAAAGGGGCACTACATTATGTATGAGTTTTGAACATTATATCTTGTTTTTAGATGAAGATACAAGTATTTCCTTTAGCATATCTATGGTTAGTATTGATTATTTAGTTTTTATATTGGATCATAGTAATGTTTGATCCTACTATGTCTAAAATGACACTCTTCCATAATGCAAAATAATCTAGGTGTAGCTTTAGTTGTTAGGAGATGTGCGAACTTTAGAGTCTTAGTATCCCTTTCGAAGTGTGCCAACTTCACTGCCTTGCTCTCCCAAAGGACCTTTCTCCATAGTTTTACTATCTTCGGAGTCTGGATAGTCAGCGAGGCCCATGTCTACTATGTTGCTTCCCGTGGAGCTTTGCACTTCACAAATATTGTTATCTATAGACTCTGTATTAGTAGAAGAGTTGTAGCATTGCTTTGTGTCTAGCATGTGTATTAGCTCTAGGGCCTCTATATATGGGACACAATAGAAAAAATAGAAAGGCATTCATTATCATACTTCAACAAATAACTTTCAATACTAGATATGTAGTACATTTCGGTAATAATAAGTTATGAAGCAACGACACTATACACTATTTAAGAACAGTAAGAAAATAAACAAAACTTAGGAAATGTCATAACTATTGAACAAATAGAACACTTCTGAAATGTGTGGACTATGTGTTTGGTGGGACATTTATGTGAATTGTTTAGTGTTCATTTGTACTTTTATTAATGTGATGACATGGATCCTTGTCTTGAATAATTTATCTCTTTTAATCCACACTAAATTTACAAGTGCTAATTCTAAAAACATAAGTTAATTAGCAATTGTGAAAAATCTAACCTCAAAAGAAATCCCTGATAATCTCTATCTTTCAGTCTCCAAGGTCATGATTGCCATAAGTTACAAATGGTAACTGAGTCAACAGGTTTGTCCACCAAAAATCTTGCACCAACATCATAGTATCTATTTTGTTATAGTTGACATCATTGTATCAAAGTTAAGACTCACTAACTTAACAATTCCGAAGAAGATAGTAAGCATGGAATCTAGAGAGGGATGTATGGGAAAATATGAATTGGAATCTAATTAGTAATAAGAAAGCACACTTACTGTTCACTTGGAGGTTTTCATGTCTTGAATTCAAAACCTGGTATATCTTCTATGTCCATTGCTACCAATAGGAAATCAGTATCATGTGTATTATCATTAAGAAAGTCTAGTGCTTCTCTTAGATATGTGAACACAATCATTGAACAAGCAAACAAAAGCTATGGATTATTTGTAAGAAAGCAAACTAACAAAAATAGATAATAAATATAAAATTAATCATAGTCCTATATTTCAACAATTCTTTGAGTATCATTTATTTTTCACCATTCTTTAGTGGAGTTCAACAATAAAGTTTGGAACTAACCATCAAAGTTGAGTTCATGGAACATGTCACTCATATGGTTTGTGTTGCCCTGATCTTCATCAATGATCATGACACGAAAACCATTTATAGCGTCCATAAGATTTGAAGGTAGAGCTAGGTTGCTATGATTTTGGTGCTTCTTTGCGTTTGAAGAACTTGAGGCATCAATGGCTATTTATAGAGGAACAAAATATGATTTGTCGTGTTCGGTCTCTATCTATCTCCACCAACCACCACCCTCTATCTCTAATTCTATATCCGTGCCACTTTAAACCTTGACATAATCTTTTTTGCCTTCTATCTTATATATTTTAATTCCACATATGTGCTGCATTTAAAGCTATCACATATGGAGTGACCAAACTTATTAGCTCTTGATTGGACTATTCGCAGAGGAATACCACATATATAAGCTTGCACAAAACTCTATAATTATTCCATAAAAATTAAGAGGACTTAGAAACTAAAAACTCTAACATTTCTTTTGCGTGATAGCACATATTGATAAAATTTGATATGCAAATTGGAGACTTAAAATGAGTTAGCATTCAATACACCAGTTTACATGTTTTCAAGTTTTCTAAACTTAATGTTGTAAGCATTAAAATTATCTAAGCTCAATATCTTGATGCTCACATGTTTTCTTGAATGATACTATTAACAGACTTTTTTTTGACAACATATTAACAGACTTTGATGTGGCTCCAAGATATGTTACAATACATATGTAGAGTCCTAAAAACATTGAGTTAGGAAAAGATTATAAAATAAATTAATATACATTGACCCTAAATGCATAATTCTACAATGACTGAGTGACAGAACTGCTCAATTCGATCAAGTAGGGCTACCCCCACTTAACACGTTTCCATGCAACACTTTCACTTACGTAAACCCGATAATTTGCCGAGTGTCACGAAACACTTTCACTCATAGAGTTGCAGTGGACATGATATTACAATGAGTTCACAAACATTTACAATATTGAGTTCAAATATGACTAGAAGAGAAAACAACTTGACTTTGAAATGCTTATAATAATATGAGTTCAAAATACATTGCTAACTTAAGTAACATGTGTCACGCCCCAAAGTCCAAACGGCTCAGAACCAATCTACACGTTGAGCGATCCACACCTATCACCACCTCACTTATGCTTTCGTCCTCGTTTCGCGTAAAAGGATTAACTCGGATATGGTAAGATGGACTCTATAAGCCTTGTATATTGGTTTATTCCACCTTTAATAACCAAAATGGGACTAAACTTGTCACAATATTTCATTAACATGCACATGGGCCACTACTGGCTAACTTTTAGTGTTGGTCCTCTTCCTGCCCTAAAAAGAGAAAGAATTATGAAAATCTTCTATAAACACTAGAAGGCTTGTTCTCGGTTAGTCTGATCCGAGGGAAGGATCAGAGGTGATTAATAAAGAGGATTTTAATCCCTTACACAGCAAAATCTCTATCAATACTTTTCGATCCCCTCCAATCTCCCTAATATAGAGGCTAACGGAAGAAGCCCTAAATGGGAATTGTGTCAAAACACGAAGAATAAGACAGGGCAAAATGCTAAGCAATTTTTTTTTCCAATTTCTAACACTGGTGTCCCTTAAGATTGCTCGCCCATAATGAAGTTTAGATTAAATGGACAGTGTCATTAGACCCATTTAGGACGAGAGCACTTTCTAAATAAACTTTTCATAGTTTATATTGATCCATATAAGATATATATATACCTGTAAAATTCTTATTTGTGTACCACTATAACATGAATATTTCCTTGCACTACTGTGAGATACGTCCACGTAGCAGCATTCGTCTTAAAAAGAACAAACCTAAGGATTGGGTATCTTCTGCGGGCCTTGTTGGTTTGGCATGTTGCTGGCCAATGCTCACATGCGACCTAAGCCATCTAAACCATGCATTATCCATCCATCCGATCAGATGCACATATATACCATGCATTCCAAAAGCTTCCTAACCCCACTTTGTTTCTCACTGATGTTGACCTGTGATCTCTTTATCTTGTCCGGAGTAATCAATGCAAACCACGAAACTGCATTTTGTGATAGAGGCAGGAATTTTCAGAAGATTTTCATCTGTTAGAAATCGTTACCATGATCGACTAGTACCAGTAGGCATCACTTCACAGCACACTTTTTTAGACCAAAGGCCATGGCGCGCCCTGCTTATATTGAAAGCAAAATAGCATCTTCTGGGGATTCCAGCTTACAAAATGAGCCTCTATGAAAAACAGGCAATCACATACAGGACAAGGAAAAGAAAACACACTGATCTGCCAAAGTTCAGAGCCGACCCTTTAGCGTTCTGGCCTGTTAACATCATCATTTCAGCACCACTACTTCTTGAGATCCCTCCAGACAAACACATCCATTAGTCATGACTCATGAACCGGCAAAGACCATCTACCGGACCACCAGAATGAAAAGCATGACAGATCGAGCGAAAAGAAAGAAAAAATAGCAAAAGGCTGAACGACTTAACAGCCCGGGCTTGATTACAGAGTATGAAGTATGAAAGCTAAAAGCTAAGATGTTGAAGGCAAATCCATCGCCATCTTCAGATCACTTAACAGCACACATCATACGAAAAAATGACAAGTAGTTACCCAACGCATTATTACGAATGTAACATCGAATTAATAAAACACATCATCAGTGTTGCACATGTTCTGAAAGAAAAAATGATTTACAAGACAAGACACAACACGCACAGACTACACAACCCAAATGTCTTGAAGAACGCGAGAACCAAGTACACGACGAGCGTGGGATTATTGCGACTGATCTAATCACATGATGATCGCAGAGCACAGCTGATCGCAGCAGGTAGAAGATTGTTGCAATAAAGGAACCATGGATCACATGATGGAGCACTGGCTGTCCTGCTCTGGGCAGTGGCAGTGCGGTGGCGGCGGCCAGTAGTTCGGTGGGCATGGTGGGCACGGCGGACACGGCGGGCATGGTGGGCAATGATGCTTGCTTTCATCCTTCGGCGGCTTCGGTTTTTCCTCCTTGTCGTGCGAGCACTCGCACTTGCAGGGCGGCGGCTTCGGTTTTTCCGTTTCCTTCGGCGGCGGGCACTCGCACTTGCAGCAGCACTTGCAGCAGCACTTCGGTTTTTCCTCCTTTTTTTCCTCCTTCGGTTTTTCCTCCTTCTTCGGCGGCGGTGGCGGCTTGCAACAGTGGCACGGCGGCTGATACGGATACGGATACGGGTATGGGTACGGCACCACCTTGCATTCCGGTTTGGGTGGAGGCGGTGGCGGAGGAGTAGGAGGCGGAGGTGGTGGAGGCGGCCACTTGTCGACGAGGGCTATCTCCTTAACGAGGTTGCCGGCTTTATCTGATATCGTCTTCTTGAGCTTCTCGCCATCGAACTTCCCGCGTACAATCACCTTGCAGAGCTTATCCTCGAACTCAATTTTCTCGATGCAAAACTCCGCTGGGGAGTCACAAAATTGTATAATGCGCAATTATTGTTCTGTAAGAAATTGCTCCCAAAACTCTCCATACTTTTACTCCGCTTCCAAAATGAAATTATGGTTGAACCTTTTCCAACTTTTTGCATAGGAGTATAAATGTACCTTTGAGGCCTTCCAGGATTTTGGTGATCTTGGCTCTGCAGGCGCAGCACAGGCACACCATGGTGATGACCAGTATTGCCTCCTGCAAATTTAAAGAACACGTATGTATGAAGAAACAATTTTCAAGATGGCGTTAGAAAATGTGCAAATATGGACCCCCCCGATTTCATCAATTATGCATGGCTACTCCATGGGCGGCAGTGATGGCGGTGGCAGCTTGCAGCATGGAAACGGATACGATGCAGGGTACAAGTACGGCACCACCTTGCACTTGCACTTGCATTCCGGCGGAGGAGGGGGCGGAGGTGGGGCTGGTGGTGGCCACTCTTTAACGACGGCTATCTCCTTAACGATCTTGCCGGCCTTGCATAATATCGTCGTCTTGAGCTTCTCGCCGTCGAACTTCCCGCGCACAATTACCTTGTTGAGCTTGTCCTCGAACTCAATCTTCTCGATGGAGAACTCATCTGCGTGATCACAAAATTGTATTATTGATGAGTTTATTGATGCACATACACTCGTACAGACCAGAATATATATAATCCAGCCATATAATTCAATTGAGAACCTTTTAATCATGTTTACGTAACTGCACGGTAGCTCTGTAAATATGCTGCCTTGCATACGCATGCATACATGGTGTTTGTAAGAACCTTTCAGATTTCAGACTGGACCATGTGGAGTTTCACAGGATTTTACAAATCTTCATCAGGATAAATTTCGTGTTGCCAGTTAAGTTAATTTTCCACCGTTGAATTTAACTGTTTCTTTTTGCTTTAACACGAACTGATTGTCTATATATACCCATACACATATGGACTCTCCATACGTTTACTCTGCTTCCAAAATTAAAAGAAGGTCCATAGTATAAATGTACCTTTGAGGCATTCCAGGATTTTGGTGATCTTGGCTCTGCAGCGGCAGCACTGCAGGTCCACCATGGTGATGACCACTATTGCCATCTGCAAGTTTAAAGAAGATGTATTGGGAAAAAAATTTCAAGAAAGGATCAGAAAATGTTACAAACATCTCTAAAACTAAAATGATTATGAAACTACAAAATTGGTAAATGCAAGGATTAGTACACAAGTATGGAGAAAATAAAGCAAAAGAGAAGGATGAAGCTCACCTTCTAACCCTGAATAATGTTGCCAATGGACAAGAAGAGAAAAGATAGAGCAGTTTGTAGAGGTGTGGAAGGAACAATATAAAGCAGCAAATCTGAGCCTTGGGTATTTTTATGCCTGGATATACCGAAGCCTGCCACAAAAAAAAAAAGCAACAATGCTGGCATTGTGTTAGGTCTGTCAGATCACATCTCGATGGTGCTGATGGTAAGGAACGGGTTGTGCAATCTACATATGGGGATGGGATTAATTCGCAAACAAAAAAACATATGGCGATGGGATAAGGACTAGACCTGAAAGACACTTTGGTCCTTCTCAGGGACTTGTCCCATTAGTCAGCCCTCTTTTTCTTGCTTTTTCTTTTACAAACAATGATTTTAAATGTCATTATTTGAAGAAGTATGAAGAAGTTTAGAGTGGCTGCCTTTATCAGTGCAAGCTGCTGATCAGTTTCAAGTTCAGTCTCTTTTGACAGAGAGAACTTGAGATGAGAGTTCTAGTGATATCTGAAGTTACTCTTGGGGAACATCCAGCAAGAAAGCCTATCAAAGTTTGATTGGAAACGCAGACGCATCCTCCCCTTTTCCCTGGTTGTGGCCTTCAAGCAATTTCGGTAAGCACAAATTCACCTTTTGGCTGCTCCTTTTTGGACAGGTTGAATACAAGGAACCTTCTTAAAAGGAAAAATATGGCTCTAGATGATTACTGTTGTGTCTTATGCAACACACACTATAAGGGAACCAGTTTCCATGAGGAATCTTATATGTCCGGCACAGATGGGGTTGGCAAGGCCCAATAAATGAAGGTTACCTGGATCCCAATAGTTCTTTGACACACTCACTCGAGAAAAGACTCAATCTCTCTAAAAGACTAGTCAAATAGTGAAAGGGTAGTTCTCCCAATTACGGTGACTTCCTCCTCCCAAGCTAAGTAATTTGTTCATCCCTCATTCATGTAATGGAAAAAGTCTACTTAACCCCTTCACCTATCATGGGTAATCTACTTCACCCTTCAAACTATAAAACAATCTAGTTTACCCCCTGAACTTTTTAAAACCGTCTATTTTACCCCCAACCGGTTTTTGATAGTGGTTTACTACTGTAACATCAATTTTGTCTAATGTCATATCTTGACATTATTGCAATTCAGTGCATGTTTAAATAGTACTCACTTTGCTATGTATCTAGACATAGAGTTTTATGTCTAAATACTATATGTCTAAATACATAGCAAAGTGAGTGAACTAAAAAAGTTAAAGTGGCTTATAATTTGGAACAGAGGGAGTAGTTAGTTATGAAGGCAGCAGTTCAAAAGTGATGGATGAATTTGCTTATGTAGACACCACCAGTGAGTGAAATGTAGAAGGTGCGAGAACAACAGCCTCTATTGTTGCCAAGATGGTCCATATATGTTAGAGTACGCCATGGGCCTATTGGGCCTAGGCTGACAGTATAGCCCGTTAGTACTAGGATTCAGGGCTGCTTGTTTAGGTATTAAGTGAACCTCTCTATATATAAGAAAAGAAGATGTATCAATCTAATCAAATAAGAATTAAGAAGGAAACCCTTTTTCTCTTGCCCAGCCATGGGTGAATGCCCCGTAATCAGATCTCTCTCACCCTGGTAGCCCTAGTTGCCAATGTGAACAGCACCCGCGGGTATCGTAGCACGTTGCCCGCTGCTCCCCTCAAATCTCTCCTGTCGACACCAACAACCCGCATGATAATCTGGCATCAAAGCGGTAGGTGATGACCAGCCTAGAACACAATCCTTTGGTCTAGGCGTTTGGTAGAAGATCTAGGAGAAGGTTTCTTACGAGATTGCCAAAGCACCGAATGGTGCTGTGTGGGTGGAGATATGCATGACCAGCACCACATTGGTTCAATTGTTCTCACTAAGATGAAAGAATTCATTGATAAAATTGGACATTCTCTAAAATAATTTATTTATCAAGTTCTTTGGACTACGTAGATAGTTTTGAAATATATGTTTCCATAGGTACCTCCTATCGTAATTCGTAATTTTGAAGTTCAGAATATTCAAGTGACTATATAATAATAATCTGTACAAGAAGAACAACATGTGCATGCTCTTCCTAAGATGAAATCTATTCTGGGCATTGTGTCACTACTTGATATGCACACGCCATCGTTAATTCAAGCAACACCCACCCAAGTGTACAGAGGGCCAGTTACTCGCAACCGTGCAAGGAAACTTCAACAAGAGGTGCACGCTTTCCTCTCTGGGTTGCATTCTAAATCGTGTACTCTAATGCTACTTAGGTTTACACAAGAGGCGACACCATTGGACTACATGAAGGACACAAAGGCACATCGTTCCATGGACACGAATATTGCTGCCCAAGATGGAAGCGTGACAAGCCAACAACCAGCCGTGCACCGCAGAAGCCTCAAATCTCCATGCAAAACTGTACCATCTCAAGAGGAGACATGGGCCATGGTACACATGGTTGAAAAGTGTGTCAAGTCTAGCTTCGTACGCAATAAATGGCACGTCATTTGGAGTTCCAAGGAGAGAGTTATGCCTAGTTGACTAAAGACTGTGCAGAAGCCCAGAAGAAGCGCGGAAACAGGATTCCACCTCGAGAATGCTCTAGCCAGTTGGCCTTCCACCTCCCCATGATGCCCCTTCAGTTTAGATGTATCTTAGAGACTTGTTAATAGTATAAATATCCCCTCTATGCTCCTATAAATAAACTTTTAATAATCTGAGAACCTGATATGGTATATTGTAGATCTGTCTGAGTGTAATCTTACACACCTTGTTCTTGTGAGTTCTTCTTGGGCTTGTAAGATATCTCTCTGAGGTCCCTTACTTCGTGCTCTACGGCTTCTGTTTGGCTGTGCCATATTGTGTGGATTAGTCCCGGATTGTGGTTCTGTGATCGTTCGGAGATCGTGTCAAAGTCCTTAAGGTTTGGTGCCTTTCTCCCTGCCCACTTGGTCACATCCAACCATTGTCAGGTATAAAACTAGTTATCCCCGCTGTTCTACAGCAAGTTGTCTTTGTTCTCTAGCAAGTTATTGTGTTATCGAACCTACTGTCATGAAGATCGGGTCATCCTTGTGCCGGTTCAGATCGGTACTTATCACTGCTGCACAAATTTTTACCTCCACGGGTGAAAACGAATTATAGCAGCAGGCAAACGTGTCCGCCATGGCCATAAGGTCATGGTAAATCGTTGCCGACCATTGTGGGCGCTATTGCCTGCTACAATAAATCAATTTACCATAGTAGACACCCCGTGGTAAATAATAAAAAACACAAAAAAAGAAAGAAAACCCCGAGATAGGCCCGCCGAGCCCATCCACGGGCTGCAGCGCCATGCGTCGGAACCGCTCGAGTCACCGCCCGTGCCGTTACCGGATCCAGCCTCCCTATGGGCCACCATCACTGGATCCGACGGGGTTGAGGCCGGATCGAGCCCACTGCTGTAGATGCCTAGAGGAGAGGGTGCCCCAGGCACCAGATCCTAGGGCACCGTCGCATCCGGTCCATGCAGCCCGAGACGAGCAACAACAGTCGGCCCCGCAGCGATGTCGCCACCGTCGGTGGTGGATCCATCCTTGCTGGAGCCAGATCCACCCTAACCAGAGCCAGATCCACCCTTGCTAGGGTTGGATTTATGCCCTCCTCCTGCTGCTTCCTGTGGGGAGAGGAGAGGGAGAGGGAGCAGGGGCACTATTGTACAAGGGAGAGTGACAGAGACATACCGGTGAGACCGAGGCCTGCCACACTGTCGGACATAGCGGGAGGTGCAACAGGCTGAACTCGACTGGATCTAGCCACCCCCTCTGGCAGATCCGCACTCTGTTGTTTCCGGTCATGGAGGAAGGAGGAGGAGAGGGTGTAAGAGAGAATTGGGGAGGAAGGAGAAGGCCGGAGGTAGCGAGGGAGGAGAGTGCCGCTGAGGGTAGGGGAGGAAGGAGAAGGTTGGAGCGCTGGCTCATGTGCGAAAGGAACTAGCGCTCATGTGGCTCATGTGCAGAGGAGATTGACGTGGCTGCCCAATGAGTGGGATGAGGGATTGAAACCCTAAGTTCCTAGTATATATATACTCGAAGTGGTTATTAGACTTTGCCTTGAGCTTGTTGGGCCTCTATATATTTCTATGATGGGTCTTATTGGATGGTTGCTGTCAGGTTCCTGGATAAGGGGTACCCTAAACCTAAATCCAGGTAAATTAGTCCTCGAACAATTAAACCCAAATCACCAAAAAAGCCCGCAACTGGCCTGAGAGATAACGGTCCACCAGCGCGCATCGAGCCATGCTGGGCCACCCCATGAGTAGCGCCCAAGACAAGACCGCCTCCTATTAGACGGGGAGCCTCGAATGACGGACGTTCGCCTGGGTGGACGATCCTCCATCGGAGTGACAGAGCGCATCACAGGCGGCTGACCCCCCGTCGAATGACGGATCTCCTTGCGGGCGGACGACCCCCCATCGATTGCCACTCCCCCTTTGGCTCACCTACTTCCTATACGGGATCCAAAGCATTTAATGCCCCCACCAACTCCTGCCTAACCTCATGGCTACAGTGCAGTTACAGTGGCTGGGTACAGTGGTCAAATCCTCATTTTACCACCCATACCCGGGAAATCAGTGGTTCGTACTACACGACGACGCCGTACCGAGCACTGTACACTGTCAGGCGCCCCCTGAGGCACATTTACCAATAACTGTACCGCATTTCCTAGGGCTTGGCCTTATCCATTTGGGCATCGACCCCCCTCAGCCACCTCTTGAGTCAGACCTTGACACCTCCGGTCAGCGCTCCAACAACTCCTGACGCAACATCTACAGAGATTCACACATCGCTGCATGGGCACGGGTCTTTCACTGACCATCTACAGGCCTCGTCATGACACACATGAAGGACAGCCATCAACTCCAAGCACGTCGGCACAGAGCGACCCATGCCCGGGACACGCTTCTACAGCACCCATGACATGATCGGCATCCCGCATCAGCGTCATCGCTTACGACAGCCCTCACAGCACCATTAGGGTTTCTTGTACACCCATGCCCCTCCTTGGCCTATAAAAGGGGGCGCTGTGCTAGCTGTAGAAGGGAGACAAGTTAGAACTCACTCAAACTCGCTAAGTCACAACACGCACGCAACAAGGCATAGGGCTAGGCTCTTGGTCTCAGGCCTTGTTCCCCACCTCTTCTCGTACACACTCGCTTGTATCTCCCCTGTACAAATACTTCGGTGCAAGATAATACAACATCTCCTCCCCCGCTGGACGTAGGGCCTTATTTGCCCAAACCAAGATAAACCCTTGTGTTCTTCTTGCATCACCATCTGAATTAGGAGCACGCACTACACATTTACTTGTCGGCTTAGGGCTCCCCTGGGTCCGAACACCGACACTTGCCATGGTAAATCAATTTACCATGGAGGATGCCTTAAGATGCCCGTCACAGAGGCCTTTCGCGACGTTTTCATGGTTAATGAATCCTGTAGTGCATAATGACATCTCCATGCAAATAAGCTTTTAGTGTTGTAGTTGTTGATATTATTGCACATTAAATCTTCCTCGGCATCCCTTTTTGCTTGAACTTAATTATCAGCCAATGTGCATTTTTCTCTCAGAACAAAACATAGTCAGTTGGCTTATTAGCCATAGAAACTATCAGCTGAATAGCCATATACACTATGCATCCTTATTCTACAATTTATGATTCCTAAGATTTGAGTGATCGGTTATGTTGGCTTTCTCACATGCGTCGCGTGTTGAATTTATCAAACGCTCCCACACGTCCACACCCATGCACTTTTATCCCTCCGCTCTACACGTGATTTATATTATTATTAAGAAAAATAAAAAAATACCCATCCATATCCCTTCCCCTTTCTTTTCCCCGCATCAGATGGAGACTCCATGTTCTTGCTCACTCGGCCCCATTGCGCGTCGCTCCCTCGCTTATTCGCCATGGTCGCAAGCACCACCTGCGTCCTCACATTCCTAGTGTTAGTGCTGGTGGTGCTCATCGCACGTGCCGCTTGCCACGGAGGAGACTCTACCTCCTTGTTGTTTTCTCGCCAAGTCATGTACCGCTCGCTCACCACGGTCGTCCACCACCCGCACCGCCCACTCCCTCCTATCACTGCTCAATGTTTTGGTTTGGATTTTGCTTTACCTCAATCTGTCGACGAACAATCACTGTCATATAGTTTATGCAACCCAATTTCTTAAGCTTAATCATACATCTGCAATTGTCATTTTTTGTTCAAATTTTGCCCATCTAATTCCTGCTTGTGTTCTTTTGTTCGTAGGTAGGGATTAGCCTTCTTGGCGAGTTCAACCGGATTGTGACATCATTGATAACAAGAGGAGACATATTGTACTATGCTCACATAAAAAGTTGCAGGGATGACAACAAAGTAGTGGGAACAACTTTAGCACCTCCTTCACACCCAAGACAACAATGATGGCACTAAAGAAGTTGTCCCATTCTCCAAGTGGTCATCCTCCACCACCACCCGAGAGCACACATTCTTCAGCTCCCATATTTTTAGTTGTGCGTACCATGAAATCTAGTAAAAACTGTGTGCAGGAATCGTCTGATTATCCAAGTACATCATCTATGGCTTCCATGAGACATTCTTCGTCAATTCAGTGACATCACTGCCATGGATCTTATCTTGTGCAAAAGATTGCCCTAGCAGCCGGATGTACATTGCTACAGAAAATACATGCTACATTAGCACTTTTAATGTAGTGGATGACACTGATGATATGATGAAACTACCCTAGGTGATGATCATGATGAAGATAACCTTTCTTTTGGAAACAATGGCACAACAAACTATAACGTCATCATTGTAGAATGACTTTTTAGCATATACATAGAGGAACCAGAGATGCTGCAGTGCCACAATAACTAGTTTTAGATTTTCTTCATCATAAAAATCATTGCAACAACTTGATCTGGTCAAGAAGCTAGACATGACCACATGACTGGCTCAACAACTTAGGTAGGTAATTGTCGACAAAATATTAGCGGCAGTCTACCTAGCTATACGTGTGGTAATAGATTATAGGAGAGGGCGCGCTAAGACTACGAGCTAGATATAATCAGAGACACAAGACACAAGGATTATTGAGGTTCAGGCTGTAGATCGCGTAACACCCTACGTCCTATGGTCTGATTGATTGTATTGCTGGTGTGCAAGATGATTCTTTTGAGGGGGGTCCCTGTCCGCCTTATATAGCCTAGGGGGCAGGGTTACAGATCCGAGTATCTCAGCCTAATTGATTTACACTCGAAATGATTGATTACACGAGATCATATCTCTGATTAGTTTGATAACTTTCCTATTGGCCAGGCTTCCTCAACCGTCGGGCCCTTCCTTGCTTGGCCTCCAAGATATCTGACCAAGTTTGGGTATAGGGGTTAATAGCCCCACAGGTAGTCCCCGAGCATCATGCTTCTTAAGGAAGACACTGTCTTGATGTTTGTCAACCAGTGAGGATTGATGTCTTACGTGATTGCCTTAGTTTCTTGAACTGTTGGAGCTTGTTATCGGTCCGCCGACCAGTTAGGAGAAATGCCATAGGCAAATGCTGGCCTGCTGAACTAGTTAACATTGAGCCGACCACTCTATCTATCAGGTGCAGGTGTTGTCGAAAGATGTATGTTGCTCTAAAAAGAAGAAAAAATTACCGCACATCATGTGAAGTGGGCCCACAGTAGCGAGGGAAAATTGTAATTTTTCTCACGCGAACTGGATTTGCTTGTAGATATAACTTTGTGCGGGAACTTCTGAAAAATAGCCCAAGTCACTGCTAAGTGACGTGGGCCCACATAGTCCCCGAGCCTGATATAAGCTGTGTAACACGTTGTTTCAGGGTCCAAAAGTGGAGAAGATTGCGTATTTGGTGATGATCTAGTTGACAACTATGTTGCCAACCAGTCCCCAAGTATATGGGAGGCAATCAACCAACTATGTGAGGCACGAGTCCCCTAGTATGAAGAGTGATGGTTGTACTAGTACATAGTGTTACTGCCGACCAGTCCTCAATTGTGTTGAGTGGGAATATCGACCATAGCTTAGCTATGTCTAGAATGACATCTTTGTTGCAAGCTAGGGAACATGGCAGAATCGCGTAGGTGAAGATAGGGAAAAATAGTTGTGCTATTTACTTGACGTGTAGCTTAGCTTACCGACCAAGTCCCAAGGGCCATGTGTCAAAGTTAGTGGTGGTGGCCAGTGCTAAATTCATAGTTTAACTATAAGGGCGTCAATAGCTATGCTACAAGTGCCCAGTCCCCAGCTTAGCATGAGGCTAATTAGACGGCTTTAGATGGTGCATCTTAAATACACCCTGGCACGGGGTGCAAAAATCATAGCTGAGCCATGATACAAAAAACTTCTGCTTTGCAAAGAGTGCTATGAGGACCATAGCTTTGCTATGTTCTAGTCGGAGCTCCGCAATAGCCTAGAAAGAATGGTATTTACCGAAAGTTGTGAAGTAGGGAAAATAGCTAAGCTATAGTCCTAACTAGAGCTATGCTGATCAATCAAGACCCCTTTTACCATGTGTCAATGGAAGTAGGCCATTGGTAATCTTAACTTGGTTAAGAGAGATGAGATGGCTATGTCAGCTTTACTCAGTCCCCACATTAGCTGTAAGACTAAACCGATGGTGAAGGGAAGGTGTCTTGTAGGATAGGCGTGACTTTGTCATGCTCTGACTGGTGGTCGGTGACCAAAGAAAAATGTACCCTCGTATAAGTTTGCGTCCACAACATATACTGAGGGATTAGGCCATCAAGATTGTCACAGTGAACAATGTAGCCTCATTTTTGTCCAATCAATATACCAATAGGAGAGCCAAAATCGGCCCAGCCCCCAGTTTGGTAACGCGAATAAGCCAGGCAAGAAAAAATGCAAACCAATGCCGCTTAAAAAAGAAAGCCCCATGTGCGGCCCGATAAAAAAGTAATATCCCATCGGGGTCAACGGGGTGAACCCTAAAAGTCCATGGGCCGCACCATGTCGTATATATAGGAGGCGGTCACCGCTTTAGTTACTGCCCCACTCCACTTCCGCATTCATTTCCATGAGCATCGATTGCATCGGCCCCGTCACTAGCGAGCTCAAGCAACCGCCCCGCAAACCCTAGCCTCCATCTGCCGCCACTGATTTGACACCTTAATCTGTAGTACTGTCGTGGGTCGTGCGCCGCCACCTCGCGACGCGTAGTGTGCGCCGTTGGCGAAGCGGGAAACCAGGAGATGGCTGGAGGCAGTGCCCGGCGGGCGGAGGAGGCGAGGCGGGAGTTCATGAAGAAGCATTGGACTATCACCCATTCGGTGGAGGAGTCACTGCAGGACTGCTGTCGTCGCAGGACCGTGGAGTGTGGTGGCCGCCGGCGCCAGGTGAGAGATTCCTTAGCCCCCATGATGAGAGATTGTTGTGTTTGAAGATTACATTGTTCGTGGTTTGGGAGCTCCAGTGCACAATTTCTTGTGGGATTTGTGTGTTTATTGGGAAATTTCAATTTGCAATCTCCATCCCAACTCAATCTTGTCAGTCGCGGAGTTCATCACTGTATGTGAGGCGTATCTTGGGATCCCTCCCCATTTCAATTTATTCTGTCATTTCTATTATCTGAAGAAGAAAGGGGAAGGAATAGGATTCCAGGTACCAGGAGAGTGCTACATCCTGTTGCGAGACGGGATGAAGATAGATGTCAGTAAGGACACTGTCAAAGCGTGGTGCAGCGAGGTTTTTGATAAATTTGATCCAGCCAAAATGGTGCCGAAGAATCCTCAGCAACCATTCAACTGGACGCATCAACCACCAAAGGTATTGTGTATGAGTTGTTTCCATATGCAGTCTGTTATCGACTACCATATGGCTGAATCCAGTCTTGGATGTACTTGCTGATCTGTCTAAGACAACCGGTGAACAGGATCGCGCGGTGTTTGTGTCCACCATCCTGACTGGGGAGTGGCCTCGCGGGGAGGCCGTGCACTGGAAGCGTACGCTGACAGACCTGGTCAACCAGGTGGATCTATGTGATGAGGAGGAAGACGAAGAGAGCAAGAGGGGTATCGCTAAGCACGAACCATCTCCCCACGCTGCGAGGGCACAGCGCCGAGTTGCGGGTAAGCGCCCTCAGTCCCGCTCCTCCCCGCTGAAGAGTAATGCCTCTAGCCCGTCGACAAGGGGTAGCTCTGGAGGGAGCAAAGGTGCCACCACAAGCGCCAAGAGGAAATGAGGCGCGGCAATCTCGTCGTCGTCAGAGGAAGACTCGGAGGATAGGGTGCCTTTGAGTTAGCGGTTCAAGAAGCCGTGGAATGAGTCGCCACCGACGTCGTCCAAACGAGGTATGCCACTTCAAGGATCCCCGCGTCCAGTCTTACATGTTACTCTACCGACCAATCGCCGGCAGTCCGCATCGCCGAGGGGATCGCCAATGGGAGGTCGGCAACAGTCGGCTTCACCTTCAGTGGGGCCTCTCCCCCAACCGACGCTGGTGGTGGAAGATAGTGGCATGTGCCCGCCGTCTCTGACGTGGCCGGTGAACCCGACGGCCAGTTCATCGTCGGTCGCTACGTCACCCCCGCAGTTATCTGGTCAGCCTGATGTAGGTGCTCCACTCGACGATGGTCTAGCTACGAAGCAAGCGGGGAACCGTGATGGTGAAGATATAGCTTCCATCACGGCCGATACGGCAGAGACAGGTCGCCAGGTGGCATGAGCAAGGCTTCACGACACGAGGTAGCCGGAGGAGTTCACCGGCGTGGACGTTTTCAGTCGTTGTTCAGTCGCTCCGACATGTAAGTGTTGTGAAACTCTGTTGGATGTGCAGAAATGTAGTCATGTTGATTAATTTAATATCTGGTTGTTGTGTAGTCCAAAAACTGAAAGGACCTCAAGGTCTATCCAGGAGGCTGTTCTTGTCACAGCTGGACAGAGTTCAGGACCATCCATGGGTGAGGATACGACAGGTGTGCCTGAGACAGCCTCTGGGGTGATGCTACTGTATACTCCCATGCCGCCACCGCCTCCTCGCCCTATTGCTGCCGAGCAGGCTGGGACATCAACCTTTAGTCATTCGCGAGAGGAGGACGGGGTTTTGGATGACCACAATGAGGAGCATGCTGATGACGTCACTCGTAAAGTGGAGCAAACGGTCACGGACTTAGTCCGTCAGGTGCAGGTCAGTGACTCCCACAAAGTTGGTCATGAATGTATCTGTTAGGATCTGAACTCACATTATGGTGCGACCAGGACATGGCCAAAGTTTCTGAGCAGTGGAAGCGCACGATTGACTGGATCAAGCCCACACTGGAGGAGAATGCCACTTTGCGTGCTAAGGTATAAAAGCTGAAGTTGGAGACACAAGGACTCAGAGCTGAACTGGCGTCACGGGCGCTGGAGCAGGACAAAACCTCCGAGCAGCTGAATCTGTTGCTGCGTGAAAAAGAGGGTATGTACCTTGCACTGTATTGTAATTGTAATGTCATTGTTTTCACCTTCCTTGTGTTGCGGCAGAGATGATGAACAGGGAGAAACATGCTCAGGAACAGGTGGCACAGTTGAATAGCCAGAATGCGGAGCTTGCAGCTAAAAAATGTGCCTTGGAGAAGGGCATGCAGGGTAAGCTTACTCTAGTAATGTAACTTATCCCGACATGCTATATGGTTAGCCTCAGTCTTCATGAAAGGTTATCTTTTGTACAGAGCGTCAACGAGTGGCCCAAGAGCAGATCCGGGTCCTGACGACTGAAACCACGAGAATGCAGGAGCAGCTGACAGAGATGGTCGGTGGCGTGGCCCCGGTGCTCAATGTGCTCACGGAAGAGGACTCGGAAGATATCAACCAGGCAACACCAATTGGGGTTGTTATCAACGCGTGCAAGGCGTCCTAGTTATGTCTTAAGCAGTTCACCAAGGATGCCGCAGAGCATGTTGGATCACACGCGTTGGCGGTAGTGCGCTCCCATTACCCTTATGTGGACTTGGTCCATCTGGGAAAAAGGAGTGGCAGCCGACACCGATGAGGCTACCGCGGAGGGTCTCAGGCTGGGCTCAGTGGCGGCGGCGAAGGAAATGGTGAAGGATATCCACATAATAAATTAAGTGCTTTGTCATATGCAGTGTTCCTGGTACGCGTGTGTACCTTTTGCTTGGACAAAAAATTTTGTTTAGTTATGTATAGCGCTTGGCGCTTGTAGTCAGTACTGGTCTGTAGACAGTATGACCTTTACGTGATGGCATGGCGTTCGACACTTGTTTTAAGTGTTTTTTGGTCGTGTAAAAAACGTCTGTCGCGGTAATAAAACAGTAATGGCAACCGGGGTACCAAGTGTCATATTAAGAAATATAACATAATCATACTTATAGACTCACTGGAATGAGAATGAAACAGTAACAGTCTTTTTTTGATCGATTTGAATTGGGAATATGTAAGAAAGGTATATGTGTCATATAATACTAGCTATCACGGGTAAAATCGCATAAGGAGGCCGATATGCCATGAATTAAGAATGTCGATGGGCGGTTCGTCGAGGGTGCAGAGCCTGTACGAGGTTGCCCTTGTGATGGCTTTAACCATGTAAGACCCTTCCCAATGAGATGAAAGCTTGTGGAGTCCTTCCGTGTTCTGCTTGCGTTGTAGTACAAGGTCACCGACACAAAGAATCTGTCTTTGACGTTGTGGTTATAGTAGCGACGCATGGAGGCGAGGTACTTTGCTGTCCGAGCACATGTGTCAAGACGACGTTCCTTGGCTGTGTTGACATCAAGTTCTCGTGCTTCGTTGGAATTTTCTTCATCATAGTTCTCCACTCTTGGCGATTGAAAGCGATATCCTCGGGTAGAACTGCTTCGGACCCGAATATCATGAAGTAAGGAGATACGCCAGTACTTCGACTAGGTTGGGTTCGAAGACCCCAAATGACGGTTGGTAGCTCTTTGAGCCACCGACCAGGGTGCTTCTCATTGTCCCTGTACAGACGTTTGCGTAGTGCATCAAGGATCATCCCGTTGGCCCTTTCAACCTGCCCATTTGCTCGGGGGTGGGCCACCGAGACGTACTTGACCTTGATGCATTTGTCATCACAAAAACTGAAGAAGTCACTACCGGTAAAGGTAGAGCCAAGGTCAGTAAAGATGCTATTAGGGATTCCAAAACGATGAATGGCGTCATTAAGCATTTCTGCTGCCTTTTTGGTGGTGGCTTTGACCAGTGGTTTGTACTCAATCCATTTGGAGAATTTGTCTATCAAGACATAAACGTACTTGAATCCGCCTGGGGTTTTCTTCAATGGACCAATCATGTCTAGTCCCCAGCATGAGAAAGGCCAGGAGGCAGGGATGGTTTGTAACTCATGAGCCGGTACATGGACCTGTTTTGCGAAGAATTGACAATTTTTGCAGCGATGATGGACCAGTTCCTCTGCATCTGCGACAGCAGATGGCCAGTAGAAACCTGCTCTGAAGGCTTTGCCAACCAATGTTCGAGATGTCACGCAGTTGCCACATTTGCCAGAATGGATTATGTCCAATAGCTCGATGCCTTCTTCCTGTGTGACGCATTTTTGCAAGATTTCTTATCGTGCGTTTTTTCGCATCAATTTATTGTTCGCAAGGACATAGTGTCTGCTGCATCTTATGAGGCATTCCCTCTGTATTCGGTCATCGGGAACATCCTCATCAATGAGATAGAGGATGAATTCGATCCTCCAGTCGAGCTGGGGGTTTTTCTTGATTCTGCCTGTTGATCGACCAGCGGTTGGTCAATTAACATTGGAGATGAGAGCTCTAGGTGTTGGGTGGTGGCTTTGCCATCCCTGCTGGTGGAGTCCTGCACACGAAGGGCTTCTTCATCAAGGAGCATAACTTGTGGCTGCTCGATGTGAAACTGGGCAAGACGTTGCTGTTTGCTATCGATTGTAGAAACCAACAGCTTAGCGGGGGATTGTTCAATCACTGCTGGCTCTTCTTTGATGGAAGGTTCGAATAGATCCTAGACAAATAAGCCATGTGGTACAGCTGCTCGTGAAGAGCCAAGTTTGGATAGTTCATCGGCACCTTTATTTTCAGCTCTTACCACATGAATGAATTTGAGTTTGTAAAACTTGTTTTCAAGCTTACGGATCTCAGCGACGTAAGCCTCCATCTTCTCACACTGGTGTCCCATTCTTTGTTGACTTGATTGATGATGAGAAGGGAATCGCCATATACAGAAGTCATCTGATGCCAAGTTCAATGGCGATTCGCACTCTGTGTAGTGCGGCTTCATATTTGGCTGCACTGTTGGAAGCTTTGAAAAGAATCTGAAGGACATAACGCAGCTTGTCTCCAGAGGGAGCGATAAAGTAAACGCCGGCCCCTGCGCCGTCGATGTTGAGGGAGCCATCAAAGTACATTTCCCAATGCTCATGGCAGGTGTCAGTCCAAGGCGTTGTCAAGTCTGACCATTTGATGAGAAAATCAGCCGGGGCTTGAGATTTTATAGTACTGCAGCTCTTGAATGCTAGGGTGAAAGCCATCAACACCAGCACCCATTTAACAATGCGACCACTTGCATATTTATTGCGCAGGATGTCTCTTAGCGCGCAATCAGTTACCACCGTTATGTGGTGAGATTGAAAGTAGTGCAGGAGCTTCCTTTTGGTTGTCAAGATGGAATAGAGCAGTTTTTCTAGGTGATGGTACCACTGCTTGGAGTCATTGAGCATCTCACTTATATAATAAATTGGGCATTGTACCAGGTAGGCATGGCCTGCTTCTTCACGTTCGACCACCATGACGGTTCTTATCACACGATCGGTGGCTGCAATGTAAAGTAATAGCTCTTCGCCATCGACTGGGGGTGTGAGAACCGGGGGGTGTAAGGTATCTCTTGAGTTGAGTGAAAGTGGTGTTGGCTTCGACCGACCACACAAATTTTTCTTTGGCTTTCAGGAGTCGAAAAAAGGGAGGCCTTTTTCTCCAAGGCAAGATATGAATCGGCTTAGGACTGCCATGCAACCCGTCAACTTTTGGATGTCTTTGACATTCCTGGGTGGTTGCATGTTTAACATGGCTTGAATTTTGTCAGGATTTGGGCGTATAGCATCTTGACTTACAACGTTGCCGAGTACTATGCCGGAGGGAAACCCAAAGATGCACTTGGTCGGGTTAAGTTTCCACTAGAAAACACTAAGAGTCATGAAGGTTCTTTGGAGATCGGCAATCAGAGTGTCAGCTTTTCGTGTTTTTATTACTACGTCATCTATGTATGCCTCGACTGAGTGATCTTTGATCTCCTCATGCAAGCATTTTTGTATAGTGCGCTGATAGGTAGCGTCGGCGTTTTTGAGACCGAAGGACATGGTCGTGTAGCAGTAGGATCTGAATGGAGTAATAAAGGAGGTCTTCATTTGGGCGTCAATCGCAAGAGCTATCTGGGATAGCCAGAATAGTAATCTAAGAAAGAGAGCAATTCGCAACCAGCGGTAGAGTCCACGACTTCGTCGATACACGGGAGAGCGAAGGGGTCTTTAGGGCAATGTCTGTTGAGATCAGTGTAATCAATGCACATTCTCCATTCCATGTTTTTCTTTCTTACAAGAACTGGGTTGGCTAGCCAATCTGGGTGGTACACCTCTTATAAAGCCTGTGGCTAAGAGTTTAAGCACTTCTACCCTAATCACCTCCTTCTTCACACGAGCGAACTGACGCGGCTTCTGCTTTATTGGCTTGTCGGTCTTTGAGACGTTGAGGAAGTGCTCGGCTCATTCCCTAGGGATGCCAGGCATGTCCGCTGGTTTCCATGCAAACACACTGACGTTCGCCCGTAGGAACTAGACGAGCGTGTCTTCCTATTTGGCGGAGAGATTGGCCCCTATGAGGGTCATCTTGTCCTTGTCGCCTAGGACCAAGTTGATCCTCTTGTGTTCCTTACTCTTCTGAGAGGAGCGCTTGGCTTCCTTGAGAGGTATCTAGAGGTCGACCGGAGGAATGGTCTTGGCTTCGAGGACGGTGTCTGCCATTCTATCCTTTAAATCGGTGATTTCTGCTGCCGCGTATGCGGTAGTCTCGCAAGTATATGCCATGAGTTCATTACTGCGTAAGGAGAGGATGCCCTTCTTCGTTGGCATCTTGAGCACCATGTAGCCATAATGGGGGACCGCCATGAACTTGGCGATTCTAGGACGGCTGAGGATGGCGTGGTAGACACCCTCAAAGTCAACAACTATGAAGTTGATGAAGTCCGTGCGAAAGTGCTAGGGATGCAGAACTGAACACGTAGTGTGACCTGCCCGAGGGGCATTGATGGCTTGACCGGCATCACGCCCTAGAACGGAGAGTCGTATGGCTGGAGATTTTCCTGTTTCAACCCAAGCTCATGAAAAGCCTGGAGGAAAAGGATGTTGAGGGAACTGCCGCCGTCAATCAAGATCTTCTCAAAATAGAAGTTTTCGATCACCGGGTCAAGGACCAAGGGGAAATGGCCGGCGTCTTCTACCCTGGCCCACATGTCTGCTCAGCTAAAGGAAATGGATTGTTTCGACCAGTTTGATGCCTTGACATCAGCAACAAGTCCCTTGTCGGGCTTGCTTATCGCCATGATGGCACGCCGGAGCAACTTCTTGTCTCGCTGGTTCTCCAGGCCGACCTTGCCACCAAAGATGGCAGTGACATGCTGATCAAGTTCTTTGTATTCATGGCGCCTTTAGTTGTTGGAGTCATGGTCTTCATCCACCTTTTCCACCTTGAAATCCTTCTTGTCGTCATTCCTATTTCTGTTCTTGTTCTTGTTTGGACCGCGCTGCCGCTTTGCGGTGACCTTGCTGAAGATGTTCACAAAGCCATAGCATTCTGTGAATGTATGCCCCTTATTAGGGTGCCGAGGGCAGTCTTGGTTGAGGACCTTGTCGTAGTCGTCGTCATAGGGCTTGTCGTTGTTTTTCACAGCATTGACGCAGTTTCTACGATTATGATGGTTGTTGTCTTGACAGCCACGCTTCCTATATTGGCGATCATCGTCGAGGTTGTCGTCCCGTTGGTCATCCCAGCAACTATCACGGCGGTTGTTGCGGTGGTCATCCGTTTGGGCATTGCCATGGTTGTCGTGATATTGATCGCGATCCTGGTCGTCGTCGTCATCTCGATGATAAGTGCGGCTCAAAGGCCCTTCATTGGCAGGACGCATGGCATCATCAACGTGGATCCATACCTTGAGGAGCTCTGCCATGGTCTTGGGCTGGCTATAGAGCAACTCCTTCTTGAGGTCTTGGTTGCGCGCCTGCCTCAAGCCATTGATGAAGAGCTCTTTAGCCTCTGGTTGAGTGATATCGACGACTGTAGTCCAGACATCTAAGAAATGCCTGATGAAGTGGCGTAGGGTTTCGTTTGGTTGGTCACGAACTTGCCCCAAAGCGTACTTAGTACCAGGCTGCTGGCATGTTGGCTTGAAGTTGTCGGCAAGCATCCGCCGTAGTTGGGGCCAACTGTGAATTGACCCATCGCGCTGGCACATGAGCCATTGGATAGCCGATGTGCCCAAAATGACTGGCAAGTAATTTTCCATAACACGCTCATCACCACTGGCTGCTTGGACGACAGTCTCATACAACATCACCCACTGGTCGGTATGGCCGTTGTAGCGCCTGACGTCACCAATCTTGAACTATGGCGGCCATACCACCTCACAGAGTCAATTGCAGTAAGGTTTAGGCCTAGGTATTTCATAGCATTCTTGGTGCCTATCGTCGAGGATTTCGCAAAAGTCCCCCCTCTCGCGTTGGTCCACCACCTCATCATAGCTGTTTGCTTGCCAACCACCTCTTCTGCGGTTGGGATCTAGGGATCGGTTGCTACGATAGTGATCTAGAGATCGGGCTCCTTTGTTGCAATTGGGAGAGCGGGCTCCTCAATTGTGGTCAGGAGAGAAGGCTCCACGGTTGCAGTCGGGAGAGCAGGCTGGACCATGGCTGGACTCGTCATTTTGGTCGGAGCCTTCACGCAGATCAGATCTGTGGGAGCGGCGGCTTCATGACGCAGATTGGGCAGGCGCCTCTCGTAGGCTGTTGACTTGTGCTGCTGCTGCTGTCAGGTGGTCGAGTACCTCCTGCATCTCTGGAGTTTGGCTAAGGCTTCTAGCTTGCTTTTTGCAACGATGTTGTTGGCGCTTGGAGTTTTCGGCACTTGGCGATTGTTGACCAGGTCAAACTCTTCCACGAGGTTGCGGTGAATCCGTCGATCACGCTCGGCCCTCTGCTCAGCGCCTCGGCGTTCTTGGTCACGACGAGTAGTGTGACCGACATTGCATTCGCGCCTGACTCGTGCCTGGTCGGGGTCTCGTTGTCCACGGTGGGTTCGTCGGCGCTGATCATGAACACAGTTCCCCCAAATCCCAGGGGTATTAGAGGAAATCGGTGTTCTGTTGTTCCACCAGACCTTGAACGGTTGAGTTCTTCATTGCACTTTGCGTCTTTGGGGGATCGTCGAGATCCAAAACTTTCAGAGTGCTCTGGTCTTCCCGTCGATTGTTAGGATCAGGCCGTGCTTGAGCGTTTTGCTCCTCTTGAGCATTGTAGGGCTTGCTTGGTTCCGGGGCGCTTTTCACTTCCATCATATCACTATTAGCAGGGTCTGTAACAGTTATGAGCAAGGCCGATCCGATGTCGATACTAACCCCTGAACCTAGAGGAGAGAACCCAGTGCTGACTTTCACCATGCCTAGAGCTGGCCCGTTGATAGCATCCTGAAGTTGTACTATGCCGATGAAGTGTCCTGGAGTGAAGTGGTGTTGCACCTCTTTAATCGAGTCAAAATCATGCTTCGTGAGACGTCCGGACAGCAGTGGAAACTACTCCGCATAGGAGGAAGCGGTGTTGTTCAGTCCATATGGAAACATGGCCAGACTTGGCGATGCCTGGATCTCTTGGCTGCCTGGTTCTCGACCAGTTGACGATAGCAAACGATGGTGGATTCGGCAGTCAGACGGGGAGATCAATCTGATCGGATTTGAATCCGAGCGATCTGATCGGCTGGGGTGGGTGGTAGTGCGTTGACGGCGGCGTACAGGGATGAAGTCGTCCTTCGCCTCAGCGAGCCTGTGTTGGACAGATTCTATATATGAAAGGATCTCAGCCAAACCTTTGCCTTGCTGATCGATGAGGTCAATCAGGTCAGAATTGTCGATGTGCCTCCCTTGGTAGCGAGAAAGCACCCATTGGAAAGCCGACACGGAGGGATCTAGGGTTAAACCCGAGATCTGGTCGGCTAGCATGTCTATCGGTGAAGTTGGTGCCGAAGCAGGGCGCACCTTCTCCACGATCTCAGCGGAGCTCTCAATGCCGGTGGTCCAGGTGAACGCGCCGACGCTGATCGTGACACCGGCCTCAAATTCTATGGAAGCTGGGAAAGAAACCATCTTGCTTGTCTTAAATCTTCACACGCACCCCCTACCTGGTGTGCCACTGTCGACGAAATATCGGTGGCAGTCTACCTAGGGTATACCTGTGGTAGTAGATTATAGGCGAGGGCACGCTAAGACTACGAGCTAGATGTAATCAGAGACACAAGATGCAAGGATTATTCAGGTTGAGGCCGCAGATCATGTAACACCCTACATCCTGTGGTCTGATTGATTGTATTGTTGGTGTGCAAGATGATTCTTTTGAGGGGGATCCCTGCCCGCCTTATATAGCCTGGGGGGCAGGGTCATAGATCCGAGCATCTCAGCCTAATTGATTTACACATGAAATGATTGATTACGCGAGATCATATCTCTGATTAGTTTGATAACTTTCCTATCGTCCAGGCTTCCTCAACCGTTGGGCCCTTCCTTGCTTGGCCTCCAAGATATCCAACCAAGTTTGGGCCCTAGTCGGCCTTCGTCTTCTAGGCCAGATTGTCAGTCCCGAGCAGGCCTAAAAGTTGGCCGTGAGGGAATAGGGGTTAATACACCCACAGTAATGATGGTGCTGGCTTTCTTTGCTGGCTCTAAGGTTTTTTGTTTGAAGTGAGAGAATAAGATTCCCCTTAAGCTTGTATTTTTTCTCCCCTTTTTTAGTATGAAAACTTTCTATACTTAAATTCAAAATATAAAACAAAAATTAAGCCATGATATATATGATTGGTCCAAATGCCACTTAGGAAAGAATTCAGGGGTCTCATGTGTTGTCATACACCTTTGCATATTTTTTACTTGTCCAAACTCAATAAACCTCATTAGTTCCTTAATCATCTTAGTGAAGAATTTTAGATCCTTAATTATATTGTTACTAAGACACCAAAACACTTAGTTGGGAGCTTAGATGTACTTTTACTTTGGAAAAAATAAAAAGAGTTGGTATGAAGGGTTATTACGGAACCCAAGCTCCATGAAATGCTACCACCCATGTGGGGTTGCACATTCTATGCAACCACTTATGATTTTTCACATTGAGTTTCACAATCATGGAAACCCTACAAAGCATGCAAATACGTGTTGGGCTCTAGCTGGACCTTCTGGGCCCAGACTAAACTAAACCCACCAGCCAATGGGCCTTTTTTTGGGGGCAAAGGCAGCCAATGACTAGCCAAGATGAGGGAAAGACAACATGTCAGGACTTGGCGTGCATGTTGTCATTATCTTTACTTAGGCTCAAGCGTAGAACCCCAAATGGACCCACTCTTTAGCCCTCCAAAGTTAGAGTAACAGGCTCGCACCACCAAGCCTGGCAGATTAGGAAGCAGACTTCTTCCTATTTAAGCTGGTTTTAACGGGGCTAGCTTTCCAATATGGTACTAAATTCGAACTTGTACTATGTGGAATGTGTGTTCATTTCTTGATATTTTTAGGTGTTACTTCTTATACATCTTTACATCTTTTTCCCTAGAAGGACAACATATGAACCAACACTACACTTACATGCATTTTTGCGCGCATATTAGGTATTATATGTTGAACCTTGAGTATAAAAAATAATAATAAAATAATTTGAGATATGTTTGGTACTTGGTAGAGATGGATCACCTCTATCACACCATCAACAAATACATATCCATATTACAAGGTTACATATCAAGTAAAGCAAATCCAAATTGTAAAGCTAACTATAAGATATAAATCTCTACTCATATTTATTATTATTGGGCCTAACTTAGGCCCAATCTTGATTAGTGTATGGATTATGGTGTAGCCCATATAATAAGGCATGAAATGGTTTGCTTAATTACTAGCTGCTCAAAAAACAAGGAATGTAAGCGATCACAATCATACGTCCAACATGCAATGACAAATTAGCCCGTTTACCTCTAGGGATTTTCCACATGGCATTGTTATCTCCATAGTAGAAGTGCACCAAACACAATTGGTGAGCTATGATAGCCATCGCTTGATGGTGTAGGACAGTACCATGATCCTAATGAGCTTGAATTCTAGGAGGGCTATCACACTTTCTTTAAAGGGCACTAACCACATAGGTGTTTAGAGGGGGGCACACTCTGGATGTCTCAGGGCAAGGTGAGTGTTGTTGGAGTGATTCTCTCGTTGAGGCCATTATGTTCTTTGATGTAGGCCCATTGTTCTTTCCAACCCTTCCATTAAGTGCAGAGCTACTAGAAAAGAAACTCATGAGATGCATCATCATGGATTCACATGTAGCAGTTGTTGGTCGTTTTCAATTTTTTGCAGCGGGCAAAGGCGCCTGCTGCGATGGGAAGGTCACGGTTAATCATGGCCACCGTCGTAGCGGACGCCTTTGCCCACTGTGGAAGATGGGTTTACCGCAGCAGGCAACATAAGGTGCCCGCTGCGGTTAAGATGTTGCTCGCTACGGTTGATAGTCAAAAAAACAAAAAAAAAACCCTGAACCCGCCGGCGAGCCCTTTTTCGATCCCACCGGCGAGCCCAATCCCACCACAAAACCCTAGCGTCACCAGTATCTACATGTCGTCGCTGTCATACCACCGGTGAAGGGAACCAACGCGGGTGCAGATCTGGCCACCCACGGCGGATCCAGCCTTCCCAGCCACGCCACTGCCGGATCCGCCACCAGGGCCACCAAAAGAATAGGCCGCGAAGAACATGCCAAAGAAGAATAGGCCGCGAAGAACAGGCCGAAGAAGAATGTCGCCACCTGGAGCTCCTCACCGTGCCACCACCGGGAGCTCCACCTCACCAGATCCGCCGCCATAGCCGCTCCTTGCCATTGTCGCACCGCCGTAGCTGTGGCCCCTACTCATCGCAGTTGTCATGGACCTCCGCCTCCACCTAGATTCGCCGGCTGCCACTAAATACACGCTGTGGGGGCCGTCCCCGTCATGGATCCACGCCCACCCTGCCTCCTTGTGCCGGCCCCACTGTGGATCCCCATCGTCGTCTGCAAAGGAAGAGAGAGGGAGATGAAGGAAGAGTGAGAGGGAGATGAATAGTGGATGAGAGTGGTGTACCTAGCTACCTCCACCTTCGCGGATCCGAAGCCATGGTGGTTGTCCTCGCCAAATCTGTGGCCATGGATGTCGTCCTCGCTGGATCCGTGGCCATGGAGGTCGTCCTCGCTGGATCGGTGACCATGTGGTCGTCTGCACTAGATCCACCGAGGAACGGAAGGAGGGGCGCCACCGCACAACATGCAGCCGGGCTGCGTGAATCCTACGCCACTGAAGTCCCTCGCCTTGATACGGAGGATGCATATGTGCGGTGGGAGAGGGAGAGGGGGATGTGAAGGAGAGGATGCATGTGCAGTGGATGCGGCGAGTGAGGGATAGGATGCATGTGCGATGGATGCGGCGGTGGGAGAAGCGCATGCGGGCGAGTGAGGGGGCGCTCGAGAATGGTTGAAGAAACCCTAAGTCCTTGTTTATATACGGCCCGTCACAATGGACTTTGCCTGGGCCTAGGCTGGGCCGGTATTTTCCGTGGTGAGCCTTATAAGATGCCCGTTGCGGTAAATTGCTTTACCGCAGCGGGCGTATTATGATGCACGCCACGAAAAATAGGTATTTTCCATGGCGGGCATTTTAAGACGTCCGCTGTGGTAAATTGATTTACCGCAGCGGGCAAAAGTGTCTGACACGGTAAATAAAAAATGCCCACCAAGGTAAATCGTGTGGACTTACCGCAGCGGGCAACAAAAATGTCCGTCACGGAGGCCATTTGGGCAACGTTATGGAAGTTTATTTTTGTAGTAGTGCAATGACGTGTAGTAGTAGTGAAACATCTTGAGAAAATGTCACGTACTAACTCAGGTAGGAGAACTTCAAGAGGGCCACCAAATTGGACATAAGATAGGTGAATTGGATGTTGTAACGTTGCAACATGGCACACAAGGAGACCAAGTAGGGAGGCACCATACTAGCTGCCAGAAAGAAGGTGAAAATTATTAGTATTTGTATATTTTGTGGCTCCAACAGTACTCCAGATCTAGATAAATTTTCTCTCAATTACTCAAATCACATCCTCTCATCCACCTCAAATAAAGGGGATACCACTCCTCCCCAGTCTTTTTTTTCATTAGCGATGAGATTTTCTTATTTTATTAGCTTTTAAAACACTTTTTATTTCTCCCTATAACTAGCCTATTGCTAGAGATGCTCTAAAGCCTATTTTTAGAATATTGTACTAACTAATAACAAATTGGTAATGCTGCCGTTGTCGGGGCATCCGAAATTACAGACATAACTTGCACGGACAAATCTTCCAGCCCACTCCCACGCCATGGGTCACCTGCACAATGCCTAGTGCAACATGTAGCCGCCTGCGTCCGAGACTCAGCGTGCTTGGGCTCCTTTGCCTCGAGCAGCGTGCACCCGCCAATGTCGTGCTTCCTGCTGGTCTCCCTTGTGCCGCGCGCCGCTCCCCAACTTCATCCATCTACTGCGGTCACCGTCGAGTTCAGCTTCGAACTCTGTGTCGGCATAGAGATTCATGTCTACGATCTTCCATTGGGCACCAGCAAGAGATAAGCAAATGTTGCAACTGTATGGTTCATATGTTTTCACATCTATGTTGCATATTTTATATCAAGACGTTGCATGTGTTACATCTAGATGTTGCAAAACTTCATCTCGTATTGCATATTTTCCAATAGATATATATGTGTTGCAAGTGTACGTTCTAAATGTTTTGGTTTTTTCAAACGTATACTACAAACGTTTCTATTTAGATTTTCATATGTTGCACTAGCTGTACACACATATTGGAAGCGTATTTTTCAAATGTTGCAGCTGTTCCAAACGTATGTTGCAAGTTTTATCTTTATGTTATATATGTTGCAGTTACTATACACATATGTTGCAAGCTTTATGTTTTAAATGTACCACCTATTTCACATGAATTCTTTCGAATACTTTTATGTTAATAATTCATTGTATTTGAAGTCGAGGGAAGTAGTAACGTGCAAGCAGCAGTAGTGGCGACACCAGGGCGGTGAGCAACAAACGGGGCCTGCTCTAAACGGGTCCTGCTCTAAATATAGGCACAGTAGAATGCGAGGCAGGCACTGGCGTCTTTTGTGCGGGCAACTTGGTGAGATCAGGCATCCGATATCCGATATTTAAGCAAGCGTCGGACATCTAGCGCTAGCGGCTCCCGGACGACCATTGGACACAGGCGATGAACATTTTCCTAGTTCGTGGTATTTTCTCATTGCAAGATTGCAAATAAGACTAATAAACAAATAATTTAAGACATCATGGATCATGCATGCCCCATAAGCCGTAGAGATATTTTGTTAACTGTACACTCATAAACAAGTGTTCAGATATTCTCAACGCTGTTTATAAAATTCATCGCATAAAGAGAACAAAAAAAGTGATATATATATATTGTTTAGAACCAGAAATTCAGAATCATATTCTTCCCCTCCCACTGTGAGTAAGTAGGGCCCACCTGTATAACAAGAAAATAGAAAGCAGAAAATAATAAATGTTAAATAAAAAAGAAAAAGCATCGCCTTCTCCAAATCTCATCGCCTACAGCGTCCGGCCGTCCCGCGTCTCGCATACCGCCGCCGCCGATCTCGCTCTCTCCTTCTCCTCTCTCTCTCTCTCCTGCCGCTCTTGGTCGTACTGCTTGGAACCCTAGCCGCCGGAGAATCAGATCAGAAAGGTACTTGGCGGCGCAGCATAAGAAATCCGAGCACGTTGTGTCGTCCCCTCGCCCACAGTGGTGCTACTACTGGGCATCAAGTCGAGGTGGGAAGCCGAGCGCCCAGGCATGGCGTGGGCGGGGTCGCCGGTCCGGTCGACGCGCGCACAGAAGCAGGGCCCAACTCCGGTCTCCAGCAAGGTGATTTTCCCACTCCCAATCCAAATTCCAGTCTTTGTTTCAACGTTGAATTCCCAATCCATAAATCTCATGTCACTTGCCATTTGACAAGTTTGATTATATGTGTTTGTCAATTTTCGTAGAACTATAGAATTATACGGACCATGACATTAAAATGCGACATTAACTTGGTAAAAAGAACTTAATTAGTTTTTCTTAACATTTCTTTTCATAAGTATACTGAAGATTTAAGCATGAAATTGAGATATCATCTAACATAAACTTATGCGTTTATGAGTTTGTTTTGATATCTACCAGTATTAGACCTGTTGTGGGTGGTACGTATCTGATCCTGTGCAGGTGGTATACACACTTTGTGAAACAACATGAGTTTTAAAAATGCAGATCTATTTGACTCACATTCAATAATTTTTTTTGAGCTGAAACCGTGGGGCAAAGCCCCCGGCGACTTTGAATTAATAAACGAAGAGAGTACAACTTACGAAAAACAGGGAGGGGAAAGGAGGCCTAACCAGCAGTTAGGCGCTAACTGACTAAATAAAGAAAAAGGGGCTACAAACTAGAAAAGAAGCTGCTGTACAACTAACTAGCATCAGCACCAGAAAGAAGAAAAAAGAGCGAGATTACAAGGCATAAAGCCAGTTCCTGATACTTGAGTGAAGGCTTTGTTTTATCTTGTACAGATGCTCATAAACTTCTTTCTTGAAGACTGTTTTCCAAGCACCCAGGCTTGGAATTTTCCCATCAAAGATAAGAGCATTTCGTTCTTTCCAAATGCACCGCACCTATCAAGATTTCCATGAAGAAAGGATAAGGGAAAACTTCCCGCATTTATTAGCATTTCATGAATATTTTCACCCTCATC
The DNA here is from genome assembly GCA_023333625.1 of Bothriochloa decipiens. NCBI lineage: Eukaryota > Viridiplantae > Streptophyta > Magnoliopsida > Poales > Poaceae > Bothriochloa > Bothriochloa decipiens. The sequence continues at coordinate 31,161,932 of CM041640.1, forward strand.
CCAGGTTATGCCTAGAGCCAACCACCTGGAGATTGCTGAAGGACAATCGAAAAACAAGTGCTCAAGAGTTTCTTCCACTTGGTCCTGGTAAAGCACACAATTATAACCTTCTCTTAGGAACTTTTTTCTTCTTCTCAGCATATTTCTAGTATTGAGCCTATCATTTAGCATCAGCCAAGCAAAAAACTTTATTTTTGGAACACATTTGGCCTTCCAGATCCAGGTAACAGTTCTTCAGGGACAACAGATGCAAAGTACAACAACAACATAGCCTTTTGTCCCAAGCAAGTTGGGGTAGGCTAGAGATGAAACCCAAAAGAGACCAGAAAACAAAGGACACATAGAGGGTACAAGAAAAAAGATTACGGTTCAGATACGTTAATTGCTAGTCTCCAAGCGCTCCTATCCATAGCTAAATCCTTAGGGATATTCCACTCCTTAAGGTCTCTCTTAACTGACTCATTCGAAGTCAGTTTAGGTCGACCTCTACCGTGCTTTACATTATCGACCCGCTTTAGAACCCCACTACGTAGTGACGCCTCAGGAGGCCTCCGTTGGACATGGCCAAACCATCTCAACCGGTGTTGAATCAATTTCTCCTCAATTGGTGCCACCCTAACCCTATCCCGAATATCGTTGTTCTAGACTCTATCCCTTCTTGTGTGCCCACAACACCATCGTAACATACGCATCTCTACACTCAATTGCTGGATATGTCGCCTTTTTGTAGGCTAACATTCAACACCGTATAACATCGCCGGACGAATCGTTGTCCTATAGAACTTACCTTTTAACTTCTGAGGCACCCTTTTGTCACAGAGGACGCCTGAAGCCTGACGCCATTTCAACCAACCGACTGAAATTCTATGCCTAACATCTTCATCAATGTCGCCATCCTTTTGTAGCATCGATCCTAAATACCGAAAATATCCTTCTTGGCCACCACTTGCCCATCGAGGCTAACGTCTCCCTCCTCATTCCTAGTTGCGCCGAAATCGCACCTCATGTACTCGGTCTTGGTCCTACTAAGTCTAAATCCTTTTAACTCTAACGTGTGCCTCCATAGTTCTAACGTCCTATTAACCCCTGCCTTAGTCTCATCCACTAGCACCACATCATCAACAAAGAGCATACACCAAGGGATATCACCTTGTATGTCCCTTGTGACCTCATCCATCACCAAATCAAATAAATAAGGGCTCAATGCTGACCCTGATCCAAAGTGATATTGGTAAAACCTCCTGGAAGTGTAATGTTGTTGTCCCCAGATGAAACTCCAGTAGTCCTTACTTTCAGATTGAACAAATGGCATTGAGAGGAGTTCTTCTTGAAGTTCCAAGAATTCATTATAGGCTGGTCTAGTCATAGGGATTCTGAAGCTGCTAATCAAAGGGACATTAATTCTGATCTTCAAAAGGGAGATGGCAGGATCAATGGCAAACTGGAATAGATTGGGGAATTTCTGAGAGTGCATTGTGCCTTGGATCAAGTCTTCCCAAAACTCACATTAATAATTGTGTGCAGGGTATTTCAGAATCATCATAAATTTCATTGCATTTGCTGTTTGCTATTCCAACAAGCTTCTCTTTGCTATCCTGTACTTCTTCAGGTAATTGCCATAAACTTCTTTGCAGCCTATGTATGTTCACTATAATAATGTGCAAACGGTTCATCCATCTATCCTTGCAAAAATTTCAGTTTTGTCCTGGATGGCGTGGATGGTTGGTTTGCACGGAAGTTTACAAACAACAACAACATAGCCTTTTGTCTCAAGCAAGTTGGGGTAGGCTAGAGATGAAACCCAAAAGAGGCCAGAAAACAAAGGACACATAGAGGGTACAAGAAAAAGGTTTACGGTTCAGGCACGTTAATTGCTAGTCTCCAAGCGCTCCTATCCATAGTTAAATCCTTAGGGATATTCCACTCCTTAAGGTTTCACTTAACCGACTCGTTCTAAGTCAGTTTAGGTCGACCTCTACCGTTCTTTACATTATCGACCCGCTTTAGAACCCACTACGCACCGGCGCCTCAGGTGGCCTCCGTTGGACATGGCCAAACCATCTCAACCGGTGTTGAATCAATTTCTCCTCAATTGGTGCCACCCCAACCCTATCCCAAATATCGTCGTTCCGGACTCTATCCCTCCTTGTGTGCCCACAACACCATCGCAACATACGCATCTCTGCTACACTCAATTGCTGGATATGTCACCTTTTTGTAGGCCAACATTCAGCACCGTATAGCATCGCCGGACGAATCGTTGTCCTATAAAACTTACCTTTTAACTTTTGAGGCACCCTTTTGTCACAGAGGACGCCTGAAGCTTGATGCCATTTCAACCAACTGGCTGAGATTCTATGCCTAACATCTTCATCGATGTCTCCATCCTTTTGTAGCATCGATACTAAATACCGAAAAGTATCCTTCTTGGCCACCACTTGCCCATTGAGACTAACGTCTCCCTCCTCATTCCTTGTCGCGCTGAAGTCGCACCTCATGTACTTGGTCTTTGTCCTACTAAGTCTAAACCCTTTCGACTCTAACGTGTGCCTCCATAGTTCTAACTTTCTATTAACCCCTGCCCTTGTCTCGTCAACTAGCACCACATCATCAGCAAAGAGCATACACCAAGATATATCACCTTGTATGTCCCTTGTGACCTCATCCATCACCAAAGCAAATAAATAAGGGCTCAATGCTGACCCTTGATGTAGCCCTATTTTAATTGAAAAGTCACTGGGGTCGCCATCACATGTTCGGACACACGTCACCACATCCCTGTATACGTCCTTGACGAGGGTGATGTACTTAGTTGGGACTTTGTGCTTTTTCAAGGCCCACCACATGACATTTCTCGGTACTTTGTCATATGCCTTCTCGAGGTCAATAAAGACCATGTGCAAGTCCTTCTTCTGCTCCCTATATCTCTCCATCACCTGTCGTAATAAGAAAATCGCTTCCATGGTCGACCTACCAGGCATAAACCCAAATTGATTTTGGGTCACACTTGTCACTCTTCTTAGGCGATGCTCGATAACCCTCTCCCAGAGCTTCATCGTATGGCTCATCAACTTAATCCCACGGTAATTAGTACAACTTTGAACATCTCCCTTGTTGCACGGAAGTTTAATCAAGGTAATAATATTGATTGAAATTCATGTTTTAAGAACATTGAAAAGGTTATATTTGCTGGTAAGTGCTGAAATTGTCTGCTCTGTTTATCTTATTCTATTAATCAGCATCAACATTTGGAGCTGTGTTGGACATGGTTACAGATAGGTACTCCTTGAATAAATCTTTGAACTCTGGATATGCAGGGTGAATACATTCTGCAGCCTGAATTAATTTTGTAGTTCACATTCCTTCTCTTCAGGGTTAGCACTGCTTGTTTGTTGTCCCTTCTCTCACAATGTTACAGGTAATGATGGCAAAACATCTTATATTGATTTGTCCTGAATCTTGATACCCAGTACGAATTCTAATTGCAAATATTTTAATAGACCTGGTTTAGTTTTCTTGATGCTGCTTGGGTTGGATATTACGAGCCACTGGTTTCAAATGTACAGGTTAGCTTTTGCTACCATTTTGTTCAATTCCTGCTAGTTTCCATTTTGTTCTTTTCTAGTCAATGTGTAATCCTGTTCTCAACCATAGCAGGTGAACATAATATATCTGAATAATTATTTTTTTCAAGAATACTCTGATGCTTTCGGGGTGCATATATTGTATGATCGCTACACATGAATTTCTTATGTTAAGAATCTCTTCTTGTTTATTATTTGCTAGTTTATCTAATGATAGTTCTTTCCTTTCCGGTAAGACTAGCCACAAGGATGTAAAAAACACAGGCAATTGGCTTCTGAAATTATATTATGAGTATAGGCCATTTATGGCATTCTGTTGTGTTTCTTGTGAGGTATCTTCAGTTGTTCACTTGTACTTTGTAATATGTTCAGACATTAAATTTGTGGGAGATCAACGTTATATGTCAGCACTCAGCAAATCCAGCAATTTTTTACGCAATCCTGTATATTTCACTAACATATAATTTTTCAAATTCTCCAAATTTACAGGTTTTATATATTATCCTCTTTCTCTTTGCTGATGAGACATCGACGAGCTTGCTTAGTGTAAGATGCCTTTATTTCTGTAGTTCCCTCAATTAACCAGTGGAGTTGCTTAACATGTGATGTTCCTGTATCATTTTAACAGGCATGCAGAGGTGTCCTGAAGCAAGGTCCCCTCACTGTCTTGGTGTTTATTTCAACTCTAGTTGGTTGGGCAGTGAAACAAGTTACCAACATCATCCAGGTATTCACACTTGAATTTTCCTGCAGCTTAATTGCTATGTAAATGTGCAGGTATTGAGTTAGCATTGGCATTATAAGAGTATATCTAAAAGATAAAAAATGGGGAAAAAAGGTTTCGATGCAGTATTTTGCATACAGCTTCTAAAGAGTCATCAACTAAAACTTAGGTCGGTGCATGGTGCTAGAACAACTGCATATTGTACACATGGTCCAGAAAAGTTAAAATGCATTGTATAATTCATGAAGAAGTTCAGTTTTTTTACATCTATGTACTTGCCTGAATACAGATGAAAACAGCTGCGGATACATGTGTCGAGTTTGATCCGAAGCGCAGCAAATGAAGCTGGAAGGCCCTGGCTTCATATAGTTTTTATTTTATATTTGACATGTCCAAGGAAACACTCCATGTGAAGCTTGTACACCAATGTTCACACACAGCAGCTACTTCTTATGTGCCTTCTCATTTTTGTGAGGCGCTGATCTGTAGGACCAGACGAGAACGTGCTGGTGGTTCAAACAAAAAAACAATTTTCTGATGGAAGAACAGCATAAAGAAAACAGGAGATAAATGTATTGAGGTGAAAGAGGAGGTCGTCAGGTTGTTTTTTCCAGTGTGTTCACGATCTTTGTTATCTAGAGCAGCCTTTCTGAGCATATCTGAAAAATTTTCATGTCCCATTGAAATCCTACTCCGCTCAAGGATGCTTTTAGTATTGTAAAAATTGCATATACTCGAGTTGAAAGATTTCCCCAGTTTAAATACAAATTTTATTATGTATATGTTAATTATTTATATGTTAAAATGAGAGCATAATCAAATTGGAGTTTCATGTTCATGCCATTACTATGGCGACAATTTGTATGCTATATAGTTGGAATTGATGGAGCGAGTGGTCTTGCTCACATTAGTGCGCAAATACATTACTGATCGGCCATGGCGGCCAGGAGAGGAAACCTGAACAAGGATGGGGACTGCAAGGTGAAGGTGAGGCCGGACAGGGGACTTGCCAGTGTTGTCTTTCTGAACCTTTTCAGACAAGTGAAGGTCTAGCACGTCCAAAATACATTTTCTGATCACTGTGGCTTAGTCATTGAATGCTTTGATCACTCTAGTAGGAGACGGAAGAAAAACTTCCGTTATGAAAACATATGGCAAAGGGATCCTAGCTACGCTTTTGTGGTTAGGGCCACGTTTGGATTGTAGGAATTCCAAAGGAATTCAGTTCCTCCATTTGCTGACGTCACGTGCCGTTTGGAACAAAGGAATTCTTATTCCCCCCTAGCCGGGGCTGTATCCTTGTTACAGTCGAACCTGCAGGGGGTATAGGTGTCTCCAACCTTGTGACCACGACACCTTTGGTACATGCGGCAAACGCTGAAGAAGCTTCGGCGTGAATCGGAAGAGGAAAGGGGGCGTACCATCAGCTCTGGCCCAACTCAATGTGAGAATCAGATTACGGCTCGCATGTCTGAAATGTTGTCACTGAGGAGATAATGAAGAGGCAAGATCCCGGTTAAAATGGCTTCAAGATGGGGACCAGAACACGTCTTTCTTCCAAGCGTAGTCAAGGATGAAGGTGAAGCGCAACAATATCTCATCACTCAGAGGCGGGAAGATGGTTCAGTTATGCTACTCCAGGAGGAGATAGAGGAGGTCGCCTCCACATTCTATAGAGATCTGTTCAAGGAGGAAGAGGAGTTATCTCCTGAGCTTGTGCTGCAACATGTACCAAGGAAGGTCACTAAGGAAATAAATGATCGGTTGTCCCGCCCTTACTCGGCCGGTGAGGTTGAGAGAACGCTCTTTGCGATGGTCTAACAGTTGGGTTCTTTCAGTTACACTGGGAGTTGTTGGGACCGGATCTTATTGATGGGGTGCTGAATTTTCTATATGGGAGGATTCTTCCTGAAAAGCTCAATCATACAACGCTAGTGCTGATCCCAAAGACCGGGAACCTGCAAGAGATGAAAGAGTTCAGGTCAATATCCTTCTGCATTGTGCTCTATAAAATATGCTCCAAGGTCTTGGCATTATTTGAGAGAGTCTCTGATGATATTGTGGCAGAACAGCAGAGTGAATTCGTGCCAGTAGGCTTATCACTGGTAACGTCTTGGTGGCGTGCGAGTGTATACACTATCTGAAGAGGAAAAAAAAAAGGGAAGGTGTGAGCTTGTGCAATGAAGCTCGACATGGTTAAGGTGTATGATAGAGTCGAGTGGGACTACCTGCAAGCCTCCGAGTTATGAAACTGATCAGAAGGGTTGTTAATGGTGACATTGTATGACCCCTGGCCTTCCATGGCTCATTCTCTATTAAAGTGTGATGAATTTGGGGAATTTTTCTATGCTGCTCACACAGCCAGCACACTCTCTCTTCTTTTATTCATTCTATTAGCACAAAGGTCCTCTACAAAGGTCATATTTACACCAAGACTCCCCCTCAAGATGGGCCAAAAATATTTGTTATGCCCATCTTGTTACAACTTAATTCATTCTCTGTAGGACCTAGACCTTTTGTGAAACAATCAGCTAGCTGACTATGGGATTTGATGTATTCTAGCCTTAACATCCCACTATCTAGTTTCTCCTTAATGAAGAACCTGTCAATCTCCACATGCTTTGTGCGATCAAATTGAACCGAGTTGTTCGCAATATTGATTGCCGCAACGTTGTCACAATGAAGTATCATGGTCTCATTTCTCAACACCTGTAGCTCACTCAACAAGCCTTTTAACCACATCATCTCGCACAGACTCAATGCCATTGCTCTATATTCGGCCTCTGCAGTAGACCGAGCCATCACCGCTTGTTTCTTGCTTCTCCATGATACAAGATTGCCTCCTACAAACACACAGTATCTAGATGTAGACCTCCTATCATCCTTGCTACTTGCCCAATCTGCATCACAATATCCTTCCAAGTTCAAGTGCCTATTTTCCTTGAACCATAAGCCTCTCCTAGGGGTTCCCTTTAAGTACCTTAGGATTCTATAGACCACATCCATATGTCATGTTCTAGGATCATGCATATACCTACTCACCACACTCACGGCATAGGAGATATCAGGCCTTGTATGACAAAAATATATCAATTGCCCAACCAATCTTTGATATGTCTCTTTATTAACTGGATCTCCTGACTGAGCACAAGTTTGATGACTCTTATCAATAGGGGAGCTACATGAACGGCATCCAAGCATCCCTATTTCTACCAACAGATCCAAGACATATTTTCTCTGAGAGAGAATAATCCCCTTTGATGATTGAGCGATCTCAATCCCAATAAAATATCAAAGAGGTCCAAGATCCTTTACTTCAAAGGCTCTCCCTAGATTTTCTTTTAGATATTTGATTTCTTCCACATCATCCCCAGTAATCACTATGCCATCAACATAAATAGCCATAATAGTGATAAATGATCCCCTATGTTTGTAAAAGACTATGTGATCACCATTGCACTGTGTGTAACCCATATCACATTGCACTATGTGTAACCCATATCACAGACTACTCGTCTAAATCTATCAAACCATGAACGAGGTGATTGCTTCAACCCATACAGTGACTTTTTGAGCCTACAGACTTTTCTAATAGTCTGCCAATTTGGAAATCCTGGTGGAATTTCCATAGAGACCTCCTCTTGTAGATCACCATGAAGAAATGCATTCTTCACATCCAATTGATGAAGAGGCCAACCAAAGTTCACTTTACGAGAGATGAAAAGGTCCTAATGGTGAGCAAAGGTTTCATCATAGTCAATTCCATATGTTTGACTATATCCCTTTGCAACCAGTCTTGCTTTGTATCTATCCACCTTTCCTTCTGGAGTCTGTTTCACGGTGAAGACCCATTTACAACCCACAACTTTCTTTCCCTTTGGAAGTTGAACTAGCTCCCATGTCTTTTTTGAAGATCAGACATCTCTTCTTTCATTACATCATGCCACCTTGGATCTTGTTTTGCACACTTCCAATCCTTTGGAATAGACATTGTCTATAATAATGTGACAATGCTCTATATGCAGGTGAAAGACGGGAATAGGAGAGGAAATTAGCAATGTCATGATTTGTACTAAATGCTCAAAACTATAACGAAGAGGAGGTTTGCCAGAATTGATTCTTGTGTCTCTACGTTATGCAAGAGGCAAATATACATGTTCAAGGGTGGGAAAAGCATTACCCCTTGACTTAGGTTGAGTCAAGGAGCTTGATGGAGAGAGGTCCAAAGAGGGGTTTGGGAGTGGTAATTTTGATTGTTGCTCTTGTGGTTGACTTCTATATTTCCTTCTTTGATACACTATCGGCTCTTTGGTCCTAATTTCTGTTGGGAATATGCCCTAGAGGTAATCATAGAGATGATAATATTCCGATTGTATCTATGACATGCATTAAGTGTTCATTGAATATCCATTATAGACAACTTGTGTGATAACTAGCAAGGCGTGACAACTCCTATGCATATGCAAAGATCATATCAGACGAACCACTATGACCACGTAGTAGTTATTCCCTTTGCCATTAATATATGGTTCAACTCGTGGGTTAACACTTAACCCAAGCACGACCATGCATTTGTTGATCCAATCACTTGAGTGATCCAGTGATATCTGTCTCATGCAGAGCGGGGCAAATTCCATCTTGACTGTCTATGTCTCATAGCATGCTTCTCGACCATCCGAAAACCATCTTTATAACTACCCAGTTATGGAGCAGTGTTTGGTAATCCCTAAGTAGGCCATTTCACATCTTGAGTACATACCACAATCTCAGGTCTAAGGACATAACACACATGACATGAATAGAGACAATCTCAAGTCGGGTCTGTCCAGCCTACATGTCTCACATGTGCCCACATTATTAGTTTCACATCTCCATGTCCATGACTTGTGAAACATAGCCATCAACTAATACATATGCTGGTCTAATATTCAAGTGTGTTCTCACAAGAACGTCGACCAGGGACAACTTTAGAATAACCATTCAAGTAATTGAGTTCCACAGACAATTCATATAATTGTCAATCAACACAAATTGTCTATAATGGATATTCAATGAACACTTAATGCGTGTCATAGATACAATCAGAATATCATCATCTCTATGATTACCTCTAGGGCATATTCCCTACAATCTCCCACTTGCACTAGAGTTAATCTCTAAGATGTCTAATCCCCATAGACCTCATGTGCGCCTCATGCTTAGGCTGTGGAAGAGCCTTTGTCGAAGGATCTACTATATTCAAATCCGTATATATTTTGCATAGTTTAATCTCTTCTAGTTTCATAAACTGTCAAATGAGATGAAACTTCCAGAGTACATGTTTGTTCTTCTGGTGATCCCTAGGTTGCTTAGCCTGTGCAATCGCCCCATTGTTATCACAATATAAATTTAATGGGCCCGACGCATTAGGAAACACACTAAGTTCAATGAGGAACCTCCTCAACCAAACACCTTCCTTTGCAGCTCCACCAGCCGTAATGTACTCAGCTTCTGCTATAGAATCGGTGACCGTTTCCTGCTTGGAACTCTTCCAGCTTACTGCACCACCATTTATTGTGAACACAAAACCTAATTGAGATAGTGAATCATTCGCGTTGGTTTGGAAGTTAGCATCGGTGTAACCATTTACAACGAGCTCCTCCTCACCTCCATAGATTAGGAACACATCCTTAGCCCTTCTGAAGCATTTAAGAATGTTTTTAACCAGCGTCTAGTGACTCTCACCAGGATTGGCCTGGTACCTGCTCACAACACTTAGAGCATATGCGACATTTGGGCAAGTACATATCATGGCATACATGATGGAACCAACTGTCGAAGCGTATGGAACCTTACTCATGCGCTTGCGCTCAGCATCAGTGGAAGGACACTGCTTATCACTGAAGCGCATACCATGTGACACAGGCAAGAACCCTTTCTTGGACTATTCCATGTTGAGCCGCTTCAACACTTTGTCAATGTACGTGTCTTGGCTTAATCCTATTAGCCTTCTCGACCTATCTCTATATATCTTAATGCCCAAGATGTATGCTGTCTCTCCTAAATCCTTCATAGGAAACTATTATTCAGTGAAGTCTTTACAGATTGCAACATTGGAATGTCATTCCCGATCAGTAATATGTCATCCACATATAAGATCAGAAACACAATAGTGCTCCCACTTTCCTTCTTGTAAACACAAGGTTCTTCTTCATTCTGACGAAAGCCAAAACCTTTGATGACCTCATCAAAATGAATATTCCAACTCTGAGAAGCTTGCTTTAACCCATAAATGGATTTCTTAAGCTTGCATATTTTTCCAGCATTTTTAGGATCAACAGAACCTTTGGGCTGTATCAATCATATACACGTCCTCTTTTAAATACCCATTTAGAAAGGCTGTTTTAACATCCATCTGCCATATCTCATAATCGAAATATGTAGCAATTGCTAGAATGATCCGAATAGATTTAAGCGTCGCTACCGGTGAGAACGTCTCGTCGTAGTCAATCCCTTGAACTTGCTGAAAGCCCTTTGCGATAAGCCGAGCTTTATAGATGTGAACATTTCCGTCCATATCATTTTCTGGTTGAAGATCCATTTGCACTCAATGGGTCTAACCCCATCAGGCGGAATCTATCTCGGATCTCATGGCACTGCCATTTCTCAAAATCTATCTTGGATCTCATGGCACTGCCATTTCTCAGAATCTAGGTCCATCATCGCTTCTGCATAATTTGCAGGTTCGTCATCGTCTAACAACAACAGATCACCATGCAATTCGCGAAGTCTTGCTGATCTTCGTGGTTGGGGCGGAGTACCGACCAGAGGTGGTTGGTATGTACCGACCATAGGTGGTTGGCGTGTTGTACCGACCATAGGTGGTTGGGATGTACCGACCACAGGTGGTTGGGGTTGTGCACCGATCACAGGTATATCAACTTGTTTCGCTACATTAGCATCACTCGTTGAGTCATTCACCAATGACTCATCTTGAACCTTTTCAAGATATTCCTTCCGACCACTCCTATCTCCTTTGAGAAACTCTTTCTCTAGGAAGACACCGTCCCGAGCAACAAACACTTTGCCCTCTGATCGGTTATAGAAGTAATACCCTAAAGTTCCCTTTGGATATCCCATGAAGAAACACTTGCCGACTTTGGTGCTAGCTTATCAGATATCAACCGTTTGACACAAGCTTTGCAACCCCAAACTTTTAGAAAAGACAAACTGGGACACCGACCAGTCCACATCTCATATGGTGTCTTCTCTATGGACTTAGATGGTACCCTATTTAATGTGAAAGTGGTTATTTCTAGAGCGTATCCCCAAAATGATAAAGGTAGGTCCGACCGGCATCATAGACCAAACCATGTCCAACAAAGTCCGATTACGATGCTTGGACACGCCGTTTCTTTGCGGTGTTCCGGGCGGCATAAGTTGTGGAATAATTCCGCAACTCTTAAGATGATTGCTAAACTCATGACTCAAATATTCGCCTCCACGATCAGATCGCAAGGCTTTAATTTTCTTGCCACATTGATTCTCTACTTCATTCTAAAATTCTTTGAACTTTTCAAATGTTTCATACTTATGCTTCATTAGGTAGACATATCCATATCTACTAAAATCATTAGTAAAAGTAATGAAGTATTGGAATCCACCTCTAGCTGTCGTGCTTAGTGGTATGCACACATCAGTATGTATGAGTTCCAACAAGTCAGACGTTCTCTCAGGAAAACCTATGAAAGGAGCCTTGGTCATCTTGCCGAGCAGGCAAGCTTCACATGTCTCGTAAGATTCAAAATCAAACAAGGTTAGAAGCCCATCAGCATGGAGCCTCTTCATGTGATTTTCACTTATATGACCCAAACCACAATGCCATATATATGTAGGACTTAACTCATTAAGGCGGGGCCTTTTAGCAGTAACATTATAGATAGGAGCATCACCAAGATTTAAAATAAATAATCCATTCACAATGGATGCAAAAGCCACAAACATGTCATTCTTGGAGATCACACAACTATTGTCTTTACTCGCAAAAGAATAACCATCCTTCATCAAACATGAAGGTGACACAATGTTTCGACTTAAGCTAGGAATAAAATAACAATTATTCAATTCCATGATAAATCCTGATGGTAGGTGAAGTTGCATCGTCCCGACATTCAACGCAACAACTCTTATATTGTTGCCCACACGGAAGTCAACTCTCCCTTTTCAACGCTTCTACTTCTTATCATTCCCTGCATCGTATTGCAAATATGAGCAACAGATCTGGTATCAAACACCCAGGAATTGATATAGGAGTTAGCAAGAAAAATGTTCGTAACGTGAACAACAAGGGTACAAGTAGCAGTAATACCTTTACCGCCGCCATCCTTCTCTAAGGACGCCAAGTACTCCTTGCAGTTCCTTTTTCAGTGACCTTTTCCCTTACAATAAATGCAATCTGAATTTGCAGATGGCCCAGCCTTGGCAACATATGGGTTTGGCTTAGAGATCTCATCTTTAGCCTTGCCCTTCTTCTTCTTCCAAGAATTTCCCTTCCTCTTGAACCGAGGCCTAGTCTGGACCGCCAACACTTGGCTACAGCCGGCAACTTTCTTGATGTCGGCTTCTGCTGTTTTCAGCATGCCACACAATTCACTCAAGCCTCTCTCGGCCCCATGCATATGGTAGTTTGAGATGAAGTCTCCATAACTGGGCAGAAGAGACGAGAGGATAAAGTAAGTAGCCAACTCTTAGCCGATTGGAAAGCCTAGCTTCTCTAACCTCTGAGTGTAACCAACCATCTTGATTATGTGTGGTCCAACTACTGCGCCCTCTGCAAGCTTGGTTTCAGCAAGCGCCTTAGAGACATTGAACCTTTCAGTCCTGGCTTGCATGCGGAACATCTCTTCAAGCACCATGATCATATCATTTGCTGAATTATTATTATCGAACTGCATCTGTAGATCAGGTTCCATGCAAGGAAGCATAAGGCAACTCACTTCAAGGTCAACATCTAATTCTCTCCTGTAAGCGGTTCTTTCAGCAGCAGCTGTATTTTCATCAGGCTCATCTGGTAATGGGGTGTCTAGAATTTCTTCCTTTTTCTCAGCCCTAAGAACAATTCTCAGGTTGCGGATTCAATCCGTGTAATTTATTCCATTCAACTTATTTTTCTCAAGAATTGAACACAAAGTAGATGGTTGATTGCGGGCGGCCATTTATCTACAGCAAAAGTAATGCAAAATATTAATACAATGTATCTATGAAGAGTAAATCATATCAAATAGAATCTACTCCCACTAAAATCAATATTTGATTTGCTGCAAGATCCCTAACCGTTAGGATGACCTTGTTCAAGTAACCAAACCTTCTTGCAGTAAGTATCTGATACGAACCTGTCTAGTCAAGGAAAACCAGTGGCACCCTAATTTCATAGACTCACCACCGATCATACAAGACTTGTGATAGTGCAAGGTTTGGGGAAGCATGCAACTTAAACATTACTGAGGGATCATTCTACTTCACTACTGCACGAACATAGACAAAACATTATAGCATGTGAAAGTAGAACATAGTAAGAATGACATAAACACAGATATGACTTGGTATAGCCCATTGTTCCTTTGATATCTCTATCTCAAAGTCAATTTGTTCTTCATGGTGATCTCCATCTCCATGGTATGTGTATGTCATCCATCTGTGGTGCATCCGCCAAGACTAGCTATCACTACCGTGAATAATTACATAGTCATGAATCATCATAGATTGGCACACAGGCCATTACATCAAAGTGACAATATCTATAAGGCTTCTGCCCATATTGTCCTCATGACGTGCAAGCCATGAATTAATTACATACATGCATCTCATGCACATAAGGCTATACCAGTCATGAATTTCTACAAAACAGAGTTAGACGATATAGACGTCTAACATTGCAAGGCCTAAAACTCTATTTTTCAAGCAGTTTTACATTTAGAGTTTGTCTCAATCCGAGTTACGGTTCAAAAATTACAGCTATTTTACCGAACAACACTTTTCTCAGCAACCCACTGCCTAGTAATAGATCCCATCTACTACCGCCGCACATCGCATGTGCTCGACACTTGACCTAAGGCTTAATTCGATCAATCTGATTGATCTCAAACTCGCCATGACTGGTTTTACATGTATCATTTAACTCAGATGGTGGAATTCCAACCGGCACGAGTAGATCGTTACAAGACCAACGTGGCAAGACGATGAACCAAGATCAGAGACTCATCTACAACAGCCCATATCACCGTATGCCCACAGTCGAACCTATAACAAAGCAACTACGGCTCTGATATCACTATAGAGTTATGAGGGTGCTACTCTAGCCAGAAAACAAAACTTTTCTACCTCATAAACCAGGATCTACTGCTAGATATAGGTCATAGGATTACCATTAGACGCGTAGATGCAGTGGAAGACTCGATGTAGTTGAACACGTCACAACAGTGTCGTGCAGTTGCATGCCCTTCGCTTGCGGATCGTCCGAGCATGTTCCCGACCAGTTCAACTAGTCGTCGACCAGTCCACCTAGTCGCCGACTAGTTGTTGACCACTGTGACCGACCAGTTTCGTCCTTGTACCGTAGATGCAGCACCTCCGAGGTATCACACACGTGCAGGAAGAAGCAATGCGCAACCGGACTGCTAGGTCCATGAGGAGCAAAGGCGTGAGCATGGGGTGGGCGATGACAACTGAATAGATCAAGCGGATCAGATTTGCCTCACCCTACCCCTTGCTTATATAGGCGTCCCTATGCAACCCCGACCTAGAGGCCCATCAAGAACCCTAAGCCTTGTCTAATTTGGGTCAACCCAAACTAGGCTTCCAACCCTTAAGCGTGTGACCCTATGGGTCCACACACACATAGACATGGATGGAGTACTCCTACTCGCCCAATAGTAGACAACGTCCTCTAGTAAGGCATGACAACTCCTATGCATACGCAAAGATCATATTAGACAAACCACTATGACCATGTACTAGTTATTCCCTTTGCCACTGATATATGGTTCAACTCGTGGGTTAACACTTCCAGTGATATCTCTCTCATGCAGAGAGGGGAAAATTCCATCTTGACTATCTATGTCCCATAGCATGCTTCTCGACCACCCGAAGACCACCTTTATAACTACCTAGTTACAAAGCAGTGTTTGGTAATCCCTAAGTAGGTTGTGTCACATCTTGAGTACATACCACAATCTCAGGTCTAAGGACATAACGCACATGATGTGAATAGAGACAATCTCAAGTCGGGTTAGTCCAGCCTACATGTCTCACATGTGCCCACATTATTAGTTCGACATCTCCATGTCCGTGACTTGTGAAACATAGCCATCAACTAATACATGTGCTGGTCTAATATTCAAGTGTGTTCTCACAAGAACGCTGACCAGGGACAACTTTAGAATAACCATTCAAGTAATTGAGTTCCACAGACAATTCACATAATTGTCAATCAACACAAGTTGTCTATAATGGATATTCAATAAAAACTCAATGCATGTCATAGATACAATCAGAATATCATCATCTCTATGATTACCTCTAGGGCATATTACCTACAAAATCCTCCTTTTACCGCCCATACCTGGGGAATCGGTGGTTCGTACTACACTGTGATGCCATACCGAGCGCTGTATGCTGGCAGGCGCCCCCTCGAGGTACATTTACCAATATCCATACCACACTTCCTAGGGCTTGGCCTTATCCATTCAGGCCTCGACCCCCCTCGGCCACCTCTCGAGTCAGACCTCGACACCTCCGGTCAGCGCCCCAACAACCCCCAACGCGACGTCTACAGGGATTCGCACGCCCCCGTATGGGCACGGGTCTTTCACTGACCACCTACGGGAGTCGTTATGACACACATGAAGGACAACCATCGACTCCAAGCACGTCGGTGCAGGGTGACCCATGCCTGAAACACACTACTACAACGCCCATGACATGATCGGCATCCCACATCGGCGTCATCGCTTAAGACAGCCCTCACAGCACCATTAGGGTTTCTTGTACACCCATGCCCCTCCTTGGCCTATAAAAGGGGG
>CM041640.1:31199808-31214113 GCA_023333625.1 Bothriochloa decipiens
TGCAGCTTGAACTATGATAGTGTCATAGATTACTTGGAGTGCTTACTCATTCCCATTGGCTATGGGTAGTTTGAGGAGGGCTTCTATGAGGTCTGCTAAAAATTTCTTGGGTGTTGTTGGTGGAGTGGACTTAGTTGATGATGCTGTTGAGGTGCTTGATTTCTCCTTTCTTTCTTTGAGATCACGTATGTAACGAGCTGGGATCTGAATTGTTGAGTGTATAGTATTGTTGTTTTGCTCCTCTTTGATCTGTTTCTGGTCATGTTGACCCCTTGTAATTATGATAGGCGGTAGAGGTATATAAGATATAGCTGTTGTCTCAAGTCGACATGCTAGATCGATTGCAGTTTCCATGTCGCGTGGGAATTGAGGTTGCACTAATTCCCGTAGCCGAGGTGGAAGTCCTAGAATGAAGAGACTTACTTGGTGAGGAATGTTGTCGAGGTTGATGCAGGTGACGTAGTCCCAATAGTTCATGATGTACTCTTCCAGTGTCCCCAGAAATATTGGTGGTGCATACTCATTCTGGTGTTGAGGCATTAGGTGACTGAATTCTTTGAGCAAGGCATCCTAGAAGTCCTTCCAATTTGCTAGTGGTCTCTCCTTCTAGAAATTTAGGAACCAAAGTTGTGCCATGCCAGTAAGGTGGAAAGCAGCATAGAGTACCTGATTTTGTGGTGTCATCTGATCTAAGCTGAAGAGAATAGATAGTCTGCCTATCCAAGGTCTATGATCTGATTTACCATCATATGTTAGTGTGGATATGCGTGTAATCATCTTTGTTGGTGCTGAAGGCCGTGAGGACAATTCGGGAGGTGGTGGTGTTGTAGGCGCTTGTTCCTATTGCAACGTGGTGTTTGGTGTAGAATCCATGGCTGGTGGAAGATTGTTGGTAAAAGTGCATCTAGCCCTTTAGTGGGTTTTGGTGAATTGATTGATAACATAATTAAAGGTCTAATGATTTTGCTAAGTGTCAAACAGGAAATTGATTATCTCACAAGTAACTGATTAAAATGTATAAAGCAAAATGATGTGTCGTTATTGTATAAACAATCTAGTTCAAGCACAAGACAACAATGCAAATGGAATTCATGCAAAGGCTTAACTATTGTGAGATCTCTACAATTCATGTGAAAGCAAGAGTGCTAGGAATTGGAAAATAATTTATAAGCAAATTGCATATAAAATGATCTCCTGTTCAAGGCTTGTCACATTGATATGAAGAATCAAATTTCTATTAGAATGATTGATAAAAATGACTTGGTGCATTTGGAGCTAATTCTATTTGATGAATGAAATCAAGTCACATGTTCAAGATGGCTTTGCTTAAGATGAAGAAATCAAGAATGACATGTTGGCACCCTCAATTGATGAAGATTGAAAGAATCCATTTCGAATTGAAAAGAATGCATCTCAAGAGATTCTCAAGTTGTTTTACTTTCAATTTTGAGTTGATAGAAAAGCCATACTATTAAGAGGGATGCATCATGAAGGGTTATGAGGATGCTAACTAGCCAGAAAACAAAATTTTCTACCTCATAAACCAGGATCTACTACCAGATATAGGTCATGGGATTACCACTAGACGCGCTAGTGCAGTGGAAGACTCGATGTAGTCAAACACGTCGCAGTAGTGCCGTGCAATTGCGTGGTCATCCGTCAAGTACGTCCTTCGCTCGCGGATCTTCCCAGCACGTTCCTGGCCAGTCCAACTAGTCGCCGACCAGTTGCCAACCACGATGATCGACGAGGTCCGTCTTTGTGCCGCAGAAGCAGCACCTCCGAGGTATCACACACGTGCGGGAAGAAGCAATGCATAACGAGACAGCTAGGTCTGCGAGGAGCAAAGGCGTGCGTGTGGGGTGGGCCACGGCGGCTGAATATAGATCAAGCGGATTCACTTTGCCTCGCCCCTACCCCTTGCTTATATAGGAATTCCTTGGCGGCCCCAACTTGGAGGCCCATCAGGAAACCCTAAGCCTTGTCTAATCCAGGTCCAACCCGAACTAGGCTTCCAGCCCTTAAGCGTGCGACCCTATGGGTTCATGCACGCATAGACATGGGCTGAGTAGTCCTACTTGCCCAATAGTTGACAGTGGCTTCTAGCAAGGCGTGACAACTCCTATGCGCACATAAAGATCATATAAGACGAACCACTACGACCACGTACAAATTATTCCCTTTGCCACTCGATATATGGTTCAACTCGTGGGTTAACACTTAACCCAAGCACGACCATATATTTGTTGATCCAATCACTTGAGTGATCCAGTGATATCTCTCTCATGCGGAGAGGGGCAAATTCCATCTTGACTGTCTATGTCTCATAGCATGCTTCTCGACCATCCCATAGACCACCTTTATAACTACCCAGTTATGAAGCAGCATTTGGCAGTCCCTAAGTAGGCCGTTTTACATCTTGAGAACATACCATAGTCTTAGGTCTAAGGACATAATGTACATGATGTGAATAGAGACTTTCTCATGTCGGGTCAGTCCAGCCTACATGTCTCACATATGCCCACATTATTAGTTCAACATCTCCATGTCTATGATTTGTGAAGGATAGTCATCAACTAATATATGTGCTGGTCTAATATTCAAGTGTGTTCTCACAAGAACGTCGACCAGGGACAACATTAGCATAACCATTCAAGTAAATGAGTTTCACAAACAATTCACATAATTCTCAATCAATACAAGTTGTCTATAATGGATATTCAACGAACATTTAATACATGTCATAGATTGAATCAGAATATCATCATCTCCATAATTACCTCTAGGGTATATTCCCAACACATCATGTCATAGATTTATATTATTAAGTGCTCAAATCTACCCAAGCTTGCTTGAGAGAGACATACCTTGCACTCACAGGCACTTAGATTATTTTCTCAGCCACGTGACAGGAAGTTCTCGTATTTTATTCGGAAGTTCCGGTAGTTGAGAGCTCGTGCACGCCCGCGTACGAGAAACAACTTCCAGCTCTCAACCGGTAATTTTCGGTCCCCGGATCAGAAATTCCGGTGGTACAGAGTTGCGCACGCGCAGTTGGCGCAAATTTTGAACTACTGGAAGTTAGACCGGAAGTTGGATCGGAAGTTCCGGTCTGGACCAGAAGTTGGACCGAAAGTTTTTTTGAGATGAAAGAAGAATTATATTAAAATATAGCTGGGTACATCATCATGTTACAAGTACTCTGGAAAAAAGGCATACATCCAAAAACTGAAATACATCTGTATTGTACCCACATTGTAAAAGGCTCCAAATCTCAAATCGAAACCTATTTGACGCTTTGTATTGATGACTGTACAGGCAAATACTCGGCAATAATTGTTTTCAGCCAGACAGTAGATGCCCAACGGATGGCCAACATTCCTGTAGGTGGAGTTGAGAAATTTCTTCTTCCATGTGTCTTCCTTTTTCTTCTTTCTGCCACCGAAGAATGAGGAAGACTGATCTGAAAATTATTCTCCCTAGTCCATCGTGGCCAGAGCCAACCACAACAAAATAAAGAAGGGACTAGAGAAAATTATTTCATGGCGGTGGCATCATCTCTGCCTTGATGCCGCCGTTCAGAAACAAAAGCCTCCATGTCATCATGTCGATGAAGATGCTAACGCCGAAGTTGTTGTCTCCATCTTCAATGAATCCGCCATGGAGAAAACGATTCCAACCTTCTTCTTCACCATCACCAGAGAAGAGAAGGAGGAAGACAAAAATCTCTAATACCAAGAAACTTGGCATGGAGAAACCCTAACCCTAAGACTCAACCTAAAGGAAAAACTTACTTAAAAGCGATGGATCCCCACTCCTTCCGGCCTCCGGTGATGTACCGGAGGAGGAGGGAGGGGGACCAGTGGTGGGCAGAGCGACGACGGCGGCAGCTATGTGCGAGTCGTGAGTCTGCAGATGTAAATTATTATTCTGAATGGAAAAATGTTGGACCAAATGTTTCGGCAACTCATGTTGTGCGCGCGCTCGCATGCAAGAAAACACTTCCGGCCTCCGACCGGTAGTTCTGTTAGTGACCAGAAGTTTTGGTTCACGGACTGGAAGTTCCAGTTGGTCTGTGCCGCCCAACTTCAAGCCCAACGGTCAGATCTAGTTGGACCGGAAGTTCCGGTGGTCTACCACCATAACTTCCGATAGTGCAAATCTGAGCCCAATGACTAGAAAATGGCTAGTTTTTTAAAGTGGCTATAAATCCCCCCAAGCCCCCATCTCGTGGGGCTGTTGATTCCATCACACATTTTTGGGCTTTGCTAACTCTCCCAAACACTCTCTTAGTAAATGATTGAGCCAAATTGACAAATCCATCTTGTGGGTTGAGAGAAAACCAATTTGTGAGCAAGCCACCTCTTGAGCACTTGAGCATGTTGTCTATTTCATGATTCGTATTTGTTACTCCTGGACTCTTTGGTCCTAGACGGTTAGGCGTCGTCGGAGAGCACCCTAGAGCTTGTGGTTTCCTCAGATCATTTGTAACTGTTTGATTTTGTCACCAAAAGGGAAGAAATCATATAGTGAAGGAAGAAAAGGAATTGGAATACACTCCGACTAGAGTGGCGACCTTCATGGTATCCTCTAGGGGGAACCCCAAAGATAAGAAGTTGGAAAAGACTCCCACTAGAGTGACATGCATTGCATCCTCTAGAACTAGAGTGACCTTTGTGGTATCCTCTAGAAAGAATCTTTGGGTCTCTCACCCTCAACAGAGAGTAGGTTTCGACGAAAACCGAACTTCAGATAAACAAATATCGTGTCTTGCTATGGTGGTAGCATCGACTACCCTTGTTCTTGTGTTCTTTGTGTTCCTCCTCTTTACCCCCTACTTTCATAGGTTGGAGGACTTGATCTATGATTTGGTGAGATGCCAAGCCATGTGGAGTTCAACATCATCATCAAAAACATCTAGGAGGGTGTGGTAACGATTAGAAGTGAAATCGCAACTCATTTCACTCTGATTTTGTAGCTCAATAGGGTACCAGAAGTTCTGGTGGTTTGCACCGGAAGTTCTGGTCCTGACCAGAACTTCCGATCCAACCCACCTGAAGTTCCGGTTGGTATTTAACTTCTACATTTCGGGCTTGTGAATTTCAGGATTTTTAGAAATGCCTATTCACCCCCCTCTAGGCGACATCCTAGGTCCTTATAGTTGGAGACCTCTTTGACGATTAGGGGTGAATCAAAGGAGGTAGGTTCCTTGATCTTACTTTCGAGATGCGCTCTGCCAGCGGCGATCATGATCTCTTTGGTTTCTGCGGTGAGTTCATTGACAGCTGCTTCATGATTCAATCTCGTCTGTGTATCTGTGATGACGGCCGACTGAATCATCCTGTCCTCGATCTTCTTGAGGTGAGCGTTGAAGGTGATGAAATCCTTGTGCATCCCTTAATTTTTCTCGTTGACGGTGGTCATGAAGGATTGCAACATCTCGGCGACGTTGACAGGTTCGTTCTCCATGGTGTTGATCGATCTGGTGTCCGATACCAGCTATGACAAGCCGTGCACAGGGGGACACGTGGCAGACCTGGCGTGGCTCATGGAGAGAGTAGGACGGCGATGGCCGCCAGGGCGGCGTGGCGGCGGCGCAGGCGCGCGGCAGGGAGAGGGCAGCGATGCGCGGGTGGGAGGAGAGGGAGAGAGATAAGGGATGACCCTTTTCTTTATTGATCTTGACTGATTACAATTCTTGAATATTTATAGTCCCAATTGGACTTGACCTCTAAGCAATCAAGAGATCATGCGGATTCATCTCGGTGACGTGATGGTCTTGCAGACGCGACGATAGTGGGGCCGGGATAGTGGCGGCGGCGGCGGCGCCGTGCGCGCCTGCCCCTTCTCTTCCAGGGTTTGCGGGGATCCGTCCTTAGCTGGTTGGGTTGTTCTCTTTTTAGGCCGTAGTCAGTCCATTAATTCTGCTTTGTGAGTGGACCGGAGTTATACTTATTACAGTACCACTGCATATTGAATCCACAAATGCGAAGCAAAGTTTTGTAAGTGCATAAATTAGCTAGATTCGGTTCACACATAAATAAGGTTCACACATAAGTTCAAACATACATGAGATATAAAAACATACATGGATTCACGTACACCAAGCCAATTGCATATTAAGCCCTACATGTTGGTCCATCAAACGGACTCAAAGTTAGATAAAGTAGCCAAAATCAAATTTGATACATACGGATATATTATAAGTTTAGCAGACATGAATGTCAGATAATTCAGATATCTTTCCATTTTCTATCCCTATCATTCTCACTTTTCAATGCACATTTCTTTTTTCCTATATATCTTTATCACTGTCTCTTCTTATTTCCTGTGCGATACAATTTTTTCAGTCCTTATTCCTATGCTTATGTTTAGAGCTAAAACGTCATCTATTATAAAACAGGTGGAATACCCCTTTCAAGAGACTAAAACTAAAGTTACCACAAGATGAATGACATGCCAATTCATTGCATTTATACACCTTGCAATTCATCGCAGGAAACTTGCGCAGTTGGTGTCTCAGCCATGCAGCTTTTCAGCATTCAGGAACACAAAACCTATGCTACGAGCTAGAGTTTTTCCAAACTTGCGGTACTGTCAGTTCGAAACGATTATTTAACCAAATGGCTGCACAGGTATAACTTAAGGCCTGCTCTCTCCTATATAGGGGTATATCAAAATCAAAAGGTCCCCAATTCCAAGAATCTACAGGGGTCACGTTTCTTTCAGAACGGGTAGTTGATGGGGTCGCGCTGCAGCGCCTTCTGTACCAGTTCTGTCTGCTCCTGCACGTGCACCGTGTAGAAGCCCGTCGCGGTAGCAGCCGACGGGGCCCTGCCGACATACTTGATGTCCTCGATGCCACCACGGCCCAGAGCCTTCATCGCCGTCAGCAGCCGCGGGTTGATGTAACTGTACGCTCCCATGTTCATCGGCTCCTCCTGGCACCACACGATCTCAGCATCTGCACAAAATAAAAGTGTGTATCAGCGTGTCTGTTGTTTACTAGGACTCATCCATTAAAATGAATATATAATATACATGTCAACTATCCTTCCAGCCAGCAAAACATATTCTAGTATACAGTTGACAAATTAGTAATCATGCAGCAGGGTAAAAACGAGCAACCAATTTTTTCTAAGCACATACTTGGATATCTCTTCAACTCGCGCTGGATGAGGTCATAGGGGAACGGGCAGAGCTGCTCAACTCTGCATATAGCAACATCAGTGCGCTCCGTCTTCTTTCTTTCTTCATCCAGTTCATAGTACACCTGAAATCATAGTCAAAAGGTCAAAGAATGGCTTGCCAATTTGCCAAAGAGGAACCTAACGATCTTGAAAATACAACTTCCAAGAGTGATACGACCTACCTTTCCAGAGCAAAGAACTAGACGGTTGATTCCCTCCTCGAGATCCTTGTGATTATTCTGGTCCTTAATGAGCCGCTTGAAGCGTGTCCCTTGCTTGTCGAATCCAGGGTGGCCCGCAAGATCATCAAATTCAGATAGGTTCGACTTGCAGTCCTTGTGGCGAAGGAGGTTCTTTGGGGACATCACAATCAAAGGCTTCCTGAAGTCCCGGTGTATCTAGAAATAAAGGAAAGCCATTTCAGTGCACCACATCAGATGGTTTTACAAGAGGAAGAGGAATTTTCGCAAAGATTTTCACCTGGCGACGCAGAACATGGAAATAATTTGCAGGAGTCGTTACATTAACGACCTGCCAATTGCACTCCTGGATTTGCTTCCGCAGTGTCGGATCCATCTCGGGTATAACATAAGGGTTGTCATCACTCATCTGCAATACAATTATTGATGTTTAATATAAAAGCATGTAGGTAAACAAAAACTATCAGCATCTAAACGATGTAGAGCCAAGAATACATTTCCTTATACTAAAACTGAACATATTTCTCTGACATTTAGACTCCTTGCATGTATAACTGATAAACTGCATAACAGAGAAGTAACTGCAAACCCATCAATATTTAAGTGTGTTCATTTCTCTATTCAATACTCTAAAATCGAGTATGTAAAGTTAATGTTGTGACAGTGAGCTACCATGGACAATTTTGATGCATTTCCATTGCATGTAGGTATCTGGCTGCCAAGTTACCAGCTCATGACAAAGGCAAAATATTAAACATTGTAAGCAACAAAGTCAATTTTCTGGTAATGATAATGCTTGTCATTGGCAAATGGCATAAACATTTCCAAAGGAAAAAAAACTGTAGGGTTGTGGTAGAGCTAATTTACAGAAGTGATCTTGCAACTGTTCCTTTTAAGTGTATGGATAATACTTCAACAACGGGGGATAATACTTCAACCACGGGGTTATTATTATGCTGCATCTTTGCAATTGAAAATACCAAATGGTACCTGAAGAAAGCGCTCCAATCTTGCACTAGAATGTTCAGGCCCCTGACCATCATATCCATGAGGAAGGCAAACAACAAGGCCAGTCTGGCGGAGCCATTTTGACTCCCCACTACTCAGGAACTGATCAAATATCACTTGAGCTCCATTTGAAAAATCGCCAAACTGAGCTTCCCATAAGACCAACGAGTTCGGATTCTCCATGGAATAACCCAATTCAAAGCCCAAAACAGCAAATTCTGACAGGGAACTGTCAAAACAATTGCATACATCAGATCAGGCCAAAAAAAGGCCAGTCAACTACAAGAAGGGGAAATAATCAGGTACAGAAAGATGGTATGTCTGTATGTTTATATTACTATAGCAGCCCTTAACCTCAAGGTTATGATTCCCTAAAGAACAACCCCAGAACTTATTTTCATCTGAAACAAAAAAAAAAAAACTAATTTGGCCAGTTGAGGATGCAAAATGTTGTGTTTTACTTGTTTTTTCCTTGAACTACTGAGGAGAGCTATGTGCATTTCACTAAGAAAGAAAGATAGTGTTGTTAAAATAACCAGACTCAAGAAATCCCACATACTCAGCCATTTTTTTAATTTTGTATCTGAAAATTGATACAGTGAAAGAAGACATACAAGCATGTGGAAATCAGCCATAAAATTCAACAACCGTTGAAACTTTTTTAATCATAGAACCCCGTAGGTTTTTTTAATCTGATTACTAATCAATCTCAGTACTTGTAATGCTTAACCATTTGTTCCCTATCTAGATCATCTTAGTGGTCAGTGCCTGCAATGCATGGAAACAGGAATATTTACACAGCATATCATTAGTCAGGAATCCTATTCCTCGCCTGTGTTTCTGGCTTTCTGCTGCATCTTACATGTGCTTCTCAATTCAGCAATACAAACCTTGTAGCATTATATCAGAAGTTCAAATAATTACTGATACCAATATACCATAATACCCACACAGCAATAGTAAGTGTACAACAATAAGACAGACCACTGAGAGAACAACAATGATATTTCACCTGAAGTTGTTTGACATATGGATATGCAAGGCCTTATTTTATTTTATTTTATTATTTTTTTTTTTGGCTCCTCCTTATGTGGAAACAGAAATTAACTAGTGCAGCTGACATAAGTATTGGTTCTACTTTGGGTCTATCTGGTTATTGTAATAACATTTCATGTTTCCTATAGAAGGTGAACTTAAGCTGCTAACCCATGCACATCCCCGGAACAAGTTTAGTATATTTTATTTCATACCTGTTGCTCACAGTAAAAAGCTCCTCATCTTGATTCATAACAAGATGATCCAGCGGGCAGTACCGCTCTCCAGTTTCTTGGTCATGGATGACAGAATGACGGTGGCTGAATGTACCCCTCTCAACATCCTGACCACTTAACCTGACATGGTTCCCCTCAATTATAAGAGTAGCAAAAGCAAGTGCTTCACCAACTGCCCAATCAATGCCTTCTCCAGTCTCGATCATCTGACGCCGCAGATCAAAAATCTTCTTCACAGCCCTGTGAGGCTTGAAATTTTCTGGCAGAGTAGTCATGGCTTCTCCAACACGTTTTAGAATCTCTGGCTTGACACTGCATGGTTGAAAATGCATTCAATGAAGCACAGTTGTTTTTTTGTCAGATCATGATGGCTTAAAATGTGAACAAACACAGAAACAGTCAAACTAGATGGGAATATATATTTACCCGGTGTTTCGGATACGTGAAATCTGCTCTGGTGACTTGAACCCAGTCCAGTAAGCTGAAAGCCAGTCCCTCTTGTTGGGAACATAGTCTTTGCTATTCTGGAATTCCTCATTAAGTATAGTGCTGACCTTCTTGTTTAACCTATCAATATCTTCCTTTGAGATCTTCCCAGACTCCAACAACTTTCTTTGATAAATCTCAAGCGCACTTGGATGGTTTCTAATCACCTGACACAAACAGAAAACAATTTCCAAATGTGAATGGGCACAATCACACATTTGACAGTGACAAATAATACCAAAACTACACCAAATTTGATTATTCAGAATCAATGTTGGTTTCAGACTTTTAAGAATTCTTCTGATTATGAGCCCAAAAGATACATAATATACTCACAATTTTTTCTGTCCTTCAGCATTTAACATTTTAACTAGATTGAGTACTGAAGATATCACTACTCAAATGGTACAGCAAGAATCAGGATAGAAATAACTATGTGAAGACAAAAGTATGCAAATTTGTGCCAAATCTTAACAACAAAATGAAACGAAGAAGAGTGTGTACCTTGTACATCTTAGGTTGGGTGAAGGAGGGCTCATCAATTTCATTATGGCCAAATCGCCGGTAGCATACAATGTCCACCACTACATCTGAATGAAATGTCTGTCGCCATTCTGCAGCAAGCTCACAGACATGAACAACGGCCTCCAAATCATCACCATTAACATGGAAAATCGGAGCATCCAATGCTTTTGCTACGTCTGTGCAATACTGTGAGGATCTCCCTGACCTTGGATCAGTAGTGAAAGCAACCTGATTATTTACCACGATATGTATTGTCCCACCAGTGGTGTAGTTTTCAAGGGCACTGAGATGCAGCGTCTCATACACAACTCCCTGCCCTGAGAAACTACCATCACCATGCAGCAACACACCCAAATTCTTGGTCCTGTCACGGTCATTCGAATAGTACTGCTTCGCTCTCGTCTTCCCAGCAACAACTGGATCAACTGCTTCCAGATGACTCGGGTTTGCAACTAGTGACAGATGGATATGTTTCCCACCCCTGGTAGGCCTATCATATGAAGTTCCAAGATGGTACTTGACATCACCAGTCCCTGTGTACAACCCCTCCCCTTCATTGACAGGCTTGGTACCACCACTAAACTCGCTGAATATCTGTCGCAAGGGCTTCCTCACGACATTTCCCAAGACATTTAGCCTGCCCCTGTGTGGCATCCCAATGACAATACTCTCTACACCAAGGTCAGCTGACCTGTCAAACATCTCCTTCATGCCAGGGATCAGGGTCTCAGCGCCTTCAAGACCAAACCGTTTTGCAGTCGTCCACTTGGTCGCCAAAAAATTCTCAAACTGCGTGCTCCAGATAAGCCTATCGAGCATGACCTGACGACGTTCATAAGTGTACTCCCTTGGGTTGACTGTCTCAATCCTATCCCTGAGCCAGTTGCACTTCTCCCTGTCAGCTATGTGCATGTACTCATAGCCAATGGTGCCGCAGTAGGCCTGCTCGAGCCGCTCCAGCACGGAACGCAGCGTCTGCACTGGCCGGTTCTCCTCAAGGAACCCAGCCATCCTCCACACCCCAAGGAAGAACTCGCGGTCCAAATCCGCCTCAGAGAAACCATAGAACGCCGGGTCCAGCACGTCCGGGACCGGGCGCTCCTCCAGCCCGAGAGGGTCAAGCTTGGCCTTGAGGTGGCCGCTCACCTGGTACGCCCTGACGAGCAGCAGCAGCCTCATGCTCTCCTGGATAGTCTGCCCAGAGAGACCCGGCGAGGTGGCGGCAGCCTGGCCGACAAAGTTGCGGAAGAAGTTGTCCCAGGACTCATCCACGGAGTTGGGATCGGCCTCCCAGGCCCGCTGCAGCTCCTCGAGGTACACGCTGCTGGTCCCGTCGAGGAAGCTGTCGGTGAGGCGCGAGAGCGGCACCGCGCGGGGCTGGGGCGCGGCGAACCGGCGCGGGCGCGTGGAGTGGAAGTAGCGCGCCGGCGCGGCGCCCGGGACGGCGCCACCACCTCCAGCGGCGAAGGGGCTCGCCGCGGCGCGCGCGAGGTTCCGCCGCAGCGCCACACGGGCCAGGCCGGACGCCGCACGGAACAGCCCCATTCTCAGATCGAGGTCGCTTCACCAGAAATCAACCGCGAAGGGGTGTGTGTGTCTGACTGGTGGATTGCCGGAATCTAGCCTCCCATCAGCCGCCGCGCAAGCGATCGATCGCACGGACGTCCCCCCCCCCCCCCCCCCCTGCACCACGAGAACCAACAGGAGATTGGTTGATTAAGGTCTCCGTAGAGAGCAGCAGAAAAAACAACAGATCAGACACCGAAATTCCAGGGCAAGGGAACTGAATTTCCGAAATCGAACTAAATCTCGATCAACCACGCACCGCGCAGATCAATAATCACAGCGAAACCGGCATATCAGTCGCCATCCGAGATCGGCCACTCCGTAGAGAGCACTGAGACCCGCGATTTTTCCTAATAATAACCTTAGGGACTAACAACAAGCACTAAGCGCAGATTCCACAGCAAACAAACAACCGATCGGATCAAACTGGGAGAAAGCCGCGTGAGGGAATCCGGCACGGAGGGAACAGCGAGCGGGCGAGCCTTACCTGGGCGAGTGGTCGTCGGCTGGGGCGAGGAAGGGTCTCGCTCTCGCGCCGCGCCGCCGCGCTCCGGTGGTTCGGGAAAGGAGGACGGGGACAGGCACGCTTCGAGGGCCGTCTCCGCGTGATGATGGTTGATGAGGATAAGAGGGCGAAGGTGCGCGCGTTGGCCCGCCTGGGTCAGGTCCCCCGGTACCGGTGCCGATGCCGCAGTGGGCCCTACCGACAGTGTCACGGTTTTTCAAACGGGCTGGCCCACAGACTCCTCCTCCTCCTTCTGGAATCTGGATGGGTGGAGCGACCAACGAGTCGTGTGTTGCCAAGCGGGGGCCTGGCCTGCGACGAGTCTTCTTCCGCGGAGATGCGCAGCGGCGCCGGAAGATGATCTAAAAAAAATCGGGTTTTGGGTAGGTTGGTTGATTGATCGATGAATATGAAATTTTGATGATATTTAACTTGAATACATGCGTCTATCTATACTTAACACCTAATTCGCACTTCTTTACAAATTGACCCCATGCTTTGATTTTAGAGATAACTTTCATTTTATCTCCTTTTTCCTTTTTCAATAGTTTATATTCTCTTTACTTCGAAAAAACTCCAAAATAACCCTGCACTTGAAGTATGGGTCCACTTGTCATTCTCTCATTTTTCCTTTTTCCCTTCCCATTGAATTTGCAACGCCACCATGCCACCCACATACCTGCTAGCGTCAGGTATACTCCGTAGTCATAGTTTGGCCCCTCACACCTGCCATCATAGCTCGCTCACACCACTATTGACGACCACTAAGGCGGGCCTATTTTTGACCGCTACAAAAATAGGGATGAACGTAACATGATCATGACATTTTCTTCTCAAATAACGTCCATACCATATTATTTTGGGAGCTAACCTTTGAAAGAGGCAATGTGCAAAAGATGAAGTAGATTGGGCTTCCAGGGTCGTCCCGAGCCAAATAGGCTTTAGGCGACCTTAGCCAAGCCTCTGGCCCTTCTTCCTCACAATCAATTAAAGTTGGTTTGATGATCAATGGTCCAAATAATGGAGGGGGATTTATGGACCCACCAAGCCAAGTGTCTATACTTTAGTTGTATATCTTCTTTACTTTACCTAATTGCCTTAGTAGTGTTGTTACTCTCTATCTCTATAATACTAGTAGTAGTTATACCTTTAGTTGTGTGCTATACTTGGTTGGTTGCCCTGGGCGACACACGTGCTACAATGGGCGGGACAAAGGGTCGCGATCTCGCGAGGGTGAGCTAACTCCAAAAACCTGTCCTCAGTTCGGATTCCAGGCTGCAACTCGCCTGCATGAAGCAGGAATCGCTAGTAATCGTCGGTCAGCCATACAGCGGTGAATCCGTTCCCGGGCCTTGTACACACCGCCCGTCACACTATAGGAGCTAGCCAAGTTTGAAGTCATTACCCTTAACCGTAAGGAGGGGGATGCGTAAGGCTAGGCTTGCGACTGGAGTGAAGTCGTAATAAGGTAGCCGTACTGGAAGGTGCGGCTGGTTCACCTTCTTTTTAGGGAGAGCTAATGCTTATGCTTATTGGGTATTTTGGTTTGACACT
>CM041640.1:31224113-31244266 GCA_023333625.1 Bothriochloa decipiens
TTTATTAATTGCTATAATGAGTGATTTATTCCAATATTAAGTTATTATCAAAAAATTTTATTATATAAAGGATGAGATCAATCCGGAAGCGCTTTTTTGTTATTCTAGCAGACGTAATTGCTTTCGTCTAATTTTGGGCTTTCCAATCAATTTAATCTTACCTAATTCTATCTATGCCCAGGGGATAATACCGAAATGAAACAATCCTCTCCTTTTTTATGATCATAGAGGAGCCGTATGAATCTAAGGTTTCATGTACGGTTTTGGAATAGCGTTGGGAACTGTGATGTTATCATCGACTATGATTATCTAATGGTTCAAGTACAGTTGATATAGTTGAAGCAAAGTCCAAATATGGTTTTTTGGATGGAATCTTTGGCGTCAGCCTATAGGTTTCTAGTTTTTCTAATTTCTTCTTTAGCAAAATGTGAAAGATTACCCTTTGATTTACCAGAAACAGAAGAAGAATTAGTAGCAGGTTATCAAACTGAATATTCTGGTATTAAATATGGTTTATTTTATCTTGTTTCTTACTAAATTTATTAGTTTCCTCTTTATTTGTAATTGTTCTATACTTAGTGTAACATCCCCAAATTCCCAACGCCAAAAATCACAACCAACAAAAATTTTTCTTAAATAACCAATGGTTGGTGAGTGTCATGTAGGAAACATCCATTTATTACACAAATAGCACCTAGAATTAGATGGAGAATTTGTATTTTAATGACAAAGTATGATTTGCTTCTTATTAATTTTATGTGTTGCTAATAAAATCAATAACTCTTTTGTATCACATGTGTATATATGTACAAATATGCGTCACTAACCTTGGACATGGACCATTGTTGCTGCCATGGCCGGCACCGGCAATAAAAAGAGGGCCCCGGCACGCTAGGGTTTCCCAGCCGCCCAGCCTCAATCTTGGTGGCCACCTCGCTGCTCGTCTGCCTGAGAGGAAGAAGAGGAAGAAGGCGGGGAGGAACCATGGGAGGGCCAGAGCCGAAGCAGAGGAGCTGGACCCAACGTCGTCGCCACTGCTGCTGCTCGCGGGAGAAGGACCAGCAACCCTGTTTGACTATGTCAAGCGCACCGCACCACTCTGCTTCCTCTCCCTCGAGCCGACATAGCCGCTACCAGCCACAAGCACTGCCACGAGAAGGTGAGGAACTCCATCGCCCCAACTCTTGCCATGACCATCGCCCGTTCACCGCCGCCGTTCTCGCTCTCCCAACCTCCCCTCTCTTCATTAACTCCCCCCGTTGAGCCCGTCTTAGCCTAGGACACGTTCTTGGCAATGTTTGGGAGCCCGATGACCATAATGAGGGCGGGCGCGCTTTGCCTGCCGCTCGGTCGCCATGGCGTCCCGGGCGTCGGAGTGCTGCTATGGCCTTCGCGGCCGCGCGTACTCCGCTGTGCCTCCGTTAGCTGTGCATAGATTCTTCGAGCCCTGAGCTGCTCGAATCGGTAGGAGGAGAAGGAGATGAAGCTCCACGCCACGCTAATTTGGAGCTCTGCCGCTCACCATCGCCGCCGTCCGCCACCGACAACCATCGGCCTACGAGCCACTGGGGACCAAATTAAAGCGCCCCGCCTCGTAGCCTCGTGTCTACGAAGCCAGCGGGCACGCTTAGGCCCCCTCCTACGCGCCGGTGCGCCTCACAGCCGCAGCCATGACGCCGGGCGCTGCCGCCGCGCGTGCGTCGACGAGCCAAGGCCTCACCTCTATGGTGCCTCAACACCACTCGCCGCCGGCAAGGGCACCCCTACGCTCGGCCACGCGAGGGATATGGGGAAAGAGGAGGGGAGCACTGCTCCTGTAGGCCAGGTCCACCGGGACCTGCTAGACCAACCAGGAATGACCACGCGAATGACCTGTCCTTGGTCCACCATGGACCGGACCCAGCCAGCTAACGCCGAGGACCAAGCCCACTAGCAGCCCCGATGAGCCATGTGGACAGACCTGTGCCTGACACGTGTCCGGGCCGGGCCGGCCCAACCCGGCCCAACCTGGCCTAGATCCGGCCCAACCCAGGCTCGCGGAGGCCCAGTCGGGGCCAGTCGGCGTTGACCATTGACCGGTCAACATTGACCATTGACCCCGGGCCCACCTGTCAGTGACCGTTGACCCCGGGCCCACCTGTCAGTGACTAAGCCGTCGGACCCATGCTGATGTCACCATGACGTCAGCCCTGCGCCACCGCTGTTGGACCGCCAGTGCCACATGGGCCAATCAGAAGCTGCCACGTGTCAGCCTCTGGTTAATCCACCCTTTTTCTTTTTTAGAAAATAGATTAAACTTCAGAAATTCATAACTAATTTATACGGACTCCAAAAAATATGAACCAAGTGTCCAAATTTTCATAACAATGAGCTCTACGTCATAGGCTTATGTATGATTGCATTAGGAGTTATTGGATTTTATTGATTCTTTGTGTAAACTTTATAGGAGTCGCTAACGCGACTAATACGTTTCGTTTCAGAGGAGGAGCCGCTTGAGGAGGACGACCTTGACTACGAGGAGGAGCTTGGTGACGACTATGCAGGTGCCACATCCCACCCAAACTCGTAGATCCTATTACGCATGGCATAATATCTAGCTTGCTAGTGCTTTATTTATGAATATCACCTGTGATAGGTTACATGGTAGAATTGCTTGATGAGCCTTTACCTTGTCGCAACCTTACTCCTGCACACCCGCTGATAGGCTAAACGCAGGCTTATTAACTCATGATGCTTTGCTTCTACTACGCTTTATATCAGCGATGTGATGCGTGGTGGAGTATGGATATATGGATAAGGCACGTGGTGCCATTTAACTCAGGGAGAGTGCTGCGTGTGTCTTGGGTGTGTGGTGAGGGTTTGAGTCGATCGGGCAGGATTCTACGATGAGCCTTGGGCGAGTCTTGCCAAGGGATGTGTTCTGGGCATCCCCGTGAGAGGTGCCTGTGGTGGGTACATTGTGAGGTATAAGGTGATCCCGGGGGTGAGAGCCTTCATGGAGCAAGGCCCCGGGTAGGAGGTGCTGTTGTAGCATGGACTGTTGTAGTCCCTATGAGAAGATAATCTTGTCTGATCCCCTAGGACCTGATATCTCTTGAGAACCGGAACCTTGGGACCTACATGCTCACCACTCGCTCTTGTATGGGCGGAAGACGGATGACTGACTAGCTAGGATGGTGCCACTACTACTAGGTTGATAGCAGAAAGTGTCGGGAGGTATGGGCATCGGGACCGACATCCTCCTTAGACAACATAGTGACCTCGAGGGCCCGGTACTATGTCTCACAGTCTTAGTGTGCCGGTGGTATTCCGGGATGTCCCAGTACTTAGTGGTAGGGTGGCATCGCACCGGTTAGAAAGCAGTCGGAATCAGCCTAGGCAGGGCACCGCTGATGATGGTGATCTTGTGGTTATGAGAGTACACGCTTTGCAGAGTTTATGAATCTATATATAGTCCGCGGCCTCGGATTGGCCTTTTCCTCGACCTATGCTTCTCGGGAGTAGTGAGATGAGTCCTTCTTTTCTTCCCCCTAGTGTTACCCTTTCCGGCTGTGAGCCGCTGAGACAGGCTCCAAGAGGGAGTTGGACGTGTCGACTAAGTGCGAGAGGGTGAGATGTGTGTGATGATGGGATGGGAATGATGACGGATGAGAATGGGTTAAAACTTGATAAATTACTAATATATGATGATGGATACTGCTTGCATAGGAACACAGCCAAATAACAGGTCTCTTAATTATATCCTTTGCATCCACTAAATACCACATAGCAAAAGCAAAGTATAGGGTGGGACAAGTGGCCAGTACAAACCGTACTGAAAATCATTTGGCAGGTGAACCCGACTACGACTTCGATGACGATGAGGAGTAGACGTCTCGTTCCTATGCTCAGGCTTCTTTTGGAGTTTGTTGTTGCTTCCGTCTACCACAGCTGTTCCACACGCTGCTACTCTGATGATTTCGCCAGTGTGGCGATGAACTATTTATGTAATCCCTTCTAATTATACTCTTTTGTTCGAAGTATGGATTTCTGTATCAACTATTGCTGGATAATGTGATGGTTTGAGCTTTGAACTATTGTATTATTCGTCATTCTATGCATTTTCCCTTCATGGAAAATTGAGGATGTTTCACTTAGGCGGGTGGAATTTCTCTATTCCCTATATATCCTTTTTTGGATTTTTCCAAATGAATAAAATAAGTGGAATTTTGGAAATGGTAATGGGTATCTTTATTACATTAACTAAAGCTTATTTATTTCTCTTCATTTCTATCACAATAAGATGGACTTTATCTAGGATGAGAATGGATCAGTTATTAAATCTTGGATGGAAATTTCTTTTACCTATTTCTCTGGTAAATCTCTTATTAACAACTTCTTCCCAACTACTTTCACTATAAATAAGAATACAATAACAGTAAGAATATTTTTAACACAAAAGTTCTCTCAAACAAGAGAAAGAAACATACATTTTTCATATATAGATTTAGAATATGTTCCCCCTATGCTAACTGGGTTCATTAGTTATGGTCAACAAACAATACGCGCTGCAAGATACATTGGTCAAGGTTTAATAATTACCTTATCCCACACAAATCATTTACCTATAACGATTCACTACCCTTATGAAAAATCAATTACATCGGAGCGTTTTCGGGGGCGAATACACTTTGAATTCGATAAATGCATTGCTTGTAAAGTATGTGTTCGCGTATGCCCGATAGATCTACCCCTTGTGGATTGGAAATTTGAAAGGATATTAAAAGAAAACAATTGCTTAATTATAGTATTGATTTCAGAGTTTGTATATTTTGTGGTAACTGTGTTGAATACTGCCCCACAAATTGTTTATCAATGATTGAAGAATATGAACTTTCTACTTATGATCGTCATGAATTGAATTACAATCAAATTGCTTTGAGTTGGTTACCAATCTCCATAATGGGAGATTACACAATTCAAACAATTAGGAATTCGCCTCAAAATAAAATAGACGAAGAAAAATCTTGGAATTCAAGAACGATTACCGATTACTAGGTATTATGATTTTTTTTATTAGAAAATCCATTTTTACTAACTCTAACAAAAAAAAGAATAACTACTGCTTAACAACTTATATGCATATACCAAAAAATATCCTAGTACCTTTTTCCTTCCTTGAATCTTTTAGTTTTAGTCAGTTCATGAAAAATTTTATACTAGAAATTTCTTCTTATCCATAATGGATTTACCCGGACCAATACATGAGATTCTTGTGCTATTTGGGGGATTTGTTCTTCTACTAGGAGGTCTAGGAGTAGTATTACTTACCAACCCAATTTATTCTGCCTTTTCACTGGGATTAGTTCTTATTTGTATATCCTTATTTTATTTTTTATTAAATTCCTACTTCGTAGCTGTCGCACAACTTCTTATTTATGTGGGAGCCATAAATGTCTTGATCATATTTGCTGTAATGTTTGTAAACGGCTCAAAGTGGTCGAAAGATAAGAATTATTGGACGATTGGAGATGGGTTGACTTTACTCCTTTGTATAACTATTCCCTTTTCACTAATGACTACTATCCCAGATACGTCGTGGTATGGAATTCTTTGGACTACAAGATCAAACCAAATAGTAGAACAGGGTCTCATAAATAACGTTCAACAAATAGGGATTCATTTAGCAACCGACTTTTATCTTCCGTTTGAACTCATTTCCCTAATCCTTCTAGTTTCTTTAATAGGCGCAATTACTATGGCTCGACAATAAGAAATACTTAGAATGAGTCAAAATTCTTAGAATTTCAAATATAAAATAAATAACTAAAGAATCACAATTTTGATTTAGTAAAACCCATCTACTACCAACACAACAAATGCCTTCTTTTCTCTTTTGTTGTGTAATTGTTCTATTCTAATTAATTGAATCGGTTCAATTCTTGTCCTCATATTGAAATGAATCGAGATTGATAAGGAGTTAGTTAATGATGTTTGAGCATGTACTTTTTTTGAGTGTCTATTTATTTTTGATTGGTATCTATGGATTGATCACAAGCCGAAACATGGTTAGAGCTCTAATATGCCTTGAACTTATACTGAATTCAATAAATCTAAATCTCGTAACATTTTCTGATCTATTTGATAGTCGCCAATTAAAAGGAGACATTTTCACAAATTTTGATATAGCCCTTGCAGCTGCTGAAGCAGCTATTGGACTATCTATTCTTTCTTCCATCCATCGTAACAGGAAATCAACTTGTATCAATCAATCCAATTTTTTGAATAATTAGACATAGAATCCTCTAAACAAAGGATTATATATGATAATAAGAAACATTAAGATGAATAGAAATCTAATCTTATTTTCTTATTAGTGTTTAATAATATCCATTTTTGGAGTAGGTTATTTCAAAGTATTGTTTTTTACTTATTGAATATTGCATTTTTGCAATTCATTGATATTGCAATTTGAATATTGCAATAATTTATATTGAAAAGATGATAGCCAATTTATTGGCTCATTCAAACTAGTATGTAGAATTCGTATAATTATGACCGTTGAAGCCTTAAATTCAAGTCTCTTGGCTCTTTCCACGCTTTCTCACAAACAGATTACAAAATATATTGCATTATTTGTTAAAGTTTGGATAAACCATTGCTTCATCTGGTGTCTATAATACATCTAATTTATATAGTACTAATTTCATTTTTACCAGATCGAAAATTTTTATGTTGAAAGGGCAAATTTAGAGATCCAATGTCACATTCTGTAAAAATTTATGATACATGTATAGGATGCACTCAATGTGTATGAGCTTGCTCAACAAATGTATTAGAAATGATACCTTGGAATGGATGTAAAGCCAAGCAAATTGCTTCCACGCCGAGAACCGAAGATTGTGTGGGTTGTAAGAGATGCGAATCCGCCTGCCCAACGGATTTTTTAAGTGTCCGCGTTTATTTAGGGCCTGAAACAACCCGCAGCATGGCTCTATCTTATTGATACGTTACAAAAAACTCCACTTGAATCGTCTGATTCCTCTTTACCGAAGAAGCCTGTGCTCGAAATAATCGAGCATGGGCTTTTCTGGTCAAAACGTATCTTGTCTTTATTACTTTATCATAAGTTATTTTCCTTGGTTAACAATACTTGTTGTTTTGCCGATATTTGTAGGTTCATTAATTTTCTTTTTATCTCATAAAGGAAATAAAATCGTTAGGTGGTATACTATAGCTATTTTTTTATTAGAATTCCTTCTAATGACTTATGCATTCTGTTATCATTTCCAATTGGAGGATCCCTTAATCCAATTAAAGGAGGATTCTGAATGGATAGATGTTTTCAATTTCCACTGGAGATTGGGAATCGATGGACTTTCATTAGGATCTATTTTATTGACAGGATTTATCACTACTTTAGCTACTTTAGCGGCTTGGCCGGTTACTCGGAATTCGCAATTATTCTATTTCCTAATGCTAGCAATGTATAGCGGTCAAATAGGATTATTTTCTTCATGAGACCTTTTACTTTTTTTATCATGTGGGAGTTAGAATTAATTCCTGTTTACTTACTTTTATCCATGTGGGGGGAAAGAGGCGTTTGTATTTAGCTACCAATTTTATTTTGTATACTGCAGGCGGTTCCATTTTTTTCTTAATTGGAGTTCTGGGTATGGGATTATATGGTTCCAAAGAACCTCGATTAGATTTAGAAAGATTGATTAATCAATCACACCCTACAATATTAGAAATACTACTGTATTTTGGCTTCCTTATTGCTTATGCTATCAAATTGCCGATTATACCTTTACATACGTGGTTACCAGATACCCATGGGGAAGCGCATTACAGTACATGTATGCTTTTATCCGGAATTCTATTAAAGATGGGAGCATACGGATTGATTCGGGTCAATATGGAATTGTTACCGCATGCTCATTATCAATTTTTCCCCTGGTTGGTAATAATAGGAGCGGTGCAAATAATCTATGCAGCTTCAGCTTCTCTTGGTCAACGAAATTTCAAAAAAAGAATAGCCTACTCCTCCGTATCTCACATGGGTTTCATAATTATAGGAATTGGTTCCATAACCAACATTGGACTAAATGGAGCTATTTTACAAATATTATCTCATGGATTTATTGGTGCTACACTTTTTTTCTTGGCGGGAACGGCTTGTGATAGAATGCATCTTGTTTATCTCGAAGAACTGGGGGGAATATCTCTCCCAATGCCAACATTTTTTACAATGTTTAGTAGCTTTTCAATGGCTTCTCTTGCCTTGCCGGGAATGAGTGGTTTTGTTGCAGAATTAGTAGTATTTTTTGGACTAATTACTAGTCCTAAATTTATGTTAATGCCAAAAATGCTAATTACTTTTGTAATGGCAATAGGAATGATATTAACTCCTATTTATTTATTATCTATGTTACGCCAGATGTTCTATGGATACAAGCTATTTCATGTTCCAAACAAAAATTTTGTAGATTCTGGACCACGGGAACTCTTTCTTTTAATCTGTATCTTTTTACCAGTAATAGGAATTGGTATTTATCCAGACTTTGTTCTCTCTCTATCCGTTGATAGGGTAGAGGTTCTATTATCCAATTATTATACTAAATAGGATTTTCTTTTTTTAACCAGTCCGCTCTATATTCGAGAGTGGAAAAATAAAAAATTCAGAAATTAGATCTATCTCGAATTTTTGAGAACCCCTTGAACGTCTTTTCAAAGGGTTCTCAAATCAAAAAAGGAAAAAACCTGAAGGTTTTTGTGTTATGTAATTATTTAGATGGTAATGTAAATGAACTGTAACTATGTAAACCTATTCCTAATAAATTGATACCAAAATAGCAGATCCAAATTATAAGAAATCCTATCGAAGCTACAAGTGCGGAATTCGTACCCTTCCAATTTGGATTTGTTCTACTATGTAAATATATTGCAAATATGGTCAGGTAATAAATGCCCAAGTTTCCTTAGGATCCCAGTTCCAATAGGAGCCCCATGCCTCATTAGCCCATACTACTCCACAAAGAATACCCACGGCTAAAAGAGTAAACCCTAGACTAATGACACGATAACTCCAAGAATCCAAACGCTCAGTTAATTGATATTTGTAATAATTTGGAAATACGGGAAAAGAGGTGTTTTTTAAAGCACTTATTTTTGCATATAAATATTCAATCTCACTAAAGAAAAATGTTTTAAGAAAAACATTTTTCTTTAGTGAAAAGAAATCGAAAGAATTTCGAAATCTAATGATTAGAAGAGCAGTGGATAATAAGGATCCGCACAAAAGAGTTGCATAGCTTAGTAACATCATACTGACATGCATCATTAACCACTGAGATTGTAGAGCAGGTACTAGTATTGTGGATTGATGCATTTCAGTTAAAAGACCTGACGTGGCAAAGCCTTGCATTAAAATAGTACTTGGCATAGTTATTGTGCTTAAATCATTTTTCGAGTTCTCTATCTTAGGAATAGTATGAAGAATATACAGAGTCCATGAAAGGAAGATCAATGATTCATATAAAATTACTTAATGGAAAATGTCCCGAAGAAACCCAATGAGAGACTAAAAATCCTGTTATAGAGAAAAAAGTAGCTATCATTCCTTTTTCTGATGAATCACGTAATCCCCTAAGTTCACGGACTAATAAGGTTATCAAATGAATCGTAATCACAATTGAAATGGTTGAGAAAGAGATATGAGTTAGTATATGTTCTAAAGTTGCAAATAGCATAACGATAAGTTCCCATTACAAAATTGGAAATTTCGAATTGAATCCATTTTCTAATTTAGACCAAAGCAATTAAGTCTGCTAGAATAACAAAAAAGCGCTTCCGAATTGATCTCATCCTTTATATAATAAAATTTTTCGGTAATAACTTAATATTGGAATAAATCACTCATTATAGCAATTAATAAATGGAAAGAATTTGGCATTAGTTCATGACAAATTCTATATGAATAGGGATAAAGGAAGGAAAGAATAAATAAAGATCCTTTTTTTATTGTATTCCATATCTTTTGTCCTATTCTTCTTTCCCCGGGAGGGGTATACTTCAAAATAAAGAATAAAGGGTTAATTCGTTCTTGATAGCCATTTCCTTAACAAGTGAATGGGAACATACTCTAGATCAGAATCTGAAGAAAGTACTGCTTGATCATTTTCACCAATTTCAAGTCCTTATTATGATTCTTTCTATAAGGAAAAATGTCTAATGATTTAGATTCTCTCATTACCAGTCCTGTATGTACTTTAGTGTTCCTAATCCCTCGCTAACTTTTGATGGATTGCCTTATGGTTATAAGTTTAAATTATAGCAATAACTCAAAATATTCAAGTAATGGAATTCCATACCGCGAATCCTTTATTCTTGCCCACTTCAAGATATGATGACTAATTAAACAATCTCAACCTTGGGGTAAAGAGTTTACACTACTTATGTTTACTTGAACTTTTTTCTTGTACGTAGGAAATGAGATTTTTTATTTTTACTACAAATTAATAAGCTGTTTTGTTTCACTCATATAGCTATCGAGTTTAACTTACCAAGTATTTTAGATGAAAAAGATTATTTTAGATGAAAAAGATCCTATTTTAACGAATCACACGTAGAGATATTGCTAGTACACAAAAAGTTAATGGTATTTCATAACTAATAGATTGAGAAGCCGCTCGTAGACCGCCTAAAAAAGAATATTTATTATTTGAGCTATATCCTGCCATGAGAAGACCAATAGGAGCAATACTTGAAATCGCAATCCATAAAAAACACCAATACTAAGATCAGCTAAAACAAAACGATATCCCAAAGTGATAACTAAAAAACTTAATAAAATGGATATGACTGCTATAGAGGGACCAATGCTAAATAAAGGAATCTCTCCTCGGGATGGGAGGATATCCTCTCTAAAAGTAGTTTAGTTCCATCTGCTATAGCTTGAAGCAGTCCTAGGGGGCCAGCATATTCAGGACCAATACATTGTTGTATCGATGCGGATATTTCTCTTTCTAACCACACAATTATGAGTACTTCTATTGTGATTCCCAGTAGGAGGGCCAAAATGGGTAGAATCCATGTAAGTCCGTAGATTTCTTTTAGTAATTCTGATTTTAAAAAAGAATTGATAGTTTCTACCTCTACCCTATCTATTATCATTTCAATGATCAACTTCCCCCATAATGATATCTATACTACCTAATATTGTCATGATATCAGCCAATTTCATTTTTTAACTAGCTGAGGAAGAATTTGCAAATTAATAAAACCCGGTGGACGAATTTTCCATCTCCATGGGAAAAGACTATCATCTCCTACCAGATAAATTCCTAATTCGCCTTTTGGAGCTTCTACTCTTACATAAAGCTCTTGCTTTGATAATTCAAAATTGGGCGAAGGTTTTTTACCAAGAAATCTGTATTCAAAATCATTCCATTAGGGATTCTTTGCTTTCTTAAAGCGTCAGGCTTCTAAATTTTCATAAGGTCCTCCAGGAATTTTCTCGACAGTTTGTTGAATAATTTTTATGGATTCCCTCATTTCACTGACTCGTACTAAATAGCGAGCTAATGAATCTCCTTCTTTTTGCCATTGGACTTTCCAATCGAATTGATTGTAAGACTCATAAGGATCTATTTTACGAAGATCCCATTGTATTCCAGAAGCTCGTAACATGGGTCCTGATAAGCCCCAATTTACAGCTTCTTCTCCGCTAATAAAACCGACTCCTTCAACTCGTTCTAAAAAACAGGATTCTGTGTAATAAGTTGTTGATATTCAACAACTCCTTGTAAAAAATAATCACAGAAATCTAAACATTTATCCATCCATCCATAAGGGAGATCGACAGCTACCCCTCTGATGTGAAAGTAATTATGCATCATTCGCATACCTGTAGCAGCTTCAAATAGATCATATATCAATTCTCTCTCTCTAAAAATGTAGAAAAAAGGAGTCTGTGCCCCGAGATCCGCCATAAAAGGTCCAAGCCATAACAAATGAGAAGCTATACGGCTCAATTCTAACATAATTACTCTAATATAGCTGGCTCTTTGGGGTATTTGAATATTCTCCAAGATTCTGGTGCATTTACCGTTATTGCTTCTGTAAACATAGTAGCTAAATAATCCCATCGTGTTACATAAGGCAAGTATTGTATAATACTTCTATTTTTCGTAATTTTTTCCATTTCTCTGTGTAAATACCCTAATATGGGTTCGCAATCAATAACATCTTCACCATCGAAGGTAATAATTAGTCGAAGAAAACCATGCATTGATGGGTGTTGAGGACCCATATTGACTACCATGAGATCTTTTCTTTTAAGCGATAGACTCATATCCTTGTTCTTATTCTTTATTCCATGAAAATGGATTATTCCATGAATTCCTCAAAACGAGGCTCATCAAAATGCAAAATCTAAGACTAAGACTACTAATGAAGTAAGAAAAAAATTCAAACAACTAAATTACTTCTCCCGAATATCCAACTGACTTATTAATTTCTTATAACGTACTCTATTTTTCTTTGCCAAATAAGCCAGCAAACGTTAACGTTTTTTCAAAAGTCTTCGTAGACCTCTTTCCGATGAAAAATCTTTTTTGTGTAATTCTAAATGTGAAGCAAGTCTCCGTATCTTATTGGTGAAACTGAATACTTGAAATTCAACAGAACCCCTGTTTTCTTGTTTTTCTTCTTTAACCATAAATCAACAAATTTTTCTACCTCCTTTCTTTTTTATGTATTTTTCTGATCAGGAAAAATAAAAAATTATGTCAATTATTTTTAAGTTATTCTAATCTCGTACATACAAAAATTTGCAATTATTCATCTATTGCTGGAATCTGGAACTTGAATTTATTTTATCGATGCAAATTGGATTTGGATAGAAGGGTACATTCTTTTATTTTAGATAGAAGAAACATTTCTTCTATCTAAAATAAAAGAATTTTGCTGATTTATTTATTGTTATATCCAATTTATAGAATTGATATACCATTTAATTGATATCATTTAGCAAAATGAAACACAGCATATGCATCCATCTTTGGGCTCGAGAATTTCACGGGATAGAGATATAGTATAAGAAATAGGCTATTAAGTAACTCTAAATGAATTGTGGATACATCTGTATCCTTAACATACTAAAACAACTGCCATTATTCATATCAAACCAATAGCGATTCATAAAAGCTAAATCTTGTAATCAATGGTGGGCCAATAATGAATTTTTTTGCATATGTATTAAGACGCTTGGTCTGATTTCGAAATTGTCAAGAGTTTTTTATGTTGTTTTCATTGCAAAATGATGGATCTCCTTCTGTAACTTTCCAATTATGAGTATGAGAATTGAAAGACATGAAAATTCTCGATTCTCTACGACGTCTAGGAGATAGATCGAATATTTTCAGGAACAAGAAAATCAAAAGAATCTTTTTCTCTATTCACTACCATTCCGCGTCTTCGACTTCTATTAGTTTCTTTTCTTCTTTAATGCAATAGCTATAGTTTGATATAGAATCCATTTCTCAAAGTAATGGAAACCATTCTCTTATAGGAAATGGTTCGAAAATCGCTATTCCACCTTTTAGGTTTAGGTATCGTGAAAAGTGATATATGTGAAGATCGTGCATTTCAGCCACATTCAGATCCGTTTTTCGAGTCCATGATATAACCAAATTGGATGGATCTTCTACCCGTTTAGCTAAGAAAGAATAGATGCAGAGGTGGATAATAGATCGATATGAAGATCATGAGCTACCCCGTAATGAAACCGCCAGTAGTCGTGAATATCTCTTTCCCTAACCCAAGATTGGAGAAAAAAGATCTAAGAGGGACCTATGGAGAATGTGGTCAGAAATCCATAGAGTCCTACCACAACAACCAAATTAATTATACTCGGTTGTATAATCTTGTATGTTAAGTAGTAGTGAGGATCTCTCCTTTGCATTGGTTCATCGCCAACTATCAAGCGCTCTAATT
The DNA here is from genome assembly GCA_023333625.1 of Bothriochloa decipiens. Lineage (NCBI taxonomy): Eukaryota > Viridiplantae > Streptophyta > Magnoliopsida > Poales > Poaceae > Bothriochloa > Bothriochloa decipiens. The sequence goes on from CM041640.1 coordinate 31,238,091, forward strand.
CACTCCAGGCATGTGCTATAGTAGTAAATCATAGCGTAGCTTCTGTCTAGACTATAGTTTATATTTGTTTGTGGCTTGCCCCACAGATAGTTTGGTAGGTAGCAAGTGGTGGCAACCCTATCTATCATCTGTATTCCACCATGTTCAAGTTCTTAAAGCATAGAAATCTTTACAGGAACCGTTTGACATCCATCTCACTCCTTTCTATTGTCTACCGAGTATGTCCTTGACTTGGTGGGCTGGTGGCAATCTGCTAACTAGCATGACCTGTCCTCACCTTCTGAAACCACTGTGACATTCAAGAGTCCAGACTAAAACATTGCCACTTCGCGGCCCCTTTATATAATTTCATTGCACCAACTATGACACTCAATTGAGAGACTGTCAGGGAGTAAAGGAACGCACTGAAAATTTCTAATTTCTCAACATCATAAAAAACAGCTGCAAAAAGGTTATATTAATCTACAGAATACAATGGACTCATACAGACATTTACTCAGCTGGTGGAAGTGCTTTGGTGATGTCTCTCTCAGACACGGCACCATAAAAACATATCTTCATGTTCCCCTCTCGGATCTTTGGATCTAGGTAACCTTTGTACAGGTCCCAGAACTCATTGCTGCATTGTAATTCATACTGAGATCAGAAATCGATAATGCTTTGTACGAATTTCTGGGAGCTGAAATCTGATAATGAAATTAGCACCTGACTTGTGGTAATGTAAACAAGGTGAAGGACTTTGCATCTTTCTGCATGTCAAGTACCACTAGTTTCAAGCGTGACAAGGACAATGCTTCCAAGTCAATCAGTTTCTTAATCCTGCACTGAGACTTGAACTATAAGGAGCAGCAATAGGGGGTAGAACTACTGAGAAATACACCATTGTTGTTACTACTGGACAACAGGAAATATATATCAAGTTAAATTGCATAGAAGCTACAACAGGATAACATCAGCCTTAAAACAGAGTTCACAGTGCGAACACCCAAACTATCTAGGATATGTGTAGAATTAAGTAAACATATTATATCCTTTAACATAACCAGAAGTGACAGTTTTGAAGTATCAATGGAACACAAGGACTGATAAGAAATACATTTTATAGACAGACTGATTAATAAACTTGAATGGAAATGTCTGTTTCCCATGTTTTTTTATTTGTTGTAATAAAAATGGTGATTCTATGTTACAAAGATTGGACATTAGAATAGTAGATAACCAGCAAAATATTTTGGTGCCAGCAGATAAGAAAAAGCCCAGCAAAATGGAAGGTCTACCAATGAAAACATTTCTTTTCAGGCGTTCAAGTGCTGCAGTGCAATTAAAATAAACCAGTAACGTTCTTTGGAATAATCTCTAACAAATCAGTGCAAAACATGTTCATGAAGTTTGATAGAACTCCGGAAAATTTTGTAGAAATTTCCCAGCCCACGAAAAAGGTCTGCTAGACGGCGGGTCTGCATAACGTGAGCGTCATAGCTTGACGGCGGGTCTGCTAGAGGAACAGGGCCCAAGCCTGCAAATGGCCGGCCTAGGAAGGGGCAAGCCCCACCCAACGGCTGAAGTGGGTATGGCCCTGACAAAGTCGCACGACGGTTGCATCCCTAGACGACAAAAAAAGCCCCGATTCGCCCGACGGTACCCCTAAAGGAAGATCAGGCAAATAAATGGGCTTCTTGTTCTCCCGCGCGAGGGAAGCCGGACAATCCTCAGCACCCGTGCCGAGTACGGTGTCCGACCGCACTGTAGTGGAGGGCGCCACACGAAATGTGGCCGGTACGTGCGGCGACTAGCTGTGCCTTGTCCCTCAACATGGCGACGTGCTGCGAAGGGGAGAAATCGTGACTACCACAACTTCAAGAAGAAGGCGTCACCGCCAAGGAAGCTAGAATCGGCGGCAACCTGAAGACGTTAGCTTGTAAGCCAAGACTCCCCCTTGAACTATAAAAGGGGAAGCCTTGGCCTCACCTAGGGGACCCGGAGACTCTCTTTGAACATCCACCCCCCACACACACTCGCATACACTTTCACTCACACTCTAGACTTGAGCTTTCCTAAGAAGCTCTCTCTCGACCATAGTTTGTAACGCTCTACTGCAAGCTCAATACACTCAAGAGTAGGGCAACAAACCAAGCCTAAACACGCTCCACCAAGAATCATGGTCAACCCGGATTCGAAACACCGATAAACAGGATAAGGAAAAATGTGAATAGCAATATCATGGAAATAGTAATAGAGGGAGGCAAAACCAGTAACCAATAGCTTTTTTGTTTTGGAAAATACGGATACTCTTGACCATTTACATAAATGACAAAGGGTCCAAAACACAAAGTTCTTAGCCCAGATCTAACTCTATAGTGGCCCTAGAAAAAAACTAGCAATAGCTCAATTCAAGTTTGATATCCAAGAGTTGTCCTCACTCTTCACTAGGAAATTGCTTGGAAGCTTGATATCCAAGAGTTGTCCTTACTAGGAAATTGCGTAGGCAAGCTAGAGATCAGGGTTGCTGCCAGCCTGTCAACCACAAATGTGTCTTGTAAAAGAAATTGAAATGTGGCACATAGGTGTAGAGAAGGAAGGGCACGTGGATAAGAGAATTTACATTCAAGGCTTGATGAGTAGCAGATGACGGTGGCATACAATCAAAAAGGTGGACAAGCAACATAGAAACTCAATAATTTTGGTAGCTTGGGATCTGTGTAAACGCCGCAGGGTCTGCATGCTGGTGCTTCCCTGTGTGGTGTGGGCAGTAAAGGAGGAAGGAGCCCTACAGTCTGCAGCCTGGGCTAATGACCTCCAAACTCTTAATTGACCTATCTCCGTAGGTTTTAGGGCCATTCCTTTTCTTTATAGTGGTGTATCCATCTTAGGTATGATGGACTGGGTGTGGTGTTGCATGAATGGTGTTGAAAATTTGGGAACTCTTTCTTTATGAAATGGAACATTAGATTTCCGGTGTTTTAGAAAAGATGCCAATAGATATGCCAAAGGACTATCTTAAAGGTGGAAAAGGTGATACAATAACAGGTCCTAGTTCAAGCTACTTTAAGAAAAGGGGACACAGACATTAGCATGTAAGAAGCTGAACAGAATGGGTATTCTTTGTGTAAGATATAAGTATATAACAGACACCAACTACTAGCATTTCGAATTTTTGAGAACGACATAAAAACAGTATTTGTTCCACAAGCTAAATAAGCTCAATCGATATGGATCAAACACAACAAGAAAAAGACAGATAGTGAATCAAAAAAAAAAGAAAAAGACAGATAAAAATTGGAATAGTCAAGATTGCTTGCCTGCTCGGTGTACCACAGGCAATATTTACTCGAGCATTAAGCATCGCCACCTGCATGAAAAAAATTTATAGTTTAAAAACTAAAGCAAAAACAGTAGGAAGCTTAGCAAAAAATACATGTAGTGAAACACAGAACAGACTCCGATATTATCATTTACATTTGCACTTCTTTTCAAGAATTGAAAATCATGCATTTTGCATGGACAAAGCATATTAATGTTCTTTTAGTGAAATGCTGGACCCAAAGAAATCAACCAAGACAATAATATTAATGGAAAATTGTCCGATTTTCACCAAATGTACTGGTCTACCACTAGATTTTTTGAGTGATATCTGCAGATAGTCAGTAAACAAAAAAGAATATGTCCTTGCCAAGACAATATTTGTTGTACCAGTAGAGTTATGAGTTTCGCCACTTCCAGATGCAGCAGGACATTAAGACAAACAATCCAGTACTCTACACAAGTAAGGCATTTGTAGTGGTTCAAGTGGTAAAATTATCAATTCAGAAATTGCAATATACAGAGTATCAGCTGTGATTTTGATCGATGCACAAATAGATTAGAAATGGAACAGTTAAAATAAACCACACCAATTCTCAACTTCTGAGGAAATACAGACCTGCTGCTCCACTTTCAAGTGCTTGGCAAAGAGCTTTACTGGGCGGCATTCTTTAGTAAACATCTTTAAGCCCCTACAAACCAGTAGCTGCATTAATTATCTAAAAGAAATACAGAAGGATGCAGTGCAAAACTGGAAACCTGTTCTTGCCCTTTGGAACAACAAATTGTACCTCAGTAGGTCTAAGGATCGCAGAGCAGACGAGCAGATAACCATAAGTGCTGGGCTGCCCACGGCGATCTCACCATCGATGTGATTTCCCTCACAGAGATCTTCCTTCCATGAAGAGCCGAACGCCCCCTTTACATGATCACCGAAGCTCTCGATGTCCTGGGCTGCTCCCTCCATGAGCTGCACCACGCACCCCTCTGCAGTGAGTACAAACATAGGATGCCTTCAGGTAGGGTCCCTCAAATTTGCATGCGGAATCGGACTTCATTGAATTGAATCCAACACGAGGATGAACAGGGTGCATACCTTAGTAGGAATCGAGCTCAAGAGGAGACAGTCGCATCTTAGCGGCTCGCTCGAAGCTACGAAGGAGAAACTCGAGCTGCCGCGCCGGCTGCATCACTGCCGACAGTAGGACCGCTCCCCCCGCGGCCCCATCACCGACGGCGGCGGCGAGTTGGTCCGGCTCGGCGGGTTTTGGTCGCAGCTTCTTCTCCACATGCTTATTCTTCTCTTTCTTCTTCTTCCCGTATGCCGATTTGGGATCGGCGGATTTCTTGGCGAGGAATTCGGGGTGCCCGTGCGGTTTCTTGCGCTTGCGGCCGGCGGTCGGTTCCGGCTCCGGTGCCATTTTGGGGGTTTGGCTTTGGTGGGTTGGGGTGAGCTCTTCGTTATTGTTAGGGTTTTAGTTCTTTAGCTCCTGTGCTTGTTCGGGCCTTCGGGCCAGATTGTCGTGACAAACTCAAATCGGCCCAATTATCTTTAGGCCCAAGCTTTTCTTATCAAACGTACTCCTCGTACACAAGCAGAAGCCGGACCTAGGCCCAGCACCAAGACCTACCAAACCCTCTCCGTTTCGTCGCGCGCAACTCGAGAGATGAGCACCGGCGGCGCGGACAAGCCCGGCAGCGGCGGCGGCGGCACCGCGGTGAAGACGCCGTCGGACTTCCTCAAGTCCATCAGGGGCCGCCCCGTAGTCGTCAAGCTCAACTCCGGCGTCGACTACAGAGGTATCAATCGCACTTTTTCTCGCGTTTCCGCTACTCTGCCCAAACCCTAGAAGGCGGTCGTGATAAATCTTTAAACGCCGAGAGTCGGGGATGTCAGTGGGCAGGCAATTAGCTGATTTCCGCATTTTGGGGCGTTCGGCAAGGTAAATTGGGGTTGCGAGAAACACCCTGAATATCTACTTTGGAAGCCTATGGCCTATGGGTACTCTTCTAGGGTTTTGTTCTGTGATTTGGATGAGCGAGCATGCGGCAGTGTCGACTTGTTGTATGAATTGGTAATTTCTCACATCTGATATTCTAATATCTTTGTGGACTTCAATTTTCACGAACCAAGGAGCCGCATTAGCTCAGTGTTACAACTGTAGAACTAGCCCGCGTTGTAGAATCAAACAAATGACTTTTAGGCTTTGCTAGGGACAGCATAATTATTCTGGTTACAGAAATGTTATTTGCTGGGTGCCAAACTATCATGAAGCGTTGAAGTTTATATGAACATTTGAATATTGTAATGTGATTTGGGGAAACACAAAAGTAAGTCTAGCAAACAATAGAAGATTGCAAACTAGGTCTCTTATGCCTGCAATGCTCAACGGAGGTTCCTGTTTGTTGTCAAAAAAACATGGACTCCAAAAGCTACCTGAAGCTCAGCTTGAGCTTAAGCCTACACAATGATTCAGTATTATTTTTATTATTACCAGTCAAGCTTGTCCTATTTTGGTGGAGCGCATTTCTGTGTATTCTAATGTTCTCATGTGCAGTTTTCATTTACAAACTCTGCTTCTGAGAATCAGCTCAGATGCATTCCTGAACACTGATCACAACAATTGATTAACTAAGGCAGTAATGCTTATCTCTGGCAAGAACTTCCTTGCGTTCTCTGAGTCTAAAATGCCATTAGTCAGGTCCCTTTTATCCCCTTCCTGTACCAGATCTCATTCAGATTTCTATGCAACTGATTTTAGAAACCAGTTTTACCAGAATATTGCACATTTGGCACATCAGACATCTTTATAGTTTGTTTAAATGTTCAAATTGTTTCACTGATATGGAATGGAACTTAAGAATCTAACATGCAT
>CM041640.1:31244276-31324550 GCA_023333625.1 Bothriochloa decipiens
AAATTGTTTCACTGATATGGAATGGAACTTAAGAATCTAACATGCATATTGTTGCACTAATGGACCTATAGGTAGGCGATCACATGGGTGGGCACTCTTCATATGTTAGGACTTCATATCACTAGATTCTGAGGAGTGGAGACCGAGTCCTCGTCCGAGCAACCGCATGTAGTAGTTTCCTTAAAGAACAAAGAGAACCGTATACAGGAATGATGGGAAGAACATGAATGTTGAATCATAGTAGATATTAAGTACTTGATTAAAATTGGTACATGCAAAGTTGCAAATTCATTTGTGTGCATTTGAGAGTTTAATGTATCTTTTGGTTACTGCTTATTATGTGAGGTATCAAACAAGCAATTTCTTGTTGTCTTTTCGTTCCCTGTTGTGTGTTGCTTGACAAACATCAAATCAAATATACATAGAAAGAAAATTTATTACTATCATGTGTTCTTGGAAAACAAAAGGTTATATCAGGAACTTCGCTCCTGTATCTTACTTCACAAATTGAAATAAGAGATCAAACCCGTTGATAACATTATTATCTTTACGAAAGTATTCCATTATCGTTTACTGCTGCTAAGGGACAATAACATGATTTGTTGTTGCTCCTGGAAGCAGTATCCTGTCCTCTTTTAGACAATCCATCCATTTTCCTATATATGCACCTGCCAAGTTGCATATTGTCCATATTACCTGGCAATCTGGCATGTCATAAAGTAATTTGTAGTAGTCTGATAATATTTTGGCTAACATGTGTTAACTAAAGCATTTCATTGTTATTGCTTCTGTTTCTCAATGTTTGTCCTCTCTGTGTTCCTAGGAGACTCGAAAGCTGAGTAGCTTAAGTTGAAAATCAGATTGTTCATGGTTTCGTTGGATGGATGAACTGTTGATATATCCAATGAGTACTAGACATAATTTGTTTTAAAAAGTCATTGAATAAGATGCTCTCTAGGTACATGGAGTCATGGACAGTGGGCCTAATAAACATTATGAAACAGATGGAGCATTAGACTATCTCCAACAGGTGATGCCTATGGATACCCAAACCCAAAATGCATACTGCATGTTACTTTAGCGGAAAAAAAAACAGCCTCCAACAGGATAGGCATAAGGAGGAGGCATTTTGCGTGAGAGGCTAGATGCAACCCAAATATACGTCTACTCCCAGCACTACCCAAAGCTGCATGCTCGTCTAGCTCGGGGCCCACACTGCTCAAATTGCTGCTGTCCGCTCTCGTGTGCATGCAGGGGGTCTTCTTTTGTCTCTCCTGTTTAAAACAAAAGAAATAAGTAGTGATATTTTTGCTACAGAGACTCATTTCATCTAATGGGTCTTCTATCTGGGACATGTTTGTTGGAGATAGTCTTAGTCTGCAGTACCTTAATCAGCAACAATATACAAATATTTTGTTGATTACGAGTCTTCTAGCATTTTGTTTAAATGAAGAATTTGATAATTAGCATTATGTAGAAGATAGACCAATAAGACACAATCTACTTTTCTCTGCAGCACTACTGGTATTCACCAGTAACATGAGTTGAAAAAACTGATACCAACTGTTAAAATGCAAAGCAAAGTGACGATTAAAGCTGTTGGATACCCTTGCATGCACTGTTCTATTTTTCAAGCTTGTAAGCTTCTTTTACAGTTTATACTTCTCCATTTAGGCCTCATTTGCTCACGAAAAGATATGTTTTTGCCTATACTCTTGACATTGTACAACCATAAATTTTATGCATTTTGGACACTGCAATAATTCAGCACGCTCGACTTGCTCTTATGCATATCATGCATATAGCAAATTGTACTGTTGTATTTGCCTTGGTGTATAGACCTATATATGTGGAATCTTTTTAGTGAACATAATAGAATGTTATTTTCCAGTGTTGGCACGTACATGTACATTTGAAGCTTATCTGTCCTAACTCCATTTTATTTCTTTCATCTGGCCCTGCATGTCTTTGTTCAATGGTAATTAGTGCGTGTGCGGTCTATATGATGTCAAATGCTGGCAAGGACAAAAGCATTTCATGACACTGGTAAACGCAGTGCCATGGCTATTTGATTGTTAGTTTCACTAATTTTCATTTGTCCAAACTCTTGTGATAACCAGGTATATTGGCTTGTCTGGATGGTTATATGAACATCGCGATGGAGCAGACTGAGGAGTACGTGAATGGTCAGTTAAAGAACAAGTATGGTGATGCCTTCATAAGGGGCAACAATGGTACGACCTGGATTTCCAAACCCAATTTTCTGAATGTCTCCTCCCTTGATTACTGTTTTATCATTTCCAATTTATTTTCTGCTTGTGTGTATCCTGATGCTTGTTGCCCAAATGCAGTTTTGTACATCAGCACGTCGAAGCGGACCCTTACTGATGGTGCATAGAAGGATTGGAGCCCTCTGTCCTCCCTTGTGTGTCGCGTAACTTCAAAGCTGTTAACTTTGGTTGCGCTCTGACTCTGATGCATCCTTTTTCAATCTCTGTACTCGCTGTCTGAAGGAAGTTGGGGAAAGTGAAAATGTATCGCACGATTTCATGGGCTTGTCAGATGCTATTTTCATGTAACTGGCACTTATTCAGCTTCCCATGTGTATGTGGTGTTGCTTTAGGGATATGGATAGAGATATATTGTGTTTGCAGCATCGCGTTATATCGTTTCGTCATTAATGGTCGGTATCAATTCACCAATGCTTTTTTATCTGCTTTGAGTTTTAGACTGTTGTTTGGCCGTCGTGGTGCCCTCTGATCTTTTCAACAGTCTCGTACACCACTGCCGTCTGTGTGAAGGCGCACACTTTCTATCGTTACCTTATTTATTCTTTTGTCAGTATAGAGATAATATAGGGTTTAATGCATGTTATAAAAGATCTATTTATTTGGGGCAACTAGAGCCAAATATATATATTTTTTGAAACAATTAGAGCCAAATAATTGCGGCCACAATTCGGTCTCGAGGGAGCCTCATATGGATAAGATCATCAGGCAGACCATTTGTTTCAAGCGATGTGCGTGTCTGATTGTCCAATTAACTCCTGCAACATAGGACTAAATTGCGTCAGCCATTCATATCCTCCTTTCTTTCCTTCTATCTACTTGGATAGTTGCAGGGGCAGCAACTCACAACCAAATAATAAATACATAAAACCAATCGATCCAAGTATTCAGGTGTATAATCAAACAGTACACTGTCAAAGACAGAGAGCATCACTAGATAAAAAGCACTAGACTTTCCGACATGGTTACCAGAGTTCAGAGTCTACAATTATCAGCTTCAACACCATGGCGATGAATTACCAAGACCGGAAATACCACATCATAGGGCAAGCCTAGCAGCTCTCTCCTCGGCGGCTCAGACTTGCCTGGTACATTACAGAGTGGCAACGCAAACAAGTAAACACCTTCACTACCTCCCATCGACTAACCTCTTCACCAAGGCGTCCTCCCAAATCTACGGCGTTTTGTGTAGAATCAAATGTTAGAAATGCCTGAGAATTAAAAAGGTCAGAAGTCCGTCACACAGGCTGCTTGCTCTGCATCAGCCAAAAATAAGATACCACCATGTGTCAGCACGTTGTCGTTAATTAACAAAGTAGGACCTGATCATTCAGACATCCAGCTACCTATCTTCAGTGTTCAGAGTTACCCCTCCTATTTAACAGTCTGCATCACCGTGTCTTTCCTTGAGCTCCGTGATAACCTTAGGGCTCATTCGGTTGTTAGGGATTGCTGGGCTGGAATAATTCCTACGTGGATTGTTTCACTAATTCATACAATAATGCCTGGTTGCATTCTGGCCGAACCGGACAGGCCCTTAGGGCGTCCTCAACAGGCAGCTGAAATCGCTAGCTGAGGTGGAGGTGCGTGGCTAAAGAAAGTAATATTTTACATCCTCTTTCCATGCAGCAAACCCTCCTCCGTGTTTTCAGCTCTCACATCATCTCGATTGGCACGAAATAGCTAAGCGATTTGTTCGGCGCTATCTAGTCCTCTCCCTCCTCTATTTTCTTTGCCATGTTAGATTGAATCTCGATTGACGTGGAATAGCTAGCTAAATCATCCAACGTTGGGGACGCCCTTAGACCACCTTCACCGGGAGCTGTAAATGCGTGCACTACCGCTTTTAGCGCAGCAAAAGTGCTGCAGCGGTAACTGTAAAAGAGTACGCTAGCAGCTTTGGTGCGGTATATATCGCGCGATCGCGTGTATGCGCTAAAGGACGGTGGACAGCAGCAGCAGCAGACACGGGACAGAGAGAAAGACAGAGAAGGAGAGAGGAGAGAGAGGAGACAGCATGCGGGAGAGAGGAAAGCGGTGGCCCCACATATTCAACAAACAAAAAAATATTATAACTCACAAATCAAAAAACCAAATAAAATTTCGATTACACCGTTGAATTCGTTTCAATAAATCTTTCAAAACTAGATCACATATGGATATAGTTGGATAAAGTGACAAGTGGACTCTACAGTGGATAGAGTACGCTGTAAAGAATGGATGAGTGCAGAAGAATTGGGATAGAGTACGTTGTACGATGGATAGAGTGCGAATATAGAGTTCTATGAGTGCGGATAGTCTTAAGGTCTACTGGAGTTGCAACAGGGTCCAGGCAGCTTTGAATCCGGCAACCTTCAGCGATGGGATGACAGTCAACCCTTTCTCCTAGGTGAAAGCATCAATAACTTCTATCTCATACTTGTATATATCACATTATCAGGCATAAGCTCATTCCAGTGAAGAGACCAGGTACGGTACAAGGCCCATGTATCCCTTTTCTGGGGAACAATCCTGATGACGCCACGTGTCAGGATCAACGCCCTTTTAAGGGGCACCCAAGATGATACTCCCTCACAGCCCCCATAAGATGTACTAAATGGACACCTTTATCCAGGATAATACATCACAACCACACTTAAGGTTACATCAGTTCAAAATGCTTAAGTTCACAAGCCATGGTTCACAAACTTACTTCACAACTCAAGTCCATACATCACACTACCATTGAAGTTAACATAACAATTTTTATGATAACTGATATGCGGTGGTGCCACAACCGCACATCCATGCAACCAAAGGTTACTTCACCACGAGCTACTTCACCTGCAAAACTCAAGATCATACAGCATGAGTACTCAATATAATAAACAAGGATCATGCAGTTGGGTAGTAGCAAGGAATACAATGATTTTGTATAAAAGCCTTTGAACATGAATAAGTAAATGTGATCTATAAACGTAGCAAAATGGCAAGCGAAGCATAGGTATATGAATTAAGCAATTAGCAGGTTCCATGAGTCCTAAATCCTTCTGACCAACTATAGTCCATAATAGCTTTCAAAGACACTTTGTAGAGATGACTGCTGAATTTATTTGGGGATTATTAAGCGACTGATTACTATTTAGCTGGAGATTTGAGGCCAGCACAAGGGCACTCGACATGAGAAATGGCTCTAATCTCATCCTGGCAGGGCCCACATCACTTCAGACATACAAATACACCTATATGAGGTAATTTGCTTGCGTACAACATTTATGTGACACTTTATTAGGGGCTATTTTTGTGTAAAATCACAGCAGCGGGGTAACTTGGTGATGGTGTTAGATTAACTAAATCGCAAGGACATATCAGGAATTCCCATGCAATAATGCTCAGGGTAGTAAAACCACAACCACCAGCCACAAAAAGGTTCTTATCACTCCTCAACACTATTTTTTTCCTCCACCAGAGAAGATACCTTATGTACATACTAGTTCAAAGCAAAAACTCAGCAGGTAACAAGAGGGTATCGAACTAATATGTTCAACAGAAACAACCCCGATGCTTAGAATGGTTACACATTTAAAGATCACCCAAAGCATTGACCATTGAGCGGTCACAAAATAACTCCAAGAGTAGAGCACCAGTATATTACTAGCATTTCTCCAGCCATCAAAAGAAACATAATACAAGTAACACAAAATGCCTAACAAAACTTAAACACAAGGACGACAAACACATTAAGGTAGTAAATTATCGATAAATTGTACAGCACGAAATCAAGAGTTATTATGGGCACAACATTAAACCAATGCAACTAAACCCTCATGAACCATTTCAGTAAAAGTATATATGAAATGAACAAATTCATATATATGGCGCTCTGGAATTAGCTAACACAAAGCATGGCGTAAGTCAGCAACAATATTACAAATGTGACACAAAGCATGGTATAAGTCGCAACAATATTACAAATGTTGCTACAACAAACAAAGTTGAAGCTATACCAGACAGCAGATATATCATAAAATGTACTAGGCATCACAAGTATTAATCAATACCACAAACTACAGAACTAAAAAGATGTATTAATAAGTCACCATATCCAGTATTCATCATAACAGAAATGTAAGGGAGCAAGAAATTATCATACCAGGCTAAGCTTTGTCCTCCTCTTGGAGTTGGGCTCCATGTTCTTGAGCTTCCTCTTCTCCCTGCGCTTCACCTGCTTGACGAGTGGCTTCACAACAGATTGCACCTCGTCACTGTTGATGATCCTGCCCAGGTCAGGATTTGTCATCTTAGGCCTCGGCAGAATGAATCCCTTCTTGTTCTGCGACGGTGCGTCAAAGGTCCCATACACCTCCTCAAGCTTCTTGAACGCGCTCTCGGTCCAGATCACAAAGCGCCCGAGGTGGCCACCGGGGGCAAGGTCGAGCAGGTTGAGGCGCTCGACGTTGGCAACATCCACACCAGGGAGGTTTTGAAAGGCCTTGACGACCTTGGAGCCCTCGGTGCCGTAGACGATGAGAGGGCCATTCCGGTTGACGTACCGGCTGTTCCGCATCTTACCCTTGCCGGGGAGGATGTCGACCGAGTCCATGGCCTTCAAGACGTCGGCGTAGGCGCCGATCTGCTTGAGGGTGTTGACCGCCTGGGAGGTCTTCTCCATTGACTCCGCGGAGTCGGAGATGACCAGGGGCATCTCGGGGACGGTCTCGATGCGGTGGCCGCGCACCTTGACGAGGGATGGGACGGCGGTGGCAGCGAGCGCGGAGGCAACGGCAACGCAGCGGAGGTTGATGTTGACGCGGTGGTGCCACTTGCGCCAGATCTTCTTGGCGGCGAACATGCGTCTGCCGCAGCACATGTTGCCGCACGCTACCTGGCCGGCGCGGGGGGTGCCGCTGCCGGGGACGCGGAGGCTACGGGACACGCCGCGCCCCGTACCCCAGGACTTGGCCGAGCTCTGGTGACCGGCGCGGAGGGAGACTCTGTGGGGCTGCCTCTTGTTGTAGGACACCATTTGGTGGGTGGAGGTGACCACGTCGGGGCGGATCTCCACCTCGAAGACGTGTGGAAGGGCGATGGAGCGGGTGACACTGTCACCATTGACGGATACGAGCGGCCGGCTGAAGGCCATGGCGGTGATGGCGGCGGCGGCGGCGGGAGCACGAATTTAGCTTTACCAGGGCGCAATTTATATAGTGGAGGAGATGCTAGCGTTCGTACGCAGGAAGAGTGAACTGATATCGGTTGGTTAGGGCAGGTACAGCACGGGCTATTTTTGCGTAAGACACCCTGGCGTGCCTAATTGAATGGCTGGCTGGTTCTGGCTGGTCGCTTGGCAGGTACAGAACTGGCAGGTACAGAATCAGGTGCCGACCCGGTTTCGTTTGTGTGCACCAGAAGGCACCGCGGCAAGCAGCGGCTCAGGGCGCCAAGTCCAAGAAGCTAAACGTTGCATGCAGGGCGGTCCCACATCATGGTGCATAGCCTGCCTCGTACAGCAAGATCCCAGACGTCGCAGTAGAGGGAAAGGCCCTGGTGAGCTTGGCGACACCGCTGCCATGCATACCGAAAGTTCTGACATACGTCAAGGGCACCTGCTCCGACGAGCTCGGCGCAACGGCGGCCTTCTCCGCCCCGTGTTCCTTCCCACCCGGCGGGGCGCGAGGGTAAATGTTCTGATGTCTCAGGGGTGACGTAACCATACCCTTCGACGGCGGTGATTTTATTACCCCGTAGCAGATGGCTGACACGTGCATTCATTGTATCCAGCTTAACAGTTACTAATCAAACACAACCGTGCTAACGTGGCAGTGAAATCCCGGTGTGGCGGGATGTGGGTGCCCCTTTCAATTCAAGCTAGGTTTATTCTAATCCGTTTACTTTCCGAAGATTTCGTTTCATCTCCTCCCATATGAGCTTGATCTACATCTGGCGAGAGAAAAGCATAGGCGGATCGAGATCCCCAAATTGTTCCTTCTAAGTACAAGTGTACAACACATCCATACATTTTTGCAGTAATGCACTCTGCATATGAACATCTCCATGGTTGAAAGGCAGACTAACACTGCAACATCTCCATGGCGCACCATCTAGAATATGCACATTATAGTATTGAACATCTTCATTTGGTTTGTAAGGAATTTTCCCCTTCAAGCTCGAGTTGTGGCTTCGTCGGACAGTTCTGTTTTTTCGTGGTGCCCAGCTCTTTGAATAACATTGTCTAACAAAATTCCAATATCACCTAAGCAAGCATAGCAGCAGATAAAGTACACTCTGTCAATGTTCTGAACATAACTTGAATTTTATTGACCAAAACATTGTTAATGTTTAGAACATAACTTAAATTTTATTGACCAAAACATGAGTCTTTTCTGCACACTTCAGATTTAGATGTGCACCCAGAGTTGCATTATACTTGTTATCATCAGTAGTTCTGGATACTAAGTAATAGTGCAATCTTGATTTCTTCTACTAACAGACTCGGAGACATAGGGAGACTAAGGCTGCATTGGAATACTATCATTACCATCTTCTGTGTCAGATGATGAACCCTTTGGACGCATTGGATACTGTCATCACCACCTATGCAAAGAGTAGACAAAAAATGCAATAGAATTAATATGGCAACCTAAAACATTTAAATAAATAATGCTGAGTTTTGGTTGCAGGTTGAGATTAGTCTGTGCTACTGAGCTTTTTCTTGAACAAGCATAGATCCTATACAAGCTAATCCACAGAAAAATTAATTGCATACTTGAACAAGGATATATAGATCTTTAAACCTTTATTATTACTAAGTATTTCTAAAAGCAGGCAAGCACCATATTAATTTACAATATGAGCATATCAACATAGAAGAAAGTTTACATTGATCTGCCATGGTGTCCTGAGACTTGGTCCACTACCTCGGCCACCACGTTGTGCGCATTCTGCGAGCTCGTGATGTGGATCTTATTGAGGCACCGGCTTCCACCCGCGTACCACTACATGAACAGCATCGAGCAGGTCCGTGTCGTTGTGGAACTTGCCGTCACACGCCGTGGGGCTGCCCCCATCCTGGCCTGGCCCGAAGCTGGTCACTGCCATCACCACAGTGGTGCCGCCCTGCTGTGACAAGGCACACCATGATGCCTGCAAAAGCAGGAGAGCGACGGCCACGATCACAAGCTTGGTGCTCGCCATTATTTGATGGCTCCTGTCTCTGTAATTTCTTCTTGAATCCCACACAGGGAGATCGAGATAACCCTCCTCAATATGGCAAAGCATAATAGGATTAGGCCACTTCCATTTGTTGTAGACTCGAAAAAACGGGATATCAACATGCTTGGTGATGCATTTGGGTACAGTTGACAGATGCGACCCACAAGAATTGTCTAGTTTATACTACCCAGAAATCTCAAAACCTATAGATAGGATCACAAAGCATTTGTTATAAAATGTACATAATTTATAAATATATCAAGTTAACACTGTAAAACATACTCCTGTAACAAGAAAAATCAGAAGAAAATTATACATTTGAGTAAACCCCACGGCGCTTTCCCCGATATCCTATGAATCTTAAGGTTGTGCGAAAAATCTGGATTGGGGAAACAAATGGCATTAATCAAACAACGAAAACCCTATGTACATTTACTACAAAATAGGTATTGCAAGAATACAAACCAGAATTTTGTAACCAATCTTAGAATTTGTTGCAGTCTGTTCATTGACATTGAGCAGTATGGAGTCTTACGAAAACCCATTAGATTATAAACAGTGTGTTCATTGACATTATGCAGTATGGAGTCCTAAGAAAGATCTAGGTCCTGCTATCAAATAATAATTACATGTATATCAAATGCCATAAATAATAGAATAATTCACTTACCAACCAATACAAAGGCATCATTCACAAGATAAAGCACATGCCAACACAACAAATATGTTAAATATGGATTAATGTGACTCTTCAATTAATTACTCAAAAATGTACGATTATTTACTTATTTGTCACACTTAGTATAAGATAACTATGGTATGCAATATGGAAAGATTAGCATACAGAAGATGAATAGAGGCCCCATTAATTTTGAACCTCAGAACAAGCACATGAGCATCTGGTACTGGATGTAACTCAGAAACTTCTGGCATCTCATCTAACATATCATGAAGCCATCTGAAGAAAGTACTCCTGTGAGGGGAATAGATGATAGGTTCATTTGGCATCATGGTGATATAATAACTCTGGGATTTCATAGAGCCCTTCTTAAATTTCGAGTTGCATGTCTTGGACCAACACATAGTGTGTCAACTAGGGTGTCAGTGTCAGTACCAGGGCCATGTACCTACATACATTACACAACAAATTCAGAGCAATTCCATTAAGCCACTGTGTTAAAAGCATGATAGAAGCAACAATCAAATATTTGTACCTAACTGATATTTTAAGATCATAATACAGGAAAAAATGGAATAGAAAATCCACACACACAATGTTTGACACACTTGCCTCATTCAGAGGTTGCATATACATCCACCGCCCGCCCGTGTTGCCTCCGGGTTGGGGTAGCTGACGAACCGGGTCTGGGGAAGACGAAGAATCGGAGTGTTGTTCGTGCTGCTGAATGCCTGCCTGCCGCCGCCGCTTCAGCTAGGAGCTTCGGGGAACGCGCCACTGCTTGGAGCTCCTAGAACTGCGCCCTAGGGTCAGGAACGCAGCGGCACGCTACCCTGCCGGTGGCGAAGCTGCGCGAGGGCCGGCCGCCGGTGGCCAAGCTGCGCGAGCGACGGCCGACGGCGGCGGGGCGCGCGACCTAACGGCGGAGCGCACGAGGGCCGGCCGCCGGTGGCGACACTACGCGAGGGACGCCCGGAGGAGGCGGCGGGGCGAGCTACCGGCCGGCGGAGCTGCACGCGGGCCGGCCGGCGGCGGCGGAGGTGCGCCCTGCTTCTATCCGACCCACGGACTATGGATTCGGTGGCGGCGGCGGCTTCCGGCAAGATAGCTTGAGCCGAGGCGAGTTTTGCTACATGCACACGATGAGGTGCATCTACATCGTTCCTTTGTCTAATACCCCTTGCCACGTCAGCTAACCACGCGATTTGTGATCTTATCATTATTGTTTGCACGAATCTCGTCGCGCTCATCGACGGTCCTGAAAGTGGTGGGTACTAGACCCTGAGACACCAAATCCGCGTACGGCGGGCGAGCAAGGCGAGCGGCAGGCGAGCGCGCGGGTGGCCGGCGAGGGAGCGGTGGGTGGGCAGGCAAGCGAACGGACTCCCTGCTCTAGCGTTGAGGCACGTGAACGACAGGCCCGGCGCCTGTAGCGGAGGTTCGCTACATCCGCCAGTTTTGGCGTTTGGGAGGGCGTCCAATACTTTAGCGTACCCTTTTCAGGGCACCGCTGCAGCATTTCGGTCCGGTAAAAGCTCTTGAAGAATGGCTTTACGGGACCAGTCCAGTGCAGCTAGTCTGAGCATTTGCCACATGAACTTGGAATAAACTATAGCCATGAACTGAAACTGCACCCAATTCTAGAAGACAACTAGCAGATGATATGCATGAACATAAGAGCAAGCATTATAGCAGGCTGTAAGCTGGCTAAATGCTGAAGTGAAGAAGAGATGAGAGAGATTAGCTTACGGCCACCTTGGGCACAAGAACCAAAAAAAACTTTAAGAGCGACAAGTGAGCCATGTATTCATGGTAAAGGCTCAACTACCGTATAAGTGGGCTGAGAGAAGGCTAAAGGGTTCTTACAGCCAGCAAGCCGGCTGTATTACAATACTTGCTCTAAGGGTAGCGTGCCCTCAAGAGTCTGTAACAGATGTTAATTAAGATCACACTTTGGAAGTAGCTGGACACACTAGAACCTAGAACGGAACAGCTGGTGAGGACTGTAATGATGTTGTTGCTGTTATGGACCTGCAGCAGCAAGATACTCTTGTTGCCCCATAGGGTAATGAACCTGAAGAGTTGGAGCTAGAATTGCTGATGAGATCAGCTGCTCACCCAATTACCAAAAGGCCAAAAGTGCTAATGAAAAATGTAGGAGCTTGATTCAGAGATGAGGGTGACCAGGTGTAGAGAATAGAACTGAGCAAAGTAGTTCTTTCTCATCCAGTTCAAATTTCACAGTTGTTGGCCAATTAGCTGCCTGAGGCTGAATCTTAATATTACAGTGTACAGCTGTGGAACTGTACTCAACAGCCAGTGTAGAACAGCTGGGTAACTGATTGACCCTTCGGCAGTTCAGCTCAATAGGAAGACCACACGGATCTCATGAGAAAATAAGACCACTTAGGTACATGTCATTCAGAAGAGGAAGAAAAAGGGTTAGGGATCATTTTTCAGTGAGAGCAAATGCCAAGCAGTGAGTGTTTATGATGTTACTGTATCACTTCTGCAAAGACCACGATGTTCATCAGCAGCTAACGGCAATATGTATAAGAATAGAGATATGCCTAATTGCAAAATGCACTAGAACTTATAGTCCATTATGTGTTCCAGCTTCAGAATGGAAACAGTTCAGGGGAACTGTACATACCTGGTAAGTTTGGCTCCGGTAACACAATTCGATAAGAGTGGAAGCACTCCTGGTCCAAGTTGATGCTCATTGTAACAATCCTGATTCTTGTCTCTTCAGGTCCTTGTTCCCAAGTACAGTTTATATAGAACCAAGCATATAGGAAAGTTATGCAGGAAACAAGAAGTACTGGTAACAAGTTGATACATCGCAAAAGAGAAACAACAAATAACAACTAGAGCTTTTTGATTTGGTAGAATCAAAGAAGATTCTATTATGCACACAAAAGAAAATTACAGTAGAGCCAGAGCTGAATGATGTATGTCTTAGTACAAAGCCTTTATTACAGAATTCATGGTCCAAGCTTGAACTGGCCTGGCTATCCGACACAAGGCGTGTAAATTTATATTTGGGAACAGCAGTTCGTGTGGTAAAAGCTCTGAAATGAAGAGAGCATATACAGGCAAACTTTAATTTGGTGTGTATATGACACATATCTGCAAAATGTATGGTACATGGAACAACAAGAGGAAGTGACATATCCTATCCATGGAAGTTTCATGTGCGGTTTGAACTATAGATGTGAGTATAAACCCTTTTGGTTCTGTAAACAACCAAGAGGCTTAAACCAGCTCCAACAACACAGAATACTGACATAATCAATGAACTGACAAAAAAGCAGACAGCTCCTTCACACTTGAGTGGTCCATCTGCAAAAAAACCCATGTTGTGAAGCAATCTTGGAGATGTCAATGCTGTTATCTGATGGAGCTGTGCTTGTTTCTCAGCTTCATAATCATACAAATTACTAGCAATAAGGCCTGAGAAGATGAGCGACCCTGCAGGGTTTGCTACTGTGAGGAAGTTGTACATTGCACCAAAGTGTTTTACGCCAAAAAGTTCAGAGACAGCAGCTGGCACAATAGCCCAGTGAGCCCCATATCCGAGTCCAACCAGGAAGGTTCCGATGTACATAGTTCCAGGCCAAGCCATTGCAAAGAGGAAATGCCCAACAGCCATCAGAATCTGAGCAATTACCAGCGCTATGTGCCTTGGGTATGTGTGTTCCCTGATTAGATGAACAGCGAATCAAGATATTAATAGCTCTGAAACTTGATATGCACAAAGGAATAATTCAATCTTTATCAAACCTAAACAATAGTTACAAGGTGAACAAATTAACTGAAAGTAGAAGGAATTGCAATTTACATAAAATTAGTGAGTTGCATTCACCGACCAGTTGATGGGGAAAGACAGACAATTCACTCATACTTTTAAGTTCCAACAAAAATAGTACCCGCTGTGGATTAAACCTCTAATGTTTAACATACAGATATCTAGAATAACTGTAAAGCACATCAGCCTAGACTTAACAAAATAGAAAAAGCTTTTTGTATTGGTGAATAAGTTATGATGCCAAACAATAATAGCAGACCTTTTTTCCAATTACAAACAGTGGTGGATAGGTCAGTGTCAATACCTTACAATAATCTCAGAGAAGTAGCCACCTCCAACACGACCAAGGAAATTCCATATGCTCGTCAATGATACAAAAACATGCGCATCTTTGAACCCAACAGCCTGGCTCATCTGACCCAGATTGTCGATCACTGTCAGACCTGATCCTGATCCAAGTAGGAGCGACCACCAAATAAGCCAAAAATCAGCCTTCACCAATGCCTGCATCAGGGTGAAGTTTTCCCCTCGGCGTGGCCGCCTCCGGATTCTAACCCCACCCCTTGCTGCAGCTTGCACTAACTTGATCTGCAACTCTGAGATCCTCTTTCTCCTTTCAGATGGAGGTAATGAATCAATGTCCTTAGGCTTCTCCTCTTCCACCTCACTTAAAAAGACCTCTGGTTGATCCTCTTTCTCTCGTGAAGTGCTTGTCTCTCCATTTGATGGTTCAGAAAGGAGAGCCTCTTCAATTGGATGTTGTGTTTTGGATGATAGTGTCAAGGTCACAGGGATCACGATTGGTAAAACAAGAAGTATGAGTAGAACCACAGTGAGAAAATTAACCACATTGTCACCCAGTTGCATGAAATCTTGGACTAGCATGACGCCGACAAGATATGAGGCGAGGAGCAAGCAGATAGTGTAGATGAACAAGAAGCTGTTCTTATCGGATGGACGCACCTGGCGGTGACCTCCAACGGGCCTAATAACAAACATCAGGCCAATGGCAACCAATGATGGACCGACTGCAACCATGAATACAAGTGTTGCATGGTCGGGTGTGTGCATTACTGCATACAGTTGTGTCAATATTGCAGTGCTAAGGCCCGCAAATCCTTTCATAATACCCACTATTGGACCTCTGCTCTTGGGGAAGTTCTGGATGCATGTGACAAGTGCAGTTGTGTTGAAGAATGTCTCGCCGTTGGTCCCAACATAGATAATAACACACATCTGAATAAACAACAGTGAAACATTACAATTAGCCGCAGAAAATAAAGCCATATAACTACACAGTTTCATAATATTTGCTAGCGGAGAGTAGAAAACTCCACATGTTCTCCACATAATTTGGTATGTGTGTGCCATGTTCTCCACATAAGTTGGTATGCAGATAGCAACGGGATTCGTCGATCAATTGTAATTTGAGAAGCCATGCTGCTATATACTGCAAAACTGAATACAATGCAAAAGTGGATAGATTTACAGATCTAAGATGATGGTAAAATATGAACACAAAATGTAACTACAACAAAATGACTGCATTGCATCATTCCCATCTGCCAACCAACACAAAGTTAGGTTGAGGAAGTATGGCTAGACTATTTTGACAACCAAGCAGGAGAAGGAAGGAACGAGGGAGAACATAGAAACAGCCCACTTATGAATTAAGAAAAAAAGAACTCCACAGCACAATTTCTTGATGAATAACAACTTGAAATTGAGAAAAGGTAGCAACCCGTTACTGTCGATGTATATAATTCATAATGGTTACACAGCTGTTAAAATTACAAAACGCTGTGCACATGGCCCAACACTAGTGACAGGGACAACCTAATATGGACACTAAAACGAATATACGCTCACAGTAGAGTCATGTGATTGGTCAATTTCAGATGTAAACTAAACGTGCTTAGAAAAGTCATCATTGCAGTTGATCTGATCTACGATCCAGCGTCCACGTAATCGTTTTCCTCCTCAGCTGGTTCAATCCACAGCTATATTTTAATTTTAATCATCAGGTCACATCTTTGGCCCACCTAATTGGCAATTCCGTAAACAGATAAGCAGTTCACAGCACAGATAGAAACAGATGGAGTTTTGTCACTGGGGAACAGAACAATTTGGCAGCCGACAAGTTGACTACTTGTGCTGTAATTTAGTAGTAACTCCTCTATTCTTCAGATTTCGTGACCAAGAGCAGTGAAGGCAGCATTAATAAATATCTTGGATAATTCCTCCTAAACAAAAAGGCCAAACCGAAACATTGCATTGTTGATAACACGAACAACCGATGAACGGAGCAACGGATTCATCACAGCCCACAAATAAGCAAGGAAAAAGAAAAGCAAAAGACGAACTCACTCACCATCCAGAGCGGCAGCGCCGGCGCCTGCTTGGTGACGATGAGCCAGAGCCAGCCGTAGCCGAGGAAGTTCTGGGCGGAGCCGATGAGCAGCATCGCCCACGCCGGCAGCACGGCGGAGAGCGAGCCGGCGAGGAAGCCGACGGAGTCGCCGAGGTCCTTGGCGACGCCGAGCGCGGCCAGCTGGCGCTGGTTGTAGCCCAGCTCGGCCTTGATGACCGGCGAGATGCAGCCGAAGAGGTACCCGATGCCGGCCATGGACTGCAGCCACATTGCGGCGACGAACACCAGCCACCGGTTCGTGGAGAAGGCCCGCAGCCTGTCCCCGAGCGTCCCCATCGGACTGGACTGGCGGCGGAATCACCAGCAAGCAAACAGGCAAAAGATGGGATTTTGGTGCTGGAATTGGGGTCAGGCTATGATCCTAAGAGCTTGGCAAGCACCAGCAAGATTGCCGAATGGATGAAATCGTTGCGGATTTGGAGCCGAGAAAACCAGGCGGCTTTGGATTGCGGGAAGCAAGGAATACACACACTTGGCTGCAGGAAGAGCTCAATGCTGCCCCCGACGGACTTAAACGAGGAACGATTAATCCGCTGGAAAAGAGTGGGCTCTGATTATGAAATGCAAACAGTCGGCGCAGAGATGATGTGGATCGGAAAGGCAAAGGGGAGAGCTTTACAGGCTTGAACACCAGAACCGGTTTCCGAAATTGCAGCAAAAGGGAGGTAGCAATGGGAGAAGAGCAGCCAGCACACCCTGAACAGACGGGAATGTGAAGGATGAGCGATGAGAGTTGAGAGCGGGGGGTGCCGGTATCGGTCCACCGTCCACGGCTCCACGCAACGCTGAATGGACGTGAGATATATAAGTGTTGATAGAACCCGTCCGTTATCACTCGTCAAGACCTTTCCGTTTCACTTTCAACGTGTACCCCCCTCTTTTTAGATTTCTCTGAGCTAAGGCCATGTTTGATACATTAACACTAAAAATTAATTAGGTAATACTTTCTCTATTTAAAATTATAAATCATTTGATTTTTTAATCTAAAGTTTGACCGTAAGTTTGACTGCTCGTATTATTTAAAATTTTGTGCAAAATATCATTTCTTTATCATACCTTGCTTTATTAATAAAAGTTCTTTAAGGACGACTTAAATTTGACTACCTTTGCGTAAAAATTTTTTAAATAAGACGAGTGGTCAAACTTTATGTCAAAAAGATCAAACGACTTATAATTTGAGATGGAGTAAGTAGCTAATAACTTAATATGAGCTATTAAGATCCACGTGAAGGCGCATATGAACTAGTAGTGTCTATTAGCGAAACTTGCTAATGAATCTAATAGTTAGCAGCCATCTAACTAATAATTTGTAGGTTATTAGCATGTCTGATTTCAGCTGCTAACTTTAGTGTTAATAGATCGAAATAGGTCCTAATTGTCCTTCCATTTACACTCACTATGTGATGCATGCGGGTCATTTTATATTTTTCATTTTAGCAGGTCTGCGTAGCGTTGATGGAGACGGCTCCAATCTCTTTTCACTGGCGAAAAGCGCAAAGGACTTAGACTCGCTTCTCGTCTCTTGAGAAATCTAGAAGGAGCGCAACGCACGATACTTTAGGGAGTCCACTTCCTCGATCATCGACATCCTTCAGGTCGTCCAAACAGAGGCCGATAGATGGATTGAAGCCGGAGCAAGCAGGCTTTGAGCATTGGCTCAGCCATGAGTGTGGTGTCTTGCTCCCCGGTAATTTTTCTTATCATGTAATTATCATTGGTTTTTTTTATGTCGGGTTCCGACAATCTTGTACGTAAACTCTGCTGCTTAATATAAGGATACGCGCACTCATGCGTATTCGCAAAAAAAAAAAATTAAAAGACCGAGAAAACTCAAGACTATTTAGATTAGATTTAGATATATCAAATGCACGTATTAGTTGACAGGAAGCAACAACTTGTGAGGTCCGTAGTGATTTGACGTGATGATTGATTAGGATACAAAAACCACGTGATTGTTCCGCTCAAAAAAGAAACTACTCGTACAAAATATCTGTCCCTACGAGACGACTGCGACAGATACATACAAAATACAGTAACAAAAATCGGTCATGAAAAATGAGAAAAACAAATTGAGCCCGGCGCTTTTTTCTTATGTCATGTCCTTTTCGGACCGACAGTAATATTATCTTGTCCTACTCTCAAGTGACAAATAAAAATATTTTCGTTGCCCTTCGGCAATAGTCGTTGTCACGCGTTAGCTGTAGGGAACTGATTGGCATTGAGACCAAGTTGACATACTAAAATGTTATCTCAAGTAGTACATGTATGACGAGTTCAATTCGCTTGATTGTGTCCTTATCGTGTCCTTATCCTCTGCCGCTCCTATTTGGAGGAGAAACAAAAAA
The DNA here is from genome assembly GCA_023333625.1 of Bothriochloa decipiens. Classification (NCBI taxonomy): domain Eukaryota; kingdom Viridiplantae; phylum Streptophyta; class Magnoliopsida; order Poales; family Poaceae; genus Bothriochloa; species Bothriochloa decipiens. The sequence continues at coordinate 31,263,019 of CM041640.1, forward strand.
AAAAGATAAATAAATTAGTACTACTAGAAAAGAAGACTGTCCGTGCAGATCTCATAAACCGTAAGCAATATATTCAGAAATAGACATGAGTTGGAACTGGAAGACGATGTCTAGAAGACCAGAACATCAACATGAATCGGAAGCAAAAGCTTGCCGGAGGTTGGAACACCGCCAGCTGAGAGCTGACCAGAACACCGGCTTTTTGACCAGTACTCCGGTGGCTTGACCACATATCTCGGCACTAGTGTCCCTCAATGCTTTGATCCAGTGAAGGATCTGAATTGCGAGTACTGCGGAAGGACGATCAGGCAGCATGATACATATAAGCATAGAACAAATGGATCTGCAATTTTGATTGCTGCTAAAACGCCTACACGATTTGTGAACCAATAACATGAAAGCAACGCATGCCACCACTGTCCATAAGAACAAATGCATATCCTCAAAAATAAAAAGGAGAACAAATGCATGCATATCAATGGGTTTCATTTCATTCGCTGCACAAAATCTGTACTTTGTGTTGTGTACCCCCAATCCCCATGCATGCTTACCACTTCCAGCTAAAGTTCAGTATCTACTCATTTCTGAACAACAACCAAAGAAAAAAGAAATAACTTTGATGTGGATCTGGCATCAGAAAAGTTTCACTATCTCTTGGTATGCTATGATCCTTGGACTGTTAGAGTTGGAATGTTCATGAAAACTAAGATGATGATTCTACAAAATTCTGCCCTCCTGAATTCGAAGTAAACATGGGTTTAACTAGGGTTGGAATTCAAATATAAACATTTTAACCATGCACCTGTTACCTGTACTCCTTTTGTCACATGCTCCGAGACTCCCAGTTTTTCTCTACCTTAAGCCTCTAGGTTCACACTGGTTTTAGATAGCAGCTACAGTTCAGACGACGCAGCAGCCTAAAAGAGGTGCATACTGAAAACTGTAACTTCTTTTTACTTGAGACCTCACTTCAAGCTGGTAGCTGAGCAGAGGAAAACAGAGCAGCTGCCGGTAATTCTGAAGGTGTGCTGTTGTGACAGACTTGCAACAGCAAGATGGTAATATAATCTTGTTGGAGACGATCAGGAGCTATAAGCGCAGAAAAGAGAACTACAATGGACAACAGCAAGATGATAACAGTTCCATATATACAGGAAGAAACTACAACGAGCGTCGAGCGACAGGTTAACTTTGCAGCTTTGGTAGGATCATCAAAAGTAAAACCTTACATGCAGGGATTCTCGAAAAAAAACAGGAAGTATATAATGCATTGCAGGAATATCTGGTTTTACGTATATAAACTTATCTTTGTGTATATGCATGCAAAAATACACGGACATAGAATCAGAGGATTTCAACTTTCCATCCATGGAGAATTGGAGGCTCTCAAGTCCGAACAGAACTATAGAGGCGAGGATAAACTTGTTTGGTCCTGTGGACAACGAGGATGTTCAAGCCAGCGGCGACAGCACAGAACACCGACATAAACAGAGAGCTGAAAAAGAAGCAAGAACGCCCTTCACAAGTCAGTGGTTCATCTGCAAGAAATCCCATCTTGTGAAGCAATCGTGGAGACGGAAATGCTGACATCTGGTGTTGGTGAGCTTGTTTCTCAGCTTCATGTTCATAGAGATTACTGACAATTAGCTCTGAGAAGATGAGCGATCCTATGGGGTTTTCTAGTATGAGAAAATTGTACATCGCACCAAAGTGTTTTACACCAAAAAGCTCAGAGACAGCAGCTGGCACAATTACCCAGTGAGCTCCATATCCGAGTCCAACCAGCAAGCTCGCAATGTACATAGTTCCAGGCCAAGCCATAGCAAAGAGAACATGCCCAACAGCCTTCACGATCCGACAAATTATCAATGTTATGTGCCTTGGGCATTTATGCTCCCTGATTAAAAGAATAGCCGGTTAGAATGAGAACAAACATGAAAATAAGTTCCACAACTTGAATGTGCATAGGAACTAAGTCGAAAACACACAAGAAAATATCAAATTATCTAAAAGCTCTACTATTCTGGAGCATGTTAGAAAGCAAATTCCAGAAATTAACGTACAAGTGTATCCTAGATGAATATCTGAATGGGAGTTAAAAGTCCACCTAAACTAAAAACAAGATGGAACAAAGATGATTAAATTTGGTAGGGAAAGTTCTGATTGTCAAAGCGACAATACCAATTGTTTCTTCCAAAGAGACAACGCTGTCAATTCTTTTTTCCTGAGACTAAAAGTGAATGGTGCTTAGCGTCGATACCTGACAATGATCTCAGAGAAGTATCCACCTCCAACACGACCAAGGAAGTTCCATGTGCTCATCAATGACACAAAGATATGTGCGTTTTTGTAACCAATAGCCTGGCTCATCTGACCCAGGTTGTCCATCACTGTCAGCCCTGATCCTGACCCAAGTAAAAGTGATAGCCAAATAAGCCAAAAATCAGCCTTCACAAACGCTTGCATCAGGGTGAAGTTGTCCCCTCGGTGTGGCCTTCTTTTGATTCTAACCGCTCCCCGTGTTGCTGCTTCCACTAGCTTGGCCTGCAATTCTGCAATCCTGTTCCTCCTTTCAGATGGTGGTAATGAATCAGTGTCCTTAGGCTTCTCCTCTTCTACCTCACTTAAAATGACCTCTGGTTAATCCTCCTTTTGTCGCGGAGTGCTCGCCTCTCCTATCAATGGTTCAGATAGGAGAGCATCTTCCATCAGATATTGACCTTTCTCCGGTGTTAGCGACAGGATCACAGGGATTGTGATTGGCAAAATAAGGAGGACGAACAGAATCACAGTGAGAAAAACAGCCACATCATAGCTTGGTTGCAGGAAATCTTGGACAAGCATGGCACCAACAAGGTGCGGATACATGATTTTTCACATCATGGTGTAGCATCTTTTGGTGGTGTGATGAGCTATTGTCAACATGTCCAACATTTTGGTTGGTGATCGGTCTTGGTGGTTTCACTGATCCCCTGGCACAGGGTTATGTGTCGAAACGTCTCTTAGCTTGTGATGTGCAGGTGTAGAGTCCGGAGACGGTGGCAGCGGTTGGGTGAAAGTCAAGTAGGGCGTACCGTGCTGACGGACCCGGTGCGGTGAAGGGCGGACGCAAGGCTTGGACCGAGGGACTAGACGGCCGGGTGGCCAGCCGTTGGGACATCGACGAGCGCAAGTGTATACGGCGGGGGACGCGTACGGGCTACGCTACTCGTGAGGAGGTTTGATGGTTTGGCCTCAAAACCATCAGCGGCGGGTTTCGCGGGTTTGCGTCTCAAAACCCGGGTGGTCCCAGTGTGGACAGACGGCACGTGGCGACATCGGGGAGATTGCGTCGAGGCAAGGCTACCGGTGAGAAGGCGCGGTGGTCATCGGATCAGGAAATCCTGAGTTGGACCATAGTGCCCTCGACTAGGTGGTTCACTCTAATAATACCTAGGGGCAGAAGTGGTATTGTGCAAGGCATATAAATAGAAGTGGTTCACTCTTGTGCGTTGTTGACCTTCTACGGACGAACTTCTATTCATCGGTTTTTGAGTGTTTTGGCTCAACATTTTTCCTTTGATTGATGCTCTGTCGAGTGATGAACTAGATCCTCAAGGAGATTGAACCAATTCCACTCGTGCATCAAGAAACCGAGCAGTTTGCATTTTGGGGAAATACTGTGGTCGTCGGCCTAGATCTGCAATTCCCGGATACTTGGTTCAAACTGGGGCTCGATCTCTTGGGATTAGTTTTCCTCCTTCCTCATGATTGACTGTACGAAATCAGGTGTCGTTTTGTGCTGGTCGGATTGAGTTTCTATCGTTTTCTGCTCCTGTGTTCATGCTGGTCTATCTCGTGTTCTTGCTGTCCCGAGCAAGGGTCGAGTGAACTCTATCGAGGGGTCGAGTGAACTCTATCGAGGGGTCGAGTGAATACTGTCGAGCAGGGGTCGAGTGAATTCTGTCGAGCAGGGGTCGAGTGAACTCTGTCTAGCAGGGGTCGAGTGAACTCTGTCGAGCCAGGGTCGAGTGAATTCTGTTGGCTTTTGACTCCGATTCTCTGGTTCTTTCGTCAGGGATCGGTTAACTACCTCGGTGACCCCTCGACTTTTACAGATCACCATAGGTGGTGGGAGAACAGCAGTACTCTGCAGCGCTGTAGCGCCTCCCATCCACGATCGAGGGTTCCTGACCAGCTTTCGGTTACCCTTCGACTTTTACCGACCACCGCAAGCCGTGTGCCCTCGACTTGGTCCCGACTAGTTTTTCATCGACCAGCCCTCGACTTGTCCCGACCAGTTCTTCATCGACCAGTCCTCGACTTAGTCCAGACCAGTGTTTTTCTCTCGACCAGTCCTCGACTTGGTCTCGACTCAGCTTTTTGGACCAGCGTTTGTTCAGTTGCCGACCAGGTTTCTCTCTGTTGCTGACTAGCTTTCGACCAGCTGTTTTTGTTCTCTGTTTCTATACTCTTCTCGTGCATTGGTTCAGTAGTGCTCGTCAGTGTTTCTTTCAGGTCGGGATTTTTGAAGAAAAGTTTTTCGGCTCCCATTCACCCCTCCTCTGGTCGCCTTTTCGGTCCTTCAATTGGTATCGGAGCCGGTTAAGGATCACTCCACCTTAATCGGTCCGTGATCCACTGAGGTGACATGGCTTTAAATCACCGATCGAGTAAACCGCCCCAATTCAATGGGGAGAACTACTCGTACTGAAAGATCTGGATGCAAGCGCATCTACGAGGGATCGACTGACGTGTTTGGGAGATCATTGAGAATGCTTATTACCAGGTGCTTGGTGCACGGGTAACTCAAGAGCAGATCGACCAACACAATGCCAACAACATTGCCCGAGCTGAGCTTTACGCTGCTTTGTCGATTTCTGAGTTTGATCGTGTTTCCGACTGTGTGACCTCCAACAGGGCGTACCTGGCTGTGACCTCTAAAGGCCTAATAACAAACGTCAAGCCAACGGCAACCAGTGATGGACCAATAGCAACCATGAAGATAAGCGCAACATGCGTGTTCAATATTGCAAAACTTGTGTCAGAATGGCGCTTGTTAGGCCTACAAATCCCTGGAGGATGCCCACTGTTGGCCCCCTGCTCTTGGGAAAATTCTGGATGCTTGTAACGAGTGAAGCCGTGATCATATACGTCTGGCCATTAGTTGCAATAAAGATAACAACACACATCTGGATAGAAAATCAATGAAATATGATCGGTTAGATTGGGAAAATAAACCAAATAATAATAACCACTAAAAATTCCATACTTTTGTTCAATTCATTTGAATATGAGGGATCAGTAAAAAGGATATCAATTTTCTTCATATGAGTTGGAGTCGTGGCCTCGTGGCTGGTATCGGGATGTATATGTCAAGTTTTAACACTAGGAGTCCTAGCCATTGCACAGCAGACGTGTTCACCACTTCACTCTAGTGTCTGAAGACCTTTTGTTCCGAATGGGTTCCATGGCGACGTTATTATATTTATCTAAAATCAAACCACCAGGTAAATTTTGCTCCTTAATTTTGTGCTTGTGCAAATATCAACACATATGTTGCAATTATGCAAAAGTAGGTAGCTTGATCTTGAAATAAGAGGATCGCAAGAAAGAATGAGAAAAAAAAAACAATAATGCAAGGCTAGCAAAAACGAATGCACTGCACATCATTTTCAACTGAGATGGAAACATGCAAATAATGATAATGATAAGCAGACTTTGCGCTGATAGCACTTGTCGGCCATCCACAGCAAAATCATAGGTTTTGAGCTATCCGTTCATGATGTGGAGTGAAAAATGTTGAATCACTTGTTTTTCATCAGAATGGAGAACCTATGAAACTTGCAGAGTTTACTCCCCTCTGGCGAAATGTTGAGTCACAAACAGACGCATAAATGGAGCCGTTGTGAGAAAGTAAAATCGAATCGGATGTTATAACAAGTCTAATGACGGTCCAGTAGAATTGGAAAGAAATTGGGCCAACTCGGGCCAGAAGAGGAGGAGCGCCGTAGCAGCAACGACACATGGGCCAAGGAGGCCGCATGTGCACGCCAAGGACCAGAGGCGCGAAGCCCATTGGCGCCGCAGCTGCTGTCGTCACGACCCGCGTAGATTAGGGTTTAGGTCGCTTAGAGGCTAAATAATTTTCAGGCTATAAATAAGAAAGCATTGTAATTAGATCAAGTCAAGTAATAGAAGGGAATTTCTCTATCTCTCGCTCCCTCAGCTCCAAGCCTCCGCCGCCCCTAGGGGCGTGCACGCGCCCCGCCCAGCAGGGCGGCCGCCGCTGCCTCCGTCGCCGCTCGCACCACCGCCGCCACGCCCCGTGCGCCCTCCGCCACGCACGCCGCCCCCTACGCCGCCGTCCGCGCCGCCACCCGCGGCATCCGTCGCCGCTCACCCGTCACGCCCAGGGCTGCCACGTGCCTCGCTATGCATGACTTGTTATAGATGTTCTATATAGGAAAAAGGAGGAGAATGAATGGCAGGGTAACCAAGTCCTACGTGTTAGACGATGACATATCTCATATCTGTATGCACGTGAGCACGTCTAGGTTCGGTGTAGATGCAGGTTAGTTGCCACAAGTTGTGTATAAGATGGATATTCCATTGTATTCTGTTGTAATCCCTATGATGCAGTACGTGCCGCCGTCAGGGTATTTTCTCTGACCCTAGGAGAGGCATCTAGTTCGACCCACTTTTACACTATTGGACCAGATATATCCACCAAAAGTTTACTCTTTTTTTCTCAATCAACTTTTTCCTGCGGAAGTAAATACTACTGTAGTAATTTAGTGGTAACTCAGGCTCAGCAATGAGCATATCTACCAGCCAGGGGCAGTGCGCAATGAGCATACCTACCAGCCAAAGGGGCCGTGCCGGCGCCTTGCCGTCGACGACGAGCCAGAGCCATCCGTAGCCGAGGAAGTTATGCGCGGCGCCGACGGTGAGCAGCGCCCTCAGCGGCCACGTCGCGGAGAGCGCGCCGGCGAGGAGGCCGAGGCAGCCCCCGAGGTTCTTGGCGACGCCCAGCGCTGCCACCTGCCGCTGGTCGTAGCCCAGCCTGGTCTTGACACCGGCGAAATGGCGCCGAAGATGTACGTGGTGCCGGCCATGGACTGCATCCACATTGCGCCCACGAACACCAGCCATCGGTTTGTCCAGAACGTCCTCAACCTCTCCCCGAGCTTGCCCCTGGCCATGGATCGGAGGATTACAGGAGACTTTTTCTCTCGCGAATGCAGATTTGGATACAGCCACACAGGCCACAGGCCACAGAGACAGCGACACACACACTTGGCCACTTGCTATGCTAGACAAACAGGACAACCAAAAAAAAGTACCTGTTGTAAAAAAAAAAACAAAAAAAAGTACCGACGAGAGTGTGCTTCAGGTACGCCCAGGTGCCCTTGACGCGTCATTAATAAATTGAGAAAATGATGCCACGCTTGGTGGCGTTTGGAACTTCTGGATAGGAAATATGAATTGACCTGGGTTAAACAGAGGCAGGATACGAAATGGGTTAAACAGAGGCAGCATACGAAATAGGTTATGAGACTTTTATCCGTTTGAGTGTTTGGCATTTTTTGTTTAGGTTTGGGTTTTTATGGGACTCACATGGTGGTAAACTTATTTTCAAGCCAGCACCCAGGCATCCGTGAGTTTCTTTTAAAGTCACGGAAACCCTAGCCACCGCTCCGCGTCGCCCCCATGCGGGCGGCTCGGGCGGCCAACCCTAGCTGCCGCGCCCTCTCCCTTCTCTCCAACCTCCAGTCTTGTCGCCGCCGGAGCGGGCCACTGGCAAGGCCGCGCTGCTGGCCGGGATGGCGGCGGCGGGGCCCTCTCATCCGGTGGTGTGGCGGCATAGGACGACTCGTCCGAGCTGCGTGGAGCTCGGCGAGGTCGCCGACCATGACCGCGGCGGCGCCGGCCAGTGGCCCGGGCAGGCGCAAGGCGGTGCGGCTGCGGCGGGCATCTTCGTCCTCGCCGTGCCATGCCGTCGTTGTGGCGGCGGGGGATTGGGCGTCCTCGGTCCGGGATGGTGCTGCCCCTCTGCCGGCAGTACCCTGCTCAGTGTGGTGGTGGCTCATCGGCGGCGGCTAGCGTGCCGTTCGTCTTGTGGCGGCGGCGGCGGGTCGGATTTGGGCCCCCTCGTCCTGGATCTGATCCACAGTCTGCGCCGGGGCTGTCCACCTTCTAAGCGAAGCTGATGGTGACCTTCCGGTGAAGGCGACCTTCCTTGTTGGCCGAGCGTAGTGTCGATGGTGGTGGCGGCGGTTTGGGTGAAAACCTTGCCTGGCGTGTTACGCCGGGCCGGCGACGGTGAAACTGTCTGTACCACGCACCTTGTTGAAGGCGCCGCTGAAGCCGTTGGTCAGTCTATCCCCTGCTGCGCCCGCAGGTGTTCAATAATTGGGTGAAAACCTAGCTTGGGTTCTCCAGGCTGCCGCCGGCGGCGCAGGCGCGTCATCAAAGTTCTTATTCGCCAAGGCCAGGCAGCTCTCTCGTGTGGTCACCCTATTCGGTGTTCAGGTCAAGGCGGAGGTGGCATTCGATGGCATAACAGCTCGGATGTTGGTTGGCAGGCTTGTATCTGCACCAAGTCTTTATGTTATTGACTTGGAAGAAGCATCCAGTCTTCAATGGTGGTCGGTGTCCAACGTTTTCAGTACCTTTTTTAAGGTCTGACAAACATGTTTTGGCGGCTTTGTCTTGACGTTGGTGATCGTATTCTGAGGAGTTGACATCACGGAGCAAGCCTATTTGTCGCGTAGGACTACTCGAGCCCTTTGTTGGGGATGTAATTTTTTCATCAGTTTGCTTCTTTTATTTTTCCTATTGTAATAATTTGGCCTGATTCTACCCATGGATAGATGAAGCCGGATAGTTTCTATCCTTTATCTAGAAAAACATGGTGGTAACCTTTATCCCAATGATAACCTACCCTCACCACTGGGATAGGTTTGGTGATATATGCGGCCTTTTTATCCCAAACAAACCTAAATCATAGTTATGTTCCAGTCCAATTAGCCAAACATGGGTTATAGATCTACATAGATATCACATATCCCTTTCTCACCTCTTGAATCCCAAGAACCAAACGCCCCTAATAATGTATAAAAGTACCACTTCATAGCCAAGAGCCAAGAAAAATAAGGTCAGTCTTACTTTTTCTCGTGAGTCTCTATGAAGAGGTGATAACAGTCCTTTACACAAGAAAAATATTTTTACTCAAATTTCTTTTGTTTTCCATAATTGTTGCACCTAGCTAATAATCAACCAAAGGAGGCAAGTGAACATGGCAGGACATCCAAGGGCCGACAGGCCATGGCGGTCGACACCAACCCCCCCCCACGCGTACCATGTCACCGATCCGTGGGGCCACCAAGGTCGGTTTGATCCAACAGAGGAAGATTGACGTGCCGTGGATCCATGAGCCCACCGTCATACACCAGCAGAGGAAGGTATAAACAACAAGGTCGAGCGATAGGTCAATGAGGATGATAAGATGCTCATTCTTCGCTTGAAAACACTGGAATGCCTACCGAGAAGACTCATCGAGGGAAACACACATCAAATGTGCCCCTAGGATCGAGAAGGTGACTTAGAACACCGGCAAATCTTGTAGAGAGATATACTCGACAACTAGGGCTGAAGTTGGAATGGCTTGAAGTAGAAGATTAAATAAAAAGAAAAGGCAAATTGATGTTGACAATTGGATAGATGGATCTCTCAATCGCTCGTGACCCTCTCTCACACAAATAAAGAGGGGATGATTTTATCCCACTAGGAATCTTATTCCACACGTAATTTACAAGTTCCCTATAAAGTAAGATGATTTTGCAAAGGAAAAATGCAAAATTAAGGTTGGACTACCAAAACTAGATCAGGTTGGTTTCCAAAGCAGTCCTGGTCAGGTTTAGACAATCAAAGTAGAGGCTACTAAAACCAGCCATCGAGGCCAGTTTCCTTGAGTGTTGCCAAAGTCTCTAATCGGCCTAGGGCGGGTTTCCTTGAAAATTTCCAAATTTGATCAGTTTTGATCCTTTTTGTTTCCATGTGTTTTTCCAATCCATCTTCGACCTTTGAGGTCATATTTTGATTGTTTACACCTAATATTCATTTATGTCATTAATTAGCTAGTTGAACCCGCTATCTTATGATCAGATAGATAGGGCAGATGCCATCAATATATCTGAGGTTCTTAACGGACCCACTTTAATGTGTTTGTATTATAAGGTTATGCTAAGTGAAATATACCAGGATACTAATCAGCCTAGTTAATTTTGGCTCTCAACAGTTTGCTACTTGTCTTGTCCCTTTTTGTCCCCATCTTTTTCAGTCTTTGATTTGAGAACAACTAACATGTGACCTTTCAGAAAGAGAACAATAAGTCCCAAGAATAAAGGTAAAAAGATAGTATCGATTGTGCATTTTATATTCAGAAAGAGAGCAATTAAGTGTCCCAAGGATGAAGGTAGAAGAAAGATTCAAAAAATGACTTAGTAGTTGGAAAAGTATGAACCTATCAACTGGTGGTCGTTGTGTCCCAAGGATGAAGGTAGAAGAAAGATTCGAAAAATGACTTAGTAGTTGGAAAAGCAAGAACCTATCAACTGGAGGTCATTTGACATTAATCAACTCTGTGCTCAGTAATCTACCAATGTATATGATGTCCTTCTTTGATATCCCGAAAGGAGTTCTTAAAAAGCTAGTAGACTAATATCGGTCTCGATTCTTTTGGCAATATGATGACCATAAAAGAAAATGCCATCTAGCCAAATGGGATATCCCGTGTCAACTAAAATACCAAGGTAGACTAGGGATTGATAACTTATAAATAAAAAATATGGCCTTGCTTAGCAAATGGCTTTATTGTCTATTAAAGACAGATGGTACTTGGTAGCAGATGTTATGCAACAAGTACCTAGGGACTAAACCTCTAGTTCAAGTCCAGTGGAAGAGTGGGGATTCTTATTTTTGGGCAAGTCTTATGAAGGCTAAATGGGATTTTCTTAGGTTTGGAACTTTCCTCGTCAAGGATGGATCACAAATTAGATTTTGGGCAGACAGATGGTTAGGCAATAATACTACTTTGAAAGAACAGTATCCTAATTTATACAACCTAGCTAGAAGGAAACAAGATATATATGGTGGCTACGATTTTGAGTACGCTACCACCTAATGTATCTTGGCGCAGGGACCTTTTAGGTAATAAATTAGCGATGTGGAATAACCTTCTTTCATGTCTTACTCACGTTGCCTTACTCCAGGAAGAAGATGAATTTATTTGGAACTTACAGCAAAAGGGTGAATTTTTAGTAAAATCATATTATCTTGGTCTCATCTAAAAAACGTCCCAATCGTAAATAAGCGACTTTAGAAACTAAAAACACCTATGAAGATCAAAATCTTCCTATGGTACATGCGAAGAGGTGTCATCCTAACCAAAGACAATCTAGCCAAACGAAATTGGTAAGGTAGTAAACAATTTTGTTTATGTGAGGAGAATGAAACGATACATCTTTTAGATTGCCGGTTTGCTCACATGACTTGAGCCATTATCCATGTAGCATGGGGGCTTCCTAGACCTTTAAATGTGTCTGATATGTTTAGCAGCTGGCTAGATGAGCTTAGAAAAGACTTAAAACCAATAGTTCTTTTAGGAGTGTCAGTTGTGTGTTGTCCTTGTGGCTCTGCTAAAATGCAGTTATATTTGAAAACAAACAACCTTCCTATCTGCAGCTCATTTACTCAACTACACACCGAATCCGTACATGGTCTAGGATCCGTACATGGTCTATCCTTCAGAAGCCTATTTCCTAGGAAATGGTTGTAGCGGCTTCTCAATTCTCGACAGATGTGACCAAGGGTTTTTTATCCGAGCACATGAGCGGCGGTCTAGTCTACGAATTGATAGTCATTAGGGTGCACCTGATTTATTTTCATTTTGTTTCTTGCTTTGGGCTGTTTGCATTTCAAGCAGAGGCCAGAAGGATTTTAAGATGTTGTATCATCTTGACGTAACTTTCTTGAAAAGCTTTCTTTTTTAAAAATGCATTTTATATTCATGACAACTTCCTTGATCTATTTACTATTTTTTCTTTGACAAATCCGGCTGGTTCCCCTAAACATATGCGTTCTTATAATTTATAAAGATAGAGAGCGATAAGATTTCGACAAACAGTTTGGCAGTTCACATACGCCACGCCTAGTTCTGAGGTATGGACGCCCCAACGGCTCTATCTAGAAAGACTTGGAAAATTCTGCAGTAAACAAAACAAACCGTTCTTGACATGTGCATGGATATATCGAGATATTCAGATAATCAGATGACCGATGGACCCTGCAAAATGTCAAAGAAAGATCGTGTGCTCTTTGTGTGGATTATGATACACTATCTGACTATCACATGGTTCTTTCGCGGCATAAATAAGGTAAAGCGCCTCACGAGAGCGACGAGAAGGCATCCAGATTGAGTCTAGCTGTTCTCTCCATCAACTTCGCCCTTTTGACACCCCAGCACTATGTTCTTCTAGTTGACCTTTTTTTTCCCTGATTATGTAAAGCCATCGCAGCGAGCTTTATGTATTGGTTCAGATAATAATGTTACATCATTAGCCGACATAGGGACTCCTACAAATCTCGATGTTCTTCATCCCACATAGACCTACGGGTCATGAATACGAACTAGCCTCACTGAAGTAGTATAAGATTATCCTCCCTTGGCAATGAACACAAACTAACTTACAAAAACAAAGAGCTTGGATACCTATGTTAAATATATTCCAAATTCAATTACACAATATAATGGCCCGACTTTCGATGGAGCGAAGCGGAGGCCCGTCGCCGGGAGGCTTGGGCCCCGGTGTTAGGGTTTCACTGTGTCTGATTCATTCATTCTCTTGTAGCCGCCGTACGGCGTTTGTAACCCGACTCTTGATAATAGTGAGGAGTGTTTACTGGTCGTCGGCACCCGTAGTTTTTCCCCTTCGCATTAGAGGGGTTTTCTACGTTAAATCTTGTGTTTCGCTGTAATTTGATCTCGTGTCGTTTGTGATTTACCGCCGTCATTCACAACAACATCAGAGTATCAGACTGCATTACCAGCTTGTTATTCATATGTAGGAAAAATAGAACTAAGTGAAATTGGACAATTTGCATTGACTCTCCCTCAGGTGGTACGCGGAGTTTATATGACATGGTGATCAAGTACGCGGGATTATAATCCTAACTAACTATATCGTAGTTTTTTTTTTTTTTTTGCGAGGAACTAACTATATCGTAGTTGTGATATACTTCAACATCCCCCATGATCACAGCGGTCAGCAGGAGTGCCGCAGATGATGAGACTGAAGAATTACAGATGAAGCACCATGCCATCATCAGGAGATGAATATAAAATGTCAGGTTTCAGAGCGAAAGCAAGAAAAGTGTCAGTATACAAGTTACAGATGACGCATCACTGGTAGATGAATATAAAGTGTCATGTTTCAGAGTCTGAACAAGAATTGACTATCATGTATATATTCACTTGGGAACTGGTCCTTGTGCCATATTTAACTTTGGAACATATGGTACAAAGAACAACATCACGGAGATTTGGCATGTTCTATCCATGAAACTTTCAAGAGCGGATAGGTCGATATAGATGAGCATAAACCTGTTTGGTCCGGTGAACAACGACAAGGCTCAAGCCGGATCCAATAATGCACAACAGCGACATGATCAGAGAACTGACAAAGAAGCAAACAGCGCCTTCACACTTCAGTGGTTCATCAGCAAGAAAATCTGCACCATGAAGTGATCTTGGAGGTGCCAGTGCTGTTATCTGATGTTGGTGAGCTTGTTTCTCAGCTTCATAATCATACAGGCCACTGGTAATAAGGCCTGAGAATATGAGTGATCCTATGGGGTTTGCTAGAGTGAGAAAATTGTAAATCGCACCAAAGTGTTTTAGGCCAAAAAGTTCAGATACAGCAGCCGGCACAATAGCCCAATGAGCTCCATATCCGAGTCCAACTAGGAAGGATCCGATGTACATAGTTCCAGGCCAAGCCATGGCAAAGAGAAAATGTGCAGTAGCAATCAGGATCTGAGCAACTGCCAGTGCTATGTGCCTTGGGTATGCACGCTCCCTGAATAACAGAATAGCCAGTCAGGATGAAAACAAATCCACACATAAAAAAGGGCGTATCCAGTGCCGTAGGCTCCCGCACTGCGGGGTCTGGGGAAGGAAAAATAGCCAGCAGCCATCCCTGCATAAATGTGCAGAGGCTAGGTTTGAACCCTGGACCTCTTGGTCACAGGCGGTAAAGCTCTACCGCTTGCACCAGGGCCACCCTTCAAAAAATAATCTTAATAAAGCACATAGTGGATATAGTAAAAAAATGATGTTTTTTAGAAATGGGAAAATTCTGGCCTTAGCAACGGCATACAACCAATTCTTACCGAGTTTTCAACTCAACTGCTGACTAACAAACAAAGGGAAAGATAACCAAAAATAAACTGAAACTTATCTAAAAGCTTTGCTACATTGGAGCAAACCCCAAAGGTTATGCGTTAAAAAAAATCAAAGGTTAAAATTTCAATTATCCTATAGAATGATATCTCTCTCTTTTTTTTTTGGTGGCACGGTATCCTGGCTGAATGTCAGAATGGAAGTAATGTGTGTCTAATAATGTAAACAGAAAAATTACTCTAAAAATATCTTTCTGTCAAACAATAGTATCAATCCCCTTTTTCTTGTGCCCAATAGAGGACTAAGAAGACCCACAATTACTCCTAAAAGGACTTGTTTGTTGCTTTTATTGTTCTCGTCTTTGCCTTGGATCCTCTTCTTTTGCATGAGATAGAAATAAGGAATTCCAGAAATCGAGGCTTTTTTCTAACTTGATAGTAAGAAATTCCAGGATCTAGAAATTCATTTCGTACAATTGAACCTTTTCAAACTGTTTCTTTTTGAGAACCAAAAAAACTTGTGCCAAAATAACAGATGCGAAGAAGAACAAAAGGCTTTGAACGCGCAATGGATCCTGAAGCACTATCCCTTATCCTGTGTGACCAAAAGTAAACCATAGATAAATAGTTAAGGTCCATAGCTTAGTGTTGATACCTGACAATGATCTCAGAGAGGTAGCCACCTCCAACACGACTAAGGAAGTTCCATATGCTTGTTAGTGACACGAAGATATGCATATCTTTGAGTCCAACAGCCTGACTCATCTGACCTAGATTGTCCATCACTGCCAAGCCTGATCCAGCCCCTAGCAGAAGTGATAACCAAATAAGCCAAAAATCAACATTCGCTGATGCTTGCACAAGAGTGAAGTTCTCCCCATGATGTGGTTTTCCTTTTGCTGCAGCTTGCATTAGCTTGGCCTGCAAATCAGCACTCCTGTTCGTACTTTCAGATGAGGGTAACAAATCAATACCCTTAGGTTCCTCTTCCACCTCACTTAAAATGACCTCCAGTTGATCCTCCTTGTCTTGTGAAGTGCTTGCCTCTGCTATCGAGGTTTCACATAGGAGAGCCTCTTCAATTGGGCGTTCAGATTTTATTGATAAAATCAAGGTCACCGGGATTGCAATGGGTAAAACAAGAAGGAGCAACAGAATCACAGTGACCAGAACAACCACAGTATCATTTAGTTGTATGAAATCTTGGACTAGCATAACGGCAACCAGATAGGATGCAAGGAGCAGGTAAATGGAGTATATGAACATGAAGTTGTCATTGTCAGATGGACGCGCCTGGTGGTGAACTCCAACAACAGATCTAATAACAAATATCAGGCCAATGGCAACCAATGCTGGTCCTACCGCAACCATGAAGATAAGTGTGGCATGGTCAGGTGCGTGCATTAATGCATATATTTGTGTCAAAATTGCGCTGCTAAGGCCACCGAATGCTTTCAGGATGCCTACCGTTGGGCCCCTGCCCTTTGGTAAGTTCTGAATACATGTAACAAGTGAAACTGTGTTGAAGTATGTTGAGTAGTTGGTTCCAACAAAGAGAAGAACACACATCTGGATAACAAAACAGTGGATGTTAAATATCAGGTGCTGCAAACAAAACCAAACAGAAACAAATTTCATTGTTTCATTGATTCATTGATTATAGTATGCAGGGAATTAGTAAATTAGCATTAGGAAATTGTGGCATATTTCCAAGATTCTTCATATCATTGTGGCATTAGGAAATTGTCCCAACCTTCTCATGTATGGTACCGGCATGAGTTGGTAATGTATTCGGGCCTTTATTTGCTCTCTATAATACAATGTCGAGAAAAAAAAGATTATCCATATAATTTGAGTCATGGACAGCAGTGTGGTTTCAGTTTTAATTTGTGCTCTTCTATATAATTACAAGTGCATTTAGTAAAAAACCATATTTAATGTAAGAGGTGGATAGGTTCATAGGTCTGAACGGCAAATGTTAAAAAGATTAAAATAAACAAGGCAAGAAAATAAATTGAACCCATGTATTAATCCCAATTGCTTGGCCAGGCAAAAGAATTTCTGAACAGATCAAACAACCTTCAACTCTGTAATTCAGAGAAATGATTTGAATAAACTAACTATTCACTTATGGGCAGTTGGGCACCTTAACACAACACATTACACAACCATGGCTCCTGAGAGATACGATTCATTCCTCAAGCCTAAAACATGGAATAGGAATGAGCTAATTAAGTTGGGCTGTGCAGGCAATAATGCATTACCCTATCCACGATTCTATAAGCAATTGAAGCTCTCATTCAAATAGGATGTCTACTCTGTAAGCAACTGAGAAGGGACATTTTTTTTAAAAAAAAAAGTTCTGCAGTTTAGCAACACACTACCATATATCATGTTCAGAGTGCAGGAGCAACAACCGTGACACTACCATTGCTAGGGAACAAAAATTCAGGTCGTTTTGGCAGATAACTTGTTACAGAAAATGTGTCGTAATCCAGTAACAGATCATATATCCTATTCAGAGTTGAAGAACAAGAGCAGTTAACACTGCTATCTTGAGCCGCTGTTCACAATGTTAGACAAGTGAAGAACCGGTGCGGGCTCACCATCCAGAGAGGCAGCGCCGGCGCCTGCTTGGTGACGACGAGCCAGAGCCACCCGTACCCGAGGAAGCAATGGGCGGCGCCGATGAGAAGCAACCCCCACGCCGGCAATGCAGTCGAGAGCACACCGGCGAGGAAGCCGACGCAGTCCCCGAGGTTCTTGGCGATGCCGAGCACCGCCACCTGCCGCTGGTTGTACCCCATGGCGGCCTTCACCACCGGCGAGATGGCGCCGAAGAGATATCCCACGCCGGACAAAGACTGCAGCCACATTGCTGCCACGAACACCAGCCATCGGTTCCTGGAGAAGGCCCTCACCCTCTCCGCGAGCTGCTCCATCGAATTTTACCAAGAACTCGCCCTGTGTTTCTGGGAAAAGAATGGATTTTTATGCTGCTAGTCTGCTACTACTATCGGGGCAGTGGCGTTGACCCTACTAGAGCTTTGGAAGCATTTGAGCGATTCGCAAGAATATGGGAAGCCTGGGAACCAAGCGCATGGAGACAGGAACAAGCAGGGAGCACACCAGGCTCAAACGCTAAATGATGGTCAAAAGAGACTCACAAAGTATAATGGCCACAGCTTATTAAGTACTGTGTGTATCGGTGTTCGGTCCCACGGACCCCTAACCCAACTGGTAAATAATGTTAAGTGTTTCTAATCCGGATAGTGATGCAAAGTGAACACAAGCAATTTATCCTGGTTCGGGAAAAAAAATATCTTACGTCTAACGGGTGGGAAGAGTTTCTATTACCTTGCACCGAAGTGCTTGAATAGAGCTTACAAAACGAGGAGAGAGGAAGGAGGTTGTCGTCTTAGGGAGTAGAAGTCTAAGTCCTAAACTATTTTTCTTCTCTTCCCCTAGAGCTAGCCCTGGTGACCCCTTTTAATAGGCTCAAGGGGAGGCTCAGGTGTATAGAAAACCCTAGAGGTGATCCTTGGGAGGAGATGACGCGGACTGATGACACCGGGGTGATGGGCACGACGTGCTTCGGGCATGGCTCTTGTCCTTCGGGGCGTCACGGTAATGTCGGTGAGAGTCGCTGAAAGACCCGCGCTTCTGTTGAGGGCGTGTGAATCCCTGTTGGAGATGTGCGGGTGCTGCTCATTTATTGACCGGTGGTGCTCGAGGCTCGGTCGTGGTGTAGAGGAAGGGGTCGACGCGGAGTGGATAAGATCAAGCCCCTGGAAATCCGGCATACGGTGGTCGTCGTATTATGCATCGAGGGGGCGTCGGTGACGGTACAATGTCCGGCGTGGCGTAACAGTGACGGGTAAATCACAGCACGTCGGGGGATGAGCAGTAAAAGTAGGATTTGACCCTGTACTTTTACTTCTGTTGATGTTGCTGTAGCCATGAAGGAAGGTGGGAGTGGTTAGGCGCATTAAATGCCTGGAGTTTTGTCTGCGGGTAGGTGGGAGCGCGTCGAGCCGGTCGACCGGGCTCGTCCGCACCCATGGCACTTCCGTCACTCGAGGCACCCTGTCGAGGGGGCCTCGAGCGGATCGGGAGGCTCTGACTGACAGGTGGCCTGGCGTTGCCTTTATTTATCGGGTTCTGACGTGCATCATTTGTGGGTTTTAAGTCGCGGACTCTTTATAGGTTTGTTCTATTTAACAGTGGATTTGGGTGCCTCTAATTCAGGTACCCGACGGTATGATTAAAGACATTGGGATTTTAAGCTGACGAGTAAATGCCAGCGGTCCACAGATTGAAAATGATAAACCATCACGATCATTTCTTTCAAAAGCAACTTCACAGAATCACAGATCTGGCTTGACAAAAAAAATAAGGAATTCCAATCTTTAAATGTTAACTTTAAAGATCTCTTAGGATTTCACGTGGTTAAGATACATAATAGATTAAGACAAACGCTGAAATGTTCCAGCCAAACAATTCCGTGTTGATTTGCCACATGAATCATAAGAACAAACTTATTTTAAAATTGTTTCTGTGGATGGGTTGACGTACCCATGGCAGAGGTGGCTTGGCCGGTCTACCAAAAGCAAAATCTAGCCGACTTGTATAGTCAGCCTAACTAGCTAGGTTCGCTTACGGCAGATAAAATATTCTTCAGACGCTTTGGCCGATCTAGGCCATGTTTAGTTTCTTTCAAATTCCTAAAAAATGCACTATAAAAAAAATTCCATATTATATTAAACTTGCAGTACATGCATGGAGTATTAAATTTAGACGAAATCAAAAACTAATTACACAGTTTGCTTTAATTTTACGAGACGAATCTTTTAAGCTTAATTAGTTAATGTTTGGATAATAATTCATAAATACAAACGAAATATTTCCGACTTTGGAAACTAAACAAGGTCCTAGATCAAAAGGCCCAAAGCAAAGCCTAGTCGACTTGTATATTCAGCCTAGCTAGATGAGGATTGCCTAGGGCAGATAAAAAAATTCCCCAAATTTTGTGTTCTCGATTAGCTTGCAAAAAAAACCTTCTCGATGAGGTCAATCGCGTTGTATGTGTGGTTGATAACCAACGAAGCAACAATGTAATGGTTGTGGGGGTTCAAAGCAGTCTTGGTTTGAAGCCTTCGATCATGAACGTCGAGTCTTCACTAATGGATGCTATCGTACCTTTCAAAAAATCAGGTCTTGTCTACATCACCTTCCAAGTGCTCCTTTCCAACGGGTCTTTCTAGGAGAAGTTTGGAAGTCTGCTAGGCGAAGAATCGGTTCTACATCTATCTAATCGGTCTCTTGATTGATTTAGTCTGATCCTACTATGTTTTGCTGCGTTGAGGGTCGATTGCAAGTTTGCAACCCACCGAACGTGCTAGCCTTTGGCCTTGCTGGTATGTGATCTGGAGCACCTTCTGCCGTCAACACTACTCTAGACTACGATTTTGAAAATTAGAAACCTTGTGTTGAAGACCAATAAATAGAGTACGGTTGATAACAAATTTCCAAAATCCTGGTGGCAAATTATTGAGGACAGCGGAGAGGATTTCACTTGGGACTATTTGGTTGATGACATAGTTTACCACACCTAATCTAATACAAGCTATAGCTGCCATATAGAAAGTATGGTGAGGAAAATTGAAGATACATATTTCCTCAAAAAAATTGAAGACACACTTACAAATTTGGTAAAAAAATCTATATAGTGTGGAAGAGAGTGCTAAGCAAGCATGGTTCGTCATGGTTGTGATAGTAAATCTAACGACTAAAAACCGTGACATGACTAACTTGTCACGTACTCACGTGGCAAGGTATGATTGTGAATTAAACAGGCCAAAGTGATAAATATTTTTTATGCTCGTTGAAATGCAGAAATTTCATAAGAACAACCTTGATATGAATTGGTTTAATTTCATAAAAGAAACATGGAAATGGAGAAAAATCCTTGAGTTCCATACAAAACATTAAAGGAGCTCTTTCATGGTAGTCCAAAAAAGTACTATTACTGACACATAGTTTCTAGACACTCTCATTTATTTATTTATTATTGACAATTGAATTGAGGATTATTGTTTTATTCTTGAGGGAATGTTGTTTTGAGAAATTCTTGAGGGAATAGGTAATTGTCTGATAAGGATTCATCAAACTCTTCATAAAGGGGATTCAGAAAGTCTCTAGTTAGTTGATCCCCTCCCTTTACGGGCTTCCTTTTTTCTCCGTCGTTGTGTTGTAGGCTCTTGAAGGAATAGTTTTTATTTTGAGAAATTCCTGAGACAATAGGATTTTTTTAAACCCTTGTGAATATAAAAGTACGCAAATCCTACTTCTATGAGCACCTCTGAACAATTAAGCTGGCAAATTTTGAAGTTTACGAAGTCACCACAACGACATCTCGTTGTCGACGGAGACGTCCCCTACCATTTAATACATAGGTCTGATTAATTTTAAAATAAATCGAGAAAAATACGAACATCAATACCAAGTTGAGAACAAACCCTGGTGGACAGGCCAAACGAACAGAGAATTCTCTCTTACGAGGCTGGGCTTACTAGGAGCTGGTGTCCGTTTCCGAGGAGGCGACGTGTCCACTGTTTGATCTCTCGCGTCATATGGATATGGTTAGCAGTATGGAGTGTGCTGTTGATGGACGAGAAGGGGATTAACGCCACCGCACAAGAACCCAAATGCGTCCCTTGCAACCTCTGGTAACTGCGGAAGACTTCTTTGGTTCCATTCAGATGGGAAACGCCCCCCAGTGTCAGTGACCTTAAAAAAATTCTTTCGTTCCTGTTCCTCCCTGTCCTTATCGTGTTTTCAATCTCGATCGCTAGAAGTTGTTAATTTGTTTGTCCATCAAGATAAGCTACCAGTGGTTCCATTTTCTTGCTTCGAAGTTTAGGGCTTTTGAAAGAGACGGTACGTACAGAAACATATGCGCGCGCACTTGTAGTGGTTCCGTTTTCACTGAGTGATTGTTTATTTTTTTATTTTAGAGATTTGTTACGATGCTTGATCCAGTAATTTTTTTGTTTCGGTCGACAGAAGTTTCGTGTAGCAGATCCTTCTTATTTGTCGACTATTAGATTTATCAGAATGAATGGCTGTTATTTTCTCGAGCAACATAAATTTTCATATTAGATATTTTCTAAAAGCATTTACTGAGTGCTCAAAAAATTCGTCTAATAAAGCCTTTGCCATCTTCCTTGCCTTAAGGGCCTTTAATACTGTAGAGACGTCCTTGCTCAATATTTCTTTTTTCTTTAGCACCAACTGGAGGTGGTTCTTCTTTGCGGACATCAGGTTAATGTGTCACGTGTGTCAAATTGTGATGAGTGGCAGGAGACGATCGGCTTTGGTTGGGTTTATAGACTAATCACAACATGAGTATGTGTTCAACATGTCTCTTGATTTGTTAGTGTGCGGATGTGGAGAACAGAAATGGTTGGCCGATATGGAGAAGGCCAAGTAAAGGCTAGAGACATATCATACCAATGAACTTAGAGCGGTAAAAGATGGACATGAGGCTTGCAACAAGGGACCAAGATGGAAGTAAGACTGACAATGGATGACTAACACTTAAGGACATCAACAATCTAAGAGAACATGACGAGAAGTAAAACGTGTTGACCAATTTAAGACAGTGGCTGACCAAGTCATGCAAAGGCGCAAGAAGATTTGTTGATCGGGCAATCGAGGACAATGGTGACACATGTCGAGATATGCATAGCAAATATGCTCATCTAGTGGGTTTGGTGATTTCGGCCTCAAAAGTCAAAACCATCGATAGATAGTTTTCTGCCTTGCGCGTCAAAACATGGTTGGAGTTCCGACAGGAACGGGAGGAGACACATCTTGTCATCGAAGCTTGTTGAGACAAAGCTAAGTCACGAAGATCCTGTGGCCATCAGATGCTTAGATCTCTAGGACCATTTTGCCTCTAGATTAAGTGGTTTAGCCAAAATATCTAAGGGTATGTTAGGGGTTATGTAATAGCTCTATAAATAAGAGGATGCTTGCTCCTAACCAGCCTGTCTATCCAGTAGTCATTCTCTAGGTTTTCCTACTCTCTAGTTTCTAGTTTACTATTGTTGAGATTAATAGTTCGCCCTGTTAGCATGGGCTGAAACCCTATCTGCACCCAAATTAATAGTTCGCCCTGCTAGCATGGGCTGAAACCCTATCTGCACCCAGACCAATCCCTACTAGTAATGTAAAAAAATAAACCCACCTCAATCCTACTCGTCGTCTACGTAAACCAACCTACTACCCCATAGTTATATTATTTCAACTTGTATACTAAGCATGAATGAAATTATGGTTTCAACACACTAAGAAGCTTGTTAACCTTAAAGTTTTACATGCAAACAAACTAATGAAGAACGACAGAACGAGCAGGATGCCAAGAATCACATGAAGCAATAATAGCAGCAGTCTGACACATTGATTGATAGATTGAGCTGTCAACTTACAAAGAAGCAAAAGAACAAGAGTGCCAAGCATCACACGAAGCAACTATCAATAAAAGTGACAGTTTTAAGTAGACTGCTTGAGGCACTCTTCCTTCTGCACTTAAAACAGAGAGGCATATATAATAAAATTTTAGAAGAAACATTTTATCATTCTTGGATACATATTTTTGCCAACAGTTTGGAGGTTTAGGCTCCTCTGGTTCAACTAATTCAATATTCAAGAGGCTTTTAGTTAAAACAGAATAGAATTATATACTATAAATGAATATAAAAATGAACTTTCTAGCTGATTATTCATACCCACATCTTTTTTTCATGAACAACCAACCTTTTTCTGCAAAAAAGATGTTCCAATATTTGAGGGGTAAATGAACTCCTTGCCTCTCCAAGCATCTGAGACATGTGTTCATTGAATCCTCATTCCTACATAGACCTTGCAATAAAAGAGCTCCACATATTCACCTTTCCTTCTTGGATCTAATAATGTGGCAATAGCAACTGCAAAGCTGAAATTATAGTCTTTTTGCAAAGACTAAATGGATTAGACTTATCAACATTAGCACACAATACTTTCTGAGGGTTGTTAAATTAGATTTTAGCATGTACAACATACCCAATCATACTCTGATGAGACAGCTGAAGGTCAAAATCAAAGTTCTTCATGGTTGTTCCTTCATGGTTGATATGAATTCTAGAAGTATCATCTATGACTAGACAATACTTTGAGATATGAGTTCTAAGGCTATTTTTACCATATTTTAGTACTTGAAATGAAGTTCACAGTACTTGCACATAGCCTTAGACTTATCAATGGAAAGGAGGAGGCCGACATAAAGCAAACACGCAACTTGGAGAGCGGCACCTGCCACCTACCAAGGATCTTACGATTTGGAGGAGGTGCCCAACTTGCAGCAGAGGCCAGCGGTAATGGCGTCGATGTGTCTGCAAAGCGACAGCGACGCGTCGTGAGCGAAAGTTGTGGAGTCGAGCAGGCAAACAATTCAACAAGACCCTGTTAGCACCCATGGGTTGCGAATGATGTTGAAACTAAATCAGATTCACGTGCAGCCCATACCTCCTTAACCCCAAGCCAATCCATCCCATGACTGCAAGTGAAACCTATTATCCCCACCCTAGAGCCAATTCACGTGCAGCCCAAATTGTCTAACCCATTCTAGCCCAATCTATTAGAAAGGCAACAACGGTGCAAGAGATTAATACTCTGTCTATGTTTAATCTTTCCTCTGTAACAATAAATAGATCAGATTGATCTTCAGCAATAAAGAAATCATGTCCTCTGGGATCTAAGTCTTTGTGACATTTTTTAAAAGGGAGTTGGTTTTGATTTATCTTCTATTATTCCCCTCCTTCTCCGTTTCTTTAGATTTTAAGTTATTGAGGTTTTGGAATTGTTTTGACTTTTGGGGGCTTTGATATGTGCAAGTACCCTAGATGGACATATCTGTTGAGTGATTTGGTCAGATTCATCTTGAGCACAGAAATCCACTTTGGGAGGAAATTTGAGAAAACCCCACAAACCTTATTGATAGATTTTTAGATCCTCATGGATTCAGGAGTTTCTGTATTGATCTCTTGGGAATACATCCACAACACCCCTAGAAACGACCCGGAAAAAATTTGAAGTCCACCGAACTTCTTTTGAATCTTTTTGACATTTGGAGGATTTTTTGCGGGTTGCTGGAAACCACTAAACCGGCCTAGCCGGATTGAAGAAGACTTAGCTAGATTGTGTTGCAGTTTCAGTATTGCGATGTTACAGAACCAGATTAGCCATGGTGTATAGCCTGCTTAACTGGATTTGATTGGCAGTATTACAATATTGGCATGGCCGTGTTGCAAAGTTAATGTGCTGAACCGGCCTAGCCGGATTTGTAGGGTTCACAGCGATGTCTTTTTGTGTTTTGGAGTTCCATTGGTCCATTTCAAGACACACTTGTTCTTTGGGTTTCCAGCTGTGCATAAGAAGGTTTCTAACTCTCTAGTCACCCGTTAGCTTTGAGGGTTTTGAGTCGATGCTTCATCGTAATTGAAGTTGAGAGCTCCATTAATTTTGGGGTTTAGTGTTGCGTGTTGGCTTTCCAATGTTGTGGTGTCCTGCTGTGTGTGTGTGTGTGTTTTTTTTGTCTTCACCAAGAAAACCCAGCCACAGATTGGCTGGAGGGCATGGCTTTTGAGATGTTCGGTGTTTAGGAGGGTGTTAGGGTGACTTTAGGACAACGGCTATTTCAGAAGAAATTTTGAATTGGTTCTCATTTATGCCTCCCCCTCTAGTTGTCTTTCTCGGCCCTTCATTTTCATTTAGTAGAAAGCCAGGTGTGAATATTTATATGGAAGTGTGAATGAAAATAAGAAGAAACAATAGGGAAAAAAGTAGCCTATGCGCCAATCTACTACTCCAATTCCTCTCAGGCTAGTTGGAGAATAGAGAGCAGGTGTAGATCATTGTGGATCATCTTCCGGAACAGTGGTTCTTACAACGCAACTTTATAGATAGACTTAACTTTGAGTATATACAATCATATATGTAAAATCTTTTTTTTGGGTGGGGGTTGGGTGAGGGGAGCGAAGAATATTAAGGTACATAGAATAGAATAGTAGCATGAGGATTTTCTTTCTTGTATCTATCTATATGAAAATTTTCATGTGTGTATAGACTGATATAGATGACTGTAAACCCGTTTGGTCCTGTGAACAATGATGAGGCTCAAGCTGGCTCCAATAACGCACAACAACGACATAATCAGAGAGCTGACAAAGAAGCAAACCGGCCCTTCGCACCTGAGTGGCCCATTAGCAAACAAGCCTGCACTGCGAAGAAACCTTGGAGATGCCAATGCCATGACCTGACGATGTTGGTGAGCTTGTTTCTCAGCTTCATAATCATACAGGGTACTAGTAATAAGGCCTGAGAAGATAAGGGATCCTGCAGGGTTTGCTAGAGAGAGAAAATTGTACATTGCACCAAAGTGTTTTATGCCGAAAAGTTCAGAGACAGCAGCTGGCACAATGGCCCAATGAGCTCCATATCCGAGTCCAACCAGGAAGGTCCCAATATACATGGTTCCAGGCCAAGCCATAGCAAAGAGGAAATGTGCAGTAGCAATCAGGATCTGAGAAACTGCTAGTGCTATGTGCCTTGGATATGCATGTTGCCTGATTAAAAGAGATAGCCAGTCAGGGTGAAAACAAATACATAGAAAAAGTCACTAAAAGTGAATGGTAGATAATCAAATCGTAATGTCTTAGCTTAGTGTTAATACCTGACGATGATCTCAGAGAAGTAGCCACCTCCAACACGACCAAGGAAGTTCCATATGCTCGTCAATGACACGAAGATATGCGCATCTTTGAATCCAACAGCCTGGCTCATCTGACCCAGATTGTCCATCACTGTTAGCCCTGATCCTGACCCCAGCAGAAATGACATCCAGATTAGCCAAAAATCAGTCTTCCCTAGTGCCTCCATCATGGTGAAGTTCTCTCCCAAATATGGTCTCCTGCTCCTCCTTTCAGATGGAGGCAATGTTGCATCAGTGTCCCTAGACTTGTCTTCCTCTGCCTCACTTAAAATGGCCTGCGTTTCTTGTGAAGTGCTTCCCTCTCCTGTCAATGGTTCAGATTCAGACAGGAGGGCCTCTTTAATCGGATTATCCGCTTTGAACTTCAATCCCAATGTCACAGGGATCGCGATCGGCGAAACAAGAAGGACGAATAGAATCACGGTGAGAAAAACGACCACATTATCAGACAGATGCAGGAAATCTTGGACTAGCTTGACACCGGCAAGATACGAGGCGAGAAGCAAGCATACGGTGTAGATGAACATGAAGCTGTTCTTGTCGGATGGACGCGCCTGCAGGCGACCTCCAACTGGCCTGATGACAAACATCATAGCAATGGCAACCAGCGCTGGACCAACAGCGATCATCAAGATAAGCGAAGCCTGATCTGTTGTGTGTATTACTGTGTAGATTTGTGTCAGAATAGCACTGGTTAGGCCGAGGAATCCTTTCAGGATGCCCACCATTGGCCCCCTGCTCCGTGGGAAGTTCTGGACGCATGTGACGAGCGAAGCTGTGTTGAAGTATGTGGCACTGTTGTTTCCAACGAATATGAGAACACACATCTGAATAACAAAACAATGAAGAATCATATATGTTAGGTTCTGTATATCTTTGTTTCATTCATTTGATTATTTGAACGTGCGGAAATGGTGAGATGAACACTTGGAAACGTTAAAAGTTCCCAATTTTGTAAGGAATCATGGATATACAACGATGGATTGTATTGCTCAAGCTTAATCATCAGAAAATCATTGCCATTCTATACCATTTTTTCCGTCCCTTGGTTTTCAAACGTGACAATTCAAAAATAGATGGCTTCATTGAACAGAGCAAAATCAAGTAAAGTATGAATTGGGTGAGATCACTAAGGGCTGATCGGGCATAGAACTCAGTCACTTTATATGTGAGTACATCGTTTGTTTCCACCTAGCGTGTAGTGAATTTACTATAACTGAGTCACATAAAGTGCTTGATCACTTTGACAACAACTATGTGGCTAAAAGTACGATGATCTACTAGTTGCCCCGTAAGCAGACCGAGACAGACAACTCCCACAGTCTCTCTATAGGGTGTCCACAGTGGAAATAGACAGCTGCATTCTATTGTGGTGTCATCTCAACAATGTGGGTTCCACTTACAATAGTAATTTATTCAACATCCCTTCTCTCCACCACCATGGAGCCCACCTGCATGCATGGTCCCCGCTCCAAAAGCAAGGCTGGTTGGTGCGCTGGGCTCTTCTTGTCTAGGCGGCGAACAAATCGATAAGCGACGAGCAAATAACTAGCTCGGTATTTTAGACAGTTTCTCTCTCTTCCACGTAGCATATATGCTGACATATACATCAAATAGCCAGCTGAGTCAGCTTTGTAGCTTTGTTGGGGACGCCCTTACTAGCACAATATGTGGACTGAACTACTATATTAAAAGCTCAATGCTAAATTTCAGAATGGTTAACAATTTGAGTATGGACAAAGGTAGCACTGATTAGCTATCCTTGGCAGTTGGACAGATCATATGGTAGCAAAACCGTAAAAAAATTGGAGGTTTGTGTATATATGACCCACATGACACGAGTGATCGACAGAGACTACCTAAACAACAGTTCAAAGGAATGCACAGCTTTGTGGGTTGGTCAATTTGCATTGAGAATGCACAACCTAATAATTACTTAAATAACAATTGAAAGGAGGTAGCACTACTATAACACCTAACCCTTCTAGACTCCTTTTCTTTGGGGGACTGACCCTTTTGGACTTCAGACAGACCATTCTGATGATAGAATTTACATTTTCTCATTCGCATTTTCAGACCAAGATGTAGCACTTGTAAAGAATTAATATAACCTTTTTTTAGTACAGCAAAGACGAAAGATTAGTATTTCTTTTGGTTCATTAACATGCTCTTGTGCTGTAATTTAGAAACACGTCTGCACGCGGTCAACTTGGTTTTTATCAATCTTAACAGTTGTCCCAGGGGAACGGAGGAATTTGGCCAATAACAAAATTTACAGGTCTTGTGCTGTAATTTAGAAACACGTCTTGTGTATTCAAAGTTTTTTTTTAAAAAAAATAAATCCTCATAACACGCTTGTTGATGAATTGATTAAAGAATGAGTTTAGAGTGATCATTAACCAATGAATAATAACACATTAATACACTGTTCCATTTTTTCTAGAAAACAAAAGGATAAAAAGATTCTGGTTTCATCAAACAACAACTAAAAAGACCAACGCAAACAAGAATAGCATACAACTAGGCTCATCATCCAGAACATTTGACTCCCTAGGAAATGAGAATAACACTAAGTTTGGGACCAAGGGGATATACTCCGTGAGCAAATTTAGACAGACAGCTCCTACGGTCTCTCTCTACTAGCACACCACGTACGAACTGAACTAGTAACATCTCCGATGCTAAAATTCATGATAGGTAACTACTTTAGACAGACCATTCTAACATAAGTTGCATAGTCGTTTTGGGACCAATCAAGAGGTAGCATCACTTCTGAAGAATTAACCATTTTGAGCACAACAACGAAGAAAGATTAAGAATTTTGTTCAATAATTATCAACACATGCTCCTCGTATATGCGATGGATATGCTTTTACCAATGTTAACGGTTGTGTCCCTGAGGAATGGAGACAACAAAATTGACAGCATGTGCTGTAATTTAGAAACACGTCTCGGTTCCAAAGTTCAATTTTAAAAAAGGAACAGAACCTCATGACACTAGCTTGTTGATGAATTAATAAAATAATAAACTTAGAGTGATCATCAGCCAATGAATAATAAAGAAATAATAATATCGAAAGATTCCATTTTTAATCAAACAGCGACCAAAAAAAGAACCAAGGCAACACAAGCAGTGGATACAACCAAAAAAAGAATCAAAACAAGCAGAGGATGTCGCTCACCATCCAGAGGGGCAACGGCGGCGCCTGGCTGGTGACGATGAGCCAGAGCCAGCCGTAGCCGATGAGGTTCTGCGCCGCGCCCATGAGCAGCATCGCCCACGCCGGCAGCTCGGCCGAGAGCGTGCCGGCGACGATGCCGACGTAGCCCCCGAGGTTCTTGGCGACAGCCAGCGCGGCCACCTGCCGCTGGTTGTACCCGAGGCTGGACTTGAGCACCGGCGAGATGGCGCCGAAGAGGTAGCCGACGCCGGCCATGGACTGCACCCACATTGCGGCCACCAACACCAGCCATCGGTTCCTGGAGAAAGCCCTCAGCCTCTCCGCGAGCTTTCCCATGGGAAATCGGAATGGCCCTGCTGCGCCGGCCTGCGTTTGTCTCTGTTTCTTTATGCTCGCTGGAGCTGGGGCGAGACTTCCAATATGAAGCACGCACTGCACTTGGCTGAGAAGCTAGGTTACGCATGATATATTAAGTAAAATATGTAAATAAATAAATGCTAAATTATGCATAGATAAAAAAATTAAGAATCTAAAGCTGATGAACGCGACTTTGCGACGTGTCCTGTTGATGATGTTCTATGCAAACAGTTGTAGGCTAGATACTCCAGGCTAACGATTTCACCAATTTATTATGGTATGTATATATGTTTCACATGTTTACGTTGAAGGTGAATAAATAGACATTAATACCTTGTCGAAAAAATAGACATTAATAAGTCTCCTCTCTCTTTTTTATATAAAGGAATAACATCTAGCATCATCGTCCCTTATGATTACGAGAATCAGACCACCTGTAACATCTGGGCATGCATCATTGTACTATGTTAACCACTGCTTACCAAATGAAATGATAGGTACTGTTACAGTACTGTTTAACCACTGTGTTAAATGCTTTTCCAAACACGGTGGTACACCCATCGTTTACTTTAGCGAACTTTTTTTGCTGCTCCTCTCATTAGCGCGCCCACCCGGGCTAATACAACCTTAACCGTGAAACAAAAATGCTATCGTTTACTATTTACTTGGTCAAATGTGCATCACTCTACGTGACACACGTTACACACAGTGGCTTTCCTTTTGCAACTACTGCTTAAATATCGCTCTTGAAGCCATTCTAGTTTTCGTCGGAATGGAATGGAGTACGTTCCGACATTGGCTTCTACAGACGTGTAAGATTCCGGTCTTTAATAAATAATAGTATATAGTACTTTTTATATGATTTTAGTTTAATTATAATCATTCTAAAAATACATAAAGTTATGATAAAAATATTATATAAAATTATAAATTATGGGACATGCTATTAATCTGGTACCTGAAATTCAGGCTCACCTCAGGCGACGTCTATCAATTGTCTGATACTTTGATGGGAAATCAATTGTAGATATATTCTTCTTTGCTCGTCTACTGTTCCCATGCAACAAAAACACAACTGGAACAATACAAAATCAACTACCTAACTGCTAGAAAAAGTGAATGAAAATTAAAAAGACAAATCATAAGACAGTTTACAACTTTTTTCTAGCCAAACGAAGACCAACAACAAAAAATCAAGTATTTGGCGGTTAAGAGAAGTTAATTACAATTAAAACAACAAATAAAAGAACATAATTTTTTCTATAGTTAAACGATAACAAAAAAATAATCTATGGTTTCAACATCAGCACAGAATTACAACATGTGCGTAGTTAATCTTGCAAGGTGTTTTTTTCAATGGGAGCAACTCCAACAGCTATTTTTATAATTTCTCTTTTAAAAATTAAACTCTAACAACTTTGCTATTTTGTTTTGTAAAATAGCAAGTTGGCTATTCCTCTAAATATGGCTTGTATGTGTAGCTAGCTATCTAGCCTTGTCATAATAGAAAGACTGTTGAAATTTTCTATTTTTTACAAAGTTTTCTATTTTAGATTTTTGTTAAATCATGGGTTTAGCCATTTACTTTTATCAATTTTCTTAGAGTTGCTCTCATGGTTGCAAGAAATGTAAGGTATCAAAGTGCCCTCGTCCTCCAACAACCGCATCCTGAATTAAGAGATTAAACTGTCGCCTAAAATCTCAGCCATTTCAGGCATCTAAACATAGAAAGAGTGTAAAATTATACATCGACCCAGAGTTATTTGTTTCTTTTTTGTTTTTGTTGGTATCAATTTGACTAGAACAGTCGCAGTGACCGATAGCCGGTATTGCCTACATCAGGCATTTCGGCAGATACACCGTAATAGAATTGATATTCTTGCCACATACACACCATCACCAAGATTTTTTTTGTTTTCCCATTCAGAATTTACGAACCTATGCATGTATAATACGCGCCACGTGCACACATGTGAGTCGGCACTGGTGATAGTATTTGGGTTCGGTGTATAATAATACGCGCCACGTACGTGCCCCTGCCTTTTTTTTATACTCAAAGACTAAACAAGAACAGTTATTCCATTCAGTCGGTGTATATGGATATGGTATGGTTGTCACAAAAGATGTCCAAATCTGATTCGCTCTCATGCCACATTACCATTTTCTTTAAAGATCTACAGTGTCAAACAAGAACTCTGGTTTGCTTAAGGAGGAAGCAAGGTACTTGCGCGCCAACCACGCATCGATCGATCTTCCATCTTCCTTCGTCGGGCGCTGTAGCGTGTCGCGTGCATGGCTAACATACTAACCTTGGATCGGAGTAACTGTCATGATCATGACTCAAGAGGCTCTGGGCAGTGAGCACCGCCCCTGGCCGGCTGTTGGTGCTTGAGAGTTGAGACTTGAGAGGGCTTTGGTGGTCTGCCAAGTGGGAGACAAAGTGCAAACATGCGGTGAAGTTTGCGCAATGACGTGGCCATGCAGCACCACTGCACCAGCTCTGCACGGGCCTTCAACAGTTTCTTCTTTATCCTAAGTTCATTTTTGATCCAAAAGGCATCTCCAATATTTTTTAAACTCCCTTTCTAAATCATTATTCAGAAGACCATTTGAATAAGGCAACCGTCTTTTGTATCTTTTAAACCTTCCAGGTTTAAAGGTTTCCATATACCTTGTGCATGCTTTAGAGAGGCCTCGCGTTGTCTATCTTGATTATTGAGCAATCAAGAATAGAGAATAAAAATATTTGGTAATCTAATTGAAAAAGTTATTACAGGACTTTTTTCACTAAAATTTTTCTCTATGAGAAAATACCTATTCAGTTTCGGAAGATGATATGATTTCTTATTTAGCACTTAAAGCTAAATTTTTTTCCTCATTTTCGGTTCCCTCGTGTTATATTTAGCCTTCAACACCGTCAACTATGAGTAGAAAAAGGTCATTTTGCCCGTTCATGTGCAGTTACATTAATATGTCAATACTAGCATTTTATTGCATATGTTTTTCAATAGTACTATTTTTTGACATTGAAAACTTTTAGCCAACATAATGTATTTGCCCCATGAATATTTTTTAGCATTATGATGTTTGCCCATGTTATTTATGATAGTACAATTTTCTAGACATTTCTAAGAACACAATTTTATGTATGAAGGAGAACCTCATATGTGTGGCCCACACATTATCGAGGGGAGTGATAGAAACATTAGGGGTGAATGGGTCTTTTCTTGTGCCGAGGCGAGGCTCCTAAAGGCATCGTCGCGCTAGCTTGCCTACATCACTAAATGTGGCAAAAGCACAAGAAGTTTACTATTTGCGATAGCAAATAATAAAAGAAGTATAAGTATGGAAGGCAAATTTAAATATCCTAGAGATTTTTACCATGCTAAGAGCATATCTAAGAGTTTGACATCCTAAATTTTTTAGCAAAATAAGAAGAATAATTCTCTAATAGCTTGGCATCTTTGGCAAGTTGGCAAATCTCGCTCCATTGCATTCGTATATGTGCGCGCGCCATCGGTTGCGCATCGTAGTTTTTATGTGTTTAGTGGGGCTCTTCATTTATTTAGCGGGGCTCCTTGTTCGTTTAGCGTGTCTCTTTGTTTCGTTAGCGGTTTTTTGGGTTTTTAGAAGTAAAATTTGACACACCGTTAGAGATGAGATCTTTTTTGCTCCCCATATTATTCTAGGAACCGGCAAACAACAAGATTTGGGAAACATAATTTGTCAAACTATTGGAGATGCTCTAATGCATGTTATGTGTCGCATCACATAAACTAAGACAACCAAAAGGGCTAGATACGAAAACAAATTTTATTGTAGATTGTTTTTTTTAAAAAAATAAAATAACCAAAGAGTTAGATAAGAAAAAAATTTATGGTTGATTTTTTAAATAATTTTGAAAAATATAAATCCAAAGTCAAACTACTTTATAAGTTTGTATGTTTTTTATGTGGGAATAATAAGTTTGTACGTTTTTTAGGGGTAATCGAGCTTTGCATAGTAGCAGCTGGATCTGGTCCGTCCATGAAGAGAGTACTGGGCCCAGAAAGCGCTCTGGGCTCTGGCAACATGCAGCAGTGTCCAGGCCCATAAGGGTGGTGAAGTTTTGTTCTGTAGGACTGGTCCGGAAAGGGATTTTCTCGGCGCGCTACGACTGATCTGAGAGGAGCCGCGGCGGCGGCGGCGGCGGCGAGCTAGGGTTCCGGCGAGTGCACCCAATGGCCTCCGAGGCGGCGCGGCGGCGGCAGGAGATGGCGGTGGAGGGGCAGCGGCACCTGGAGGAGACTATCGCAGCCGCGTTCCAGATTCTCGTGTCCATGAACGACGAGCTCTGCAACGCCGGCCTCTGGTCCTCCTCTTCCGTTTCGGCCGCCGCCGCCGCTGCCGCTGCCGCTGGCTCCCAGCACCAACACTCTTCTACTCCGCCGCCGCTGCCGCCGCTACACTCTGCGGATTCCGACGCCGCTGACGCAGGGGGTCCGCCCGGCCCCGGCGGGTCGCTCGACGAGGCGAGGCACCGCTACAAGTCAGCCGTGGCGGCGCTGCGGGCCTCCATCTCTGCCGTGTCGTCCTGCGCTCAGGTGAGATCTTGATGCACCTTGTGCTCCTGGCGCTTATGCGGAGAAGTGTTTTAGGCGCATTCTTGTGTGATGAAAGATTACATCTATGGTGTAAAAAAAACAGGGCATTGCCATGATGTAGGGGATCCCAAAGCAAATTCTTAGTACAAGACGGATTTGAGATATTTGCATTGCTAACAACAGCTCCTGTAATCGTCATTGGTGTGGAGGGAGCTAACAAATTTTCATCCCAAAGCTGACAAATTTTATTTCCATATTTTTTGAACACAATAGATATTTCCATATTTGGTGGCACAATTATAAAGATGAGATGTTGATGTGAACTTCTGAAGTATATGTGGTGCTATGTTAGACGTTACTTCTTCTGAGAAAACAATCTTGCCTTGCTAAAAAGAACATCATTGGCGACCTAGGATTGACTATTCCAACATTTTGATTTGAGTACTCTATTTTGTTGAACACAGACGATTACTGCATGGACTTCTATACTATACTGTCTCTGTCCATTTATTTTGGGTGTGTTTCAACTCAAGGCATGTACCAAGGATCAGTCAAAATGAACCATTTACCAGTCAAGCCTTTTTTAATTACTGGTTAATGAACCTCTTCCCACTGTCCCAACTTAGGAGTCTGCTGCATTCATGCATGTCAAATGTGTTGTATAAGCCTGTCAGTTAAGCTATCAGTAGACTAGTTCATTTGCTATTTACTGTAATGCCCTTGAGCTTGCTTAGGAACCAAGGAGCCTACCTTTATCTACTTTAGCACTTTATGCTATATGCTGTAGGAATATGCTCTAGGAGCATCTTGTATTTCAAGCAAACTTTTTGGCTATATAATAAAGCAACCCCCAAGGGTCATGGTGCCTTTAGCTTGTCCATATCCTGTGTCTATTGCCAACAATTGGCATCGGAGCTAGGTTACCAGAGAGCCCAAGTTATCCCCTTCCCTACCTACCCCTGTTCTTGCTCCTGCCATGGCTACTTCTGCCGAGCGTGCCGCCGCCGCTGCCAAGACCGTCAGGGACGGTACTGAGGATGCCGATGAGGTGCAGGGCGACCTCAACGGCAAGACTACTCACCTGAAGGCAGCAGAGGTGGCTGTAGCAGCAGCCATCCAGGCGGCGCGGGACGCGGCCAAGGCGGCAGAGGCTGCCGCCGTGACGATGCGGGAACTCCGGGCGGAGATCGCGGCGGAGAAGGCGGCGGGCAGAGTGGAGCGGGTTGAAGAAGGAGGACGGCGGGTCGCCCGGGAGGTCTAGGAGTTCTCGTCGCAGGCGGTCCCCGTCCCCGCCGTCGCGGGCGTAACGGCGGGCGCCATCCGTCGCCGGAGCCCAGGGTCGTCTACCATGATTCCGGCAGCGGGACCGCATGGCCGATGTTGGACAAGACGAACTACCACGAGTGGTCCCAGACCATGAAGCTGCGGATGCAAGCTCGCAACTTGTGGGACGCCGTCGAGGGGCTTCCGGTCCTGTTCCGGGAGGATCGGCGGGCGATGGAGGTGATCGTCGCCGCGGTGCCCAAGGAGATGGCATCCCCTCATCGACAAGCAGACTGCGAAGGAGGCGTGGGACGCCATAGCTATAGCAAGGATCGGGGTGGATAGGGTCCGCCGCACAACGATGCAACGGCTTCGCCGCGACTGGGAGAACATCGGCATGAGGTCGGGCGAGCAGGTCGAGGACTACATGCTCCGGCTTCAGGTGCTCCATCAGCAGCTGGTCATCCACGGCTGCCGCGACATCGATGAGCAGCAAGTCGTGGAGAAGTACCTCCGCACGGTACCGACGAAGTACGCCCAGATCGTCGTCGCCATCGAGCAATTCCTCGACTTTGATGCACTCACACTCGAGGAGGTGACCGGGAGGCTCAAGGCGGTGGACGAACGGGAGCAGCAAGCGCCTACGGAGCTGATCTCCGTCGGCGGCAAGCTGATGTACACGGAGGAGCAGTGGAAGACGCGCTGGAAGGAGAAGAAGGGCGCGGATGACTCCGGCAGCTCAAGCTCCAAGAACCAGCGCGGCGGAGGCAAGAAGCAAAGAGGCTCGGCGGCCGTGGTGACTACAACGACCCCGCTGGCGGTGATCGAGGACCAAATACCTGCCTCTACTGTGGCCATGAGGGTCACTGGGCGCGGGATTGTCCTCGGCCCCGTCGAGATGGCGGTAGCCGCGGCGGTGGAGATTGAGGTGACCGTGGTGGCCACCGCGGTGGAGGTCGTGGAGGAGGTGATCAGCGCGGCGGGCAGCGCGGTGGCGGAGGACAAGGGCGCGCCCAGTACGCCGAGGCGGAAGAAGACGACGACGCTCTGTTCCTGGCACATGGCTTCGTCGACCTCGACGAGAGCTCACTGGCATACACCTTCGCTGCCCAAGATGTGACCTTGGAGGAACCACGCGCTCGAGCCGACCTCGTCCGCGACGGACCATGCGCTCGAGCGGACCTCGTCCGCGACGGACCACGCGCTCGAGCCGACCTCGTCCGCGACGGACCACGCGCTCGAGCCCACCTTGTCCGAGACGGACCACGCGTTCGAGCCCACCTTGACACCGACCCTCGAGCTCGACCCCTCGACTCCGAGCCTCGAGCTCGAACCCTTGACTCCAACCCTCGAGCTCGACCCCTCGACTCCAACCCTCAAGCTCGACCCCTCGACTCCGGCCCTCAAGCTCAAACCCTCGACTCCGACCTCGTGCTCGGGTCTACCTCGACATCAACGAGCCTCGTGCTCGGGCCTACCTCGACATCGACGGAGATGAGGAGAAGGTCGGAGGATGGTACCTCGACAGTGGCGCCACGCACCACATGACGGGCCGCCGTGAGCTCTTCGCCGACCTGAACACCGACGTCCGCGGCACAGTGCGCTTTGGAGACGAGTCCAAGGTGGACATCTGTGGCGTCGGCTCCATCGTGTTCGAGGGCAAGACAGGCGAGCACCGCATCCTTCAAGGCGTGTAGTACTACATCCCTGGATCATGAGTCTTGGGCAGCTGGACGAAAGCGGATCCATGGTGGAGATCGACGACGGCGTGCTGCGCATCTGGGATCGTCGCGGCCGTCTGTTAGCCAAGGTACGCCGAGGGACAAATCGGTTGTACATTCTTCACCTGGAAGCTGTCCAACCTGTCAGTCTTGTGGCGTGGAAGGATGATGACGCGTGGCAGTGGCACGAACGGTTCGACCACCTGCACTTCGATACACTCCGGCGGCTGAGCAAGGAGGAGATGGCGTCAGGGATGCCCAAGATCGACCACGTCGAGCAGGTGTGTGACACCTGCGTCACCACCAAGCAGAGGAGGCGCCCATTCCCAGCTGCGACGGACTACCGGGCGGAGCAGCAGCTAGAGCTAGTGCACGGGGACCTGTGCGGTCCCATGACGCCGGCGACCCCTGGCGGCAACCGCTTCTTCCTGCTGATGGTGGATGACGCAACTCGCTTCATGTGGGTCGTGCTTTTGCCGTCCAAGGATGTCGCCGGGGAGGCCATCAAGAAGGTGCAAGCCGCCGCGGAGCTGGAAAGTGGCCACAAGCTGAAGGTCTTTCGCACGGACAACGGCGGCGAGTTCACCGTCGCCGACTTCACCTCCTACTGCGCCGACGAAGGTATAAAGCGCCACTTCTCTGCTCCCTACACTCCAGAGCAGAATGGAGTTGTTGAGCGCAGGAACCAGTCTGTGGTGGCGACGGCGCGTGCGCTGCTGAAGCAGAGGAGGATGCCGGCCCGGTTTTGGGGGGAGGCAGTAATGACTGCGGTCCACCTCCTCAACCGATCGCCGATGTGCGCGCTGAAGGGGATGACCCCCTACGAGGCGTGGCACGGGCGCGTGCCAACGGTGCACCATCTCAAGGTGTTTGGCTGCGTCGCCTACACCAAGCAGCTCACCCAGCTCCGCAAGCTCGACGACCGTGGCGAGGCCGGCGTGTTCATCGGCTACGCGGAAGGGACCAAGGCATACCGGGTCTATGATCCGGTGACCCAGCGCGTGAAGATCAGCCACAACGTCGTCTTCGATGAAGGGCGTGGCTGGGACTGGGCCTCGCCGGAGCCTGGTTCATCGGCGGCGGCGGAGAGCGAGTTCACCATCGAGTACATGTGGTCGGAGGTGGTGTCTGGAGCTCAGAGCTCGGCATCCCCATCCCCAATTCCTCCGCCACACTCTGCTTCGCCGGATTCTATGCCAGCAGAGGCAGAGGACTCTGCTCCAACTCCGCCGTCCCCTGTCTCTGGTGCGCCGCCCGCATCTCCTGTTTCGGCGGCAGCATCGACACCTTCATCGGCTCCGCTCGAGTCCCAGGTGGAGCATGTGACTCCCCTGGGGGAAGATGAAGACCGGCTGGATGCGTGCTATGA
Organism: Bothriochloa decipiens; assembly: GCA_023333625.1. Taxonomy (NCBI): domain Eukaryota; kingdom Viridiplantae; phylum Streptophyta; class Magnoliopsida; order Poales; family Poaceae; genus Bothriochloa; species Bothriochloa decipiens. The sequence goes on from CM041640.1 coordinate 31,301,748, forward strand.
CGGAGAGCTACTTCGCTACCGCACCATCACCGGCATCGTCGGGGAACAGCCTACTCCGCCGCTGGCGCAGCGTTTGTCCGCGGAGTTGCATCTCACGCACTCTGGCGAGCCGTCCACCTATGTTGAGGCTAAGGATGATCCGGCCTGGTGGGCTGCAATGGAGGAGGAGCTGCGTTCCGTCGAGCGGAACGGCACCTGGGAGCTGGTGCCTCCCTGTGCCGGCCATCGCCCAATCACCCTAAAGTGGGTGTTCAAGCTGAAGAAGAACGAGCGCGGGGACGTGATCAAGCACAAGGCTCGTCTGGTTGCTCACGGCTTTGTTCAGCAGGAAGGGGTGGACTATGAAGATGCATTCGCGCCAGTAGCTCGCATGGAGTCTGTGTGCGTGCTGCTTGCGCTGGCTGCCCAGGAGGGGTGGCCGGTCCATCACATGGACGTCAAGTCCGCATTCCTCGATGGAGACCTTCAAGAAGTCTACGTTTGCCACCCGCCTGTGTTCACCGTCGCTGTGGAAGAGAACAAGGTGTACCGCCTCCGCAAGGCACTCTATGGTCTGCGGCAGGCACCACGGGCGTGGAACGCCAAGCTCGACGCCACCCTGAAGCAGATGGGCTTCGAGCAGAACAGTCACGAGGCAGCGATGTACAGGCGGGGCTCTGGCGACAAGCTTCTGGTGGTCGGGGTCTATGTGGATGATCTGATCATCACTGGTGCAAGCAAGCAGGAGATCGACCTGTTCAAGGCCAGGATGAAGTCAATCTTCGAGATGAGTGATCTCGGCCTACTGAGCTTCTATCTAGGCATTGAGGTCCAGCAGAGCAGTGGTGGCATCACACTTCGTTAGAGCCACTGCGCCAAGAGGATCCTAGAGCTGGGTGGTATGTCGGACTGTAACCCAGCTGCCACTCCCATGGAGGAACGCTTGAGGCTGAGCAAGCACAGCACAACAAAAGAAGTGGATGCAACTCCGTACAGGAGGCTCATGGGAAGCTTGAGGTACTTGGTGCACACTCGGCCTGATCTAGCCTTTGCTGTGGGCTTTGTCAGCAGGTTCCTGGAGAGACCGACAGTTGAGCATCTTCAAGCTGTGAAGAGGGTTCTCAGGTACCTAGCTGGCACTCTGGATTATGGTCTCCACTACACCAGAGCTTCTTGCAAGGCAAGGTTCATTGGCTACAGCGATTCAGACCTGGTTGGTGACATGGATTCCAGCAAGAGCACCACTGGGTGTTTGTTCTTTCTTGGAGACAGTCTGATCAGCTGGCAGTCCATCAAGCAAAGGGTTGTTGCTCTCTCAAGCTGTGAGGTTGAGTATGTAGCAATGACAACAGCTGCAACTCAGGCATTGTGGCTATCAAGACTGTTTGCAGAACTGCTGGGAAGGAAGGTGGAGGTGGTGGAGCTTAGGGTCGACAACAAGTCAGCCCTGGCCCTTGCAAAGAACCCGTCTTTCATGACAGGAGCAAGCACATCAGGACCAAGTACCACTTCATCAGAGATTGTGTTGAAGATGGTACAATCAAGACTGAGTTCACACCTACAGACCAGCTTGACCAAGTCCCTTGGCAAGGCCAAGTTTGAAGAGATGAGGGGAAGAATTGGGCTCAAGGAGATCAGCAAGTTGAAGAACTGTCAAGCTTAGGGGAAGAAATGTTGTATAAGCCTGTCAGTTAAGCTATCAGTAGACTAGTTTATTTCCTATTTACTGTAATGCCCTTGAGCTTGCTTAGGAGCCAAAGAGCCTACCTTTATCTACTTTAGCACTTTATGCTATATACTGTAGGAATATGCTCTAGAAGCATCTTGTATTCCAAGCAAACTTTTTGGCTATATAATAAAGCAAACTCCCAAGGGTCATGGTGCCTTTGGCTTGCCCAAATCCTGTGTCTATTGCCAACAAAATGCATAGGGGTACTTTTGACTAAAATTTTAAAATGTGCAAGGGGTGAACACATATGCCTAAGGCTTCTGGACAAAAGGAAAAGCACAGGGGTACTTGCATATATCGATTTTTGTTAACCAGAACTTGCTTTTCACATTTTATATATAGAAGACTGTTTACCTTACCTTAATGAAAGAAGGTTAATGTCATCCCATCATAGTCGTAATTGGTTAATCCTGATTTTTGCACACTGCTCAAGATGAACTTGGTTTGCCAATGCTAGTTGAAATTGATCTAGGCTTCTTATCCCTCCCACATATGACGTCTCTAAGATCATGCATGCTCACTTTGCCAGGACATTGGACCAACAGAGTCCGAAGCTAACCATGCTGAGATTAAGAGATTGGAAGAGCATGCTTGTACTTTGAGAAAGGTGCCTGTAAATTCTCTAGTTAGTTTAATCTATTCTACTATATTATATTACTCTCAAAGTTTGGACAGCTGTGTGAATTATATTTGCCCATTTGCAATCCAAGCCATGGCTTCCTGTTAGCTTCAGGCAGCAAGTTGGTAGGTGCTCTAGTCCGGCCTGGGATCGATCTCAGGTTGTACGCGTGCTTGACAGAAGGTCGGGGACGGAGTGCTCGTGGAAGACGACGCGGCGGCGCCGTGGCTTGTGCGTGGATGGGAAATTAGGGCAGGGACACGATAGAACTCCCGGCTCCCTTGGGAAACCGAGAAACAATAATGTTTTAGCTCGATTGATGCAGATTGTCTTTACAAATATATATAGCTGGTTTCTCCCTCTAAAAATAGAAATAACCTTCTAATAATAATAAAAGGGCGTACCCAGTGCCATAGGCTCCCGCATTGCGGGGTCTGGGGAAGGGAAAATAGTCAACAGCCATCCCTGCACAAATGTGCAGAGGCTGGGGCTTGAACCCTGGACCTCTTGGTCACAGACGGTAAAGCTCTACCGCTTGCACCAGGGCTGCCCTTCCTTCTAATAATAATAATAATCCTCTAATAATAGAAATAGCAAACTTGTTGGCCGTGAGGCTATCTCCTGCATGCGCTGCTAGCCACGGGCAGGCCTCCTTTCATACTGCAAGCCCGTCATAACATCTCTCCCCGCCTCGGCAAACAGCTCGTCCTCGAGCTGGACATCGGGGTAGAGAGTCTTGAAGTCCGCGAGTGGCTCCCACGTGGCGTCATCTTCTGGGAGACCTTGCCACTTGATCAGCCGGCGCCAAACACCCCGGCGCTGCTGGGCGCGCAGTACCCGCTCGGGCGCCAGCAGCAACCGGCCGTCATGGATTGGGGGTAGCACGGTAGGGACGGATGGAGGGGCGCCGGTGTAGTTGTAGGGCTTCAACAGCCCCCACATGAAAGACGTCGTGTAGGCGCGCCTCCGCAGGAAGTCGAAGGCGGTAAGCCACCGGGCCAATGCGTTCGACAATCTGGAATGGCTCGGCGTAGCGTGGACGGAGCTTGCCCTTCGACGGCGAGGCGAGGGCATGGGTGGGTCGGTGCAGCATGCGAAGCAACACCCATGCACCCACCTCAAACTCCACCTCGCGGTGGTGCTCGTCGTAGTACCTCTTGGTGTACTGCTGCGCTTGAAGGAGACGCTCACGAACCTCCTCCAAGAACGCGTCGCGATCCCGTAGCATGGCGTCCACCGTCTCTGTCTGGGCCGCCCCCTCCTGGTGCGGAAGAAGAGGAGGTGGGGGGCGGCCATACACCACTTCGAATGGCGTTGCCCGGAGCGCGGAGTGGAACGAGGTGTTGTAGCAGTACTCCGCCCAGGGGAGCCAGTCCACCCACGAGCGCGGCCGATCACCGGTCGCACAACGCAGGTACATCGCGATCACCTTGTTGACGATCTCCGACTGGCCGTCCATCTGGGGATGGAAAGCCGTGCTTAGCCGCTGTTTAACACCTGCACATTTGAAGAGATCACGCCACAGGTTGCTGGTGAAGACGGGGTCGCGATCGCTGACGATGGAGGAGGGGAAACCGTGCAGGCACACGATCCCCTCGAAGAAGGCGCGGGCGACCGAAGCGGCGGTGTAGGGGTGGCTGAGGGCGATGAAGTGGGCATACTTCAAGAAATGATCCACCACCGTCAGAATCACCGATTTGCCGTGTACCTTTGGTAGGCCCTCGATGAAGTCCATGGAGATGTCCGCCCACACCTGGGACGGAACGTCCAGGGGTTGCAGCAGGCCGGCCAGCTGAGTAGAAGTCGTGCACCAGTTGTCGCAGGAGACAGTCTTGTTTCGTTGGCACACATCGCAGGAGCGGACGAAGTCGTGCACCAGTTGTCGATCGCCGGGTATGTAGAAGTCACCCCGGAGGCGCACGAGGGTTTTCTGGACCCCCTCGTGCCCCGCCGAGTGTGCTAGAGCCACCACTTGGTGGCGCAGGTCGTCGATGGCTAGCACGTAGATGCGCTTGCCGTGGAGGAGGAAACCGTCCCCGGCGGCCCATGGGGCGTCGAGAGTGGCGGTCGCCAGCTGCTGCAGCAGGTCGCGTGCGACCGGGTCGGCCGCGGTAGCCCGGCGAATGTCGGCGTAGAGGTCGAAGGATGGCCCGGACAGGGCACACAGCGCTGCAGCCTCCTCGTCGCGGCGGGACAGCGCGTCGGCCGCCGAGTTGAGCCGCCCGGGACGGTACTCGACGGTGAAGTCGAACCCGAACAGCTTGCTGATCCACTGGTGCTGGGGCACGGTGGACAGCCGTTGGTCGAGGAGGAACTTCAGGCTGTAGTGGTCGGTGCGGACGAGGAACCGGCGCCCCCACAAGTACGGGCGCCAGTGACGGACTGCTTGCACCAGCCCAATGAGCTCGCGCTCGTAGGCCGCCAGTTTGATATGGCGGGCGGCGAACGGTCGACTGAAGAAGGCCAAGGGTCCCTCCCCCTGGTGCAGGACGGCGCCAAACCCAGCTCCAGAGGCGTCGCAGTCGACCACAAACTGGCGCTCGAAGTCGGGCATCTGTAGAACCGGCGCCGAGGAGAGCGCCCGCTTGAGGGCAGCGAAGGCCTTGTCCGCCTCCGCTGTCCAGACGAACGCCTCCTTCCGTAGGAGGCGCGTGAGGGGCGCTGCGATGGAGCCGAAGTCGCGGATGAACTTCCTATAGTAGCGTGCGAGCCCGAGGAAGCCACGCACACCCCGCGGGGAGCGCGGTGTCGGCCAGGAGGCGACCGCGGCCACCTTGTCGCTGTCCATAGCGACACCATCGGTGGAGATGACGTGGCCGAGGTAGCGATGGAGAGGGCTCCAAAGGAGCACCTCGACCTCTTGAGGAAGAGGCCGTGTGCTCGCAGGGCGGTGAAGACGAGGCCCATGTGCTGGAGGTGCTCGGACCAGGACGAGCTGTAAATGAGAATGTCGTCGAAGAAAACCAGCACAAACTTGCATAGAAAAGGGCGAAGCACATAAGGAAGGTAAGACAGATTGAATAAATAAAAAGGAATCTGTGATTCGATCAATGATAAACAAAGAGGGATGAAGGATCTATTCTTCGTTTTTCCAAATAGCCCAAGCTACCCATTGCATATTGGCACTTATCGAGTATAGAATAGATCTGCTTCTCTTTCTTCTTACAAACAGAATTGGCTTGTTATTTTTAATGGAATGAAATAAATATTCACGCTTTCTGACATAGAATCCCCTAGAAGGGTTAGGTACATAGAATATGTATGGACAGTCTTTTCCAATGCGATAAAATAAAGCGACATCGTGTCTATTTTTCTTTGCTAAAGGGGTATTTCCATGGGTTTGCCTTGGTATCGTGTTCGTACTGTCGTATTGAATGATCCGGGTCGTTCATCAACGCCTGAAAGGTTGCCGGGGCGTTGGAGAGCCCAAATGGCATCACCAGGAACTCGAAGTGGCCGTGGTGCGTGCGGAAGGCAGTCTTCTCGACGTCCGCCGGGTGCATCCGCACCTGGTGGTACCCAGAGCGGAAGTCGAGCTTGGTGAAGAACTGCGCCCCATGGAGCTCGTCGAGGAGCTCATCAACCACCGGGATCGGGAATTGTCCTTGGACGTACGGTCGTTGAGCGCCTGATAGTCGATGCAGAAGCGCCACGACCCGTCCACCTTCTTCACCAGTAGAACCGGTGCAGAAAACGGAGAAGTACTGGGGCGGATGATGCCCTGCTCCAACATGGCGGCGCACTGCCGCTCAAGCTCGTCCTTCTGCAGCTGCGGGTACCGGTAAGGCCGCACAGCTACTGGAGCGGTCCCCGGCAACAGGTGAATGCGGTGATCGTAGGGGCGGGCCGGAGGGAGCCCGTGTGGCGTGTCGAAGACGGCGCTGTGCTGGAGAAGAAGCTCGTGCAGCAGCGGCTGTGGCGAGTCCGCCACGAACGCGGACAGCGAACGCTGCTGGAGGGGGGCGCCCGGAGGAGCCTCACACTGCCACGTGACACGGCGCCCACCCTTCTGGAAGGACACGGTGAGTCCCTCGAAGTCCCAGGTGAGGGGCCCCAAGGCGCCGAGGAAGTCCATGCCAAGGATGAAGTCGAAACAGCTGAGCGCGAGGCCCACGCAGGTGATGGAGAAGGGCGCCCCGCCGATGATGACGAGAACGTCGCGGGCGATCCCCTCGCACGGCACGCTCTCGCCGCTGGCCACCGTGACTTGGAGCTGATCGCCCCTGGGGAGCAAGCCCAAGACGGCGCATGGTCGCTCCCTGGAGGAAGGTGTGGGTGGAGCCAGTGTCCAACAAGGCGAGGAGTTGCTCGCCCTTGATCGTCACTGGAGCAGCAGCGTGTGGTAGGTCCTGATCCCTGCAAGAGTGTGCACAGAAACCACAAGAGCGTGAGCGTGAGCGGCTCCGTCGACGTGCGGCTCCTCAGGCAAGGCCGCGTCCACAGCGTTCTCCGCTGGTGCCCCGTCGTCCGCGATGAAGTCATCCACCTCCAGGAAGAACAAGCGGGGGCACACGGGCCCACGAACATACTGCTCGTCGCAATTGTAGCAAAGTCCCTGGCGGCGTCGTTCCTGCATCTCGGCCGGCGAAAGGCGACGGAACTGCCGCACCGGGGCTGCTGCGCCCTGTGCAGCAGGAGCCGCGGCCGCTGCAGCCGGGGCTGGGGCGCCCTGCCCGCCGGTAGGAACCGCGACCGCCCCTTCGGCCGCGGCGGTGGACGAGCGCCGCGTATCTGCTAAGGCTGGAGCAGCGCTGCCGTGGTTGTGGCGTGGCTCTCAAAGGCGCGTGCCAGGAACATCGCTGACTGGAGGTCGGGCGGGGCGCGCATCGCGACGTCCACCCGAATATGTTCCGGGAGACCGCCGACAAAGAGCTCCGCCTTCTGCCGCGTAGAGATGTCCTGGGAGTTTGCGAGGATCGTTTGGAAGCGGTCCGCGAACTCCTGGACCGTGGAGTGGAACGGTAGGCGCCCCAACTCGGCCAACCGCGAGCCATAGATGGGCGGCCCGAAGCGAAGGTGGCACAGCTCCTTAAAGCGCTCCCAGGAAGGCATCCCCTCGTCCAGCAAGAGCGCATAGTACCACGTTTGCGCGGCGCCGGTGAGGTGGTATGAGGCCATCCACGTCCGCTGGGTCTCCGGGGTGCGCTGGCCCCAGAAGAATTGCTCACAGTGTGTAAGCCAGTTCAGCGGATCAACGGAGCCGTCGTACGTGGTGAAGTCCAATTTGTAGCCCTTCGGCTGGAGCTCCGCCGCGCCGAACACAGCGGGAGCACCCGCGGCGAGACCCTCGGGAGCGGCCACCGATGGAATTGCGCCGGTCGCGGGACGGACCAGAAGCTGGAGCCGTGGAAGAGGGCCCCGTCGACCCCCCCGTAGAGGGTGCCCGACGCTGGAACTCCCCATGGCCGAACCCTGCCGTGATTTGGGGCGGCAGGGGGACCGAGGTGCGCGCCGACGTGGTGGTGTAGACCGGCAGCGTTGCGTCCCTGAGCCACGCCGGTAATGGGGATGGCGAGTGGGGGAACCGGATGTCCTGGATCGGAACACCAGTGGGCGGAGAGGTGGTGGTCGCCGTGTCGTCAGGTGGCATTCCGTAGGAGAACAGGGCGGTTGTCGACGTTGGGGGATTCGGCGGCGGCGGCAGTAGCTGCTGCTGGGATGTCGGCAGTAGTCGCTGCTGGGACATCGGTGGCGCGGAGGACTGCGGCCCCAGCAGGAATGCATGAATCCCGGCAACCATCTTGCCGAGATCAAGAACAACCGCCGTCAGCTGCTCGTTCGTCATGACACCCGCGGAGGAGGACGAGGCCCTCGCGGCCAGGGGTAGCGAGGGTTGCGGCAGCATGGCCGACAAGGAGACCGCGGTCAGCGGCGCGGTGGTGGTCGGCGCATCCGTCGCGGAGAGTGGCGGCACGGTGGTGGAGGGCAGCGGGATCGACATGGCCAAGTCCGATACCAGGTTGGTAGGTGCTCTAGTCCGGCCTGGGATCGATCTCAGGTTGTACGTGTGCTGGACAGAAGGTCGGGGACGGAGTGCTCGCGGAAGACGACGCGGCGGCGCCGTGGCTTGTGCGTGGATGGGAAATTAGGGCAGGGACACGATAGAACTCCCGGCTCCCTTGGGAAGCCGAGAAACAATAATGTTTCAGCTTGATTGATGCAGATTACAACAACAACAACAACATAGCCTTTTGTCCCAAGCAAGTTGGGGTAGGCTAGAGATGAAACCCAAAAGAGGCATGGAAACAAAGAACACATAAAAGGTACAAGAAAAAAGATTACGGTTCAGGCACATTAATTGCTAGTCTCCAAGCGCACCTATCCATAGCTAAATCCTTAGGGATATTTCACTCCTTAAGGTCTCTCTTAACCGACTCGTTCCAAGTCAGTTTAGGTCGACCTCTACCTCTCTTTACATTATCGACCCGCTTTAGAACCCACTACTCACCGGTGCCTCAGGAGGCTTCCATTGGACATGGCCAAACCATCTCAACTGGTGTTGAATCAATTTTTCCTCAATTGGTGCCACCCTAACCCTATCCCGAATATCGTCGTTCCGGACTCTATCCCTCCTTGTGTGCCCACAACACCATCGTAACATACGCATCTCTGTTACACTCAATTGCTGGATATGTCGCCTTTTTGTAAACCAACATTCAACACCGTATAACATCGTCGGACGAATCGCTGTCCTATAAAACTTACCTTTTAACTTCTGAGGCACCCTTCTGTCACAGAGGACGCCTGAAGCTTGACGCCATTTCAACCAACCGGCTGAAATTCTATGCCTAACATCTTCATCAATGTCGCCATCCTTTTGTAGCATCGATCCTAAATACCGAAAAGTATCCTTCTTGGCCACCACTTGCCCATCGAGGCTAACGTCTCCCTCCTCATTCCTAGTCGCGCTGAAATCGCACCTCATGTATTCGGTCTTGGTCCTACTAAGCCTAAACCCTTTCGACTCTAACGTGTGCCTCCATAGTTCTAACTTCCTATTAACCTCTGCCCTAGTCTCATCCACTAGCACCACATCATCAGCAAAGAGCATACACCAAGGGATATCACCTTGTATGTCCCTTGTGACCTCATCCATCATCAAAGCAAATAAATAAGGGCTCAATGCCGACCCTTGATGTAGTCCTATTTTAATTGGAAAGTCACTGGTGTCGCCATCATATGTTCGGACACGTCACCAAATCCCTGTACATATCCTTGATGAGGGTGATGTACTTAGTTGGGATTTTGTGCTTTTCCAAGGCCCACCACATGACATTTCTCGGTACTTTGTCATATGCCTTCTCGAGGTCAATAAAGACCATGTGCAAGTCTTTCTTCTGCTCCTATACCTCTCCATCAACTGTCGTAATAAGAAAATTGCCTCCATGGTCGACCTACCAGGCATAAACCCAAATTGGTTTTGGGTCACACTTGTCACTCTTCTTAGACGATGCTCGATAACCCTCTCCCAGAGCTTCATCGTATGGCTCATTAACTTAATCCCACGATAATTAGTACAACTTTGAACATCTCCCTTGTTCTTGAAGATCGGTACTAATATACTGCTCCTCCATTCTTCAGGCATCTTGTTTGACCGAAAAATGAGGTTAAAAAGCTTAGTTAGCCATACTATCACTCTGGCACCTAGGCATCTCCACACCTCAATGGGGATACCGTCAGGTCCCATCGCTTTACCTCCCTTCATCCTCTTCAAAGCCTCCCCGATCTCTGCCTCCTGAAATCTCCTCACGAAACGTCTGTTGGTATCATCAAATGAGTCATCCAACTCCAAGATAGGACTCTCATTCTCCCCATTAAACAACTTGTTAAAGTACTCTCTCCACCTGTCCTTGATCTCCTCATCCCTCACCAAAAGTTGATCCGTCCCATCCTTGATGCATTTGATTTGGTTGATGTCCCTCGTCTTCCTCTCGCGGATTCTAGCCATCCTATAAATGTCCTTCTCCCCTTCCTTCGTGCCTAGTCGTTGATAAAGGTCATCATACGCCTGACCTTTTGCTACACTCACCGCTCGTTTTGCAGCCATCTTCGCTATTTTATAGCCCTCAATGTTGGCTACACTCTTGTCATGATGAAGGCGCTTCAACCACTCCTTCTCCCTAATAGCCCTTTACACCTCGTCATTCCACCACCAGGTGTCTTTCGCTTCCCGTTTGCCTCTCCTACAAACTCCAAATACATCCGAAGCCACCTTCCGAACACATGTTGCCATCTTTAGCCACATGTCATCTGCATCTTCTCCTTCTTCCCACGTCCCCTCATCTAGCATCCTCTCCTTAAATGTTTACGCTGCTTCCCCCCTAAGCTTCCACCATTTTGTTCTCGCAATCTTGGCCCGATTGTCCCGGTGGACACGTACCCGAAAGCGAAAATCCGCCACCACAAGCTTGTGTTGAGGGACAACACACTCCCCAGGTGACACCTTACAATCTAAGCAAGCACGTCTATCCCCCCTCCTTGCAAGGATAAAGTCGATCTGGTTCAGGTGTTGTCCGCTACAAAAGGTCACTAGATGGGATTTCCTCTTCTTAACGACGGTGTTCGCTATCAACAAATCGTAGGCCAACGCGAAGTTCAAAACATCCTCCCCCTCTTGATTTCTGCTACCATACCCGAAACCCCCATGCACCCGCTCGAAACCTACATTAATCGTACCCACATGGCCGTTGAGGTCTCTTCCTATGAAGAGTTTCTCGCTGATAGGCACAGTACTAACCATGCTATCGAGATCTTCCCAAAACTGCCTCTTGGTGCTCTCGCAAAGACCTACCTGTGGGGCATAGGCACTGATCACATTCAGAGCCAAATCTCCAACTACCAACCGGACTAGGATAATCCAGTCGCCTTGCCTCCGCACCTCAACTACTCCATCCTTAAGGCTCCTATCGATCAAGATGCCTACACCATTCCTACCCGATGTTGTCCCCGTGTACCAAAGTTTGTAGCTAGTATCCTCCACCTTCTTCGTCTTCTGGCCCTTCCATTTAGTCTCCTGAACGCATAGAATATTTACATGTCTCCTAATTGCTGTATCGACTAGCTCTCTTAACTTACCCGTTAGGGACTCTACATTCCAGCTACCTAGACGAATCCTAGTTGGCTCGGCTAGCTTTCTTACCCTTCGCACCCGTCGAGGGAAGTGCGAAGACCCTTGCTCATTTTTCACTACACCGAGCGCAGATGTAGCGCGTCACAAAGGTTGCGACGACCCGACCCTTGCTCATTTATCATCGTACCCGGATCACGATACGACGCGCCACTGAGGGATGACGACCCGGCCCTTGCCTATTTGACACTACACTCGGGTTCCGATGTAGCGTGTCGCTAAGGGTTACGTCCCAACGAATCTCTTGTGGGTTTCATATCCATGAGAGTGGCTGGTTTTGAAATGTTGGCTAGCCGAACCTAACATACCCTCCTCCTTTATCTGGGCTTGGGACCGGCTATATTGAAACGACTCAAGAAAGTCTTCCAATCAACATAGGCGAAATTTGATTGATGCAGATTGTCTTTACAAATATATACAGCTGGTTTCTTCCTCTGAAAATAGAAATAACCTTCTAATAATAATAATCCTCTAATAATAGAAATAGTAGACTTGTTGGCCGTGAGGCTATCTCCTGCATGCGCTGCTAGCCACGGGCAGGCCGACTCCTTTCATACTGCAAGCCGGTCATAACACAAGTCCTTATATGTCTATTCATAAGTAGTTAAATAGAGTGAGGTAATACTGTTTTTCTATCCTTGTCTGCATGGAGGTGTAAAAATATGAGTTAGAGCATTTTGCACCACCTGCATGATTCATTTACTGGTTTTTCTTACTTTTTAATGCACAAGGTCTTTTTTTTCTGTTTCCTAAAAACTCCTAGCATTCATCTCTGGTTCCTAAAAACTCCTAGCATTATTTTTTTCAATCTTTGTCGTGATTCGAAGAGTAGTCCCATGTGTCGCTATCAATTTAGTTTTGGATTTCATCTATGGTATCTGCTGCATTAAGAAACATGTTTTTTGTCAACTTCTGATATACACTTTTTTATCACGCTAATTTAACACACATTTGACAGACAATTAGTATCTTTCTAACATTGAGATCTAATGCAGGAAATTGAAAGCAAAAACAAGCAAGTAAAGCTCCTCATGGATCAGCTCCGTGACCTAATAACTGACATAGCAATGTGGCAGAGCCCTTGCTCAGTGTGAAGTGCCAAGTTAGAGACCGCAGTTGTCCGTCTGGTAAAGGCTATTGTGCATGTTGGGTACTGACCACTTGGAAGGGAGAAATTGGAATATGACTCCGCTGCACGAAAAAAAGGGTTCCCTCTATATACCAACTAAAAGTGTGTTGGGACATCGATGCAAATGCAGATATGATCTAATATATATATTGGACATGAATGCTATTTTGGACACGGCACACATACCTTTTTGAAACTTGTGTGAATTTTCACAGTGATGAAATTTCTGTAATGTTTTGTGAATCCTGAATATGGATGAAAACGGATTGGATATCATTGATATCAACTTTCTCATGGGAAAAACAATCCGGAATGATATTTTGCATCTCACATGCAATGCACATTATTTCTGTTAACCGAAAAGGAAGAATGATTGCATTGCGTTTAACAGTCTGAAATTGTGTTTGCCAGTAATATAATGACTTAATACAATGATGATATTTGCTTCTTAAATGATGAAAGGGATACTTCAATTGATGTCGTTTATATGCAAGCCTTGGGAAACAATATCTTTACAAGTAGAACATGATTAAAAAAGTCAGATTAGAAGCCTAGACATGAGTGGTACGTTGTATTAGTTTTAACAACATTATTAAGTATGCACATATATTCGCTGGGAAATTGATTTTTCCATACTGGCAAAGTCAACAACTTGTAGAAAAACATTCCTAAAAGTTAGACACCTAAATATAGTGTTCATAGAACTGCAACTGCCACTGTGAAAATACACCTAAATATAGAGTGAAAATACATCGTAGCAGCAATAATCTACTTTCCATTTAGTCAACACTGTACAAACTGACGGCCATCAGGTAGTTAGTAGCAAGTGGAACCCATTCCCTAAATACTTAATTTATGTCATTGCTGGGTGCTGGCAGATATCGAAGCTGAAATGCTCCTTACATAGTTACATGAAGTTGTTGATCCCTAATAACTCTAAGTCACTGTCAAATATTGATGTTACTTCATTTGATCCTTCCAATTCTGCCTGCATTTACAACAAGCATCTGATTAGTTATAATCATAACAGGGAGATTTGAATTGATAAAAGGGAGCAAACATGGATGCGCTCTAGTGGCTGTTTTGGAGTTTCTAAATTCTGTATATATGTGTATTGCACTGAGATTTAAACTGATTAATATATCACTACTGTACATGTCCCCTCAAAAAGAGAATAATGCATCGATCGTCTGCAGTTGTGACTCGAGCAAGTTTGTCCTAAATCTGCTTTCAAGTACTCTGAACTAGTTTCCTTCAGCAACATGGCCTATGATGAGAAATTCGCTTAACTTGTTTAGTTTTGGTAAGTGGTAACTTCTTACAGCTGCCCTCTTTATTGAAATGACATTGCAAGAGGGGGAAAACTTCTTACAGTTGCCTGGCGAAACTCCTCAAGCATTCGTCGATATTGCATCCTCGCTTCAGTAGAGTCTACCATGGACAGCACTCTTGACACAGCCTCCTTTACAGCTTGATCGACCTTCTGCCGACGGAAATCCTTGACTGCTTCATCATCATCGAAGTCATCATCTTCCTCTACTGCTTCGAGCATTGGTTGCTGCTCAGCTCGGAAGCCTCGTAGGCCATGACCTTTCCGGCGCCACCTAAGTATTACTTTCTCTAGAACACTGACAGTGCTTACGATTGTTCTGTATTTCTTTCTCACTTGATGGCCTCTTACATGAGCCTGTACAAAGAGAGACCTTTAGCGTGAACAAAGCACAAATCAACTTGCCAGATACCATATATGTATTTATACGTACATGAATTCAACCTGAAAGAGGCTACCAAATAAAAACAATTCTTGGATACCTATTCCCCTTACCTGTATTTTAACTGCATTTCTTCTCATGTTGAGAAAATGTTTGCGACCTTTCCAACCTTTGTATTTCTTCTGAATTGACACAGCTGCTTTATCATAAAACTGACCACTAGAAGCATGAGCTTGGTGGTACAACCTTGATGCAGCTGCAAGTTCATCTATATCCTCTTGAGTCATTCCATATTCATCCCTAAGTCGAGCAGTCTTCTGCTGTCTCTTCCTGAAAGAAAAGGCACGGAAAGCATTCTGGATGCGAGCTGCTGCTTGAGCTGCATTCCTCACTGCTGCCAAAGAATCCTTCATTGAGAGCTCATCTTCTGTGCCACCATGCAGTTGGGCACTCCTCTGAGATACGCTTTCCACAGCTCTCGCTGCTTCAACTTCAGCTGATCCTTTTGAGACATCACTTTCTTCTATGGTGAGTGATGCAAGATAACTAGTTAGTGACACTTCTGAAAGATAGCCTGCAAGGCCCGTATGCCCTCGTTCAGAAGCCAGGAAAGCTGCTGTTTTACCCACTGGGTCTTGTGCAGTGGGGTCAGTAACTGCTGTTGCTGATGCACCAGCAGCAAGAAGTGCAGCAACCATCTTTTCCCTGCAATAAAATTGACATATTGTTAGCTTGCTAGTTTCAAGACAATCAATAGCACTATATACCAACAGTCAAAAAGACAATTACAAGGAAAGAAAAGCTGTAATGGATCACTAGCATTTCACAAGAAGATATATGCATTGCACTCCAATACTAGTCCAAAACATAATGTGAATGACCATGTAGATCTTTTCTCTACTGTAACCATTGTTACTGTTATTGTTCCCAAGTTCTTCGATTGGCTATTACCTAATTATTGTTGGCCCAGCAATTGGCCAAGGTGAGCAGCTCCTGCTCTCCTCTCCTCCTCCCCTGCTCCGAGGAAGAAGATGAGCCGAGCTCACTTCAACACACAACACATCACACAACACACAACACACAACACACACACAACACTTCAACACACAACACATCCACGCTGAAGACTGGATGTGTTGTGTGTGTGTTGAAGTGAGCTCGGCTCATCTTCTTCCTCGGAGCAGGGGAGGATAGGAGAGGAGAGAGCAGGAGCTGCTCACCTTGGCCAATTGCTAGGCCAACACGTGGTATCAGAGCCGTACAGGTCGTCATGCTTAATCGCCGCCGGCGATGGCTGAGGCCGGAGGTGGACTGCTAGGCTCGGGGACAGGCGCTGGGGACAAGCAGCTTGCTCCGCAGGCAACCCCGCAGGTGATGGAGGTGCGCGTGGTGTGGGAGTTCGGCGGGAGAAATTCCTGGCCGATGCTCACCCGCACCAACTACGGCGAGTGGGCTGTCCAGATGAAGAGGAAGCTCCGCGCGCGGAAGTGGTGGGCGGCCGTGGACACTAGCAACGCCGGTGAGGAGGCGGAGGTGGGCGTCATGGAGGCACTCATGGCTTCCACTCTGGGAGAGTTCCATGAGACGCTCGGCCAGAAGAAGACGGCGAAGGAGGCGTGGGAGATGCTGGAGTCATTCCGCATTGGCTCAGATCAAGCCAAGCGGAGCAAGGTGCAGCAGCTGCGCTGGGAGTTCAACGACATCCGGTTCAAGTCCGGGGAGTCGGTGGAGGACTTCGAGCTGCGCCTTCAGTCGCTCGCGAGCCAGCTGGCCACCTTCGGCAAGCCGTCAGAGGACGAGGACCTCGTCAGCAAGCTCTTGTGCGTGGTGCCTCCCAAGTACGCCCAGCTTGCCCTGTCCATCGAGACGATGCTGGACTTGTCCACGCTGACGCTTGAGGATGTGGCGGGGCGGCTGTGGGCGGTGGAGGGTCGCGGCTTGGCGGCGCCGGAGAAGGAGAAGCCCAAGCTGCTACTGACCGAAGAGGAGTGGATGGCGCAGATCCGGAGAAGGCTCCAGCCGCGGCGGTGGTGATCGCGGCGGCAACAGCGGCAAGCAGCGCGGCAAGGCACTGGTGGACAAGAAGAAGGGGAAGAAGAAGTTCACCGACCCCAACGCTTGCCGCAAGTGCGGCGAGGTCGGGCACTGGGCGCTGGAGTGCCCGAACAAGAAGCCGGAGAAGGAGGCGCATCTCGCGCAGGACGATAGCGACGGCGATCACGCTCCTGATGGGGGTGTATTGCGCATAGCAGAGTGGCGAAGCAGAGAAGGTGGAGGTGAAGCAGAGGACTGCGCCGCCGGTCATCCATCATCTTGACGAGCCACGCGCGCAGGTCCATCTGGGCGACGCCGGAGACGAGTCGGAGCAGAGGTGGTACCTCGACTCCGGGGCGAGCAACCACATGACGGGCTGCCGCGCCGCCTTCTCTGAGCTGGACGAGAAGCAGCCGGGAGCGATAGGTTCGGCGATGGCTCCCGGGTGCCGATCCGCAGGCGCGGCATGGTGCTGTTCCGGTGCAAGACGGCGAGCACCGTGCGCTCATGGAGGTCTACTACATCCCGGAGCTCCGGTCGAGCATCGTCAGTCTGAGACAGCTTGACGAGCACGGCGCGGAGGTGCTGATCCGAGACGGAGTGCTGCGCATCAGGGACCAGGATCGGCGTCTCTTGGCTAAGGTATCAAGGTCTTGAAACCATCTTTATCTTCTTGACCTGAAGATTGAACAGCCGGTGTGCTTGGCGGCGGCGTGCGGGGAGGAGCCCTGGCTGTGGCATGGCCGGTTCGGCCACCTGAGCTTCGATGCTCTGGCTGGCTGGGGAAGATGGTGACCGGCTTGCCGCGCATCGAGCACGCGGGGGAGCTCTGCGACAGCTGCCTCGCCGAAAAACAGAGGAGGTTGCAGTTCCCCAAGGCGGCCAAGTTTCGCGCGGCGGAGCGGCTCGAGCTGGTCCATGGGGACCTTTGCGGGCCCATCACGCCGGCGACGCACGGGAGGCGGCGCTACTTCTTGCTGCTCGTGAATGACAGCAGCTGCTACATGGGGCTCTGGCTGCTGACGAGCAAGGATGAGGCATCGGGCGCCATCAAGGCGTTCAAGGCGCACGCGGAGGCGAAGTCGGGGAAGCGGCTTCGGGTGTTGCGGACGGACCGCGACGGCGAATTCACGGCGGTGGAGTTCGCCGAGTACTGCGTCGGTGAAGGGGTGAGGCGCCATCTCACCGCGCCCTACTCGCCGCAACAGAACGGCGTGGTGGAGCGCCGGAATCAGACGATTGTGGGCATGGCCCGATCGATGATGAAGGCCAAGCAAATGCCGGCGGAGTTCTGGGGCGAGGCGGTCACTACGGCCGTCTTCATCCTCAACCAATCGCCGACAAAGGCCTTAAGGGGATGACCCTATATGAGGCGTGGCACGGGCGCAAGCCCAATGTCTCATACCTGCGCACTTTCGGCTGCGTCGGGCACGTGAAGGTCGTGAAGCCTGGCCAAGGCAAGCTCAACGACCGGAGCACCAAGGCGGTGTTCCTTGGTTACGAGGAGGGGTCGAAGGCTTACCGGCTCTATGATCTGGTGAGAGGCAGGGTCATGGTGTCGAGGGACGTCGTCTTCGACGAGCCTGGGAGAAGTCCGAGGCGGGGGAAGTGCAAGGTCATGGGCTTGATGATGTGTTCGTCGTCAAGCGCCTCGTGATCCATGGCGGCGGGGTGAAGCAGGAACAGGGAAAGCAGCTGGAGCAGCTGTTGTACCGTTGCAAGCGGCTGCTGAGGCGGAGGAGCCGCCGAACCCAGCCGCGGCAGGCTCCCCTGTTTCACCACCACCACTGGCAGAGCAATCGTCTGCTTTGTCAGAATAGGCGACGCCGGCCGAAGGGACGATCGAGTACGCCACACCGCCTACAGACGTGACTGAGTTCGTGGACGCATTCCATGAAGGTGAGCAGGCCTGGTTCCGTCGGGTTGACAATGTCTTGGGTCACTCAGCAGTCCTAGGTCTGGCGGCACCGCAGCTCGACATCGACGACACCTTGCTGCTGAGCGCAGAGGAGCCGTCCACCTTTGCCGTCGCGGAGCGTGATGGGGATGTTGGAGGAGATGCACTCGATTGAAGCCAACCACACCTCGGAGCTTGTCGATCCGCCGCCGGCCGATCGGGCTCAAATGGGTGTACAAGGTCAAGCGGGACGAGCACGGCACCGTGGTGAAGCACAAGGCGCGGCTCGTCGCCCGTGGCTTCGTTCAGCGAGAGGGGATTGACTTCGAGGAGGCCTTCGCGCCGGTCGCGCGCATGGAGTCCGTGCGGCTCTTGCTCGCGCTCGCGGCGGTCAAGGACTGGCAAGTCCATCACCTCGACGTCAAGTTCGCCTTCCTCAACGGCGACTTGGCGGAGGTGGTCTTCGTCAAGCAACCGCTGGGGTTCGTCAAGAAGGGGGAGGAGCGGAAGGTGCTCAGACTGTGCAAGGCGCTGTATGGGCTGCGCCAAGCCCCGCGCGCCTGGAACGCCAAGCTCGACGCCACCATGGCGGGGCTCGGGTTCACGTGCTGCGCCAGTGAGCATGCTCTGTACACCTGACGATAGGGGAAAGAGCATCTCATCGTCGGCGTGTACGTCGACGACCTCATCGTCACCGGCGCGCGCGCAAGCGACATTGCAGCGTTCAAGGAGGAGATGGCAGCGCGATTTCGGATGAGCGATCTTGGCGCGCTCTCTTACTACTTTGGCATCGAGGTGAGACAGGGGGAGGATGCCATCAGGCTCGGGCAGCGCGCGTATGCGCAGAAGTCGCTTGAGCGGGCAGGAATGGCTGGCTACAAGACAGTGGCCACGCCTAAGCTTGGACGCAAAACTCGAAGCTCGTTAGCTCGCTCGGCTCGTGGCCGGCTCGGTTCGACTCGTTAGGAGAACGAGCCGAGCCAAGCCTAAGTTTTAGCTCGTTAGTAAAACGAGCCAAGCCGAGCTAACTCGCAAGCTGGTCGCGAGCTCAACGAACCATGCGTCCAGGCTCCGTACGCAGCCCAGCCAGCACCCCACTCATGTTTTTATGTTTAGTTAATTGTAGTTCTCTCTGTTCAACTTTGTTTGCCTTATGACATGCTAATATTTTTCTATTTTTAGGTTGGAGATGATGAAGATGAAGTCGAGTCTATTGAATTCCCAAAATGTATGGTGGCAAGCAATTAGTCGTTCTGCTATGTTAACTCATGTACTTATTTTTATGCGCCCTTCCTATCTAGGCATCTAGCATTCTAGCTGATGTCGTACTTAGCAATTTGAAGTATGATAGTTGATGGATGAATTTGTGATCGAGACATGGACGATGGACCTAATTTGCATGTGTATGCATATGATGCTTGCTGCTATCATGGATGATGGATAAATATGTGTTATGACTCATTGAAATGTATGGTAGTCTTCATTTTACATTTGTTGTCCATGGCGCACAAGCCAACGAGCTGGCTCAAGCTTTTTATCGAGTCAAGCCGAGCTAGCTTTTTAGCTTGATAGTCTTAACGAGCCGAGCCGAGCCAGCTCACTATCCTAACGAGCCTGACCGACCGAGCCGAGCCGAGCCAGCTCGACATCCAGGCTTAGCCACGCCAATGGAGGAGCGGATCAAGCTCTCCAAGGCGAGCACGGCGGCGAAGGTGGACGCTACGCTCTACTGGAGTATCGTCGGTGGGCTGCGTTGGCTCACTCACACACGGCCGGACATAGCGTTCGCCGTGGGTTATGTGAGCCGGTTCATGGAGGATCCCCGGAAGACAAACTGCTACGCTACGTCCAGGGCACGACGGAGATAGGGCTTGCCTACCCCAAGCACGGCGGGTTTCGGTTGACGGTGTTCAGTGAAGCTCCGCCCAAGGATGCGGATGGCGCGCCGGAGCTGACAGCGTTCAGCGACGCGGATATGGCGGGCGACGTGGATGGGCGACACAGCACCTCCCGCGTGCTCGCCTTCCTGGGAGCGGCGCCAATCGCCTGGCAGTCATTGAAGCAGAAGATGGTGGCTCTGTCCCCTGTGAAGCGGAGTACGTGGCAGCGGCCACGGCGGCGTGCCAAGTGGTGTGGCTGCGGCGGCTGCTGACTGATCTCACCGGTGCTCGAGCTCTGCCGCCGACGTTGAAGGTCGACAACCAGCCAGCCATTGCATTGGCTAAGAATCCGGTCCTCCATGATCGAAGCAAACACATCGACGTGAAGTTTCATTTTATTCGGGATTGTGTCGATGGGGCCAGATTGTCATCGAGTTCGTCGACACAGGAAGGCAACTCGCTGACATTCTCACCAAGTCTCTTGGCAGGCTTCAGTTCTTGGAGCTGGGGGGGCTGATAGGCATGGTGGAGGTCAAGTGAGGACAACAGGATTAGGGGAAAACTGTAAGACATAATCTGCTGATCCTCTCTCTTTTTCTCCCTAATTGCAATCATGGACAAGTAGATGGTCAGCTTGTGCTGTCCAGTCCTGGTTTGCTGCTGAAACATGGCAATAGGCCATGCCTTGGCACTGTAGCAGTCATGACATCAGCCATGTCTTGGTAGAGGGTGATGTATGCCATGTACTAGGAGTAGTGGGCTGTAGTCAGACACGTTATTTTGTACCTTGTAGTAGGTATAGGATTTGTATAAGTATGTATGCAATGTAATGCAGCAAAGGCAGCTCATTGCCACCAGTTTGCAGTGTTCAGTCTTCACCCCACGCTGAAGACAGTGTGCTGTGTGTGTGTGTGTTGAAGTGAGTTCGGCTCATCTTCTTCCTTGGAGGAGGGGAGGAGGAGAGGAGAGGAGAACAGGAGCTGCTCACCTTGGCCAATTGCTGGGCCAACAATTATCAAGCTAGCAACGTAGCCCAAAATACTTGATTTTTATCAGAATGAAACAGTTCGTTGATTAAAATTTATATTTTTCCTATTTAATTTAAGAAGCATACCTACTTTATGTGGCTCTAGATTTTTTTTTTCCAACTGGCAATTGCTTGGTTACCATGTTAACAGCACAATAGTATACAAAAATCATTTCTTGAGTGAACAAAAGGGTGCCTTTCTTTGCAACTATTTTGTTCTGTCCATGAAAATTGCTATGGAGAAAATGTAGCAAGAAAAAAATGGAATTGCACCAGCCCTATAATACAAACTTCGATTACCTTCCAAAATAAGCAGCCCAATGAAGAGCAGTCCATCCATTTGAATCACGAAAATTTAGACCAACACCAGCACTGAGAACTGAAGACAATGCCCACTCATAGCCTAGCGCAGAGATTAAGTGTATAATACCCTGCTCATGCTTGGATAGAGAATCCGTTGCATTGAATCCTCTGAGCTTCATTGATAACCACTGTTGTAATTTACTTTTCAGCAGTTCCTCCAAAATCCAATCAACTGAACTTAATGAATTTTCGCACCCTACTTTGAGTTCGTCAATCAACTTTTCCCAGAGCTCTTCATTCATCTTAAGTTTTGGACACTGTCCCGATTGGGGATCACCATCTGGAACTTCAGGGCTTCCATTCCTAGACAAAAGCATTCTAGCAAATTTTGCAAGAAGTAATAACTCTTCACTGGATTTTAGATGTCTAGAAGATGGCGCAATGTCTGTGAAACTAGAAGAGGTTGGTTTTGAGCGGAACTCAAAGTCTCTGAATTCACTGCAAGCTTCTCTGTTTCCCGAAGTAATGCATATTCTGAGATTTCCACTGCTGTGCAGTGGTGTGTGGCAGCGGAAAACACCTGGCTGAACTATTTCGACAGGTACCTCACTATCACCAAACATCACAGCCCAACACAAATTCGATGGATCACACAGAAAATCTCCCGTAATGATGACCTGAATAAATGAAAATGCGAGAAGAGCATATGTAAATGAGAACATTTGGTGTTATGGTGTAAAAAAGCAACAACTTCACGATTTTACCTTAGTGATCTCATAGGAAAATGCCCATTCTGGAGAGATCTCACGAATGTTAAACTTGTTTGTCTGTCCTAAGGCAAATGTTGTATCTTCTCTGGAGTAGGGTTCAAAATGACTATGGTCAAACAACTCCGTCATTTCAGATACCTGAGAATTGCTTTGAAATGTTAATGATGTTTTTGTTTGCCAATCTGGGTTCATAGAGCTTTGAAATCCAGTGTCATAAGCTGAAATGGTATCAGTTACACTGTTCACTCTGTTTCTCAGCACAGAGTTCAAAGATGGTGAGTCAATGGTGGCTTCTGGTCCTAAAAGAAACCTTTTAGCAGCAGAAAGTTGTATACGCAAATCACTGCTGTCCAGGCGTTCTGGTGGATGGTATTCTGTATTTTTCTGATATTCCACATCTGATTGCTGTGCAAAAACACAAGTCATTGATACAGATCAGTGAGAGTATAAGCATGCAATGATATTTATCCTAAAATTGAACACAAGGGGTATAATTTTGATATGGAGAGGACAAGATATTTAAGTACATTTTGTTAAATGTACTATAAAAGATTATCTTCAAACACTAAATCCATACCAAATATCAAATGCATGTCA